>ML685766.1:21961606-22131952 GCA_007922175.1 Pelusios castaneus
GCGCAATAAGAGGCTTTTGTGTGTGTACGCTCTGCTTGTTATTGCGCAATAAAGGGTTTTATCGCGCAATAACTTTGTAGTGTGTACAAGGCCTAAGATGTTTCCTTTGGTGTTACTAGAGTCAAAAAGCCACTGGCTCCCAATTTTTGTTATGAACCACATAAATTTAATTTTGCATCTATGAAGTATGCATTCTGATTGAGCTCCACATTTGACATTCTACTTTGAATGCCTTTTCATTTACAACTAGTTTTGTTTACAGATACTACATTCTATTGTTCCTTCTTCCCATCTCTCTGTTCATCCTTCAGATAAACTGGAAAAATGGCAGGCCCAAGTTTGAGTCAGACTTGTATCATCCTGGGATAGAAGATAATTGTTACAATACTGAGGATTGATCAATAAATCTGATTGTTCTTTACCTTTTCAGAAGTGGACGTTTTTCTTGTGAGCCAGCTGGTGGTCTTACTTCTCTGACTGAACCACCCAAAGGACCTGGATTTGGAATTCGAGCAGATCTCTAAGCATTTTGTAATAAATTATAAAAACATAACTTGTCTGAAAATAAATCATCTTTAACCTAAGTAAAATGGCTTTAATTATGTTTTAAACGTCTTAAAAATTGAGAATATTAACACCATTGAAGCGCATAAAGATGCTACAATAATAAAAACAAAATAGTGCAAAATGCAAAAAAAACTGTAGACTTGAAAACTTCCTCAATTTGCAGAGGTGTAAGAGAAATAGTTCTTTGCCTTGCCTTCGCACTTCATCAAAATCTTTGGGTGAAAACCTGCTCTGTTTTATGAGCACAAAAAGGACAAAATAGTTTACTATCTGTTGAAGATCCTGTCTTTAATATTTAAGGTATTTAGCACATAAAAGTACATAGGTCTACATATAGGTTACTTTTAAGATGTTGGTCAGAATACAATATTCTGCATATGATTTGGAGAATAGAACAATGAAAAGTAGATGATTGGCTGATGCACCTGACATAGTTTCACCACTCAATAATAAACTTAATATCGCAAAGAAGAATAAAATGGGGAGAGGGAAGGATGGAAACAAGCAGCAGCTTTACCTCTAACAATTCTGACACCTAACATACAGGTTTTTGAACAGGAAAGATGTGGACGAAGAAACTTTTGGTACAATCAGTCCATTTCCAAACAGTTAAGACTTGACTTAAGGCTGAGAGGGGATATGGTTACTCTCTATAAATACATCAAGGAGTAAATGGCAGCAAGGGAAAAGAGCTGCTTAAGCTAAAAGACAGTGCTGGAACAAGTGAGTATAAATTCGCCATGAATACATTTAGGCTGGAAATTAGGCGTCTAACCATCAAAAGAATGAGCTTCTAGAACAGCCTTCCAATGGAGAAAGGGAGAAAACCTAACTAGTTTTAAAACAGAGCTTGGTAAATTCATGGATCAGATTATGCTCTAGGAATTAATCTAGGTAAGTTCCAAGATGAGATTTCCTGTAGCGTCAGACACCTGGGTTCCATCAGTAAAAGGTCCTTTTTTAGTCCTGTACTTCCATATGGTCACAAAAAGATGACAAGAACTTGACTGACTAGATCTTTAACAGGAGCATTCAGGGAATTTCTCCAGTCTCAGTGCAAAAAAAACAAACAAAAATGCTGACAGCTAAGGACGTCCTATACTATTGGCCTATACTCATGGACTACAGTCATGGTTCCCAACCTTTTCCTTAATGCAGACCACTACTTTGTTATCAAAAGCTTTTGTGGACCATCATGTAAGCAAGCTGTTTTAAACATTTTTAACATAGCCTATGGCTGATGGGAGTCAAACTTCTTTATCAAGAGCTATTAAAAAGGCAGCTGTTACACAAGGATGTTTGTGAAACAAATGACATTGCAAATAATGTAACATTGAATATGATACATAAGTACATGGGATATTTTCCCCCAGCCACCCCGGACTACCTGCAATACCCTTGCAGACCACCAGTGGTCCCTAGACCACAGGTTGAGAACCATTGGACTACACCACTGACTACAGGGTTGGAATCTTCCATCTACTGAATGTGGGAGGGAAGGAGTACATCCCTTTAAAACCCTTTGTCTTTGGAAATTCAGGATGTTCTGCCACTGAATAAGTGTCTTTTGAGGTTTATAAAGAAAAATGCTTCCATGCAATTAAGTATTTGATGTATGCTCTTTAAACGGGTGGTCTTAAGGATTCCAGGCCCGAGGCAATAGTCAAGGAGGGCACCCCCCCCACTCCGCATGTGAAGCACCATCCTTTGACTTTTGCCCCCCTGGCCTCACCCAGGCCTCACTGGGGCCTCCTAGCTCCTCCACTGGCAACCACTTCCCCCTGTGGCCTCCCTGCCACAACTCCCTTATAAATTTTTTTCTTTAACAAATTGTTGTAGTTAGCACTGAGATGCTATGCTTTTATACTTGGCAAGGTAAGTGTTCAGCATAATTATGAATGGAAAGGGAGGTTAACTATGAAGTGGTCTCAATTTAAAAAAAAAAGTGATCTGCACAAAGTAAAAGGATTGAGAACTCCAGAATTGCTCCAACCTATGCAAGTAAACAACTAATTCAAATTGAGACAAACAAGACACAGATTTGGAAAGAATATGTCCTGAAGTTAATCTTTCACATAGTCCTCAACTTCCTACAAAAATGCAAAAAAACTGAGTAAAAAATAGCTGAATATCATGGTTCATAGTTTATCAGATTTTTTTCTCCTTTATACTTCCTAATGTTGAAGTTTCTTTTTAGCTTACCAAAAAAGTGTCCTCGCTCCCTACAGTTTCCTCAAATGTACTGTATTCCTATTGGTTTTATTGAACTATATATGAAATTCCATATCAGATGTGCTTATTTAATTATTACATTCATTTTAAACTGCCCTATCACTGTATGCTGCAAGTATTATCTTTAGGTTTCAGAATTTACAGTCTTCTAAGATAAATAAGGCAGTTCATCTCAAAGGTATTGTTTCAGGCTTTTCGTTAACTCCAGAAACCACTGCATTCACATTTCAAGCTTTTCTTTTCAAGTATGACAGCTAGAAAGAAAATATATATATTTTAATGAAAAGCTAGATCATGGAGCACACTTTCTGGTAAAGGGTGAATTCCATAGCAATAAAATACATGGGGTCTGGCTGCTACAAATGGTGACAAGGCATTGTGGAAGGTTCTTGTGTGAGTATATAAGGCAAAGTGCACAATGCTAAAATTAAAAAAAGCCTAAGGATTATTAGACTCCCTCACAGTATGGTTTTGTGGCACTAGACATTAAAGGTGTCTTCATCCCCACTAATTCTGCATAACTGTGCGTGTTCACTTCTACAATGGTTAATGAAACCACATCCACATTACATAAATACAGATAGATACTTCAACTATACCCAGTTAACAAGGTTGGAGCTTGCTTTTGAACAACAAAGTAAAACTGCCCCGTATGTTAATCTGCAATAACAGTTATAGCCATTATAACAGCTAAATAACATGAAATGAGAGGAGGCAATGTGACTTCCAGTAATTGATGCACAGCCTGACATACAAACTCTTGTGCCCAAACCTGCCATGTATATTAGCTTGCACTGTAGTTTATTTGTCCTGGTTGTGTATAAGTTTTCAACACCATGATGGGGAAATAGGGGTCAAGCAGTGAAGGAAATATTTGTTTTACTTACTCATTTCTAGTGATGCTCTATTTCCTCAGTGTATTATGTATAAACTTTTGTTTGTTTTTCTTGATGAGGGAGGAATAAAATGATATTTTATTTCTAGCATAACCATTAGGAGTTCCAGCTATGCCTTTATGTGCTTTGGTGGTGATGGTTTTATGCATTTCTCTTATGCTTTATTGGTGGTTTGTGACAAGGAGATGAGAAGAAACTCCTGGGTTTTCTGAGGAAGTATATGAAGTATTAAAATGGTGTCTTCAGAATAAACACTGACAGGGGTCAGCAACTCCCAGCACATGTGCCAAAGCTCGCACGTGCGCCTATTCAGAGCAGCATGCCGGGCTGCCAGCCCTGCGGCCCGCCGCTGCTCCCCTGCTGGCCATGCATGTGTGGGGTTCCTGACCCCAGCCCCTACTGAGTGTTGCAGGGCAGGCTGGTATGGGGTTCGAGGTGACACACACCATCATATTTTCCAGAAACTTTATTAAACACGACTGAAGACCAGCTATAATAGAAATCAGTTAACCTGTACATTTTACAAAGACTAAGACAAATTAACTCAAATTCCTAAAATCTATTTGGGATTTCTGTTTACCATTCTATAATCACAGAAAGGAGTGGAAGTCAAGGGAATGACTAAGAGAGCCAGAGAGGGGGAAAATCAAACGGGGAATATTGTCTTCTTGTATTGGGCCAACCTATTATGGTTTCTTCCTGTGCCCTTAGCTTTCATTGAAAAATTCCTATTAAAACTGCCTGTCCTCTATCTCCTTATTCCAGAACAAGTATGCATCATTTCCATTTTCCTGCTTGAATCTGTCCTATCTCATCATATCTTTCAAGTCTCTGTGAATGACAAGAAATATGTTTCCCTTCCTCTTCTGTTTTCCTGAACCTCAGTGGTTATGCATATATACTTTGGATCCAATTAGCTGGTTTGCACACCTAGTTAGGGGCAGCTATAGTGGTGAGTGAAATGAAATAAAAACAAGAAAGGAAAGAGTTAACAGTGCCATTGCAATAGCCACGCCAACACTTAAATGCAATTAAAGTAACAATTTCAATTCAGTTTCAGATTCCAATGACTTCTTACAAGGCTCTCTCTTCATGGACTAAAGATGGAAAGGACATATTAAATTCACACACGATTTCCAAGAGTAAGGATGGAAATGTTAAATTAATACATAATGGAAACAGAAGGTAAGGGTAGTCTAACTAGACTTGCTATAGCTACCTAATGCAGCCCTGCCCGCCCTCCCTTCTCCCCCCCAGCTCTTCACAACAAGGGAAAAGACAATTTTCAAGGAAGTGAAGGGAAAGACTAAGACTACGATGAACTGCCCCAAAACCAGATTGCAAGGTTGAAGCGTTATTTTGAAATTTTTTCCCTATATAATTCCCAAGAGCAAAGGAAAAATAAGATATACAATTAACCGGAATGGCCAATCAATTTCTAGTAATGTATTTAACATCAGTCATTTCATAGTTTGTGTCATCTGTACATCACTTCACCAGTAGAATATGCCTAGCATTTTTCCATGTACTGAACTGCAAGGCAAAGCTAACTGCAATTTCATTTAAATATGAGCAAAATACTAGTGAAGTTCCCTGCCTGGTGTATGAGCCATTATACAGTGCAATATGTAAAATGAACTATCCTTTTGCTCTAGTGCCCAATTCACAATACAGGATTTGAGGTTTGGGGTTTTCTGCCTTTTTTATATTGCAATTTGTAATCTCTCTCTCCCCCACACTCTGCCAGTTTGCGTTCAGTCATGCCAAGATGAACATTTTTATCTCCAAAGCAAGCGTGACCAAGTGGGATTTTTTCCTACAAAAACTCATGCGGTAAATAAATGTTAGTCTTTAAAAGTGCCACAGGACTCCTATTTTTATCATAATGGTTCATGCACCTGCCAGCAAAGAACATTTTAAGGGGAATGCCAAATCAAGGGAAGTATTGGGGAAATGAACTGGGCTGATTAATGGAAGAACTTGGCAGCTGCACTTATGCAACAAGGAGATGGAGTCATAGCCAGACAGTGAAGGTTGCTGATGGAACTGACATGGCAGACACTTTTACTGTTGTGTGATGCTATTACTGTCCTTTTATTAATTCTAATTGTGGCTTTTCTAAGAATCTGGGAAACTTTTTCCAACTACCAAGATTGCAAAATCAGACTGTGTTTTACAATAAACTTCGTATCTTCTGTCAAGGACCTTTCATCTTCCAAGTCCTTCTCCTCTGTCCTTGGCTCAGCTACTGTCTGTAGATCCCTACAAGCATATACTGCCATTGTATTCAAGAGCTCTTAACTTGCCTCTTGTCCCACTGGTCTGTACTGTATGGAATTTCAGGGCTATCCAGAAGCACCTTTCATTTTGTGGAAGAGTAAGCCTTCAAGGATTTGGTCCAAATCATTGTGAAACAGGCACATTTCCTACCCTGAGAAGGGCCTGCTGTTATTCTTCACTGTCTTGTTATACATGACTTTGTCTGTCTTCTCTTGGGATGACTTCCCCACTATGGCTACATTCTCATGTGAGTGGGAAGTGTGCTTCCCAGTTCACATAGACATACCCCTTGTAGCTCTGCTTGAGCTAGCACCTAAAAATATGTGCAGAGCAGAGCAACACAGGTGGCAGCTTGGGCTAGCTGCCTCAAGTAGAATCCTTCCTAAGTCGCTGGGTATGTACTCAGGCATGAGCTGCCATAGACACACTGCTATCAGAGGCACTAGTTCAAGCAGATTTAAGGAGGATACATCGATCTAAGCTGGGAATCACACCTCCTAGCTAAAACGTAGATGTACCCTATCTGATGCTCAGCTCAGCCAGTCATAAATTAAAATGCAGTGCAGGAACAAGTGCAGCTTCCTTTGTAGATGGTCTCTAGTACCCACAAGCCAACCTCAGGTCAGGTGGCAGCACCCTTGTAACAAAATCAAACACAATACAAGTGGGCTCCACATCAGGATAAAGTGCTATTTAAACAGGAAAGTGGCTTCCAGAAAGCTTGATTCCTATGTAGAAGAATTCAGAACGCATATCAGACAGGCTGCCTCAGTAGTTACCAGTGGCTTATATGGAAAGGTGAAAGCAGTAACAATATTTGCTTTCAGGGGTCTGTTACACCAGCAATCTCTGTCCATGCATACGCTGCATAGGTAGAGATTATGATGGTGGACTACATAGTGGATCACCTTGCTCAAAATAAATTTAAACAAGTGCTTAGAATTCCTAGATACACTTGTGGATGTGTGAATGTGAAGTGTATTACAGGTATACCCAGAGGGGAGTGCAAGTGGGAACAAGGAAGAATGGAGGCACAGAACTCTAGGGCCTTGGTGGGGAGAACGAGATCCTCCTGTCCCTGGGCTAGAGATCACCACTCTGCCAGGCACAGGGGGAAAAGCTAGCTCTACGGGCTAGGAGCACACAAAGTGCCCCTATAAAAGCAGCCAAATTTTTATTTCTGTACAGACGCCTGGGAAAGCCACATGCTAGGAAGAACCGAAAGTCAAATTATCTAATATACACAAGATCTCAGCAACTTAGTGACAGTGGAATCAGAATTCAGGAGACTAGGCTTTAGTCTTATGCTGACATGACAGTTCCCTATTGTGATAATCTTCTGTTCTGATGACTTTCTTAATGATTTCTTTGATTCTTGGCACAAATAAGGACTCATTTGTATCAAGGTGGCAATGCCATGACTTCTCTGGATGAATTTATGATGGGAACAGGACTAATTTTCTTAGATCTTATTCTATCTTACTTCTAAAATGCCTATCATTGCGGTAACTAGTGACTTTCGAGGTGACCTGCAATGGGAAAAAAAAATAGTGAGTTCTTTGTTGTATGGAAGAGATCTGTGGAGTATTTTCACTTTTTTTAAACATTAGAAATTCATATTTGCTTCTCTTCCAAGATTCTATGGCTGACTACTGAATTAGTAGGATATCACATTTACCAAAAAAAAAAAAAGCCAATTGAGAAATAATTTTTATTCAAAGCATTTAAGATTGTTTCCCTCTTGAAAAAATCTTGTAAAAACAAGAGAATTCATATGATTTGTATAATAATTATTAATAAAGAAAATCTTGGGTTTTTTACACATTTAGGAACTGATTAAGAATGTTCTGAATGCCAGTTGAAAGGGAACTCAAGAGAAGAGACTTGTACCTCATGAAAAACTTCAAGTCTGGTGTAAAAAAAATTTTTTTTGAAAAGCTCCACTGACAGCAGCAATGCTGGGAGCCATGGTGCAGACTACCCAATGTGCTGATTACACCAGCTCTGAGCTAAGTTCTGGGACTTGCTGATTAAAACAGTTGCAATGGCTGACAGTCTTCCTGCACTAGGGCTCCATGTTGCCACTAATGATGACGTGAACCAGGATTAGCAAACAGAATTTTTAAAATATTTCCTAATGTTGATAAAGCCCCTGACATTTAAAAGCTGGTTTATATTTTATTAATATAAATGCCTAAACAACTGCCTATGGAAGAAAATGATGTTTAGGTAAAGATTCAGCCATCATTCTCTTATTAAAGAATAAAAGAGCAATCTATGTTTATGGATCTTGAAAGAAGACTTCCAGCAAAACCAGACAAAAATAATCCTTGATCCTGCTAAGGTTTAAGGTTAAAAAAAATTTTTTTTAAAGGAGGGGGAATGCTTTACAAAGTTCCAAACCTGGAGACCTATTTTTTATCATTAAAAAAAGCATGTTTTAAGTCAATAAAATTTTCCTAGTTCATTGCTGCTATAAGTGGACAAAGTAGAAATCAGAATGAGTGCAAACCCCTGCCTGTAGTCCATTGCTAGACACAGATAGGATACAAGTTAGAGGGGATGGTGGTGCTACAATTCTCTAAAGAGCAGGAAGGAGAAAACAGCAGAGATGTGCTATCTACAACCCTCAGCACAACACTGATTTCTTCAGCTCTAGTCCTAACAAGAACTGATGCTCTTAGCAATGATACAGGAAAATGGTTTCCTTTAACAGTAGGGGGAAAAGGATGCAGTTCTCAAACGCAATGCAAACTGACTAATCCTCAGAAAAAGAGTAGCAGACAGCCCGACTCGTGTCAGCTGACTGCTTACAAACAGGTTTCAGTCTCAGATGAAGGAGCCAGGGCTGCGGGTACCTATTGCAAACAGCAGCAGCAGCCTGAGCCAGGAAGGGCCTCACGAAGCTGCATCACGCCAGGTCGCAGTGAAAAGGAAAGAGCGACCTACGCTGCACCAGCGAGTGAAATGAGTCAGTGTCGAACGGGAATCACCCGGGACGGGGCTGCCCTGAGCTCAAAGGGCTGCGGGGCACTGGCGCCTTGGGTGGCGCAGACGCGTACGGGGGCTGAATTTCACGCTCCGCAGAGCCCCACGCGGCCCTCGTTGGGGGCGGGGCTGAACACGAGTCTCCGCAGGGCGGGAGCCCGCTGCAAGGCGTGGCAGGGACACCGAACCGGTACCTGGCTGCTAGCGCTGCGTGAATCAGAGCCATAGGGCCAGCCGCTCGCCTGGGCCGCAAGTTTCCCCGTCACACCAGACCCACCCACGTCCGGCCAGCGGCCCTCAGCGCAGCATCGCGGCGGGGCCGTCCCTCACGCGCCGCCCGCCTCATTCGGTGCCGCCGCGCATGCGCACTCCGCAGCGGCTGCTGAAAACTCACTGCGCCATCGCTGCCGGAAAACCCGGAGTACCCCCAGCAGGCGGCCTTGGCTGGGCCTGCGGCGAATCGGTAGTGCCGGCGGCTCCTACTCGGTTCCCGCGACGAGGCAAAGCAGGCACCTAGTCTCCTCCCTCCCCACCCCCATCTCCGAGACACCGCAGCCGCCATTTCCAGAATGTTCCAGTCGCAAGAGCCAAGAACAAGGGCGGCCGCGCCTGCGCTTGCCCCGCCCCCTGGTCCTGCCAGTGCCCGTTATTTCCTTTCCCTGTGGTTCTGCTGCGCGCGCGCGTGCACGAACGACCTGAGGCACCGGGGGACCCACTGCGGAAGGACTGACGTCGAGTCTCTCCCCCCTCCCTTCCTCAACCGCCGCCCAACTCCTGTAACGTTCGCGGCGGCGCGTTCCCGTGCGCCTGCCTGCTGCCTCTTGTGCGTGTGTGGGGGTCACGTGGGGTGGCGCGGCCAATGGGAGCCCCACAGAGCTGCACTCGGAGACCGACATTCTGACGGGGGGGGAGAGGAGGTGCAGCGCTGGGGCGGGGGGAAGGGGCGCGTTTCCAAACCCCACACTCGCGGCGGCGGCGGTGGCGGGGCTGAGTCTTCGGGAACCGTCCGCCGCGGCTGAATCCAGGCGACGTGGGGGCCTGTCAGCGGCGGCACGGGGGAGAGGAGGCGGAACAACGAACTCTGCCGCTTCCTCCTCCGACAAGGTAAGGAGGGAGCCACCCAGCCTGCCCCCGCCCCGGGAGCCACCGTTTGAACAACCTCGTGCTGCAGGCGGTGACACCGCCCCGGGCTCCGCTGTGCCGCGGGGCGACCCGCCGACCCCAGCCGTGTGTGTGTCCCGGTGCAGGGGGTGTGACCCGCGCCCGTTCCCCGGCGGTGTCTGCGCTCGGGGAGGGGGAGAGCAGCTCCCGCCTGGCGGCCCAGCTCCGCGGTTCCTCTCCGGGCCTGCGGCCGATGCTGGGCTCTGGGGCCGTCGCTGTCAGTCGCTCTCGCAGCTTGTCACTGCCGCTGCGGGAGCCATGGCTGCCGCTGTCACTGCCGCTGCGTGTCCCTGGCCCGCCCGTCCGCCTTTGGGGGGCTGTCGCGGCTCGCGGGACCGTGCAAACCGGGCTGGGCTTCGCCGCCACAGCAGCGCGAGCCCTGGCGGGAGACGGGAGTGCGTGTACGGGGCTCGCCCGGGGGGGGGGTCGGGCCGCTCTACTGCAGCTTCAGCCTGGAATTCAGTTCTGGGGTTTGGGGCAACGTAAAAAGCTAGAAGTTGCTCCGTGTGTTTCTCCTGGGGTGTCAGCGGCTTGCCGTTTAATGGTGTGGCCTAAACCTCTGTACAACACCGTCAGTAACCCAGCTAGGATTTTTATGTACTTTCCTCTGGCTGAAGGACCTTGTGTTGCACAAGCTAGGTGCATCACTTGCATTGTCTGTCGCTAAATTACAGCCACCTCTGGGGTGGAGCAGAGGAGCAGATTGAGAGCACGTCAATACTGAGTAGCTGTTTAGGACTAGAAACCAAGGAATACGGTTTCCTGTTGAAGCTGTAAGGGTGGATCAAATAGGTGATCTAATTATCTCCATTCAGATTTGGTCAAATTAGCAGAAAGCTAATTTCCTTCTCCTCCTTTCTGTCTGTTTTTAAAGCTGCCTGGGCAGTTTTTTAGACGTGGAAGAAAAGAAATGCTCAATGTCTAACTGGAAATTACAGGAGCGGTTTATGATAAGACTTTTAAAAAATGTTAGTTAAATCTGAACATGTCTCTGTCTTCTCAATCAGCCTTTTCCCCCTTAAAAATTAATTAGATTTTAGGATGGTGTTTTTCACGTCTGTCTTGTAACTCATGGGAATACAGAGATTCCATTTGTGGCATTCATAAGTTTAAATTTTTGTATGTATCTCTTTGCAAGGCTGCAAAGAAAGCCACAAATGTCTCAGCTTCATTCACTTCCATATGTCAGCTGCTTTGTTATCCCATGAGCTTCCAAAGAGAGGTTGAACATGTCTTACTTAATTTCCAGAAAAAGTGACTGGAGGAGGATTCGGTCACAGTGCCACAGTCAGAGCGTCATTAAACAATATCTTGTCCTTGATGCATCATGTGTGTGAGGAGGGGCTCTTTTGTGTCTAGGAGGGGCAGGAGAGGCCTTCTCTTACGGTTACCCTGCCTCACTCTGGGGTAAGGGAAATGGTAATGGACTGACAACACAGTACTTACAAATCAACAGTGAGTAGGTGACATGAATGTGCCAACTCAACCCTTTGTGGGTTTTTCCCACCTTAGTCATCAGATGGGGTAGTGTAGATAGAGACATAGTCCCTCAGAGAAGTGGATCTTAAAGTGAACACCTCATTGAGATGTACTGGGACACAGCTTAGTCAGATGTTGGGTGACACCTTTCTTCACAAAGATGAGGATTAGCAATTTACCATTATTTTTCTCAAATGGAAGTTTTTGTAATGATGTATGTCCTGCAGGGCATGCATGAAGCATTTCCTTTCTCTGACTTCCTGGTTTTTCCCTAGCAGTCCCTACCAGTAGCTTCAGTGCATGTATAGGATCTTGTCCTTTTACCATGAGATCCACTATAGTTGAAGTATGTGAAGGATTCTCCCCTTCCTTTGGCCCTGGCTCTAGTCCCAACACAGGAAAAGAGTTTGGACTTAACCATCCCCTTTGTGTTTCCTATGTTTTTTCTCCTTTTCCCTACCCAAGAAAAACACCTCAGTTCTGCATGCATTCTGAATACCAGTGATAACTAGTATAAAACTTCTGATGGATGATGTGTTGATAGTGCACAGCAAAGAAAGCCTCTTCTTAGCTTGCAAAATATATCCCTTGTTAGGGAGGAAGGTCTGTTGTTAGTGTGGCTGAGTATCTGTATGGAATTACAGAATATCTTCTCTTTCTAAAGCATCTGATTATTCAGATAGTGGTAGAAGCACTAAAAACAAATAAATAAAAGCAGATTTTTACTAAGTTTGGATTATGACATAAAATCCCAAGCAATTTTTCTGAGTTTCATACTTTTCCTGATTTGTTGCATCTGACAAAGTGGGTTGGAGCCCAAGAAAGCTTATGCCTGAAGAAATTTGTTAGTGTTTAAGGTGCCACAGGACCTCGTTCTTTTTGCTGTTCACAGACTAACATGGCTAACCCTGTGGAACTGATCTGTTTAAGCTTCAGCTGAATACCTACTACCCCGCATACTTTGTCACATACAAGGTATCTAGATCTTTCAGAGCTTTAGCACCACCACTTACGAAAAGCTTGACTTTCTATTTGAATATTTATTTGTGAATACAAAAACACTTATGTTACATTCATTTATGTTTACCAAAGATTTTAGGTCAGAAGGACTTAGTTGATTTGACAGAAGCTGGTCATCTAGACTTTCAAATTGGACAGAAGCATTGATTGCAAAATATATATTGTTTAGCCTGTTATCACAGTCGTCGTACACTAACTCTTCTGTTGGTGTAGAACAACTTGCTTCTATAACACTTTCACATAATTGGAGTCTATCATCTTATGATGTGGACTGAGCAAATAAAGCTTTTGGCTTAATTTCTTTTGCATGTTTGATTGTAAAGGGAGCTTTGTGAATGTTGACTGATCGTTTACTCTCTGTCCGACCATGTTTTGTAACTATTTCATTACGTGGTTTCTTAGACTCTACTGACAAATGGTATGAAGTAATTATCAGTTAAAGCTGCATTTAGCTTTCATATCATAACCTTGAATAATGCTATTAACAAAAGAATCAGATCCCTGTTGATTTGCCTATTTGTTCACCACATTGCCATTATTCAGGACCCCTTAATAATCTTTAAGAAAAATTGGAATGCTTCATACTGTCATCTCAGCCAGCTCTCAGTGTTAACCAATCTTCGTTCTTTGGGCTTGAACAGTCAACTTGCTTGTAAAGAGGAGGGTACCTACAACACCAACTCTGACAGTTTTCAGTTAAAGAAAATAATGTTTCTAACCCCCAAATTAATCCAAACATGAATCAAATATAAACAGAATCTTCTTCCTGAGTCTGCAGGAAGTACAGTTACCTCTACTACTTCTACTCCTATCTGACAAGCTGCTAGTTTCTTTCTTTGGTTTTTTTTCCTGTGCAAGATACTGATCAGTTTCCTAGCTGCTACTGGGAACTCTCTGGGTAGCTCTGAAATAGGCATGAATCAGATAAGTTTCTTTTCTTGCTCTTATTACCTGGGAAGGTCAGGAGCATTAGAGTACTTGATACATCTTTCTCATTACAATGGCAAACATGAGACTGTAGAGGAAAGATTAAGAAGACACAGAAAGCTCTTTGACCCAGATTCTCAAAGGTATTTAGACATCTAGGCCTAGTGGGAAATGAGTGAAAGCTTTCTCGTTCCAGTAACTTCAAATTTATTAAACACATAAGAAGCTGATTATACCTTGGTAAGCTTCAGGGCCACCATTCTGGTAGTAATTCTAGAATATGCCACCTTTTTGTAGCAGAGCATCTGTGCTTATACTAAGATATTGCCCTTGGAGTTTCCTTTTTTTCCCATTGTCTTTCATATTCATCTCTGATTAGAAGGAATTTGTTAAATTTTTTCAATTCCTGGTAATTGGCATGGGAAGTTGTCCATCTGGTGGAAACATTTAATTCTGATAGAAGTTTTATTGCTTTGGTTACTATATTATACAAAATATATTCAGTTTATATAAAACAATCTATCTCCAGTGCACCTCTCTGTGTCATGCCACACAGTGAGTTTAGGTCTTAACATCAGCAAATAGGAACAGGAAAGATTGAAAGGTCTTGTAACGAACCCTCCCCCTCCCCCCCAGGTTGACACTACTCAGTTTTTGTTTTTTCTTAGCTCCAAGAAACAGAGCTCTCAACAGCCAAACTAGACTTTTGGGTTTTACCTTTATCTCGTCCATCTGCTGCCACTCCTCCAATTCCTTTAATCTTCAGATTAAAGTGAACAAGGAATAAACATTTTGCTATCAGAGCAATTCAAATGGCACATCGCTGATGCAGGGGTATGCCTTTTATGAAAATTGCTTTGTCCAAAGAATCATGAGTTTTACTTCCAAAAAGTATCTGCAAGTTACCTCATCATGGTACTTCTCTGTGTTAGCGGATTGTGGCCATGAAATGCGGTCATCTAGACTCTGGAATCCTTGAACTTCAGAATAGGCTGGTTGAGCTAAAGCTTAGTCAGTGACTTCCATACTGGTGCATATATGTGAAATCTGCTGATTTAGGCCTCGATCCTGCAATAAGAAAGCACTCTGTCAGAGGTGTTCTTAATATTATCCAACCTGTCATAAAATATAATAAAGCTTTAAGTGTTAGTCTACTAAGTATTCCAGCAGCAACTATTGAGGTCTTGAAGGTAAGACATCCTGTGGGTGAGAGTGTAAAAGGAGGATTGGGGGGGGGAACCCTGATTAAAACATGCTCACAAGTCTATTCTTTCTCATCTCTAATCCTCTGACATTGCAGTGTGATGCTAAACTTTCTGCAGGTGCTTCCTTTGAATCCTGACACCATCCTAGGAGATTCAGAGGAAGCACCTGTGAAGATACTCAGCATCTAATTTCAGACCCATAGATCTATAAAGGGTAGGATGAATGGGTTTGGGAGTAAAATGGTGGACTGGGGCTTGTAAATTCTGAGTTCAGTTTCCAGCTTTACCACAGGCTTTGTGTGACCAAGGACCAATAACTTAAGTCAAAAGTTTTCAATACCTGCAACACCAGTTGTTAATAATGGAAAAATGTCAGTCCCTGAACAACTCTGAAAATTAAGAACTCAATCTGCATGAGCTTTGTTTCTCTGTGTGTAAAATGGAGTCAGCATTTTACCCCCATCAGAGGACATGGGGGGAAATAAATGTTTCTAAGGCGTTTTTATTCTAGTGATGGATGGCATATAAGAACTCAGATTTCTCATACTAAAAGTGATTTGCTAGTGGCCATCTGCTTAACGAGTTTTGAGCTTTAAACTTTTTGTGCAGTGATTTTTTTTTTCTTTCCTATATTTTCACTGGGACTATATTGTGGTGTTTAAGCTTGTCCCTCATTTCTTTTCAAAGCTCTCTTTTCTTCTCTACTTGAGTCAACAACTTCTCTTGCATTACCTGAGTGTCCTCGCAGAACAAGAAGCTTCTTCGGGAGCTTTGTTAGGAGGTGTCTGTGTATTTATTTTTAAAAAGTTTTGAAATTTAGAAAATTCAGAAGGCAATGTGTGCTTGTGATTTTATTCTTGGAGAGTCATGTTTATCTCTTGCGCAAAGAATGGTGTTTTCATTTAAAACTGTATAAAGTAGTAATCTTGGTATCTTTATCTAATATCATATGGACTTGATGAGGCAGCTTACATACAGTACTAGTCAGGCTTTTCTAAGTACCTCCTTTTTTGTCTGTTATCTGGGCTGACAGTATGCTGGAGGATAATAAAAACCGCGACACTCAGCAAATGAAAGAGCAAAAGTACTAGCAGGGACATTTAAAAAAAAAAAAAAAAATCTAATGCCCCCAAATGACAGAATATCTGAATTTCTAATACAACCCATCACCACGGATAAAACACTATATCCTAATTTAGAGGTAGATGGTGGTTCATTGATGAATTTTAGAAGTAACCAGGCCTTTTATAACAGGTTTATGAACTGTCTCAATTCAGTGATGTTTACAAATTGTTATAAAACTGTTCTATTGCAGTTTCAGATAATCTGTTTATGTGAATTATGCTTTCGTTTTTAAAATTAATGGGACAATGACCTTTTGAAATCTACTAATTAAATATATGAGCTAGATGATGATATACTTGTATTTGTTACATGATTAATGTTGCAAAACTATAGTAGTTTTTTAGTGTTGTCAGATATACATATTCTGCACTAAGCCATCACATTCAGTTTTTATTAAGAATGATAATTAAACATTTGGATATGTTAACAAAATACAGGGAGTAAAGAAATAGAAATGGAATAGCCTGGAGAGAAATCGGAGATTTAACCACATTTGCCATCAATTTAATTTTTATAAAACAAGCTTTAACAAAACAAAATATTTTGTTCTGTATCTTATTTTTATAAAGGAAGTTCTTGTTTAATGTATGCAACTTAAACATTGTACTTGTTGGTGAGAAACTTAAATGAAACCAATTGATTTATTTTCACTTGTCCAAGTTGAAATTCAAGAAGTAAATACACATAATAAATTGATAAGTACATTTTATATTTACACAGTAAACATTAACAGATTTATTTATAAATAAATCTGTTAGTCTTTAAAAGTGCCACAGGACTCTGTTTGTTTCTCTGCAGTAGACTAACACGGCTACCCCTTTGGAACTTGACAGTAAACATTATTAATAAAGAGAATAGACAGTTCAAGAGGATTTGCTCTTAGATTAGTGATAATTTGGCAGCAAGAAACTACTTTAGTGTAAATATGGATTACACCAACCTGAAGCATCTTGAAAAGCAAAGGAATGTGATGCAAGGTTTTAATTGTTCTGTTTGTTCACAGAACAGTTCTAGCATTTCATTACTTTTTTGTACCACCTCTCAAATGTGACTTTTAGTAATTTATTAAGATTGTGTTCTTGCAGGCTAGTCAATAAAATACATGTGCATTCCATTTCTCTTGTATTAATTGGGTCCACTGTCCTTCAGACTTGTATTAAGCAGCAAATAGTTCCACTGAATAGTAACAGGTCTGTGGAACTACTTGTTCTTAAAGTTAACCATGTATGTAAATACCTTCAGAATTGAGGCCTAGCAGCTGACCAGTTCCCAGGCACTTACTCCATGGCTATTTCATTGCCAAGTTTTCTTTATTTTAACTAAGAAAAATATTAAGGATTATAAATCTAATTTTTTTAACTAAAAGAAATTGATTATAAAGTGGGAAAAATCACAGGACCTTATGTTTTACTTCCTGTAGTTTCTCAATTGTTAGATGGTAATGGCATCTTTCAACTGTCACTGTTGTACAAAAAATTTCTCAGAGCTTCCTGTTGCTAGGTAACATCTCCCCCACTCATCTGTTGGAAAGAGGTTGCCATAGTGTCCCCTGTCATTGTAGGCCATATTTGGCCAACAATTCTTTTCACACTTAACAGGGTTGTATAGGCAAATTGATTCCTTTTAAAAATCATTTTCTTCATTTTAAATGTCATTCATGTCTGAGGGGAGAAATCGTCTTCATCCTCTTTTCTTCCTTTGTTTTCAGTTTTCAAAGTGCAGTTTTCAAAGACGGGGGGGGGGGGGGGGAAGAAAGGGCAGGGACTTCTTTGACAGGTGTGGCTGTTTAAGAAGGGTCTCTTGGTTCTCCGTACTATTAACCTAGTTGATTCACTAGCAATGTGGTTATGCTTTTGAAAATGAGACCGATAGAGGTATCAGTATTTTAATATATAGCTCAGTAGTCACGATGTTAAAGCAGAAGTCAACTGAACCGTTTCTAGAACTCTCTACTTGCCATTGCTTTCTTCCATTTTTCATCTAGATAACTGAAAAAAGTCAACTACATGGAGGTTGTTGCTTCTTTTGTTTCTCAGTCTTTTTCATGTTCCATCAATCATTGTCTTTCCTTCTATACCCCCTAGCACTAGTGGACTGTTTTGGTTATTGCTCCTGCACAATAATATAAGTATGTGCCAACAAACTGTGACAAAGAAGATCTTTAAATATTCATAAAATGGCAAAAAGAGGTGCCTGATAGCAGTGGGGCTTGAGCTCCTACAAAAAACTAACTACCAATTAATGCTGTGCAACTACAGCACCACGACAGCAGTTAATTATATGCTGTCTCGTTCCACAACAATTAATGACTTACCTGCTCCCAAAGCAATCAACTGTGTACCCTCCATCAATTAATTAATTTTACAAATCCCCAGCCACACATTTGCCCCTTGATGCCCCTCCCCCAGTGTGCTTTTGCTTATGCTGTAAGTCCATAGATGGTTCTTTTACGTCACCCCCAACTTGTTCTGTGGATGATTCTTCATGCTCTTTTGGGTGCGTCTACACTTACAAATTAAGTCGACATAAGCTTTCTTAAGTCGACTTGATTTAATCTGTGTCTACACTACAATTTCCTTAAGTCGTCTTAAGCTGCTGCTTAAGTCGACTTAAGGAAATTTAAGGTCGACTTTATAAAATCTGGTTTAGAGTCGACTTTATTGACTAAGTCGACTTTATAAAGTTGACTTAGGGCTAATCTGCGTCCACACTGACTAAGTCGACTTAAAGTCGACTTAAAGGGCTCCAGGGCTCCACCACTGCCCACCCTGCCAGGCCCCCCCACAGGGCAGGACACAGCCCTGCTCACCCTGCTCCTATGCCCTGCCAGTGTCCCTGTCCTGCTCAGCCCCCATTGTACCCAAGTACAGTGGGGCAAATGCTGAGCCCTCTGGCACTTGGCAAGGGGTGCCCCTCCTGCCACCGTGGACCAGTCCCAGGTCCACCTGCCTCTAGAAGTCAACTTAGGCGTCCAGTGTGTATGCTCTAAGTCAATTTGGCAAGATCCCCTTTAAATTGACTTATTTTTTGAGTGTGGATATGCTAAGTTGATTTATTTGGCCAGCTATACACATAGCCTTTGTGTTCCTCATTTTCTGGGTACTTGATTGAGAACCTGGGAGCTGATTTGCAGAAGTACTGAGAACTCATAGCTACAACTGAAGTCTGTGGGACCTGTGCTTTGGGTGGATGAAGTGCTACATAGTAAATTCTTTCAAAAATGAGGTTCTGGTTGTCTCAGATTGGGCATACCAAATCAGTAGATACTTATGACCTTAATCTCTTGATGCTCAAATTCCCTACCCATAAAATGGGGATAAAATAGAGAAGATGCTACCCCCTCACTTCACAATGTTGTGATAATGCATTAATTAATGTTTGTAAACATTTATATCACAGTAATGAACATGCTAGAAAAGCCATGAGGAAATGCACAATTTTGTCTTCAAAGTAGGGTTTGAACTGTGAGTGGCAAATAAGGCATGTGGCCATGCATTGAACAATGATAGAAAACAAAACTGGTTGTCCTGGTCACTGGATGAGGTTGGATCTTGTGGAAAAGACAGTATGTGATCATGGAATTACAGACTATCACAAAGCATTGGCTTAAAGGAGCTAAATGAAGGTTTTATAGGCAGCCTTAATTCTGCCATTTACTAACTTTGAATGCTTGACTTTGCAGCTTTAATGATGTCCTTTTAACATTGTGAGAAATAACCTATAAATGTACATCAAATTATTTTATTAATTTCCTCTATGTAATGTAAAACTTCAACCTTTCTCATATGGAAATTCCTCCTTGCTTCTAATGATTTTCATCAGCCTTCTTTGGATCCTTGTGTCTGCTATACTCTTTGAGGTGAAAAAAATAGAACTGAATGCAGCAATTCTGGTAATGCTGAACCATCAAATTAAATATGACCAGTATAATATTTTCAGTCTTTGTCTGTCCTGTTCTGCATACATCCTAATATTTGTTTTCCTTTTTGACCACTGATGAATGTTGAACAGAGGTTTTCATTGAGATGTCCACAGTAGTGTTGAGTGGTTACAGTTAATGTAGAATCAAACGTACATAAATGATTTGACTTATTCTTCTAATGTACAGTGTCTTATATTTGTTTACAATGAACTTAATCTGTTATTAAATTTTGCTGTGTCCCTCTGGATTTCCTTGCAGACATCTGTAATCTTGTAGATGAAATTTATGGTAGCCACATTTTTTCCATGTTATTAATGGTACTTCTCTCTTCTCCAATTGGGGGTGCTTGCCCACATATATATGAGTTAGTATAGATCTTTGAAAGAAGTGATCATTGTCAGTTTGTAAATTATTTTATCAGGATTTAAATCATTATAGAACTTTACTTCATCCTTCATAACTATTTAAGTTCCTTAATAGTGTCTTATAATGGACTTTGAGAAAGTTTTTTTTTGAAAGTCCAGTTATGTATAGTAACCAGTTTTCTTTAGACCATATTTTCTTGATATTCTCATTCTAGTACATTTAAAAGGTATGATTTCCTTCTTTACAGAAGCTGTATTGGTATAACTCACTGTTATTTCAATCAATATACTGGGAAAGCTAATTATTTGTAACTCCAAGGATTCATCCCTCCTTATTAAAGAACAAATAATGTAACAATAGTTACTTTCCAGTCCTCTGGTATAATAGCTGTTTTTAATGATAGCTCAGATTCTTTATTCTGAAATGTATACATACCAAAGGCTTTTTCACAATTTTTATTTCCATAATTATATTTAGAATTTGCTACTCCTGGAGGTAATAGCGTGATCTATTTTGAACAAGAAAAAAACTTTACTTGGATACCAGTAGTATTTGGGGACATACATGATGCTAAATTATAATATGATATTTTTTGTTTACTTCTGTGGGATTGAATTTATTGGCAATTTCTCCCCAGCATCTGGGGGGTTAAATATGTAGGATTTCATCTTCTGGAGAATTTCATTAGGGACCCTATGAACCCTCCTAGTCAACAAACGGGAATGATGGGTTGCAGCTTGTTCTCTGAAGTTTAGTAGACACATTTCACTGAAACAGTTGTCTGGAAATTTGTTAAATGTCAGTGTCATAAGCCAGGGCTTGATAAATCTTGGGCACCGGGGTTTTGCCCCTGGTGCCTAGCAACCATGGAGACAAATTACCCCAGTGCCCAAGAGTAGGTAGCACTGATGTTTCCAGTGCCACTGTCTCTCTTTTGAGTGTTAGCCATTAAGGGTCATTTGGTACTTCCCTAGCCAAGGCTAATTGACTGGCCAGCAACACAAGGGTAAATGACTGGAACCAGGTGTGCAGGAGGGGCAGCTGCCAGAGAGGCTGAGGACTACCTTATGTCAGAGGCAAACTGACATGAAGCAACCCAAGGAATAGCACCAGAAACCTCTTGAGTATTCTGGTGAGACTGATGAAACAGCAGTGAGGAAACTCACAGCCTAAGTTGGTATCCCTTCTCCTGCACTCTGAACTAAAGGGAGATTGGAGTCTGTATGGTTCTGCTATCAGCCAGGGAGGAGGTCATCATAAGGATTTGGGAATAGTTGGAGCTGAACTTGAAAGCTAGAAGCATAGCATCTTAAAGGCCCAGGGTGCCTGAAGACTGGTGAGGGGACTGAGCCCTTTCATATTATTCCATCAGCCTTTAACATTCAAAACCATTTAGAGGCTGGAAGACTTCCTTCCTCAGAAGAGGAGATTGATTCAGATTTCTCTTACTGTTTTTGATAGGGAATCTACCATGTTCAAATAAACATTTGGAAAGACCCTCCTCTACCTGATGTTTTTGGCTCCCCATTTAGCTTCATGTAATTTGTCCTTTCTTAATTGTCTAGTGGAAGTGAAGATGTTTCCATTGCATCTAAATATTAATACTTGCATCTCAAGTAAGTGGGAATCACCAACAACTGAACTCTCATTGCCCAACTGTCTTTGTATCCACTTATGTGGGTGGACTCTCATTGCCCAACCGTCTTTATATCCACTCAATGACTCATATGCAGATGGATTCTCTGTATCTTAAAGTCTTTAAATCATGATTTGAGGATTTTAAGAACTCAGTCATTTGTTAGAGGATTATTGCAGGAGTGGGTGGGTGAAGTTTCGTGGCCTGCACTGTGCAGGAGGTCAGACTAGATGTGCATACTGGTCCCTTCTGACCTTAGAGTCTATGCCAATCTGGTGTTAGAGGTCACATCAATGATCTTGTAGAAGGGCAAGATCACCTCCTCTTCCTGAACATGAATGACAAACCCAGTAAAAGCCAGTACCAGTAAAAGCCAGTATCGCTAAGGCAGCATGCTACAGGGGTACCTGTATGGTTGGGGATGGCCAACCCAGTATCATTCCAGAGGTCAGAACTCTTGTCAAGAGACCACTGGTACTATCCTTGAGGTTGTTCTCTGTAGGCAAGGAGAAGCATGCCTGCTCAACCCTCATCAGAAGGAACAAACCAACCACAATGAAGATAAATAACCTTCAAGTGAAACAAACAAGGAGTCCTGTGACACTTTTAAAGACTAACAAAATTTTTATTGCAGGAGCTTTCGTGGGAGAAAATCCCTTTGACGCGTCTGACAAAGTGGGATTTTTCTCCCACAAAAGCTCATGTGTTAAATACATTTTTTAGTCTTCAAAAGTGCCAGAGGACTCCTTGTTTGTTTTGCTGAACTAGACTAACACAGCTACCCCTTTGGAACTTCAAGTAGTGGTGCAGGGTAGTGATATGGCCTCTGCATCAAATTTAGCAACAGTTGTCACATAGGATCAGGGAACGCTGGGGCTTCCACGGTGTGGTGCACATCTTGGGCCTGTCATCAATTTGGTCATGGGCTCTGACATCAATACCAGGATTGGTTCCAGAGCTCCTCAACATTGTTTGGTTCCTGGGTTGGTGGACTCGGTGGCTCCATATATGGAGGAGCAATACCTCACATCCTCGTTCAATACAATCCAGCACGAGTTTGTCCTTTGTCAGGGGCTATCTTTTAGTGTTACCCCTCTGGGAGTGGGGCATACATACCAGCTCTGATTAGAATTGAAAGCATGGCGTCACAGTTGACAGTACCATCTGCTGTTTTTCCTTTAACTGCCAAATCCTGAAGTTTGAAGCCTGCTCAAAAAGTGCTAGCCAGCACGGACACTTTCATCTTCAATTAGTTTCATTTTCATTTCTTCTGGGTCTGATTTTATGTACATGGATTGCGGAAACAGATGCAGTTTGACCCCAGTGTCCCTAGACTTGCAGGTCCTAGTGGAAAATTCTGGCACATTGAGAACCCTCTCCAGAATATGGTTCTCCCCTAGGCAGAAAAGGCAATGGCTATGTCTGAGGATAAGTGGAAGGAGACCATCATAGAACAAGCAGTGTTTGAACCTGAGAGTTTGGAGTACTCCATGTTGGCACAAAGCACCCTGTCCCAGCATATGGTGGGATGAATCTCTTCCTTCTTCTTCATTGTTTTTTGGACTGTCCAAATTTTTAAAAAATAAGGAAGAAGAGGGGTGGTGAACACAGACCTCTTCACAAATTAGTAGAGAAAATGACAAGTCTGAAGCTCTGTAGAAGCAGCAGATCAGACACTCGTTGGGTTGCATTTTATTCCCACAAACAGTCAGGTAGAACTAAGGGAGGATCGTGCCTGATTCTGGAGCATGAGACAGCACTGGGCACATATACAGCCGCAATGGCCATTTCTGTCCAAAATAATCCAATCTCACATGTATGAAGTGAATGCACATCTACAGTGGGAGCCATGCTGACAAATATTGAAGGACGAACAAGAGGAGGGAGGGCTTCCCTTTTTCTCCTCTGAGCCCATTTACTTTGTTCCCCCTTGGTGCCCCCATTTCTTTATGCCCAGTCTGTTTTCCCCCTTTACCCTCAGCTAAAGTGGCGATCACTTCCTCCTAAATATTATTACAATATTATTTACAGTCATTGTCTTCAATTGCTTATCATTTGAGGGTTCATATCCTTCCAAGGAAGTATCTCTGCCATTCTCTAGGCCAGTGGTTCCCAACCTTTTTTGGCTTGACGGCTGAAGTTGTCACTTTTACAACCATGAAGGGCCACCAGTCTCCAACAGCAAGTCCCCTTTTCCCCAGTGCAGCCAGACAGGAGTTCAGTGAGGAGGTAGCCTCCTTGCTGATTTCCTGTCTTCCTGGATGCAGCAGAGAAACTGCATGTGTCCTGTAGCCCTGTGCACTCCCTCTGGGTCCCTAGGTGGTGGCTTCCTTCTGCAGCCAGGGGGACAAAAGATCAGTGTTCCTCTCCCTTTAGCTCCATCAGGGACCCCTGCACCTAAGGACGTAGGTGGGGCTTTGCCATGCTGCCTGCTACAGCTAGTGGGAGGGGAGCGGTGAACTCCCATCCCCTTGGTTGCAGCAAGGAGCCTGCATCTTTTTTTTAGCCTTGCAGAAACGTGTTCTGCATGGGTCCTTAAGGCAGTGGCTGCCTTTTGCAGCCAGCAGGAGGAGAGCTGCAAGCCATTTCGAAAACCCCGGCGGACCACTTTTGGCTCCCAGGCCACAAGTTCGGAACCACTGCTTTAGGCTGATGGCTTTGTTTACCTTGCATGTAAAATAAATCTTTATTGTTCCTGCTGACAACTAAGTTGGTCAGACAAACAAATACACATTAATTGTATAAGACAGTGTACTTACTGCATTGCTTGCCAAAACATCTCAGGAACATAATGCTAGCCTGTTTTTGGTAATGATCTCGTACACACCATCTACATACATTATATAAGAATGTTAGTGATCACTGAGTTATTCATTTTTCAGTGATCTTTTACATGACATCTTTTCAATGTAAGTTTTGACAACAGAGTGTTAGGTTTATTATGTCAGGCCTGATGAGTTGCTGGTGTAGAGAAGTGAACTATAAATAGGCTTCTGTCTCTCACTCACCAAACTTGGGTTCCTTTGGTAATGTCTCCAGTCCAAGAGAAATCCAAGTCTTCAAAAGGTACTTAAGGACAAAGACCTGAAGAAATTAGATGTGGTTGGACACAAAACACCAGCCTCACTTCAACTCTGGGGGGCAAACTACCAGACTTTGTTTGCAAAATATAGCTTTCTTACCTCTAAAAGATCACTCAGGAGGACAGAGGAGTGAGTTCATAAAGGAAGGCCATATGGCAGGGGTGGGCAGACTTTTTGGCCTAAGGACCACATTGGGATATAGGCAGGCCAGAGTGGGTGCGGGAAAGGCTGCTGGGAGGGGGGAGGAGCTGCCGCGTTTTGGCCTGGGCACTGCAGGCCTAGCATGCAGTGGCTACACTCTGGGTTAGCCAGGGCACTGCCCCTACAAGTGGTGGGGAGAGAGAAAAAGCAAAGGAGCAGGGGTGGGAGGAAGAGCAGCTCCTGCACTCCTACCATGGTGCCACTGGGCCTAGGTGAGAGGGGTGGGACTGGGATGGAGGAGTGGCCACCAGGCTTTGGCCAGGCCCAGCTGGAGGGATGGATAAAAGCAACCCACGGGCTGTAGTTTGCCCACCTCTGCTGTATGTTCCTAGAATAGCACTGCAGGTAGCTGGGGATGCATCTGATATGGTTGCAAAATATGTGGCACTGGTCATTGTTAGGAAATGGTCTTCTCATTTGTTAGTGTTTGGGATACCTGAAGAAGAGCAAGTCATTACTGAAGACCTTCCTGTTGATGGGATGGACTCAAAAGCCATGTTAAGATGCTTAGGAATTTACATTCTGGCTTACTTGTGAAAACCACATAAGAACCAGTCCTAGCAGGGACAAAGGGTACAATCATAATCTCAAGGCTCACCAACTGATTAATCTCAGAAAAGATACCATTGCCCTAGGTCACGTCTTCCCTCAAATTCCTGTTGTCACTTGGCACAGAAACAGCAGGATTGATGGTAATTTCAAGAGTGATACCAGAGCAGCTGCCACTTTCAGGAGCCTTTTTGTCTCTTTCTGTCTGAGTTGGTGCACTGTCATAGGGGGCAAATGAGTGTTCAGACATCTTCCATTGCGTGCCTATTCACATATTACTCCCCGCCTCTCTTCCTTTGCAAGGACCTTTCTCATGAGGCCACAAAAGTGGCCATGTTGCTTTATTTAAAAGACTTGGCAAAGGTCCTGCAGGAGTCTGAGGGAAGAGTACTGAGTGATTGGCATGTTTAGTCTTGAGAAAAGAAGGCCGAGGAAGGATCTGATAAGTCTTCAGATATGTTACGGTCTATTATAAGGAGATGATGATCAATTGTTCTTCATTTCCATTGAAGGTAGGACAAAAAGTAACAGGTTTAAACTGCAGCAAGGGAGATTTAGGTTTAGTATTAAGGAACATTTTCTAACTATAAGGATATTTAAGTTATGGAATAGGTTTTCAGGGGAAGTTGTGGAATCCCAGTCATTGGAGGATTTACAGGCCTGTCGGGGTGATCTACATTTACTTGATCCTGCCTTAGTGCAGGTAGCTGGAATTGATGACTTCTTGAAGTCACTTCCAGCCCTACATTTCTATGATTCTTAAACTAAACCAAAACTTAAAATTATGTATTCTGGTTCAGCTGGACTTCAGGATGGCTGGCTTTGTGCCAAATTTCTGGCAGGCTTTTGGAGCTTAGCCATTTGATTTTTAGCTGCTCCAGCATTCCATTTTTTTGGCAATGCAGCAGCATGTGTGCTGATGTGCACCTACAGCTCCTGCTTGGTTTCAGGCTGATAGACAAAAGCAGTCTTAAGGGAAAACGTACTCTTTCACATTTTCTAATATGCGATGGTGAGCTCTGCTGGTTTTGGTGGTGTAGATGAGCTTCCATCTCAGTCAGTTCATGAGGGCAACATCTAGATATCCCTCTCTTCAGCCAAGAAAAAGCCAAGCCAGACTGGAAAGGCAGGGATCCATGGCATGGGAGGAGTAAACCGTACTCTCCTATTCAGGAAGTAGGTGAAGCAGCATTTTAAGGGCGGTTCCTATTAGAGATTCCATGGTACTTGCCAGACAGGCAAAATCTTCACACAGCCACCCTAACACATATTGACACCCCCTACCTCGGGTTTGACATTAAGTGCCCTGATAAGGGAATAAAAAAAAAAAGTTACAATCCTTCCACTTTGATTTGGCATTGATGCTACTTAAGAACACAGTAATTGAATCTCTGAAGGCATGTGTTCCTCTAAGCAAAATCGAAAAAGAGGACATCAAGAAGTAAACCAACATGGCTAAATGATGAGGTTCAAATGGTTATTCAAGCCAAACGATCATTTGAAAAATGGAATCAGTGAAGTTAAGAAACTACAGCAGGCAGGAAGTAAGGAGGGCTAGGAAAGAATTTTAGGTTCAAATTGCTAAAGATATATAAACAATTCAGAAATTACTTAACTATGTTGGAAATAGGTCAATACCAATATTTTAAATTCCATCCAGAAACTCCCGGTCAGCCAGAACAGATTAGAGTATTGGTTGAATGTGCATGTTGTTGAGACACTCCACTTGGCACAGAATGCAGAAGCCTATCTTAAGCTTCCAAATGTATTTAAAATGTAGCTGCAAGAAGAGCACATCATTATAGTATAATCTCAGTGACAAAGGTATATTGTTATACTGGGTGAGGTCTACATCAGAAAGAAAAAAGTGTGATCTAGCCAGTTACAAAAGATGAAATGCAAATGTGGGTATTGTTAAAGAATTATCATCCAGCAATAATTGGGAATCCAACTAGAATTCCAGATTACAAATATGAAGGACATTCAGTTGGTGATACAGATATAATTTAGATGATAAGACTTAATTTATAGTATTGGACTACATTTTTTCCCTTTCTCGCTACACACTGTTGATAAAATCCCTTGGTAGAATGTAGACTATGATTAAAAAATGAGAACATTTACGTGCTTGCCCAGAGTCTGTCTTTCTTTGATTAGTGAGATGCATGTATATAATCCACACTGTGTGAGACATGGAGTCACTATTCTCTAGCTAAGTGAATGATAAAGCTTTCATACTTGGCAGCATGGCATATTCAAAGTTAAAGTGAATGCTATACTCAGAAGATTTCAGTTTGAAAAATGAGCATTTCATTGTAACTGTGAAATTTGTCTCAACTGGCTAGCTCAGTAGAAAAGGCATGTTCCTTAGCCAGGGGATTGGGAGGTCTGAGCTCTACTCTCAAGGATTCAACTAGACTGAAGATAAGAATGTTGTGGGATCCCTGGACATCATTGCCTGAAAGAAAACTTTTGAGGACTCGCATGCAAAGTGTGATACAAGAGTTTCAGGGGCCTATTGGGCTGGGTCAAAATGGATATTGCTGAGAGCAAAGATCATAGACACATACATGGATCTCATGAAAATCCATGCAAGGGATCCAATTTGTTTTCCATCTAGTTCAGAAGAGTATTTGAGCTTTCCCCTTACAAGAACATAAATCAGAGAGGATAACCTATAGCTAATAGGTTCATTTGTTCCTCTTTTTTGTAGGAATTAGTTGTTAGAAGTCGATTCAAGCATATTGGAGAATCTTCCTCACTCTCTCGGTCAGATTCAATTCTTTTAATGTTAGACTGACCTTGGGCGTTTGAAACAAGAGCAGATGAAGATTATCTCTGAATGATTAGTTCAGGATATTATATTCTGCAGTTAATGGATAGATAGCATTTCCTACTGCAAGTTTCTATATAATGCAATCTGGCATGCCAAGAGCAGACATTTCAGAGGCTCTTTTAAAACAACTGGTCGTTTTCAGGAGATTTGTGCTATCCAGTGCTTGTTCCCACATCTCAATCCCTACCACCATTTCTGTAAAATGTTGCTCAGTGTTCGTTCTTTTTACTTTATTACATCAGCATAATTACACCTGAGAGAATTCTGCACCGAAAACTTAAAACTGCATACATTTTAAAATTCAGCAAATTTTATTTGTCAATAAATAAATGTGGAGGCTCCAGTGTGGCAGGTGGAAGCACAGGCAAGTGGCTGAACGGAGGTGGGAGGTCACCCTGCAGATGTCCCCAGGGCCCAGACTCAGTTGTGAAGCTGCATGTGACCCTGACACAGTGCAAGGACTTGGCTTGCCCCAGAAATGCTGTGGAGCCCTTCTGCTCCTTGTCAGGTGCACTGGGGTGGGCCAGCATGCTCACCACACAGGATCAACTGCAGAGAGCCTTAGCATGAGAGATCCAGGTGTGGGTTGAGAGGTTCTTTGTGCGGCAATTTGGGTGCGGGTTCAATGGGTGGTTCCAGATGCAGGGACAATGGAACTCTGTAGGTTAAGGTGGTCAGGGCTCAGCAGGGGGTTCTAGATTTGGGGGGCATGAGGCTCAGTAGAAAACGTGAAAAGGGAGCAAGGGCTGGGGGGGAGAGGCTTGGTGGGATGCGGTTTGGATGCAGTTGGTTGGGGTTCAGTGTGGTGGGAGTCTGGGTGCAGTTGGTTGTGACTCAGAGTGGGGTTTCAAGAGTGGGAGGCTTAGCAGGGAGTTGTCTGGGACAGAGGTGGGGACAGAGGTGGACAGATGCAGAGAGACTACGCTTGGAGAGAGGTGTAGGGGTTGGAGCTTGGGGGGTTGGTGTGCAGGGGTGGTCTAAATGGGAGGTTAATTTCCAAGGTGATTGGATGGACTGTGGAGCTTCTCATTCAGTGATCCCTCCCTCCTGTGGCTGAAGAGCAATGAAGACAGGAAGTGAATGGGGAGGTGAGGAGCTGCCTGCAGTCAGGGGAGGTTTCTGGGGGTGTGTTGGCTCCGGCCGCTCCATGCAAGACAAGAGAAAGACCACAGCCCCATACAGAGTTGGAGCCACTGGCTGGGAGATCCCCAGTCCCACCGTGATTTATCTCTCTGCCAATTACTTCTTGTGCCTGAAACGATGTGCATGTATTGCTGGGGAGCAGCACATGACCACTTCTGTGGATTCCCTTTGGTTCCCTATCAGAAAGTCAGTCATTTTTCTGTGAGGAAGCAAAGAAATCTGCAGGGGACATAATTGCATATTTACATACCATGGACTCAAACATTCAGGTATTTTTTTTAATGCCTGTTTGTTCTAGGGCATCTCAATTTACCAAATCATGTTCTCTCTTTTAATTTGAAATACAGCTGAAGAATCTTGACCTTTCTTTTTCTTTTGCATCACAGTTTACCTTTTGAGCGCTTTGGCCAGGGTTACCCAGAAAATCTGTAGAAAATCAAAGAATAGAATTATATCATGATTTCAGTCCTGTGTTTTAGTCATGAAGTCATCCTCAAGTATTTTTGGAAACTTTGTTTAGAAGGTGAGAGGAAACTGATTGTAACTGGGGTCATCCATTTTTGGAATAAAAATGTTCGGCCATATTTTATTGTCCCTGTTTTTCAACTTTCATAGTATGATCTATGACTCAAATCCACATTGATTGCAGAAATTGCCTATAATGGACAATAGAATTTGATGTTAGGATTAGGGTCCTGTAATTTTGGGAGACTTGCATTAGATCTCAAATTTTTCTGTCTTTGATGTTTCAATGAAAGCTAATAGACTGAAAAGGAATGAGAAAGGCAATAAAGGACCTGAGTTACAATTACGAATGCTTCATTTGATGTTTATTCATATAGTTTCAAGATCTTTCCCCCCCAGCTTTAAAATTTGAATATACTGGGGCAAATGGGGTGCATTTGGTCAATGTGAGTCCCCTGCTTCCTCCCCTGGCAGCCAGCTGTGGTACGGCTCTGTCCTTTCCAGACTCAGAATACAACAGCTCCCTGGTCCAAATTGCCCTGAGGCCCAAGGCTTTCTTCCTCAGGCCGCTCGGCTTGCAGGCTTTTCAGCTTCCCAGGGCAAACTTCCCCTTATTGTCCTTTAGTGTGTCAGCTGCAGCAGCCAATTAGTTTAGTCCAGTTCAACCTCTGCTTAACTCCTATGTCTCACAAAATTCCTTTCCAAAACTCCCTCTCCAAACTCTACACTGTTTGGCTGCCAAAGGGGCTTTTTACCTACTGTGGCCAGTTCCCTAAGTGGCCTCAGATGCCCCAATTAACCTAGAGTAACCCTGTCCTAATTACCCAGGAAACAAAAGATTTGCTGATCCTGAAGCTAATGTATTTGCTTTCTACCATCACTCCCTTATAGCCATCAGGCTTGGCTTTGTCACAATACTTATATTTTTTAAATATGATTGATTATATCATCATAGCACGTGGAGGCCTCAGTCAAGTTGAAGCTCTGTTGTGTTAGATGCTATGCCCATGTTACAATCTGAGGGTATGCTTACATAGCCTTCTGGAGTGAGCCTTCCAGCCTAGGTCAGCAGATAGGCGTTAGTACTAGCACGCTAAGAATAGCTATATGCACAGCACTTTGAAATTGTGGCTTGTGGTGGAGCATGGATTCTGAAGCCTAAGAAGGGGGTAGGCTGGGTATCAGAGACTGACCACAGCTTCAAATGCTGTTTATACAGTAATTTTTAGAGTGCTAACAAGCTCTGTTATAGACTTATAGTCACTCTAAGGTCAGAAGTGACCAATATGATCATCAAGTTTGACCTCTTGCACAATGCAGGCCACAAAACCTCACCCACCCACTCCTGTAATAGAACTTTAACCTATGACTGAGTTATTAAATTCCTCAAATTATGATTTAAAGACTAAGATACAGAGAATCCACCAGCAAGTGAGCCATTCCTCATGCTACAGAGGAAGCTGAAACACCCCCCCACACACCCCCCAGAGCCCTAGCCAATCTGCCCTGAGGGAAAATTCCTTCCTGACCCCAAATATGGTAATCGGTTAAACCCTGAGCATGTGGGCAAGACTCACTAGTCAGATACCCAAGAAAGAATTCTCTGTAATAACTCAGAACCCATTCCGTCTAATGTCCTTTCTCAGGTCACTGGCATATCTAGCCCATCCCGTTATACCATCCCCTCCACAAACTTATCAAGCTCAGTTTTGAAGCCAGTTAGGTTTTTCGCCCCCACAGCTCCCCCTTAACCCAACTCTCTCAACCCAGGCTGGAAATGTCGCACTCGCTTGCTCCAAAATGCTGTGTAGACATACCCTATAACTGTAAAACAAGATGTAACATGAGAGAAGCCAGCCCCTGTTTTCTGGCTGGGCCCCTGAAAGTGTGGGGTGGGCCCGGCCAAGAAATTGGAAGCTGCCCCAAGGGATGGGGGAAGCACAGCACCCAGGCCAGCAGTGGCGTGAATTTCTCTGCCGGAACTGCAGGGCCCGGCAGCCATGAGCAGAGCAGAGGTGCCGGTGCCTTTGCCCCACTTGCAGCTGCCTGGGTGCTGTGCTTCATTTGTTTGAGCACCGCTATTAAGTTGTCAATGGAATGAGTAGGGAGATTGAAGTGTTCCCCTATTGATTTTTGAATGTTGTGATTTCTGATGTCAGATTTGCATCCATTTATTCTTTTACATAATGGTAATGTACTTGAAATGGAAAGGGTTGGGGAGGAACAAACAAAAGGCAAGCAGTAGAATTTTCAAAAGCACCTCTCCATTTTCAAAAGTGGTTTCAGTTGTGTGTTTTTGGATGTTTTATAAAGATGAGTCTCATAGATTTGCAAATGTATAGTATATTATGGTATATTGATTCAATGTAAGTAATTAGAATTGTATATTGTGTAAACTTGCCTTTTGTGACAGATGCCTGTAAACTCATGTGCAAGTTCCAAATAAGTTGTGTGTTTAAAAGAAAAATCTGATTTAAATTTTAAAATCTTTTCTCAGTATAATTTAAGAAACACTGTCATATAAATTCGTGTCTGTCCTGTTTTTTTGTTGATGATGTTAAAGAAAATGAAACCAAAACTGTCCCCAGGACTTCAAAGTTTGACTAGCAATTTGGGTCAAAAAGGAGCAACAAAATTTATCTCTGGGATTTCAGGAGCATAGTGCTTTGCAGAGCATAACTTCTAGAGGAACAGTACAGGGCAGGGGAGGATGAATTGAGCTGCAGTGGTAAAGTCCAGCAAAGGATTTACTGAACTCTGATGTTACCAGAGATGAGGAATCAAGCAGCCATGGAATATTGTTCCTCATTGTAACACAGAGGCCCATTGGTGCCAGCGGGCAAAGGATGCTACTCAGTGTCAGCAGCTCCTAACAGGCCTGACAAACTCACTGCACCAATACATTCCTTCTGCAGTGTTTATTCATATAGTATCTTGTAAGATATCAGATAGTGAAACTGATGTAAAGTTGATCATTAATATAATTATGAAATGTAGGTACAGATATTTTAAAAAAATACATACATATAGAAAACATATTCTGAGAACATATGCAAAGGTATAAGTCACCACAGAGAGGTTTTCTTTCAGACCAGGAGAAGTTTGTCAGTCTAGCTAGCTAAATTATATGTAAATTAAGCATTCTATATTGCATATGCTGTTCCACACTGTTTGAATCTAAACAGCTGCTTTGGTTTGCTGAAGCAATGTAACCTGATCCTATGCCTTTAACTTCCCTGTGTTTATCTTCCTCCCATTCTGTAAGTTATTCATCTTTAAACATTTGTGAAAGTGGTATTTTCTCCCATGTAAGTTCATGCGATAAATAACTTTGTTAGTCTTTAAAAGTGCCACAAGACTCCTTATTTGTTAAGCATTGTATTGTTTCACAATGGGCCTCACATCAAAGGTTTGAAGTGAATGCTGAAAAAAGGACAGACAGGTGAGGTCAATAGGCACCAGAGAATAAACAGGGGTTTTAACTAACTGTGGGTAGGATAAAAACACAATCATTTGGAGGGAATATAAGGACAAGTAAATGGGCACATCCTTATCCATCACTGACGAAGTGAAAAGAACACCACTTGCCATCCTTGAAGGGTAGATCCTAATCATATGGGATGGTGATGCTGGCAAAAGATTGCGTTAGGAGAGAAACTGCTTTAGACGAGTTCTAAAGGGGTTGCCATGTTAGTCCAGTTCAACAAAACAAACAAGGAGTCCTGTGGCACTTTTAAAGACTAACATTTATTTATCTCATGAGCTTTCGTGGGAGTTCCTCATCTTCAAGCATCTGACAAAGTGGGATTTTCTCCCATGAAAGCTCATGTGATAAGTAAATTTCTTAGTCTTTAAAAGTGACACAGGACTCCTTGTTTGCTTTATACAATGATTTTATCTTGTCAAAGTTAAGTTTAGACTTTTAAGAATCTTAAACCCCTTGGTTTTTTATCTAATCATTTTTATATAATTTGTTTCCATCACTCTTATTCAGAATCTCTTAAATCTTAATCTTTCATAATAAACTTTGGCTTGCTATAACTATATCTCTGTGCTGTGGTCTTACAAAAGATCTGATCCTGAGTTGTGCCAGTCATATTATGTATACACCGTCTCTTTGGGGACAGCTTACCTGGTAATTACTGAGAATGTCCAGAGACAGAGGCTGGATCCTGCCAGGGATCACCAAGGACTATGGTGATGATGTGTGTCAATCACTAGCTTGTATGGAGCTGGTGAGGTCTGTGGAGACCTGGAAGCCAGAGCTTGTTTATGGTCACAGACTACTGGTTTCATGGAACTCAGCCATAGCAGACACAGATAAGGCTGCTTCATGTGAAGAATAAGTAACAATGAGATACCTCACACACCTTAGTGCTCCAGAGGGGTTATTGTACCTGTTCCCATCATTCAGGGAGCAGGTCAGGGAACTTAATTTTCCCATCCCAGAGAAAGAGGGCCTCTGTAGATGCTCCATGCTGTCAAGTATGCATTCATTTTAGAGCCCTGAAAATCAGCATTATATCCGTTGATACCCGCATCTGCGGATGTGATGCGGATATCCGCATACCATTTCTTGTGGATGCAGATGGGAGGCAGATCCATATATTTGTGTCTATGCAAGGCTCTATTCATATTCACAGTTTTGGAGAAGGGGTTGTGTAACCTTGACTACAAAATGGTACCTTGTTGACTGTGCTGAGCTGAGGCAAGACATGGCTTACCTGAAAATGTTCCCTGATTCTTAGTGCTTTCTTTCATATACCTTTTCATTTAATTCTGCATTTTGTGACTTTGTTTTATTGGAGTTCACTTTTATTTTTCTTCCCCAAACGGTATTTTCATCAAGCCAAATGCAATTTTTTGTGGCTGCTTATTAAATAAGAGTGCTATGCAGCTTCTTTGCACCAAAATTATTTCATTGTTAGTAGAAGTCATTTTGTTTTGCTCTTTTCATTTAATACATTCTTTCTACTTGCACTCTGTAGATCTGCTTGTGGTGTTTTATAAATAGTGCTGAAGAAATTTAGATCAAGTTGGAAAGCTGTTGCAGATTGCAATTCATCATTGCAATTCCACTCTAGGTAATTCTAATGCTTGCTTTCTTTTTCTTCTTTTTTTTTAAAGTGTCTCTCCTTCCTCCTGTCATCAATTTTTGCATAAAATATGTCTGAATTTTCATAGGTCATTAGCGACTTTTTGATGCCCAACTTGAAACATCTTAAAAGGGACTGATTTTACAGAGAGCAGCTGATCTGCACTTTCAAAACATTAGGCTCCTATAAGGTATCTCAAGATGAGCATCCAAAATGACCCATCACTGAAATTTTAGCCCAGAAGTTAATTGATCTTTTTTATACTGTGATGTAGTATGATTTTCAAATACTCTACTGAACTAGAATATTAGCCCTTTTCACATCATTTAGATGGCATGCTCTTCTACTTATTTGCTGCTGCTTTTCAATAGCAAGATGCTTGAAATTGTGTAAAATAGTTGTCCTCTTTAAAGCTTCTGCTAACATCATTAAAAATGAACAGAGATCTGAGATGCAACTTACCTTCATGATTGGTTTCTAACATTTTAGACTTTTACAAAAGCACCAAAGCCTTATAAATGTTCACAGCATTTTTGCACAGTTTTGAAATATGGCACATTGTTAAAATTGCTGTGAGATGTTTTGTCATATCAGCATCTTTGCTTTTGAATAAATAATATTAATCTAGGTTGAAAATAGTTCATGAGGAGTAAGAAATTATGTTCAGTCATTTGATAAACTGATGCTGGTTTGTGAAATCCACTTTTTGCAACTGGTATATGCTATAGTAATAACTGTTCCAGGTATTTTGTCTTTTAGAACAAATATGACTCACTGCCCTTAAGTAAATAGAACATGCAATGTTAATGGACTGTACATATTGGATAGACTTTGTTGTAGAATAAACAGTGATTTCATTATTTATATATTTCTAATTAGGCAAAAGTGTAAGTTTGAAGTGTAGTTGCAGCTTAGCAGAATTTATATATTCGTTAGCAATCACTTAACCTTAAAAAACAAAGAAAACCCTCCTCTTTTAAATCACTTGGCACTTCTGGATCACGTAGGTGCTTCAGAATGCAGTATTGGGTGATGATACATAGGTAACATAAACCAGACAGGTTATGACAGTAATTCCCAGATTGAAGTGTTTCCTTTCCAGGTGGAGTGTGATATAACAGGTAGGACTAGAGGCACAGAGCATAGGAGAAGAATATGGATAAAGCAGGTTTGCATTATACATATACTTTTGAACCTGTTGGATAAAGCAGGAATGAAAGTAGCTCCTTGAGGATCACCCACCTGCTATCTTTGCTCCCACATCAACTGTCTCATGCCTCTCTCCTCTAATTACCATGGCACTCAGCTAAACTATGAAGTTAGTTGCATTCGGTTACCAAAAGATGTTCCAACTCTCAAGCAGTTGTCTGAGAAATGAAGGCAAAGCTCAGAACAAGAAAGTAAAAAAGAATAAATCTGAAAATGAAATGGAAAAATAAGAGCACGGGAAAAGAATGGATAGAAAAGAGATGGCAGATACGGTGGTGTGTTGTGGACATTTCTGGACATCAGAGAGACTGTACTGCCTTTCTGAACTTGGTATAACAGGAAGCAGGTTTTCCTAGAAAATAAGAGAAAGGCTAGTTGTTTCCATATTCCCTGGAAAGTGTGAAACAAACCAGATTAAGGCATAAGAAGACACATCTGCTTATTTATAACAAAACTAAAAATGATTTGTTGCAGGATCCCAAGGCCAAAATTCTAAATTTAAATAAATTTGGTATTAGCAAGCAAAGATTTAACTCACTGAAATGAGAGCGATCTAGTAATTGAAATAAGTGAATGTAACATATTTAGAAGGAAATATAAGGAAGAAATAGAAAATTAGAGACCTCTAAATTAGTTGCATTTTGGTTGTAGATTAGGACAAGCAATAGTAGAACAGGAACAGACAACTGATAAGGAATTATGGTGAGAAACTGTGTTTAATAATGTTGTTAATGTAATTGAAGCACCAAATGAGGGCAGAGAGTTTCTACTGATACTCTTCTAATATTCACTACACAGAAGGTGACGCATTTTAGAGTACTGTCAAGAGACTCGGTCTGACTCTAAACATTCAGGCCTGAATACTACTTTCTCAGTTCATGTACAACAAGGGGTTAAAGTAAGCCGGAATGCCCCGGAACACTGTTCCAGGGCCCACAAGTTTTGCGGGCCAGCGTTCCGGGGCCCAGGATCCCAGAAAACTCTGGCGGAACGCATGTTCTGCTCTGCCCTGCAGGCAGGCTGCTGCTCAGCTGGGAGCAGCAGCCTCCAGCCGGGCTGGGAAGTTTTCAAATCTTCCGCCCTGAGCATGCTCCAAAAGAGCATGTTCGGGGCGGGAGCAGCCTCCTGGCCAGCCCAATGTCAGATGCCCCTGCAGCTCTCTGGCTAGGTAAGTTGGGGGGGGGGCGGCGTGCAGGGGGAAGCTGGGACCAGGAAGGCTGATGGGGAGCCGATGGGGGTCGGGGAACGGGAGCTGGTGGGGACCGGGAGGGTCGAGGAGCTGCGGCTGGTGAGCCGGAGCCAGGGAGCTGCCGAAGAACGGGGAGCCCGGGGAGCGCCCAGGCCAGACAGGACTCGGGTTCAGGGTCTCTAAGGGGGACTGGGGTGGGTTCCCCTGAGGGGTCTAGCCAGCCCGCATCCTGTCCAGTACCGGCATGCAGCTGGGAGTTAGGCTATGGCTGCTCACCTCCCCTAATGGCTTGGGGATGCATGCAGCCCTTTCCTTCTCTTCTTTCTTTCCCTTTCTTTTTCTTCATTTTTTTTCCTTAAAAAAAACCTTTAGAAATTAATTTTAATTTAAAACCTTTCTAAAAGGTTTTTAAAAAGCCTTTCTAAAATTAAATTTAAATTAAAATTAATTCAAATTCAATTAATTAAAATTAAACCCAATCAATTTTAATTACAATAATTTTAATTAAATGAATTTGAATTAATTTTAATTAAATACGCTGGTGGCCCTTCAAGGTTTTAAAATTTGTATTTTGGTCCCTCAACCAAAAAAGGTTGGGAACTACTGATTTATAATGCAAAATTTTAAGTGTGTTCATTTGCTTATTCTTTGTCTTTCTAATGGTACTGCTATCTTGGGGGAGGGGGGGAAGAGTCCTGTGACACTTTTAAAAACTAACAAATGTAGTTGTTAATTTGTAAATTTGTTCGTCTTTAAGTCCCACGGGACTCCTTGTTTGTTTGGCTGATCTAGACTAACATGGCTCCCCCTTTGGATCTTGAATGCAAATAATTCTAAAAGAAATGTGTGTTTTGTTCAGGCCAGTAGAAAGATGTCATAAAGCTACACAGCAGTGCTGTCTCTAGTTCTAATAATAACTCCTTGTATGAAAAGATTTCAGTGACGTGGCCCTCGGGCCAATATCCTAGTCCTCATGTGGCCCTCGTGGAGATTTGAGTTTGAGACCCCTGTCCTAGATAGAGTTATCAGGTTAGCATATGCTTTACATCTTTTATTTGGGTGGTGGTTACTCACCAACCAGGCCTTATTACTTACAGCAGTTAAATGGTGTTGATATGGATCGTGTTCTGCATACCAGTGTTTTTTGTGCTCACACAATAGACCATATATCTGTGGACATGAAACATAGTTTGTGTTCAGTGTCATTTCTCAGCAATATCAAATTTCTGTTTTAATTGGTGAGAGTACGAGTTTAAGTAAACTTTCTTGTCCTGTAATTTACTTGCACTTAACTTTTCATGCAAACATTGGTCCTGTTACATTTTTTCTTGATCTGATTGAACTAGGCAGCAATGATATTGTTGGCATAGTATTAGCTTTGCTGCAGTGTTTGACAGTACATAGGTTCATGGAGGAATTTCTCAAAGATAATTGGATTGGTTTAGGTGTAGATAGAGCCTCTGTCACGTTAGGCAGTAAGGCTGGTGTTGCTGCAAAACTAAAAACACGATCTCCGCTTTTGGTAAGTTGGCATTGTTTTAATCACTGGTTGGAATTGGCCGTGGCTGATATTATCAAATGCTGCGGTGAAGTTAATCACTTTTAAATCATTTGTGGATTCATTGTATGCTCTGTACAGTCAGTTGCAGAAGTGCTTGAGAGAGTTGGCTGACTGTGCGAGTGGTCTGGAAGTCCAGCTTAATAAGACTGGAGGTGTACTTGATGTATGTTGGGTTGCCTCTAGCTGCCACACTGTACGAGTTGTTTGGCAGTCATATGCAGCCCTCCATAGCCACTTCTTGAAAAAAAATCAACTGATTTCTCAGTAGAAGGGAAAGATAAAGCAAAATTTTCTGGCATGGCAAAAAACCTGGAGAATCCAGTTTTTGTTTAAAAACTTGAGTCTCATGCTTGATGCTCTGGAGGAACTTGCAGACCTGTCCTTGGTGTTGCAAAAAGCTGATGTAACATTATCTACAGCAAGTAAGTTAAGTCCACAAGTTCAGGTGTTTATAGCTCACAGAGAGTGAGATTTAGAGCTCGACCAAGAGGCTTGTGAGGCGATTGCTGCAGGTTGTTTTAAAGGTGTATGTGTAAACATGTCTGTGAAAGCTGGCAAGCAAATTGAAATTTCTAAATGTCAGTTTTACTAGGCCGTAGCAGACTCTATGAATGCCAAATTGTTCTGAAACTCAGAGAAATGTCTAAGCAGTGCTGTTGAAGCACTTGACCCATCACGTTTCACTATAGAGCTGTCACCGGAATTTGGTGAAAGTGACATAAAATTTTTGTGTTCTAAGTTTGGCATTGCGTTTAATGAAGTGAAATGTGCATATCAGGACTATAAAGATCACAATACTTATTGCGTTATGCAGTGTTTGCTAGTTTGTGACAATAATTGATATAGACATAAATGCCATATACAATTATAAATATGTTTATGGAGCGATAACCGAGGCATATGGTACTGAAAAGTGGTTGCATATGCCTACTTGGGCTGGGACCCGCACGTGCATGTAGGGGGCCCGGACAACACGGGAAGGGGGCTCAGAGATCAGGAGGGTTCCGGGTCCCATCAAATTATACTTTACCCACTGTGTACAACAGGCTTTTCTCTCGTAGTACTAGAGTAGTTTACTCATAGACTCTTTAAGGTCAGAAGGGACCAGTAAGATCAGCTAGTCTGACCTCCTGCACAATGCAGGCCAGAGAACCTCACCCATTCACTTCTGCAATAAACCTCTAACTTACGACTGAGGTATTAAAGTCATCAAATCATGGTTTAAAGACTTTAAGGTACATTGAGTCCACTAGCAAGTGAACTGTGCCCCATGCTGCAGAGGAAGGCAAAAAACTCCCAGAGTCTTTGCCAATCTGCCCTGGGGGACCCCAAATATTTTGATCATATAAACCCTGAGTATGTGGGTAAGACTCACTAGCCAGACATCCAAGAAAGATTGTTCTGTACTAGATCAGAACCCACCCCATCAAACCTCCCATCTCAGGCCATTGGCATATCCACCACCAGTAATCAAAGATAGTCAATTGTCAAACTAGGCTGTTCCATCATACTATCCCCTCCGTAAATTTATCAAGCTCACTTTTGAAGTCAGCTAGGTTATTTGCCCCAGCAGCTCCCCTTGGAAAGTTATTCCAAAACTTCATTCCTTTGATGGTTAGAAACCTGAATCTAACTTGAAGTCTAAACTTCCTGATGGCCAGTTTATATCCACTTGTTCTTGTGTCCACATTGGTGCTGAATGTAAATAATTCCTCTTCGTCCCTGGTATTTAACCCTCTGATGTTTTTATAGAAAGCAATCATATCTCTCAGCCTTTTTTTGGTTAGGCTAAATAAGCCAAGCTCTTTGAGTCTCCTCTCATAAGGCAGGTTTTACCATTCCACACATCATCCTTGTAGCCCTTCTCTGCACCTGTTCCAGTTTGAATTCATCTTTCTTAAACATGGAGGACACATTCCAAATGAGGATCACATTAGCTTTTTTCATAGCCACATCACATTGGCAGCTCATAGGCATTCTGTCTATATCTACACTTAGCAAAATAAGTCGATTTTAAGTCGACTTAGCATGTCTACCTTATAAAATTAGGTCAACTTCAAGGGGACCTTGCCAAATCGACTTAGTGTCCATAGTGGACGCCTAAGTCGACTTCTATGGGCTAGGTGGACCTGGGACTGGTCAATGGTGGCATGGGGGGGCACCACTTCCAAAGTGCCAGGGGGCTCAGCATTTGCTGAGCAGGACAGGGACAGTGGCAGGGCATAGGAGGTAGGTGGGTGGGCAGGGCTGTGTCCTGCCCTGTGGCTGGGCACGCCAGGCTCTGGCTGTGCCAGCCACCCTGGCAGGGAGGGCAGTGGGGGAGCCCTGAGGCCCTTTAACTCGACTTAGTCGATTTAGGGCTAATCTACGTCCACAATGTCTAAGTCGACTTAATAAAGTCTACTTAGCCAGTAAAGTCGACTTTAAACCAGGTTTAATAAAGTCGACTTTAAATTTCCTTAAGTCTACTTAAGTAGCAGTTTAAGTCGACTTAAGGAAATTGTAGTGTAAACGCAGATTAAATTAAGTGGATTTAAGCAGGCTTATGTCGACTTAATTTAAAGTGTAGATGCACTCTTTGTGATCAACCACGCCCAGATCCTTCTCCTCTTCTGTCACTTGCTAATGATGCATCTCCAGTTTATAGCAAAAATTCTTATTTATTCCCTAAATGCACGCCCTTGGACATTCCACTATTAAATTCATCCTGTTCCTCTTACTCCAGTTTATAAAGTCATCCAGATTTTCCTGCGTGGTATCCCAATCCTTCTCTGTATTGGCAACACCTCCCAACTTTGTGTTATCTGCAGACTTTTTTAGCACATTCCTACTTTTTGTGCCAAGGGCAGTAATAAAAGGTTAAATAAGATTGGTCCCGAAACTGAGGAACTCCACTAGTAACCTCCCTCCAGCCTAACTGTTCACCTTGCAGTGTGACCTGTTGTAGTCTCCCCTTTTCACCAGTTCATTATCCACCTTTCAATGTTCATATTAATCCTGATTTTTTTCCAGTTTAATAATTCCCCTATGTGGAACTGTATCACACGCCTTACTGAAATCTAGGTAAATTAGATTCATTGCATTCCTTTTGTGCAAAAAATCTGTCATCTTCTCAAAAAGGAGATCAGGTTGCTCTAGCATGTTCTACCTTTTGTAAAATCATATTGTATTGTATCTCAATTACTGTTAACCTCAATATCTTTAACTACTTTCTGTTTCAGAGCTTTTTCCAAGACCTTGCATACTACTGAGGTCAAATTAACTCGGCCTGTGGTTATCCGGATCACTTTTTTTAGCAATTCTCCAGTCATATGGTTCAACTCTTGAGTTTACAGATTCATTAAAAATCCTTGCCAACGGATTTGCAATTTCATGTTCCAGTTCCTTTGATATTCTTGGATTGAGATTATCCAGGCTCCCCAGTTTAGTCCCATTAAGCAGTTCGCGTTTGGCTTCTACCTTGGATGTGGTGATTTCTACCGCCATATCCTCATTGCCATTAGCCACCTTACCACTACCCTTAAGTTCATTGTTAGCCTCAGAAAAAATGAAAACTAAGTATTTGTTTAGATATTCAGCCATGCTTAGGTTATCCTTCATCTCCACCCCATCCTCAGTGTTTAGCGGTCCAACTTCTTATTTTTTGTTTTCTTCCTATTTATATGGGTATAGAATCTTTTACTATTGGTTTTAATTCCCTTTGCAAGGTTCAAAATGGCTTGGCTTTTGGCCTTTCTCACTTTATTCCTACATGTTTTAACCTCCCAGGGGTAGCTTTTCTTGCTGATCCCTCCCATCTTCCATTTCCTGTAAGCTTTCTGCTTACTCTTAATCACCTGTCTGAGATGCTTACTCATTTACTTGTTCTGCAACTCTTGCCTATGGATTTTTTCCCGTTCCTAGGGATGCAGGCTTCAGTTAGTTCCTGCAACTTTGACGTCAAGTAATTCCAAGCCTCCTCCATCTTTAGATCCAAGAGTTCTTCAGTCCAATCCACTTCCGTAACTAATTCCCTAATTTTTTAATGGTAGGCCTTATGAAATCAGTGAGACCCTAGCCACAGATTTTTCTTTATTTCCACTTAGTATGAACTGAATTAGCTTGCACTCACTCGAACCGAGGTTGTCCCCTATAGCCAGTTCTTTGGTTGAATCCTCACTACTCACTAATACCAAATCTAAGATGGCATCCCCTCTTGTTGGTTTAGTAACTGTTTGGTGAAGGAATTCATCAGCTATCACATCCAGGAAAATCTGGTGGGTGAGATTAGAGTCTGCCTTATTAGAAAACTGAATTTTGGTTGCAGCACTGCTAGAAGGGGTTTTGTACAATCTTTCAGTCTCTTTAATGTAAAATGGGTGGAGTAACAATTGCTTTACCTCAAATGGGTGAGGCCTTGGTCAATAAGGCTGTGACATGCATAAAAATATTAACAGCAATCGGTGAGAGAGGTGAGCTAAAGGGAAGAATTGGCTCAGCAGCTGAACTCTGTTCCATTTTAATACCATCTATAATAACAGCTGTATTTTTATGCTAGACTTCCTGTTCTGGTCTGGGGGACAGAGCTGTACTTGTCAGGGTGTCCTGTGTGATGTCAGCTATGAATCTGAGTTCATTTTTGAGCTCAGCCTACTTTTCTCTGAAGATTTGGCTCTGATTCAGTTCTGCTCCTACTCCTGTTCTGATTCAGCTATACTCTAGTGCTTCTACAATAACAACACTCCCACCAACATAGTTGTGTGTATGTACTATTATCATATTTATATATATATATAAATACAATGTATTTCTTTTTCTGCAGATAAATGATGAGCACACTGATACAAGATACAGCTAGCTGAACTGTTATAAAATGCCCAAATTTGGGTCTACAAAAGCAGTTCAGATTGAAAATTCTGACAGTGATAGCACCATGGTGGAGAAACCAACTGGAAGAAAGGTAAAAAGAAAATGTAAATAAATTATACTGAAAGATGATTAATTTTGTAAGACTGTAGCACATGTATAAACTAGAAGAAATCACATCATGTGTCAAGATATGCCATTAGAACCCCAGAAAATCTATATGAATCTGTATTCCAGTATCCGGCCTTAAAAATCTAGCTAAAATAGATTAAAGGTCTTAATTTTTAATGTTCATGTCAATATGCCTACAGCAGGCAATAGGAATTTTTTAAAGCCTTCTGCTCTCTCTTTCAGGTTAACATTAAAAGGAACTGAATATGTTGAATTTCTTTTCATTGTGCCATTGTCATTCAAAACTTATGTCATATGATGTTTTATATATCAGTATTGCTATTTTAAATAATTGTATTTAAGTCTCTGTGTGTGTGCGTGCGTACGTGTGCACGCACATATATATGTATTGTTACTTTGAATTCCTCCAGAAAAACACAGATCAATGCAATAAATACAAATACATTCTTTGTATAGACAGGAAGTTCTTAAGTATCGTTGGCACTTGGCTTTCAGACTTGATATGGACAAAAGATGTGTAATTACCTGAGAAAAGGTGCAGTTCCTGAAGTCTCAGTACACTTTAAAAAGTCTCTGATTAGTGTTTGACTGAAGCAAAAGATAGTAAGATAAAATGATCCTAAGATAGTGCAGTTTGTTATTCTGTCCTTATACAAACTGAAATTTTACTCAGGAAAGTTGATCTCTCTCACCAGTTTTCAAAACTTCTAGGGTCAAATTACAACCAAATCTGTGCGAGAGTGCTAAAGGGTTTCCTTTGGGGCACCCATACACGTGGTAAGCATCCATAATTTGGTGATAGTGCTCAAAGAGAGGAAGATAGCTCAGTGCCATTATAATACTAATAGAAGGTACTATTCTGGGATGGGCCATACATTACACTCTTCTGAACAATCTGACGAAATGGGTTATAGCCCACGAAAGCTTATGCCCGAAGAAATCTGTTGGTCTGTAAGGTGCCACAGGACTCTTGTTCTTTCTTCTGAACAATGGTTACTTACACTGGGGAGAGGGTGTGCTAAATCAGGTATAAAGAGATGCTACCCAATGTTATTCTTCCCATCTTCTGCCTGGCGAGGTGTTGTCTTTCAAAGTTGTAAACTTCCATGTAGCAGAGCTCAGGTTGTTGTGTTAAAAGGGCGCTGGGCTTGAAGGTGTTGAAGTACTGATAAAATCCTTGTTTTACTGATACAACATTAAACAGTTGTGGTTTGTCATTTACATAAAGCAAATACTCCTAGTGTAATCATCATCATGAATACTGTACCTCTTAAACATACAAAAAGAGAAAAGTTAGTTAGAAACTTTTAAAATAATAGAAAAATTAATTTTAACAATTTCTTATTTTTTTTATCTGTTTAGTCTTTGAAAAGGAAAATCCTTTGCTTGACAGTCTCTCAGTTGGTATTAAATAAAATAACCTTGTTGTTACAGGTTATTTACAGAAAAAGAATTAGTTACAGATGTTACCTCTTCAGTTGTTGAAGTCAGTCCTGTTCCTTTTAAGGTGATACTAAGCTAATTACTATGAAAGGGTTGAGAAATAAAACAACAAAAGATGAGAAGATCTACTTTCTGTCTCTGCTGCTTGCAGCTCAACTGCTGGAAAACCCCAGGCATGGAACACAGTACCTGTAACGTTGTTCATTGATGTTGTAATATAGTAAACTGAATTGGGCTTTTAAGCCATTTTTTTAGTTTGCTTTTTTATAACAGAAAAGAAATGCAAAGGTAGAATTGTCCTGACTAAGCTGGATTGTTTTTATACAGGAAGCAGAAAGAAGAAGTTAGGAGGAAAGATGGAGAAAGAAAGTGAAGGAAAGAAATTGACATGCAAGGGAAGAAAGGGTAGTAAGAACCTTATGTTCACATCCAAATTCTTAGGATTTGACAAATTGATGGAGGAAATATCATCATCTAGTGAGGACATCTTTAAACATCAGGAAGGTGGTTTGATGGTAAATCCTGAAATCCCATAATGTGATGAGATGGGAAAAGTCACCAGAGTAAAGTTCACTGTGTACATCCTTTTCCTCTCCTTCCTCCTATACAAGTTGTCAAGTTCTTCCAAGAAAAACTGTCCAAAAGAGATAGCAACTAAGTCTCATCAGAATTAACCAAGTAAAACAATTATCCAGTGGTTTCATGTACAGACATTTCCTGTCATCATAACACTTTTGTCTGTTGTTGAAACCTTTGTGTGATATCTTAGGAACTTTAAAAACTTATAATCAACAGATTTAACTTCCTACTCATCCTGTCTGTGCCAGCATTTTCAATCTCACTTTGTTTATTTTTAGTAACAATTTTATGTAACACCTGTATAGATTGAAACCACTTTTTATAGGCTTTCATCCTCTTTTAATAGTTTGACATTATCCAAGGGCACAAACCTAAAGGCAAGGCAGTGCACCTTTTTGCACTGTCTAGCACATCATTGTTCTGTAGGATGTATAATTTTATATATAAGTAAAAGATTTGAGTACATTGTTTCATTGCGTTATTGGCTTAGGGCAGTTGTGATTTCTTACCTGAAAGGAAAAGGGAACAAATTAACCACACTCTCTAGTTAGTGACTACATAAAAGAACTTTGTCAAGTCATTTCTAAAGAGCATTGTCACTGTTCAGTTATTCCAAAACACATACCTTTGTTGTATAAGTTAAAGTTGCTGAAGTGTGTCAACCCCCATTACAAACGCCAAAAATTTAGGCGCTATCTCATCAAGTTCATCTTTCCATTTCATCCAATATTCATTTCAGATTACCTTTTCTAGTGCTCTGCCCATCTATCTTCTGTAGCATGTGTACAACTTTTCACTGCAACTGTGAATTGGAAAAGGAAATAAATATGTGGTTATATTGATGTAAGACATAAAAATATTGAATACTGCGTTCATTATGAAGAGTGCAGGTTGAAATGGTATTTACAGTTGTATGTGGAATATATTAAATTATATTATTTTGTGACCGGAGGAAGATGTAGAACTGCATTTTGGATTTTCTAGGATTATGGTATTTAAACCATGGTGTAAAACAGAGTTTCGCAACCTTTTTGATACCAGGGAATGTCTCCCTGGGCCTATACTTTGTCAGGAAGAGCTCCAATCGAAGCCAATCCATGGATCTGTCATTCAAATTGAAGTCCTGGATAACTAATGCAGTAACTCACACTTTTTTTTAAATGTTTCACTTTATAGTTTTATACAGCTGTTTTTTACCATTCTGCAAAAAGCTTAGTTTAATTACTTTTTTGTGCAGTTTTAGAAAACTACATCTAGCAAGCAGGATTTTAAATAAATGGCCAATTAGAAAATCACAAACCCAGACAGTGACTTTCATGTAACTGTACAAGGTTACTACCTGACCTTTGCATTTGAAGAACGTGCAGCCTATTTTCCATTACAAAAAATGCGCAAAGTACTACAAGCGCTGATTTAATAGTACCAGCACTACACATTCTCTAGAAGATTGGGCCAAGAGTGGATAATCTAAAAGAAAATTTGAGCAACAAAATTCATCAAAGTTCCTAAATTAAAAAAAAAAAAAAAAAACGGTTTCAGACATCTGAAGTAAAAGCCAAGCAGTACAAATGAACCATAACAATGTTACAAAAGGAAATTCTCCATGTGGTTTAAAAGGGCTGAATAGTAAGTAAAGGTATTCACAAGAAATTTATTTTGCTACTTAAATTAAAGCTTTAAAGTTCTTTAAGTGCTTTCTTGTGTCAATTCCATGTTAGGGGTGTGTGTGCCCCATGTATGGCTGTGAGGTTTTTTTTGTTTTGTTTTGGGGGGGGGGGGGTTGGTCTTAGTGCTATCCATAGGGCTGGCTCTGGCACTCTCTGGAGCCCCACACCCATGCCACTGCCTCGCCCTGCATCCGCTCCATTCTTCTTTCCACCGGTGATGATTTTTAGAATGGCTTTCTTGTCATGAGTTCACAAATGCCTAGTGGTTCTTTGTTGCTAGTTGATAGTTTTTGTGTGACATCCTGCACCCCACGTACATCCTTGTGGTGTGGTCTGATCTGTGTATCTAATGAACAAGCAAAAGTGCTTCCACCAGCTCACTCAACAAGGGTGCAAGCCTTAGCAGCAGACTTCCTGACACAGTGGCTGATCCAAGCCAAGTGCAGAGCTGCTATACAGTCTATGGTTCATACTTTCACTTTCCACTACGCTATCACTCAGCAGGTCCCGGACAATACCAGCTTGAGTAGAAGAGTATTGCAAGTGGGACATCCACGAAACTCCAAGCCCACCTTCAGGGATACTGCTTGTGAGTCACCTAAGGTGGAATCGACATGAGCAAGCACTCGAAGAAAAAATGGTGATTAACTTTCCATAACTGTTCTTCGAAATGTATTGCTCATGTCCTTTCCATGACCTGCCCTCCATTCCTGCCATCAGAGTCAACAGCAAGGAGGAAGTGAGAGGGGGTGCAGGGTAGGCAGTGCCTCATATGCCGTGGCATGAGCGCGGGGCTTCTGAGGGGACCAGAGCCAACTCTAAGGCAAAAATCTCCAATTGTTGTGCACAAAGGCACACAAAATCTAATATGGAATGGACATGACCAGCACATTTCAAAGAACACTTACGTAAGATTAGTAACAGGTTTTATGGATTTTTTTAAAACTGACTCCTTCGCATTTGAACTTCATGTGCAACAGCATTTACATGGTGATTAGACACTATTGTAAAGTTACTGCAGTTGGTTCAGATCGAGATGTCAAGGCAAGCAACTCATTTCACTAGGCTGTTTAGGTATTGCAACTCCTCAGTACAGCTGTAAAACACCACTTGTCCATGCACAGTTTTCTACAGTGGTAGACAGACAATTACACCATGCTGATATATGTTCTGCATCTGAAATTTTGTGTGAGGTATAGTACTTAGCATAAATTTTTTCTGATGTTTTGCAGCAGTCTTGTAATATTTTAATGTCAAAAGGCCTGACATTATTTCTTTCATCAGACTTTATTTTCATTTTACATCTTCTTTTCTTTTCTTAGAGCAGAAGAGCCAAAACACTTCTGCACTTTGATATCTAAACTGGATGCTTTTTGCGTATGCATCCGCTATCTTGATCAGTTATGGGATTAGTCTGTCCACTAACAGCACAAAGGCATGTCTGCAAATCTTCCTTTTCACTATAAATGGACTGTGGCATGCCAAATTCCTCACTACGCTACCTCTGCTCCTATGTGTAGCTCATTATGGTCTCTGTCTCTTATTATTCTGTGAGATCAAATGCAGTTTTGATTTGTGTGAATTGTAAAGTTCTTCTTCGAGCGATGTCCCTGTGAGTGCTCCACATCAGGTGTCATCGCATCTCGCGGTGAAGAGCGGAGTCTTTGTAGCAGTTGAGTGGGGGAGGTACATGCAGTGCTTGGAGCTCGCGACAGCCTCAGCGTGGCCTTGCGCGCACACCTGCCCTGCTCCCTCTGTTCCTTTTCAGCCGCCTTTGGGTGAAAATTAAGCATTTCTCCTCAGCATCCAAATCCCCTGGAAACCTAAAACGACAAGAAACCAATGTTTTTATTCAGAGTCACTACCTACCTCTTCCTTCCTCATTCTTAAAAAAAAAAAAAAAAAAAAAAAAAAGAGAGAGAGAGAGAACAACCATTTCAGTTCTGGTTCTCTCTCTCTTCACTACTGAGGCAATTAATTATTTAACTAATTTCCAACCTCTAAATGCCAAGTTCACCGTGCTTTAAAAGGTACTCCTCATGTAACGAGCCGATACCTGCCTCAGACGGACACTCGCAGTGTGTCCATTGCCTAGGGGACTCCCATGTCCCACAAAAATGCTCCCACTGTAATAACCTCAGTGCGAGAGCAAGATAAGAGAGGGACTTAAGATTAAAAATGTTTCTAATGGAAAAATCTCTAGGACCCGCCTTGGACCCAGGTCCTGACAAACACCCTGGGGACCAACCAACAAGGCAACAGACTACAAGGGTTTCGTCACCGAAAGAGGCTAGCACGTCAAAAATGGGTCGCACCCTAGTGAAAAAGTCTCATAAAGATAGTACCCGAAAGGCTTCTGATTCCTTGGGTACACATACAGCTGTTAAACCTAAGGACTCTGTGTCCTCATGAGGAGTCGAGATCTTCGAATAAACCTTCTTCGAGTGGGATCCCCGTGGTGCTCCACTCAAGGTGCATCGGCATGCTCCGGGTTGATGGATCGGAGATTTTTGCAGCAGAACTGAGTTTAGAGTTAGTTTAGGAATTAGGATAGTTACCTTCTTCTCAGTTAATTAGTTACTTTTAGCAATAGTTTGACCCTGCAAAACAAAACACCAAAATAAACCAAAAAAAAAACAAAACAAACCCTGAACTGCTCCCAGCTCTAAATAAGATGCTGGCTTCACCAAAAGCTGTGCCTTTTGCAGAGAGGCTGTGCTGTCTTCACACAGACTGTGTTCGCTGTCTAGGAGAGGGGCACATCCCTCAAAAGTACCAACATGGTAAAAATCTAAAATTGTGGACTCGGTGTGACAGAGACTTGCGATTCAAATTGCATTGGAAGGACCATTCAGACCCACATCAGATATTGCTTCAAAGAAACATCAGAAGAAGCACTCCTCTGCTTCATTACCTCTTACGACAAAAGAAGCAAACATGCAGTTCTGGAAATTTGGTCAAGGGTCAGCATGACCACCTAAATATAACACAGGAAGATATTATCACGGACTTCCCATTATTCAACAAAACTCTTCTCCCATTCCTTCACAGATGTACCAACATCACCTCAGACAAATGTGTGATAGAAACCATCAACAATGGATGTACAATCCCCTTTATAACAAAATCTCCATCCCACTCCCCTACCCCGTCCCTCCGCAGGGACCCTTCCTCGAACATGTATTACGAGAAGAGGCAAACAGACTACTGAGTATAGGAGCCAAAGTATATACGCCCGCAAAGGATTCTACTCCTACTATTTCATTACCTCCCCCCCTCAAAAAAAAATAAAAGGAGAGACGGGGGGATGGAGACCTATACTTGATCTCAGGCGACTTAGCACACAAGTCGAAGTCCAAATATTCAAAATGGTAACCCTGTTAGCAATTCTTCCTGCATTAGATCACGGGGCTAGTTAGCCTCCCTCCAGCTACAAGACGCATGTTTTTTCATATATCTATACATCCTGCCCACAGAAGATTCCTACGATTCACCCTAGGACAAACATTACCAATATACGGTTCTACCTTTCAGCCTCTGCGTGGCCCCCAGGGTATTCTCAAAGGTGATGGCCACCATGAGGGTGCACCTACGCAAATTAGGAGTGATAATTTTTGTTTTCCATACTTAGACAACTGTCTAATAAAGGCACACTCCTACCAGACAGCTTGTTAGGCAGTTTCTACAGAACTGACCAGGCTCGTGTCATTCTTATTACGCCAGCATGGCCCAGATAACCGTGGTTTGCCAAACTACTCACTCTACTGCAACGCAAACGGATCACCTTGCAGCCAACGCATGACTTACTAACCCGGAATGCTCACTACTCTCACCATCCACAAATTCAAAACTATACCTCATGGCCTGGTATCTGGATGGTTCCAACAAGATGAACCACGATGCTTGTAGCCAGCGTGTCACATTTTGCTAAATAACAGAAAACCCAGCACAAGAAGGACATACTTACACAAATGGCAAAGGTTCCAGTCCTGGTGTAACCTCCACAAAATCGTACCATCATCAGCCTCAATTCCACAGGTCCTAGATTACATCCTGGAACTTAAGCATTCCGGATTGGCATTCGGCTCCCTGAAAGTACATTTAGCAGCAATTTTGGTATTTCATGAACTAAGCGGCCACCCAGTAGTCTTCAGTCGCCCGATAGTAAAACGATTTCTAATGGGTCTACAAAGATTATGCCCAGCCATACGCCCACCGGCACCACCCTGGGACCTGAACCTTGTGTTAAACACAATTAGGAAAGCCTCCTTCGAACTTCTTGTAACCTGCTCAGAATATCACATGTCCATAAAATTAGCCTTCCTGGTTGCAATTACATCTGCAAGAAGAGTAGGAGAAATTAATTCCTTTACCACGGAACCCCCATACATTATGCAAAAGGATAAAGTAACCCTACGACCCCACACCCATTTTCTCCCAAAAGTGACTTGAGAATGCCACATTAATGAACCCATACATTTACCTACCTTTTATCCGAAGCCTCATCAGAACTCAAACAAAGACGCTCTCCACACTCTAGATCAGTGGTCGGCAAACCGCGGCTCGCGAGCCACAAGCGGCTCTTTAGCCCCTTGAATTTGGCTCTTGCTGGTGCGAGCCGTGGTCCCTTTAAATACAGACTGCTGCTGGGGAGAATCAAATCTCCCGCCCTGAGCATGCGCAGACAGAGCGTGCTCAGGGTGGGAGCGGCCTGGCAGAGAAGCAGCTCTGCCGGCCGTCCCTGCAGCTGCGAGCCTCCGGCCAGGTAAGGGGGCTGGAGGGAGGCCTGGAGAGTGGTGGTGGGAGGAGGAGAGTGTTTGGCGGGGGCGCGACCAGGTAAGGGGGCTGGAGGGAGGCCTGGAGAGTGGTTGGGGGGGGGGGCGCAACCAGATAAAGGGGCTGGAGGGAGGCCTGGAGAGTGGTGGTGGGAGGAGGAGAGTGGTTGGGGGCGTGACCAGGAAAGGGGGCTGGAGGGAGGCCTGGAGAGTGGTCGGGGGGGGGGGGGCGCGAGGAGCATGGCTGCCGCCTGGAGAGGAGTGGTGGGCCCCGGAAAAGCCGCGGCAGAGCCGGCCTGGGGGCTGGCCGTCCCCGCCCCCAGGGTGGGACAGGCAGGGTCTGCGAGCCTGGCCCACGCGGCTGGGGCAGGGGGGTGGCTGCGTCCACCGTGTGCCTCGTTGCCGGGGCCGCCTCCGAGCAAGCGGCTAGGATCAGGGTGCGGGGCTGGGATGTGGCTTTTCCGGAGCCAGCCCAGCCCAGCCCAGCCCAGCCCAGCCCAGCCCAGCCCAGCCAGATAGATAGATAGATTGATTTGTGGAGTGAAAGGAGATGGTTACGAATACCCTTATTAAGTTATTAACAATGTACCTTCCTATATATTTTAAGTTTAAAAAATTTGGCACTCCAAAGAAATTTCAATCGCTGTTTTGTTGATATTTGGCTCAGTTGACTAATAAGTTTGCCCACCACTGCTCTAGATGTATAACGAGCGCTATCCTTCTACCTAGAAAGGACAAAATCGCACAGAAAATCAAACAAGCTATTTGTATCTATAGCAGAAAGATCTAAAGGAGAACCAATATCTAGTCAAAGACTATCAAAATGGATAAAGGAGTGCATCCACACATCCTATTGATAAAACGAGCATCAACCACCTGAGGGAGTCCCTACACACCCTATACAAGCTATGGCAATCACCACAACAGTCTTAAAAAACATACCACTTACAGACATTTGTAAGGTAGCCACCTGGTTCTCCCTGCATACATTTACTGCCCATTACACAATAGACAAAACCTCATTGAATGATGCCAAAGTAGGAAGGGCCATTCTCTCCTCTGTATACCGAAGTCCCTCCTCCTACCACTGACAGTTGCTACACAGTCACCTGATGTGGAGCACACATGGACATCGCTCAAAGAAGAAGAGGTTACTTACCTTGTAACTTCTGTTCTTCAAGATGCATGTCCCTGTTGGTGCTCCACTACCCTCACTTCTTCCCCTCTACTTCGGAGTAACACTACATCTGCTCTGCGGTAGAAAAGGAACTGAGGGAGCAGGGGATGTGCGCGCGCTGAGGCTGTCACAAGCTCCAACCGCTGCGCACACCTCCCCCACTGCTACTACTAAAAAGACTCCGCTCTTCTCTGCGGGACACGATGACACCTGATGTGGAGCACCCACAGGGACACGCATCTCGAAGAACAGAAGTTACAAGGTAAGCAACCTCCTCCTCTTCAAGTGGCTCTGCGTATTTCCACTTATGGATAATGAGCCACCTTGTGGTGACTAATGGTAGAACCTTCTCCAAGCAGTGTCAGAGCGCGTACACGTCCTTTCTGTCCTTTCTCTTGGTATCTTCCAGCATTCTCAGGGTGATATTATATAAAAGGGCAGCGTGTCCTCTAGTACCTCAGTTCCTTCCAACCAATGGAAATGAACCATGCTGGTCTGTTTAATCCAGGGGTTTTCTCTGTTGATCACATCGATAGTTTTATAGGTGTTTATTCTTAGTGTTTAGTTTTGTAGTGTAGTTGTATAGTCAGTTCCTGTCACAGAGGTGCCCTACTCACTGCTGTATCCCTGGATTGTTTCCTTCCTTGCCTTCTTTTACTGTTACAGTCACTGCAGTTTCATTCTGCAGCTACTACCTGATAAGCTCCTGGGCTTTATACAGGCTCCTCTCCTTGATGTTGGCTGACCATTTGAAGTGCTTGTAGTAGGGCTGTTCTCCTCTTGGAGGTTTTATTTGCCAGCCTATCACAATCAGGGTGTGCAAGAAGAGAGAGAACAAACTACAGATGCTTCTGCTTAAAGAAGCTATCACTGCTAGACTATCCGGATCCAGAAATCAGAGGCCAGCTTCAACCCCAGTAGATTCCTCTGGCAAGGTTACGGTCATGATCATCATCAGTTCCAGCTTCAGGTCCTTCTGTCATATATCTCAAGGCTCTGAAGTGTGTTCCAAAGCATAGCCTGAAACCAGAATTATTTTAAATTATTAGAAAATTGGCAGTTGGTTTAAACGAGAGAAAAAAAATCAACCATTTCAAAATAAGTAGCACTTACTCTGACATGATTTTGTATCCGTTTCATATTATTAGATATGGTGCCACCTTGATTTTTTAAAATATGTTATGGTAAACAAATGGAAAACATGATATACATATATATTCTTGTAGTATTTGCAATAAAAGAACTATTTTTTTTTTTAAAGGAAATAAGCCATACCTGGGTTTAGGGCTAGCCCCATATTTATCTAGCTAGTGTAAAACCTTACTTGGTAGGTAAATAAGATAAAAAGTCACCCCTTAAGAGACCACACATCTTTCAGTTTCCCTATCTTTCCTATTGACATTGAACCTCCAGCCTCTACTCTCAGCATGCCTACTTTTCGTGTTAATGACTCTCTGAGTGGTCTGGTCTGTCAGTTAAACTTATGGCTACTTTAATGGGGTTAGGTAGAACAATACATACGAGTTAGTGATGTGTGAATTAGCCTATGCTAGATCTTCTCTACATGATATTTTCCCATTTTATTCAATAATCTTATTTTCTTTTTTCACTAACCTGCAAAAAGGTCCTGTTATTTTACCTCCGTGTGCTAACATGGTCACTAATACTAAGTAAAATCCTAGTGACTAGATAGTTTGTAGCTTTCATGTATGTTAGCAGGTCAAGGGAAAGACTGCTGGAAATTTTAGTGAAGGTGCACCTGAAAAGTGCCCACCCCAGGATGTGGGACCCAGCAATATATAGGCAGCTAGTGCCAATGATGGAGCACAGATCAAAATTACACATGTATATATCCAGCATAACAAACAGATTAATGAATTTTGCTGCAGGTTGATTTCTGGATCTAGTATTACAGTAATCCGATCTCAAGGTGAGAGAGGCATGGATATGGATGACAGTTGAAAGGTCTGCATCTGAAACAAGCAAGTGGTCTTGCCATTTTTGTTATCCAAGAATGGGGTGGGGGAAACAAAAAAAACCGTATATGGCCATTACAACTACCTTCTCATCTACTAGTAGCAAGAACCAGACCCTTAGATTACAAATCCAGTCTCTCAGTTAATGTAATCAAAAAGGCTCCATTCTTGCTGTCTGTTTAAATCTAATACAGTTTCTTAGTGGAGGATATCTTCTCAGTCACAGTCCTTCACTCATGGATAGCCACATTAGGTGCCATCGTTGCTACAGTTTCTTATAGTTTTACCAAGCAGTAGTAAATTGTGGTAATTCTTGTCAGTTTCACTGCAGTTTACAGGATTCTGAATAGCAGTTGTGTAACTGACCAGTCTTGTGAATTTAATTACTGCTACTTGAGAATGCTCTGAGCAGAAACACAAGAGAGTAGTGAGAAAATACCTATTTTAGAACTAGCCAAATCTCTGAAATCACGAAACTCAATTATAATGCTATCTCAAGGGCATATAATTATCAGCACATCTGTATTCCTGGGAGGCTGAGGAATTCAGTTGGGGTCCGTAATAAATTGGAGTCAGTGGAATTAGCTTCATATTTACAGTTTAGTATAAGTATAGCATACAGGAATATGAAGTTACATTATTTGGTACACATCTGTAATGCTGCAAACTTAGCTAAGGTAAGGTTATAGAAACTATTATTGTGAGAATTAGTATGCAATCATGTAAATATAGCTTCTTACTACATTCTCATAGAGGAACAGAGTTAATATTTATTGCATCTTTCACAGTCCTTCCCTTCCTCCCTCCCCTCCGCTGAACATAGAACTTTTTTGTCTGTAATGTACTGTGCACATTTATAGAGCTGTAAAATAATAAACTAATTTTAAAAATTGCATTACTATATATGGAATAAATATTGATGCATATATTCTATACAATGCATATTAATAGTATGTTCTACATATGTACAAGAGTGAACTGATGTATAGTTGATATGGGAAATATAATTTGAATGTACAATCTTTTTATGTAAAATTAATTGATATGTTGCATGTATTTAGCATTATTTTGCATTTTATATAAAGTTCAATTTATTGCATTCATTGAGAGAGAGAGAGAGAGAGAGAGAGAGAGAGAGAGATTCCATGTAATCTAGGATGCTGTATATTTATTTATGTATTTATTGAGCTGTCTTTCTTCTCCATTACATCCTTCCTTCTGACGTTTTCTAAATAGCACAACCTGACTGGTTTAAGATCTGGCAAATCTGCATCTTAAACTGCTGGTGATTAACATGGTTGGCATCTTTACCACAGAGTACTTAATACAAGTAGTTAAATTCCAAACCTGTTACTTTTTATATTCTCAAAGTACATCAGTGTGGGAGTAATGGATTGCACTTTGACCTACTTGATTTGATAAGTAAAAGTTTCAGTGGAAAGAGTGTGAGTTTTTAGCAGATTCTGGATTTCATTTCCCACTTTTTCTTCCAGTTCAAATACTTTGTGTTAAAGAAAATAAAGCAATATTTGTTCTTACTCAGTTTCTCTGCATCATGTCAGTTTAAAAAATAAACAAAAACAAACGTGGTCTTCCTGGGGCTTTGCTTCAGATCACAGTAATACACTCAAATTGTCTCAAGTGTAGCCATGTTCTTTTTTGAGTTTTGTATGTTTAGATCACACTTCTGGGACAATCTCCTCCTTAGTATGTGAGCTCAGAACCTACTGTAAAGCTGTATCTATTAGAACCCACACCTGCTCCTTTGCTGAGCTGAATGTTTGGATCAAGGGCGTTTTGGGAACCCCATCACTTTTCAGTTCCTTTAATCAGCTGATGCAGAGAAGTCAGAGACCTCATTGACCTGCTTTTGGAAGCAATGGTAGATCTTTTTTATGGTTTTTAGTTCTTTTTTTTTTTTTTTTTTTTACAGCTCACGAGTAATAGAGTAATAATTTTAGTGTTCACTAATTACATGATATTTTTGTGATTCCTGGGATTATGGCACTTTGAGCTTTTTGGGTGCTATTGTCATCATTACTGCTTCAGTGCCATTGTTTGCCATTCATTGGCATTGTGGACTGTGACAAAAAGATTTTTTTCAAGTGCTGAGTTTCTAGTAAAATCAAAATTCTAGTCTCTGATCTTCAAATGTGTGGAACATCTGCCCTGCAGGTGCACTGTTTATGCAGTCTTCATGTCTAGTTCTAACTTGTCAGCTTGTTTTCCTTTGCCTACAAGCACTACCTCAGTGTTATGCTGAGTGAGTTTGTGCTGTTTCTCATTCAGATACCTAACTCTTTTAAATGTCGAGATAACATGATGAGGAGACATTGAGCTAAGTGTCATGAGTATATTGCTATCATTATATTCCTTAGTGTCTTCTGATCTCCCCCATATATGTTTAACCATATGTTAAACCAATAAGAGGGATGGCTGAATTGAGTTGTGTAGGACACAGGATAGAGCTTGTGGTGAGAGAGAACAATTTGCCCCAATGGAGTAGTGACTGGGGGAAGGTCCCGGGCACCACACTGCATGGGGGTGCTGGGTCAGGGGAGGGCTGCAAGGTGTGGGGTGGCATGGGATACCCAGGGAAGCCCAAATGTGGACTTGGCCCCCAGGCACTCTTGCTACGCCACTGATTTGCCCCTACTACCTTCTGTGTCCTATCTAAAAGGTAGGAATGGACTCCTCTTAACACAATCCATGTCTGTCCTTGCTAGATTTGTAAAAGGATTAAGAAGCATTTCACAATCAGGAATGTTGAAGGTTGTTAATACAGCTAACAGCTATATCAGGGACATTTAAGCTCTGTCCCAGCCTTTTACAGAATTTATGATTGGTCTTGCATTTCTTTTGTGGTGGCTTAGAAAAATACCTGATAGCCTTTTGAGTTGAAGTTTCCAACCTCAATACACTCAAATGAGAAAGGTAGGGTTTCCTGTATTTCAGTAGGCTATTGCATCTTTTCCTTCAAGAAGTCTCCCTAATTAGAATCTGGATCAGGTGTATCCCTTGTAATTTAAATTTAGTCCTATGTCTAGTCTAGTCCTAGACTGTTACTTCTTCTGAGCCTCTGAAGATTTTTAATTCTTTCTAGCATCAAAGTTATTTTCATTTTGGCTATAGTTTCAACCAGCTTGGTCAGATGGTCTCTTTAAACTCCATGCTGATTCCTAGTTTGTTTCGGCATAAGGCAAAGCTGGTCTTGAGAGTTGTACCTTCTTTTCTTCCAAGTGTTTTCTCTCATTCATTTAGCCAGGAGATAAATCTTGTACAGATTTCCTGTTGTCCAAAAGTGCCAGAAGAATTGATGTCTACTGTACTTTGATATATTACTGTAATAGAATTAGTTAGTCATCTGGTGATTTGACCAAATCATTCTTTGAAAGCCTCAGGATCGGAGGGGTTAGGGACTAAAACACCTAAATTTCTCTGGCCTATTCAGATGCTATATTTCCAAAAGACTATAACGCAGAGACGACTACATGTCTTCTCTGTGCCCAAGTATATTGTGTCATGAACAGCAAAAAGAAATCCATCAAGTAGGTTTTGTTGGCTTTGTCCTTTTCTCCAAAGACTGTCCTTTAAATGCTTTTTGTCTATTGGGCATTTGTAACTACAACGATGTGAAATAGTATTTGACCCTACTACCCAGCGACATTGTTTAAAAATTTTTCTCCTTCTAGTATAAAGTTTTCAATTTTACTTGTAAATGTTGCTTTTGCATTCGATACCAATCTAGGAAAATATTTTCTAAATTTGTCAAAATCTTTCTGACTGTTACTTCTGAGCTTAGTAAAATCTTTCCAAATAAATAGATTTCACTATTTTTCCTCTCTTTTACTTCCCGTCTCTGAGGTGGTAGGGTAATTTTGTTTATATTTCATTACAGTATTCAGTAGTGGTTCTTATTTGTTCATCATTAGATGATGATATCTTCTTAATGTGATTCTTATGGTACGGAAAGTCCAAAAAAGTGAGTTTGAATCAAAGAATGCCCAATTATTTTAGCATTCCATTGGTTCTGTTCCTCTACTTATCAGTCCAGGAACAGCTCATCAGTCCTGGATTGAGAGATCTAAGAAACAGAAACAACATTTAGAAGTAAAATTGTACCTTTTTTTTACTTTTCTAAATATGCTTCTAGAGAGCACATTCCTTATTTCTATTTTTCAGTAATGGTACTTTCTTTGCTTTAAAAGTTAAATATATATGTGTCATTCTTTTCTAGTAAATACACACTATTATGTATACAAACATTACTTAGTATACGTTTTGTTTCTATCAGAGCAAGGACAAGATTGCATCCTACAGCAAAACTCCAAAAGTGGATAGGAATGATGTGGGGAAGGAGATGAAAGAAAAGTCTTCCATGAAACGTAAACTTCCTTTTACTATTAGTCCATCCAGAAATGAAGATCGAAATTCAGACACAGGTAGAACACTTTTTATTTCTTTAGTTAATAATTTGTTGCTGAAACACATCATGATTATAATTATTTTGTATTATGATAGTGAGTTAAATGCAAAGAATTCTAACCAATATAGATGTGCGTGCTTGCTTTTTTCTGGTTGTCAGATCTCAGTCCAACCTGATAGACTTTCATTCTGTCAGGCACTTGCCAAGAGTTGCATGCTAGCACAATTCTTCTCAGTTACTTTTTCCAATGATTCCTCAGTCTCCTCCTTCCGCTTCTATTTTAGTCATAAATCTGACCCTTTCATTGTCATTTCTAAATGTCCATTTATTTGCTCAAAGAAATATATTGATGAAAATGAAAAGACACAAAGGTTTAAGTGACCCTACTGAAATACAGCTTCTCTGCCTTCTGTGGATTTGCATTTTGTCTTCCATGTGGAAAGGGCCAGGAAGGCTACGCTCATGAAATTAACTTTTCACAAATCGACCCTCAAAGGAAACATTTCCTGCAGTGTAATCTTCTGTGATCTATACAGGATGTAACTGTGTGACATGCTCAAGAATGTCCCACTAGAATCAATTTCTTCAAAATTCCATGGTCCATCTTAACATAACTCTCTTTTAGAATCAAGGGTGGGAGGTGTATTTGGAACACACAACCCCCACCCCCACTGATCAACCCACAGTATTTTAACTTCACTGAACACACTACTCCAGTTAGAATTCTGGTAGTAGCAAGAAACCTTTAAGGCATGCTGTCAGAGGTCATTGGAAGGCAGTCTCCACATGTAGCATTTCTTCAGTAGGTTTATTATTAGATTTTTTTTCTTGAGTGCCTATAACCATATATTCTCCTACATAGAAGTTTAACTACTTATGTAAATGGCCTCTGTTAACACCACCGTTAACAAGTTCAGAACTTACCGGAAGATAAGATTATATCCACCCACCACTAGTCATTTATCATCTACCCAGGGTTCATTTGCCTCTTGAACATGAAGACCTAGCATGAATTGCATAACCCTCCACCACCAGAAAATATGACCTCTTATCCAAATTTGAATAGAGCCATTTCAGCTACATACAAGATGTGGTAATGTCAGTAGACTGCAACTTTTTAGTAGTACTTTGAAATTGTAACATCTTATTCTAATTAATAATGTGCCCTCTTAATTCTGAAAAAGCCATTTGTCTAGAATTAGATTTTAAATGCACTATTAGTATCTGCTATCTCAGATAGAGCTTTTAGTGTTAAACACGAGTAATAGTTTAATGTCTGATGTTAGAAACGTTTAGTAGTAATATTTAGCATTTGTGCACTGTTTTGCATGTTCAAAACTATTTTCAGAGTTGAACTAAGTAATCATCACAATGTTTTGTGAGGTATTACTATTTAACATGTATATTGTAGTAGCAAGCACCTACAGTAACATGCACCACAACCAAGTTGGGCTTCACTCTGCTAGATTTATAAGTGGCATTCTCTGCCCAAAGGAGTGTACAGTCTAAAAGACAAAACATAAGAGATGGATGAGACAAACAAGCGGGTAGGGCTATGTAATATAATAATAGGATGTGCACAGTTAGCCATTTTGTAGCAGTGATCGCAACACACCACCTGGCCATCTGCTGTCAGTCAGGTTGCAGAGCTCTGTTTACATTATGACACAGGTAGGTAGACTACTGGAGTTATCCTCATTTTATCGATGAGAAAGTTGAAACACAGAGATGAAGTGATATGCCTGAGACCACCCAGAGTCATTGGTATTACTAGGACTAGAACATGAATCTCCTAACTCCAAATTCCCATGACTTATCTATTAGACTACCTGTGCTGCCTCTGATCTAACCTGTGCTTGCTCACTGTACTTAGGTGAAATTGCCAACTGTGCTGGTTGATTGTTCTTTGAGTGGTAAGGGGTGAGAGTAAAATAGCAAGAGAGAATAAGTTTGGAGAGAAATGAGATCATTCTTCTGTTGATCTACCTGGACCTATACCAGTAGTTAGGTTGACCTAGGTACAACATTAAAGGATGTGAATTCATTATTTACAATTACCACACTTTATCATACCTTCTCTTAGAGGGAATTCTATTTGGAGTTATAAGTTTGGACTGATTGGGTGCAAACATTTTTCTTACCTGTTAGTAGGCATTCTGTAATTCAAGTCTTCCAATCCAGAACTAATCTTTTTTTTTTTTTTTTTTTTTTTTTTTTTTTAAGACCTCATTTATCTAGAATATTTCAATTCTTTCTCTTTTCCGATTGTCAGAGGATGAGCAGTAAGGCAAAACTCTTTTTTGGCATGTATGGTTCTGTTTATTTGATTCTTCTACCTAATTAACAGGCAGCAAGATGATTTAGTTGTCTAAGTAACAGAAACTACTGAAGGTAGGAAAATCTTATCCACCTGCCTTGAGTACTGAGGTGGGAGTTATTTCTGTTTCAAAGTCCTTTGCATCGTTGATATGCAGTTCTTACTTGTTGCTTTTTTGTGAATAATTAGTTTTGGGGCAAAACTTAAATATGTTTGGTTCTTTTAACTTCTCCTCTGAAGTGTTATTGACAAAACCTTTTATTAATTTGCTTGCAATTATAACTTCCTTGTTGTTCCCTTCTTGTTTCTTTTCTAATTTCCATTCTTTGAAAAATGTAAAATCTTTGAAAAATGTAAAACCCAAAATTTTACTTCAGTTGAGGCTTAACCAGTATAAACTACACTTGTTTTTTCATGTGTAATTCTTATTAATAGAACTTAAGGCTCTGCTCCTGTGAACATTTATGAGCATGCTTCAGTTTCCACCGTTGAGAGTACCTTTAAAGTCAGTGCTTTGCATGCTTTAAATTCTTATGCAAGTGCTTATTTTGAAGATTAGGGTCTATTACAGCATTTAGCTTTTTTTTTTTTTGAAGTTAACTCTTAATTTGTACTCCTCACCATTCTATATTTATTCATTTGACTTGGCCTTACTACATTAAAATATTGATTTTTCTTTTAAATCAGTTTATGACTTCAGCCAGTTTATCAGGATTGTATTGGTTCAAACCTAACCTCCAGATTAGTTTGAGTCCCTCACAGTTTTATATTGTCCTTTAATTTGATCATCTTTCTTTAATTACTCCTCTGACATTATTAATAGTAAAGATACTTCTTTCTTCTAAGTGGTTTATAATTTCCTCTAAGTACAAACCCACACTTTGCCTTCACAGAGACCTATTAACTACTCTTATTTCTGGTTTGGTTTTGTATTTTTTTTACCAGATGTGCATTCATATTTCTCTGCTTACCTATGGGAATTCTACATGGGATCATATGATATGTCTTACCAAAGCTCCGATATGTTAATTATACTGCATTTCCTTTATCCACTAAGGTTGTTACCCAGCCAAAGCAAGTATTTGTGTTTAGTTTGGCATGATTTGTTTTTGAAAAAATCCATGTTGCATATTACTTTCCTAAAGTGCTTAGAGATTAATTTATTGTTTTACTCTAGGAATTCACACTTTTTTCTAGCCTTAAAAATAGGTAGAACACTGTTTGCCTTGAGACATAATCTGTCTTCCATAAATTTCCCAAAATAATGACTAATGATGCTGATGTTTCTGCTGCTAGTTCCTTTATCACTTTAGTTTGAATTTCATCAGGCCTTGATTATTTGAACGTCTACATTAAGAAGTGCAGAAAAACATCTAAAAACGTTGTCCTCATATAACTTAACCATTTAAAATTGTCTTTTAAAGATGTTAAGAAGGTTACAATAAAAGAGGAAAATGTGAAAGGGATGCTGTCAACCAATTTGGCCCAAAATTTTGAGTTTGTTTATTAAGCCTTTTACAAAACATAAAGTCTATTTTAGAGGAAAGATTTTTAAAACAAATGGAAATCCCATTTATATATAGCTTCTAACCCTATCATTGTAGTATTGTACTAGTACAGAGAACATCACAGTGAAATTGACTAGTAATTCACTATAAATAGAAGGAAAACTGACTCTTCTGGTTGTATTGTTCAAGCTGAGAAATGTAAAAAGTAAACAAAAACAGCAAAATAGTGAAAAGTGTTAAGACTTAACTTTCAACAGGCTAAATTATTAGGATTTTTTTTACTCAAACTACAGAATTTCAAATTTAATTTTTAAACTTACTGTCCCTTTAATAGACAATATATTTTCATTCAAATATCTTTATAAAATAAAATAAATAAATGCACAAATTGTGAAGACAATAGTGTTCTAAGACCCAGAAAAGTTATAGTCTATTTTAAATCAAGATTTCCATAGCACCCTTAACTGTCTGTTGCAGTATATCTGTGAGGTGACCTTGGAGCAGTGAGTGATCTTACATATTATATATGTTGCTATAATTGGCTGCATGATTCAAGGGTCCTGATCATTGATCAGGAATTTTCTGTGGATTTATGATTATCGTCAGTTAAAAGCTGTGGAAAAAGTAGTACATACAGTCTTTGACTAAGTATCTAAAGATCTTTTTAAATGGTGTGTCAGAGTTTTTCTTTTGTATGCCATACTTCCCTCCTTGTCCTTTCCGCTACCCCTTTTCTCCTGTGTCTTCTCGTTCTGTAGATTCAGATCCAGGACATACACATGAAAACTGGGGGGAGAGATTAATACCTTCTCACAGGACATATTCAGGTAAATGGATTATCAGGTGCACCTGCTGTAGTCCAATGGCTTTTTGTTAACGTTATTGTTAATTTTCATTTAGTGTTTATCAACCATTTAAAATGTATTTTAAAACACTTTGTGAATTCTAATAGAAAGGTGGACAGAGAAATGTTTCCTGAGTGACCAGCGAATGACTGAAATAATGGAAATAACCTGAAGAAACATAATTTAATTTATATGATACTTTTTATCTCAAAGAATCCCGAAGTGCAACTGTTCAACAGCATTCTTCAATGCTAAACAGCTAGGATAGAAATGTATTACCATCATTTGCGGAATACAGTGTTCAAAATATAAAATGGTAATAAACATAGGCGCAAGAAAAAGTGACAGAAAATGTGCAATATATTACCGTGCAAACTTGCAAGACACATCTGTAAAGTGAGTCTAACTATCGATATTGGTTTTAAAACATTATTTTGACAAGTTGAACATTGTTAAAACAACATTGAGGTATAATTCTGAAATAAAAGTTAAATATATAAAACTTTATAGAAAAAAGCTGTGAGCAATAAGCAGTATGAATGCATAAACACAAATCATGCCAGACAAACTAGAGCACTTTCTTTTGATAGAATTACTAAATTAGTGGATGAAGAGTACACAGTAAATAATCCATGGAGAGGATAGCACCTCTCTATAGCTGAGGTTAAATCAGGGTTCCATTATAGGCTTTATTCTGACTCTCCACACAAACTTTCTGACTCTTAATAGAAGCTGGATAGTGGTATGAATTTTTCTATTATTATTTTAAGCTGGTGAACACTTTCTAGATTCCCTGAAGTCTGGGCTACATAGTCCACAAATTGCAAGCCCTCAAAAATTAAACTTTCCAACTCTCTCTTCTCCAACACAGTAATAAATAAAAAATAACATTCACATGTATAGATCTGTAATTTTCCATGCTTAGAACAGTTCTGATTTTAATTTCAAAAACAATATTAAACAAAATTAAGTATATATTTATTCAACACGGAATTAATTAACAATATAGTGCCAACTGCTTTTTTTCCCCACATTACATCTATAGAAACTCTGTGGGAACATGAGACTTTGCAGGGAGGCAGCAGCAGGAGGGAAAGTTTAGAGTGGTGAGCAAAGAGGAGTCTGGGTCAAGCAGAGAAGCATCTGTTGCAGCATATCGGCGACAGAAAAGAAGGGAAGTGGGAAGGGAATGGATAGGAGAAAAGAGGAGACTTCGTGGGGTTAGGAAAGGAAGTGGAGGCAAACAGAGGAGGGACAGCAGAGAGCAAAGGAGGGCAGCAGGGAGGGGACTACTCAGAGGACTAGAGGAGTGTAGAATATGGTGGCGTTCTTAATGAGACGTAGGATTTTAGGTTTCTTAGTCATTTGAAAATTTTGTACTTAATGTATTAACATATGCCAACAACTCCTTTGTCTCACTCATGACTTTATTGCTTTATGTGGTTTGCTTTTTTTAAATGCACTTACCTTCTATATATGTTCTTACAGTCTGTACTGTCTCCTCCAGTATTAAGATTTTGCTTCCACAGACTGCAGAATTCTTAATAACTTCTATGAAAAACGCTAAGGGGAAGATGGAAGAATAATACTGTACCAGTACAGAGAGTCTTCCAAATTTAAGATCAGGATGGATTGATTTAAATCATGATTAAAATTGGTGATTCAATTAATTCTTTGAGTGCTCGCTCATGTCAGTTCTATGTTACATGCATGTGTTTCCACATACACAGCTTCTGGAGATTTTTTGACTTAAGCAGTATCCTTAGGCCCGGCTCTGGTGCTCCTGAGGGCATTAATGTCGCAGTATATGAGGCATCTCCAGACCTGTGCCCCCTCTGTTCCTTCTTTCCAACAGCGACAGTTGCAGGAGCTGCTTTCTTCTTTGCAATAACAAGAGTCTCAAACAACTCCCACAAGAGTTGCCTGAAGTCTTTAGGAGTGACACGTGTCAGGGACAAGTGTAAAACTTGTAAGAGCTTTTGAACACAAACCATAAAGGTCAGGACTATTTGCTCTAACCGTATGCTAATGGAGACAGCATGCAGCCTGGCTTCCAAACCATCCTACTTTGAATCAATGCTGAGCATGTTGGCATAGGTGCGCAGCTGGCACCAAGCCCCTTGAGGCACCATTTGGCTTCAGTGGTGCCAGATAAGTGGCAAAAGAAAAGAATGGTCTGTGAGTGCTGAAGAAAGATAAGAAGACAGGATCAGGCAAAGGATCTGTATCTGGCCAATTGGCTGCAAAGGAGTAGTTGGACACAACTCCTCCCAGGATTGAGAGATCACTCCTGGGAGTGGGAGGGGACCCCTTTGCCTCATGGTACTGTCTGTACTGGAGGCATTTGAAGAGGCTAGGGACCTTATGGCCCTCCCACTGCCACCTACCCTGAGGACAGTGATAAAAGAAACCAAGCTGGTCAAGGCACCCATCTTCAGGGTAAAACAGGCAGTGAGACTGCTGCAATGGCCAGGTTGACCAGCACTGCTCCCTGGAACCTCAGCACTGGTTCACAACACCCCAGCCCTGGTCATCTGCACTAAGAATACAATCCCTGGCACCGTGGTCATGGCCTCCAGTTCCAAGATGGGAGTCACTGATAGCAGACAGTTGCTCCCGATCATCTTGGTACCAACCATTGTCATAGTGCCACTGTTCACTGGAGGCATGGCGCAGATGTGCATGTAGGTATGCACACACCTAACATAGAATGGACATGAGCAACATATTTTGAACAACCGTTACAAAAGGTTAGTAAGGTTTTTTATTTAAATCAGCAAGCAGGAAATGAAGATTTAAATAATAGCTTTTTATCTTGTTTCACATAGTCCTTTTTAGTTATTTTCATTTTTTTTAAAAATAGGTTGTCTTACTGGCAAGTAACCATTAAAATACATTGATGTGCAACTAAATATAGCCTATATGCTAAATTTGGAATAACATTCTGCTAAATTAGATGATACACTGTATCTATACATAGACAAGGGGACTGAGGTAGTATCTTTGCTTGTCCAATAAAAGATATTACCTCACTGACCTCGTCTCTGTCATATCTTGGGACCAACATGGTTACAGTACCACTGCATGTATCTATGCACATTTGTTTAAGCAGTTATAGCTTAACATATATTTATTCAGATTCTTGATTTTTATATTTTTATTATATTAGAAAATGTGAATGATGCTTTTTGTTTTGTTTTCTGATTCAATTTTACTTGTTTCTGTCAAGCTGCATTTGGATAGAAATTGGAATTCAATTAAAATGCATGAAAATTGCATTTTAAAATTGTTTTTAGTTAAAACTGTCTTAAATATGTTGGATACATAAGGGGGGGAAAGTAAGTTTATCAAAGCATATTTTCCATGTAAAACTTACATTCATTAAACAAAGGACATTTTTAACTGATTGCAGTCCTTCAGGAATTTAGAACTAGCGGATCTCATTCTCTCAGACCTTGTTTTTATTCATAGATTAGAAAAGGAAAACTCGTTTTCCTACTTTTTCAACTCCAAATCATCTTCTCAACATGAATGAGCTAGTCATTGAACAAATGTAGTTGAATAAACTGAAATGGAGAAGATATGCTCTCTATGCTTTTAGAAGATGCTACCACTTTGAAAAGCCAGTTTAACACTTCAATGAACTATGGTTCACTGTGTTTAGCCAGTGACTTCCACTAGTTCAGTGGTTTGACTTTTTTTAAAACTTTGGCAATAAACACATACCATTTTAATATTTTAATTCAATTTTAAATAATGTTAATAGATTAGAGTTAGTTCGGGCCCTAATGTGTTGACATAAATTTACCTTTAATTTTAAATAGATGTATTTTCTAAAAGAAAAATGTATTTTATTTAAATTAAAAAAATAATTTAACCATAGATATTTTTATCCAGTCTGCTTATAATGCATGAGTTCTGTGCAACTGTAGTTGTAAGGGTGACTTATATTGCATTTCTATATATTTAAAATATTTGCATTTTTATAGTGTCCCAAGAAATATTAAATAATTAATTCAGGCTGACTTTGTTACAAGCATTGCCTCATCAAACAAGATTTAACTGAAGTGCTGATAAAATGCAACATAATCAGTTGGCAAAGTGTCTGATAATGGGGTGTCACAAGAATGAGTGTGAATTTTACTCCCCACCCAAATTTAGGATTTTTTGAATGACCCTCCCTATTTACTTAATCTGAGTGTTAGTCTTTCACATTTTTTTCTTATTTTATTTCACTTTATTTTACTTTACTTGCCCTTTCATTATTTATAAATCAAGAGTGGGTGGGTGAGGTTCTGAGGCCTGCATTGTGCAGGAGCTCAGGCTAGATGATCATACTGATCTCTTCTGACATCAGAGTCTATGAGATCATTGCCACTTTCAAATGCTCGATCAGTTTAATAGTACGTATGTCAGCCAGCTGAACAGGAAAAAGCAGGCAGCTAAACGGACTTTTCTCTCCAGCTACTTGAATTCCTTCCATCTCCCTGTCCCTATAGATCTAATTTAGAAGGCAAAGGAATTTCCATTGACTGTGGATGTTAAGGGTATGGTCCCGTGCTTAATGGTATGAGGAGGGGGTTTGAGCAGGCAGGCTTAGAGAGGAACTGGTAAGGCAAACAATACCACCACGACAGATCATTAGAAGTCTGCCTTCTGCATTTAATCTGCTGCTGCTTATACAGGGCCTTTAAGGAAGCAAGACAGAATGGAGAATTTGTTTAGCAGGAGTCTAAGCTGTTCTTTTTGTTCGGCTGGATGACATTCTCAGAGCAGCTTACAGATCCTGCCTTTTAACAGTGACAAATGCAATCTTTAAAAAAGCGGAAGTAAAAATTAAAAATAAAACAAGGTCAAATGAGTTCGCAAGTGTTTTACTACAACTTGGGAATCTTAGAATTCTAAACTAAGTGTACAAGTAAAAATAATGATGATAATTCTTTACTATCTTAATACTTTGAAAGAAGATGAACAGCCCATTATCTACATTTATACAATAATATCTGCCTTCAGAAACATCCCTGAGGATAGAAAAAACAATAGTTAGCTTGAAAGGTGGAAAAGTATGGACGGTGACTAAAATGACATTCACCCTGAATAAATGCAAACTAATACATACACAGTAGATACCGGGAGGAAAATACTTGAAAAATAGTTATGCCACCTGGGGACGAATAGTGAAGAAAAAATGATACATTGTGCATACAATGTAATATGGTATTAATTCTGAAAATACCAGTCCAGTTGGCAGATATAATGCATCACACACTAGTCCCATCTCCATAAAACTCTGGTGAAGTAGCATCTATAATATTGTGTTCAGTTTAAGATACAGCCATATTAAAAGAAAGGGGAAAGTGGATGGCATTTGAAGTGGAAAGACAAAAAGACATAGGCCAAAGTTTTCAAATTGATACAAATAATATTGGGTTCTGTGTTCATATTTAGGTACTTTTAAAAGTGGTCTGATACTCAGCGCATATGCAGCTCACATTGAAATGAGTGAAAATTTTTAGGTGCTCAGCATCTTTGGAAGTCATGTAATTTATTTAGGTGTCTAACATTAGGCTCCAAATTCAAAATCTTTGATTCTAAATATGAGATAACCTACTAAGTGAAAACACATAGTAGCTGCCTGATTTGAAGAGTATGAGCACTAAGGAGGGGAAGGAATTGCATAAGGTGGGGACAAGAGAGGTGTAATTAGCAGTAGCGATGAATGTGAAGACAGCAGCATTTAGGCAGGATATCAGAAAAAACTTTTTAATAGTGAGGTTTGTTAGATGGTAGGATAGTCTCCTGAGTGTAATGACATGAAATCCCCATTATTTCTGATGTTTTCAAACTGGATTCTACAAAGCACTAGAAGATATAGTTGGAAGACCATCTTGCAGTGGGATGGGTACCTTAAGGAATTTTTCCACCCCTGAACTTGATTTTGTGAAAAATCAAAATTGTGATTACACATCAATCTGAAAACAAGTAGTTGACTGTGTAGTTTTGTGATTTGTGTGCTATATTTGTAAAAACTTTAAATGCTTTATTCATGAGCATATTGTTCCAGCCAACTGAGAGCTGTGACATAACCACGAGTTCATGCTTTTTTGATTGAAATGGAGGAGCATGACATGGTGTATTTTTTTCCCCAACCCCCGGCTCACATAAATAAGTGAAAATTGCTATTTCTGTTTGTGTGAAATTCTGTACTACAGTTGACTATTTTTCAGAATCTTATGAAGTGTGGTAATATTTCCAGAGAAAGAAGGCCCAGAGAAGAAGAAAATGAAAAAGGAAGCTGGAAGTAAGAAGTCAACACCCGTTAGCATTCTTTTTGGTTATCCACTTTCAGAGCGCAAACAGATGGCTCTTCTTATGCAGATGACAGCTAGAGACAACAGTCCAGGTGATACAAACCACCACTGAGTTACTATTTCTCTCCCTCCTACCTTGTAACCACCACCACAACTTGTCAGATTTCTTTCTTGTGTTTTTTAAAGCAGTCCTTGACTTAATCCAGGACACTTCTGATAATATAAAATTCTTCCTGTGGAAAATTTCAGTGTTGTGGAAAACTACATTTTCTGTCATATACTTTGATGGAAAATTCCAGACTATCTCTAGTTAAATATAATAAACAAAGCTCTGTGTTAGGGTTCCTGTGGTGACTGTAATTCTGAATTTCCGATTTTTGAATACCAGTTCTCAACCATCATGTTACATATTCATTTTTTGAGGGCCAAGGGTGTGCAGTTAATATATTCTTATTAGTTTAGGGTGCAGTTCAACTCTCAGTGAAGTCCATGGGAGTCCTCATAGGGAGTGAAACTTTTGCCCCCTTGAAATCAATGACAAAATTCCCATTGTCTGAAGTAGAGTCAGGGTTTTCACCCGTGGAATTAGCTCTTTAGTGTTTAATGCTGCTTATAGGAATAAACTATAAAAATCATTCATGGTAGAAGCTGTAATATATAACCTAACATAACTTAACAATTTAATTTCAATTTTAATAGAAGTATTTATGAAGTTCATATTTAGCAAACGTAATCTGAAGGTAAATGACCAAATTTACTTTCAGAATTTGGCAGTAGTGGATCAATCTTTCAAATTGTTCTATGGTGGTTATAACCAGAGATGTGAAGAGAAAAATAATTCAATTTTGTGGAGAATTTCAGTATTTCAAAATCTGGTTTCATTCTGATTTGGAAAGGAAATAAAAAATTTTCAAAATTCTCCATGAAAGGGGAGCCTGCAGGACCTGCTTCAGGAGCAGGCAATCTCGCTGGCTTCCCTGAAACTGTGGACTCCAGAAGCCCTAGGATCCTCGGCTCAAGGGCAAACTAGCTGACTGCCTGGAAGCTGTGACCCCTAAGAGCTTGGACTGCTGAGAAGCCATGAGCTTGAGAGAAGGTGCTTCCAGGACTTTCAAGTTCCCTATCAGCGTACCAGATGAATTGCAGAGAAGCCTCAGCACATGGCTTCCAGGAGCTCAGCTCCCCATCACGCCAGCAAACAAGCTCCTGAAATTTGAGGGACCTGGAAACCATGCTCCTCAGGAGTCAAGCTGCTTAAGAGGTTCCCTCCAAGACCTTTTCCACTCAGCTTATCCAATATTTCTTGTCTAGTGCTGGAAGATCATTTTATCCAGTTCTCTGGAATTCAAGAAATTAGTTCAACTTTAGACTTGTCATTCTTTATTGGCATGCAATCAATCTACACTTCAGTTGATCTGGCTCAGATATAGAGTGTAGAAACAGGATATACCATACATCCAACTTTCATAATCATGAATCAACTTACATCCATTCTCACACACAATGCAGTTGGTTAATGTGGTGTATCACACACCTTATAATCGAGCAACTAATTACAAATCACAAACTGTTACAAGCTGCAGCTGCAAGCTTATCATACATTATTTTTCTTAAAATGTATCTACTAATTATATGTTATTTATAAGGCCACTTGTGAGCTTGTGCTTTGTCCATTGTTAACATCTGTTTCCTTACTACTTCTTGCATTGTCCATGCAAGGCCTACAGCTGGCATGAAATCAGACAGATTTCCAGTGGAAATCTGCCTACTCTGCTAGACCCTAAAAAATCATGGACTGAACAGAGATGCTGGATTTATGGCTTATTACAATGATCTGTAACCTATTAACCCACTCTTTTTGCCCTATGGGTGCCGAGTTGTTAACAGGTCAGTCTGCCCTGAATGGTCTGCTAAACAGTGTGTTCCACCTCACGTTTTGCTTGGCCTGAAGAGGAGGTCTGTGTGGCTGGAAATCTTGTGGGTCCAATAAAAGATATTACCTCACCCACATTGTGCTTTCTGTCAGATTTTAACCAGAGTTAAACTGTTTCCACAGACTATTTTTCTGTAAGGAAATTGCTGACCTTCTCTAATTATAGTCTCATGATTTAAATTGATACTTTTTACTCGTGTAGTACCTTCTAATTATTCCAGAACCAGTTATTTCAAATGGATACATCTTTTCTTTTTCCAATTACAAGGGATTTTTACTTCTGTAAGATGCTGAATTGATATTCTAATAACCTGAAAACTGTAAAACATTTACATTTTGAGCAGTGGTTATACAAGCTTCATCACACTGCCTTACTTTAGGGACCGATGTCTGTTGCTGAGAAGGTAGTTCAGTGTTCATATCCATTCAGCTGTTGACCTCTCTGGTTAGCCTAATGAGGTAATAATTTTGGTGAAGTAGATATAGGGTCAGATTTTTAAGCTTAGGCACTTCTGAAAGTCCCACTAGGCACCTATCTCCATTTTTAGGCACCTAAATATCTTTGAAAATCTGGTTCTTAGTCCACTAGGGCCAAAACAAATTGCTAACTCATTACTTATAGGTCATTGAATAGCCGTCAATTGGTAACAACTTAGGAAAATCAGCTCTCATGAGAGACGGAACCTTAAATTGCTCTAAAAAGAGGCAATGCCAAAATATTTGAATAATATTACTTAACTTTGACATGTAATTCACCCACTCCTATGGTATCATGAAATCTCCTCGCAAAGAAGTGGGAGACTGTACTGAATAGGAGGCCTTTGAACACACCTTTTACCTTTGTTATTTAACAAGGTAATATTGTGTTCCTGAAGACATTACAGTACATTTGATCTGTAAACTGTGGAATCTATAAAAGTACACAACCAGTTATTGACTCTGAAACTTGTGGATACTGAGAAAGTAAAAAAGATAAAGCAAAAATTATCTAGCTACAAAAGTTATATTGACTATTTTAAAACATATTTTGTAGATTCCAACCTGCATCATCCTTTACAGACAACACCAACACAAAAGAAAACGCCATGTTCCTCATCAAGACAAAAAGACAAAGTTAATAAGAGAAATGAACGAGGGGAAACACCTTTACATATGGCAGCCATCCGAGGGGATGTTAAACAAGTTAAAGAGTTAATCAGTCTAGGCGCCAATGTGAACGTAAAAGATTTTGCAGGTAAGGTTGATATGCCTTTATTTCATTCAAAGTGAGCTCTAGTATCTCTAACTAGAAAAAATCAAGGTTAGTCCTGAATTTGTTACTGGATGTCAAACTTAATTCCACTTTTCAATTTAATTCTGACGTAAATGAACACTATAACTTAAAAAAAAATACTGACTAGAAGTCTTTGAACTTGTGTAATAGTGGTTGTGAGGGCAACTGGGGTAGTTGGTGGATGAGGCTGGGTTTGTGTGGGGGTAGATTTTTATTATTTATATGAGCATCCAGAAGCCCCAATATTGATCAGGACCCTGTTATGCTAGGTGCTGTACAAAACTAGGGGAATATGAATTTGAAGAATTTAGTATTGAAGTTAATGGGCAATATATGATAATGAGAGGAAGACGAGCAACTTATACCACTTTTATATATACTCTCTCCCTCCCCTCCTCCACTTGTTAAGTTTTAGTTCATTTTTGTCATTACACTAAAGAAAAGAGACTTTACTGTCTTGCTTCTGAGTCGCTTGCCTCATTAAACATTGGCCAGGTTTTTTTGGTTGATGTCATCTCAGAAATGGGCCGTAGAATGGTATTTGAAGAAGGAGAGAGTAATATATTTTCAGATCAATTTAATGAGGCTGTTCTGTGCACAAATGGCACAGTGGAAGAAAGCACAATGATGTTTGTAGGAGGCCTCTGGTATTCTTGGTGGAACAGAATTGGAGGTAACATTTCATCAGTTTTGTTGCCAATTATAGCTACAATTAATTTTGAATTACAGTAGCACTTAGGAGCTCCAGTGATGGATCAGGACTCATTGTGCCAGCCACTGTATAAATACAGAACCAAAAGAAAAATCCCTTTCCCTTGTCTGAGGTATAATACATGAGACAATAGATGGATACAGCAGATTGGAGTAAAAGGAAACAATGGTCAGCATCACAAGCAGTGGTCATAGCTCACCAGCAGTCTACTGTTTGTCATGGCTTTTATAGGTATCATGGAAAAGGAGAGTTTTAAGGAGGATAATGTGTTAGTTTTGCATATGTTTATAGAGAACTCCTACAAGCATAAGTGGCAACATACAGGAAAGCATAAAGATGCTTGTTTGAAAATGAAACAAGTGGATGATGGAGGCTGGTATCATTAGCTGATCAAAACAGGAGTTGGCATCTTGATAGTGCATGAGAGATGTGGATAGAGTGGGGTTAAATCACAAAAGGCCTTGCAAGTGATGACAAGGAACTTATATTTGTTGCAGTAGAGAGGAAGGAGCCAGTTGGAGTAATGCAAAAAGAGAGCAATGGGCTAGCAAAAATAACTTCGCAGCAACATTCTGAAAGGATATGAACAGGACAAGTATTTTTCTGTCAGGACCAGAGAAAGGAGGTTGCAGTAATTGAAGCACGATATAGTGCATAGGAGAGAGTTTTATTTGTGTGGATGGATATGAAAGACCTCATGTTAGAGATCTTGTGCAGAAAATCTGCAAAATTTTAGATTTTGCCTAGATGTGAGGACCTTTATAGAGCTCTGAGTCGAGAATGACACCTGGGTTACAGGTCAGAGTGATAAGCAGGATGGTGGAGTTGTCCACAGTGATTGGGAAATGAGGTAGTGGAGTGGACTTGTGGGTGGGAGAAGATGAGGTTATGTTTCAGCCCTGTTAAGCTTGAGATGACAGCTGGACATCCACAGATTGATGTCAGAGAGACAGGGTGAAAACATAATTTTGAACAAGAGAGGTCGGGTGGAGTAGAGAAGGAGCTATGAGTGTCATCAGTATAGTGATGGTATCTGAATTTGCTTCTGCCAGTGAGGTTACCCAGAAATAAGGTGGTGGAGGGAGAATACAAGGGGCCAACAACGGAGCCTTGTGGAATCCTCTCAGAAAGTTGGAGAGGCATTGATGAGGATCCTCTGATGGGACATGCTGATGGTGCAATGATTAAAGAGGTAGTAATAAAACCAGGACAAGATAAATTCACAGAAGCCAAGGCAGGCTGAGATTTTCAGAAGAGCATGGACAACAGTGTCAGACAGCTGAAATCTCAAGGAAGTTGATGATGAAGCATTGGTTTTCTTATGAGGTGGGGATGCATCAGTTGGAAGTGACAGAGGATGTGACAGACCTGGGGATATTGGTTGATAACAAGATGACTATGAGATGCCAATGTGATGTGGCCATGAAAAAAGCTAATGCAGTCTTTGATGCATCAGGTGAGGTATTTCCAGTAATAGAGAGGTGTTAGTACCGTTATACAAGGCACTGGTGAGACCTCATCTGGAATACTGTGTGCAGTGCTGGTCCCCCATGTTTAAGGCAGATGAATTCAAACTGAAACAGGTAGAAAGAAGGGCTACTAAGATGATGCAAGGAATGGAAAATCTGCCTTATGAGAGGAGACTCGAAGAGCTTGGCTTATTTAGCCTAACCACAAGAAGGAAGATTTGCTGTATAAATAAGGCAGAGGGATAAATACCAGGGAGGGAGAGGAATTATTTAAATTCAGCACCAGTGTAGACAGAAGAACAAATGGATATAACCTGGCCATCAGGAAGTTTAGAGTTGAAATTGGATGCAGGTTTCTATCTATCAGAGGAGTGAAGTTCTAGAATAGCCTTCCAAAGGGAGCAGTGGGGGCAAAAAATTTTAGCTGGTTTCAGAACTGAGCTTGATAAATTCAGGGAGGGGATAGTATAATGGGACAGCCTAGTTTGGCAATTGACTGATTTTTGGCTCCTGGTGGTAGATATGCCGATAGGACAATTGATGGGGTGGTTCCGAGTTATTACAGAGAATTCTTTCTTGGGTGTCTGAGTGATGAGCCTTGCCCACATGCTCAGGGTCTGACTGATTGCCATATTGAGGTCGAGAAGGAATTTTTCCCCCAGGGCAGATTAGCCGTTCTCTGTAGCATGGGGCTTGACTCAGTTGTTTGACTCAGTTGTTCAATCTTTAAATCATGATTTGAAGACTTTTTAATAACTTAGTCATACATTAGAGCAGGGGTAGGCAACCCCTGGCACGCGTGCTGACAGCAGCACTCGAGCCCATTCATAGTGGCACCCTCTGCAGCACCACAGAAATTGCCACTCCTGCCACTGAAAGCCACTCCAGGCAACTTCTTTCAGGGGCAGCTGGGGCACGGGGAATCCTACGTAAAGAAGCTTCACATGATGGCTCCTCTCCACAGTGTGCCGCCACGAAAAGGAGGCATTCTTGGCATTTTCTTTCCATGGCATGCCTGGAGACCTCCCAGAGGAGCCGCTCCAGGCAGCTTCTTTCTGTGGTGTGCTTGGGGACCCTGTCCCCAGGGATACCACCAAGAGGGGCCGCTCCAGATGACTTCTTTCCATGAGTGGCTTCTTTCAGTAGAATGACTGGGAAGTGTACCCCTGGCCACTCCAGCTGTGGCTCCTGCCGAATTTTTAGGCGAGCGAGGAGGGGCTGGCACGGGGGTCAGCAAAGGTTGCTGATCCCTGTGTTAGAGGTTTATTGCAGGAGGGGTGGGTGAGGTTCTGTGGCCTGCATTGTGCAGGAGGTCAAACTAGATGATCATACTGGTCCCTTCTGACCTTAGAGTCTGTGAGTCTATGGAAGGGAAGGAGAAAGCAGAGGTAAGTTGCTGGGATCCTGAAGGTCATGTATTTTACCGGTTTTCTCTTAGAGGAATTCTGCAAGATCCCACATGGCAAGAAAAGTGAAATCAAGAGGAAAGGAGAGAGTCAAAGTAGGCAAAAAGGTGGCTGCAGGCATGGGATTAATTTAAGTTGAAGTTGAGTTATTTAGTTAGGCAAATAGCAGACTTGAAAGAGAAGAGAATTAATTTGTGGTGAATGAAATCAGCCCAGTCACAGGACTTTTGCCAGAGTAACATATTAGGTGGAGTGAGGTGCGTTTTTGTAGGACAGGCTTTGTGATGGGAGAGAGGAACAAAAAATTCAGGCGTGAAGAAGATTGATGCATGGAAAAAATCATCAGCCTTATCAAAGGGAGAAAGTGCTGAGAGCTGATGAGAAGTCAACAACACTGATGGGCTACAAGTCGCAGAAAGACCAAGTGATGGGGCATGAAGGGAGGCTCTTGGTAAATGCTGAAAGAGACCAGGTGATGGTTGGAGAAGGGCAACTCAGCAACAAAGAGAAACAGTGCTTGATGGAGACCAAGTCAAATAAATGGCTATTTGGTGAATGGGAGAGTTGAACCAGTGCTGCAGGTTAAATGAAGAAGTGAGATGGAGAAAATATGCATCTTTGGTAGCAGATTGGTTATTAAAATGGAAGTTGAAGTCCCTGAGGATGAGAATTTATGCTAGTGGCTTTAAGAAGTAGCTGGAAATAAATTCTTAGTTGGTTTATTTGGTAATATGTCATTATCTAGATTAATAAGGGGTAGATGCTATTCATACCCATACTCAATAGTGTGAAAGCTGTCAGTTATTACTGTTGTATGTTCAATTACTTTAGAAGAACACAGATTGGCAATTAGCATAAGCAAACCTTCTAACCTTTCGGTTTGTTGTAATTCGAAATGGAGGCTTAAACAGTTATTTGCATATACATAAATAGTAGTACCGTATTTTTCGGACCATAAGATGCACTTTTTTTTCCCCAAAAGTGGGGGGAAAATGAGAGTGCGTCTTATAGTCCGAATGCTGTCCAGCAAGCAGTGTTCCCACCAGGGGGCGTTGCTGGATAGCAAAAAGATCCAGGGCTGTGGCCCTCCAGCCCACTCCCTGCTAGCCCCCACTCCCTGGCCAACCCAACACACACTCAAACAAACCCACACCCCTGCCGGACGGGGCAGGCTCGGCTGGGGTTGGCCTCCCTGTGACGCTGTCAGGATTTAAGGAACTATTTATGATATTATTTTGTATTAATATGTGACGCTGTCAGGGATTAAGGAACCATTTATGATATTATTTTGTATTAATATTTTATGATTGTTATAATCCATAGGAACTATGCCATGTTTGGTGTCAATAGAAAGGTAATAATTTGTGGGGAATGATTATATAGTTTATGTGTAGGATTTGTATTCATATTAGAAGTTAGGAATATGATTGTTATATTTTAACTTGTGTAAGGCTGGGAAAATTCCCCAGACAGAATGTCTACCTGGCCATTGTCTCCTTAATGGCCCATTAAGGAAGCTCCCCAGTATAATGGGCCGAAGAAGAAAACCTGTTGAGCCACTAGGATTAAACATGTCTCTGGAACTATTCCTCTGAGACTGAACAAAGGATTGAGGCCCACCCTGGTACTGGGTGTTTACCAGAGGAAGAAGCCTACATTCACTTTGACCCTTTAACATCTCTCATATTTGCTTCTTTCCTTCTCTCTTTCTTTTTCTCTTCCCTTCCTTTTCTCTTCTTCGCCTTCCTTTCTCTTTCCTTTCTCTTCTTTGCCTTCCTTTCTCTTCCCTTCCTTTTCTCTTCTATTTAGTTTACTGGTACTATTTGGTTCAGAATATTTTTTTCTTGTTTTCCTGCTCTAAAAACTGGGTGCGTCTTATGGTCAGGTGCGTCTTATGGTCCGAAAAATACGGTAAGTTCCAGCTGGGTAGCTGTGTTAGTCTGTTTTTGCTATGAATAGTAGTGTATCTAAAATATTTATTTGCCAAGGAGCGAGTGTTTAGTTAGTATGATGTTTTCTGGTTAAATTCTTATTTTTGCCAGATTGCATAGTGAACTCTGTGCTTGGTTTAAATATAGGAGGCTTACCTACTCGAGTATGTTAGTGTGAGACTTAAGGTTTATAAAACATTTGATCCTGAGGTGGAATGTGTTACAGTAGTGCTGTATTATGTATATATAGTCTAATACAGCACAAGAATTGGCTTAGGAAATAAGCTATGTAGAGCTTTAAAATGATCCACCTAACAATTATGTTTTGTGCCAATGTTTGCAAGTGGGATTTTTTCTTTTTTTGCTACAGTAAACAGCTAGTGCTTAAAAAGAATGTATTAATATTATAAGTTCAAAAATGACATATTTATCTTCCACAATTACAGGTTGGACTCCACTGCATGAAGCTTGTAATGTTGGTTATTATGAGGTTGCTAAGGTTCTGATAGCAGCAGGAGCAGATGTGAACACACAAGGACTGGATGATGACACTCCACTCCATGATTCTGCTAGCAGTGGACACAGAGATGTAAGTAAGCTTTAGAAAAAACAAGTAAGACTATATTTACAATCCAGCCCATGTTAGCAAAATTTACATTGCTCAGAGTGTAAGTATCCTACCCCACTGAACAATGTAAGACACCCCAACATTAGTGCACATGTGCTCAGCTCTACGTCAGTGGGAGAGCTCTCTCTCATTGGCATAGAGGCTCTCCACTAGATGTGCTGCAGCTGTATTGGTATGGTCTCTGTGCTGTATTTATAGACATGGCCTAAATATTTGTAGGTGGAAATGTTGAATCTAGTGAAAAAAACAATCGTCGTCTCTCCCAAATGACAGTGTCTTGCTTTTTAGTACAAAGTATCAGTTGACAGAAAATGTAGAAAGACTCTAAAAGCTATTGAATGGTAGGAGGTTAAAAAGTAAGTTGTTTTTTTTTCCTTAAGGCTTTTTCTATTGTTTGTGTGTTCCAGCAGAAATCAACTTACAAGCAACAAAGTAGCTTCTAATGGATAGTTTAAATTGATGCTTTATAGGGAATATTTTTAAAGTATTTAAACCATTTATTTATGGACTTTTATGTATGGAGCTAGGTAAGTGTTTTTATTAATACTCTAAAGAGTTAATGAATGCTGTTAAGCCTTAAAGGAAATTGAAAGTATTTTTATCAGTATATATCCATCTATTTTCTCTGTCATTTCTGAGTTTGTGTTTATCTCTAGATGGGATTTCTGCAAACTGGATACTATACTCATTTATTCATTGTTGTTCTCTTTATTAATCTTTATTTTAGTGCTATGTTGGATCATGGTACAAAGAATAAAACAAAGGTCATCTGTAGATCAAATTTATTAAATTCTAAATAAGACAGTCACCAAGTTGACAGGGTATTTTGAGAAGGTTAGAGTAGAAGTGACAATCTTTTTTACTAATAATTATTGATTGTCTTCTTGTGGGTACCATGGCAGAAGTAGGCCTTCCGAGTGGAATTGAAAGAAGAAAGGATAGTGGCTTGGAAAACAGAAAATAGAGCATTTTAGGTGTGTAGGACCTGGATGGACAAAGTCCCTTAGATAATTGTAGAAGAAGTGTACACAAGGGACATGAAAACTTCCATCCTTAAAGAAGTGAAGGGGATCACATGATAAGAAACAAGTTCAGAGATACACAAGCCAGGGCAGAATTATATAGGCCTGTAAATTAAGGAGAAGTTTTAATCTGTGAACAGGAGGAGCCACTGGAGGGTTTCATATAGGGTTGGTGATGTGATTAGATCAAGAGCCAAGGAAGATGACTTTAGCTGACATTTTATAGCATCTCCTGTTTGTTACAGAAGGTATTTGAGAAGAGAAAAGAGATCATCCTCCAAATGAGTAATGGCGTACAATAGGAGTAAATCTTCCTATTAGTTCCTTTGCTTGAGAGAGCTGAGCAGGAATCTCAGCTGTCCAGTTGGTGTAATGAATTAGCAGAAACCTGTTTTACAACTAATGAATTATATAAAGATAAAGTTTTCTTTCATCTAGCTGTACATCTGCTCCGTGTTATAGAACAAGTGTAAGGCTGTGAGTTCGTAACACAGGTTGCAGAAGTCACAGATTTCCAGACTTTCTGCATCCTCTGTGACTGCTGCTGCCTCCAGTGTAGTTAACTTCAGGGCCACCTGAGTGGCTGGTCGTGGGGCCAGTCACTAGGGCACTCCTTAGGGCCAGCCACACTTGCTGCCGTTCAAGCAATCCCTGTGGCCAGCTAGCCTAAACAGCAGCAGCCATCTGAGAGCAGTCTCCAGGGATCTCAGCACAGTGGGCAGCAGGGGGCAGTTATCCACTGCCGTTGGAGCAGACGCCAGCCATTGGTGCCCAGAGCAGCAGCATCCTGGGAGCAGCTAAGTTTTAGTCAGGGGCATTTATAATAAATGTCATGGATAGGTCACGGACTGTGAATTTTTATTTCTTGCCCATGACCTGTCCATGACTTTTACTAAAAATACCTATGACTAAATCTTTGCCTTAAATATGTGCTTTCACAACTTACTAATTTAATTATATAGTGCCACTTATGTTTTCTATTCATGTGGTTTACAGAGCCCAAATCTGGCACCCAGCTGATTTTGTTTGGCTTGTTCATTTGTTAATCACAATTTAAATTTTAAGTCTTGGATATTTAAAAAAAGTTAGCCCAACTCTTTATCCCCAACGTTACTGCTGCAAAGTTCTTGAGCCTCTACCACCATTGAAAGGCTTACGCTGATACTGATACTGCCTATAGCCATTGCCTGTATTACAGACCACAGCTGCTGCTGTTGGCTAGATTGGTACCTTGTTTTCCTGTACTCTCAATTATCATCTCCTCAGCTGTGTACCTCAAGCTCCCAGGGACAGCTCAATAGCTCTAGGGCAGAGGAAGTGCCAGTTGCTCAGATCTTGTGGCCAAATAGACCCTTTCCCTGCACTGAAGAGAGAGAGAACTGTGGTTAGTATTGGATGGAGACAAGAGTTGTGGCGGGGGAGGTATGGGAAACTCACCAGTTGTGGAATGGACACTTGGTAAAAATAACTCAGCATGCTGCCTTGTCTCATTTAATTAGTTAAAATCCACATATTTATAGTTGTGTTAGAACTTCTTTTCAATTTGAAACCAAGTAAATTCTTGCTTGTAAAAAATTGATCCTCCAGTTTTTCCATCGTCTTACAGCAAAGATTCATAGCCTTTGTCTGCCTTTGACCCCCAAAACGCTTGTGGTTTCTTATCACTACACTTCTTGAAGTGCTACTTCCCCTTCCTCAGAGCTGAGCGCTGTGCAGATGGGTTAAAGGGAGCAATGTAGGGCTCAGGAATTGCATCTGGATTAGTGCAAGCAGGGCTGGAGCAGAGGGGACAAGAAAAAAGAGCAGTTCCTTCCTTTGCTCCCATTGTTATCACTGGGTCCAAACAACTGTAGACATTTTAATTGTGTGGAAGAGGAGAGATGTTGTGTTTTTTTTCTCTTTTAACTGATAGGCTATATGCCACATCTGATTTGCATTTTACCAGTTCTGCTATCTGGACTTCCTTAGGTGAAAGGTTGGAGCACTGTTATTTCATTACAGTACACATACCCAATCTCAAATTGGAGATGATTACCCAAAAAGTAAAAATGCACAGTTAATGTTTGAATTTATTTGGTGGTGGGAAGGGCGGTCACTTCTTGACACTTGCAAAATACAAAACCCAAGTTCTTATGTTGCAGATTGTGAAGCTGCTGCTTCGACATGGTGGAAATCCATTTCAGGCCAACAAACATGGAGAGAGACCAGTAGATGTAGCAGAAACAGAAGAGCTGGAACTGCTACTGAAAAAGGAGGTGCCTATTTCTGATCATGAAGATAGTTGCTCAGGTTAGAGTTAAACATTAATTGCACAATACTAGAAAATGCATTATAAATAACTTTTTATATTTTTCTGAGAAAAGAATATAGAATTGTTCATCTCAAGTTTTGACCTTTTTTTAGTTATGATGAGTACAGTTTATTAGAGGAAAAGCTTGTAGCAACACCTGTAGTTAGGATGATCTAAGACTTTTCATTTTAAGATACTCTTTAATGGCTTAAAACTCTGCCAAACTTCATTTGGACTGAAATTTTCAACGCTAGGTACCTCCCTCATGCAGTGTTTTGTTTTTGTTTTTTTTGGGGGGGGGGTGGTGTTCTTTTTTTCTTTTTTAAATGAGCTCAGGCCTGTGCCTTCTTTCTCTACAAAAATCCACCCAGATTTGGCCAAATTATATGCCACTGGAAACGTGCAGTTCACACATGTTCAGAAGAGGCTTGTTAGAGTTTGATAGTTAAATCTCCAGAAATTTTGTTTCTACTGGACTTTCTACCTCCCAGGACTGCAGCAGTTGAGTAGAAGTTTCCCTGTAATTTCTCCTCTGGGAAGCCAAAGGCCCACTGTAGTGTTGGACACAGAAACTGAGTGCAGGATGTTGGGCACAAAAACTTGTGTGTGGGATGACAGGCTGTCCTGAACTTTGTTTCACCTACTACCGCAAGGAAAGGGAAGAAGGTGCCTGATTTGAATGCAGAGGGTTGAGGAGCAGGAGATAAGGGAAAGTGAGTACTACAGTCTGTCGAAAGAGTGAGAACAGAGACAAGTTATTAGGGAGGAATGGGACAAAGATGTAGGAGCAACGCTTCCAGGCTTCACAACAATCCACCTGGAAGGGAATTGGAGAGCCTGGGCTTTCTGGCTCCCAAGCTGCCTGACTGCTGAGGCAAGCTGGCTCCCTTACTCACCTCACTCCCTTACTCACTTGCCCAGTTCTCTGAGTACTTGGAGGTTTATAAGGCAAGGTGAATGGGATCATGTAATTAAAGATTGTATCATAATGCATATACCAAGTGTTTCCAAAACATAACTAGAGCTGAATAGTAATGGGATTTTCCATTCCATGATATATTCTGAGAATCTGAAAAAAATGTAGTTCCAGTTTTTGCTTGACTCACTGTGGAGCTGGACAGGTGAGGACTGGGGAGGCATGGGTTCTAATAAGCTCTTATTCCACAGTAGTCCTCCAGGCAAGCTGCCCAGAAGCCCTATGGCTGAGGAACCTGGAATTCCTAGGAGCCCTGTGTCCATAAGAGTTCAAACCTGGCCTGCTATTCCAGAGTCAGGGACCTTTGGAGCCTGGGCTGCCAAGGAAGTGAGAGTTTGGGAGTCAAGACTTCCAAGCTATTGGCTACCCATCAGCCCTTCTAGTCCATGCAATTCAAACTGAACAGCCTTCAATGTAGGGTCCACTTAAAATTTTCAAAGTAAAATGGATTGATAAAATAAGTAGTGAAGAGATCTTAGAATGAGCACAACGGTACAAATAGTACAGAAAAAATGTAGATATTTTGGGACATCTAGAAATCTGATAACAGGCTATCTAAACCATCATTTTGTGGTGGCCCCAGGGCAAGAGACAGAGAGGCTAACATAGAGGCACACTTTATAACATAAGAATGATTAAAATAGCGTTTTTACATCTGAGTATAAAAGGCATGGAAAAATGAGCCCATGATGGAAATGACTGGTACCATTTGATTTCTGCCTTAAACACCTGAAGGTATAGGAAGGATAATGATGATGGCATTTTAGTTGGTATTTCTCAGAGGAGTCCCACATACTTTCCTGTGTGGATTTTAGTAAACTTATTTCAATCATTTGTCTTTTAAATACAGTTATTTTAGCAAGTTATGCTCTTTAAGTAAGTCATTTAATTACAGATATTTCAGCCAGGTAGATACATTTGACTTTTTATTTAATGTTTTTCTTTCTCCATTTCCTCAAGTTAGCTTCTGAAATTTCTCTCTCTTGAGAGACTAAATATAAACCTTTAAGACTTACTTATTTCAAATTGTTATTGCTGCCTTTTTAATGTGTTTTTAAAAAGTAACTAATAAATGCTTATGTGACAAGCATATCTCATGATCTTTCTTTATTGTCCCTCCTGTTCAGTCTACTTCCATGCTGGGGTAGTTGTTTTCTCTTGCTGCTATATGTCTAATTTAGACTATAAACTCCTTGGGGCAAGCATCTGTCAGTTCTTTGATTTGTATGTAAAGCACCAGTCCATGGCAAAGAATAACTACGTGTTAGAACACTCTGCTCCAGACAAGTTATGCCACTGTAAATAAACACATTCAACTTTGCGGGCTTGATATAATATCTTAGTAGCAGAGGATTTTAGAGTTAACGTTACCTCCCTCCAAAAAAACCCCCAACTTTTTATAGTTTATTGTGGGATTCTCATATCAGATATTAATATGCTGTAAGAAGTGTAAAATGAATTTTAGGGATAGTTAAGATGATAAAACAAGAAAACAAGTTTATTAACTACAAAGATAGATATTTGAGTACAAATAATGAGGCCATAACATCAGAAATGTTTATAAGAAAAATAAAGGTCAGGTGTTTAATAATACCTAATTTAGCAAACTGTATTAGATTGAAGCAAAGTTTCTCTCCACATGCTCCAGCAGATTACTGACCAACCTCTCAAGTCAGGACTCCTCCGACAGAATCTAATCCCTGCTTTTTTGGCTCTTCAGGTGCAATTACTGTGATTGGCAGGAGGTGAGAGATTGGAGTCTTGGGATGTTTGTCCCTCCTTTTTAGAGTGTTAGTCCCCCTCCTGAAAAATATTTCCAGCTAAGAACAAGGAACCAAAGAGTCTATATAGAAGAATGTTCCCAGCTGTGTTTTTTCACCTGTTTCAAGTTCTTCTCTCTTCCCTTTCTACTTGATGTCTTTGTGGACTGCTCAGATTCAAGTTAAGTAGAGTAAACATACCTTTGTTTGGGACAGTTATGGTCTCCCACGGTATCTTTGTCAGCAAGTTAGAGAAATAGGGGTTGGATGAATGGACTATAAGATGGATAGAAAGCTGGCCAGATGATTGAGCTCAATAGGTAGTGATCAATGTTTTGATGTCTAGTTGGCAGCCGGTAACAAGTGGAACACGCCAGGAGTCAGTGCTGGGCCAGTTTTGTTAAACATCTTCATTAATGATCTGGAGAATGAGATGAATGGCACCCTCAGCAAGTTTGCAGATGACACAAAGTTGGTGGAGAGGGATAGATACTATGGAGGGTAGGGATAGGATTCAGAGTGATCTAGACAAATTGGAAGATCGGGCCAAAAAAATCTGATGAGGTTCAACAGGGAGAAGAGCAGAGTCCTGCACCTAGGACAGAAGAATCCCATGCACTGCTACAGACTAGACACCAACTAGGTAAGCAGCAGTTCAGCTGAAAAGGACCTGGGGATTTCAGTGGATAAGCTGGATATGAGTCAACAATGTTACTGACAAGAAGACTAACAGCATATTGGGACGATTTAGTTGGGGTTGGCCCTGCTTTGAGCAAGGGGTTGGACTAGATGACCTCCTGAGGTCTCTTCCAACCCTAATCTTCTGCGATTCTATGTCAGACCTTTTTTGCCAACTTCTGTTTGAGTAGGGCTGTGGGGTTTAGAACATTGGTTAAAATTACCATATAGGAGAATCATATAATTTCACATACAGTGTTGCCATATCTGATTTACCAAGACATTACTTATTAGCAAATTGTTTTCAGATGATACCTAACAAGACACACTTTGTACAGAAATTATTACAGTAGTGTATAGGTTGTGAATACAGGAGTGTATTCTGTCAGAGCCCTTATAAGGCAAGGTCTAGGGAAACCAGTTAGGGAGGGTTGCAGGAGAACAGGCAAATCCACCACCACCCCTCCCAAAGTTTTCACACTCACTCAAAGTTCCAGAAGTCAAGGAGCTGGGGCTGCCATGGCCTGACTACTTTTAAGCAATGATCCTTTATGAAACCAGTACCACTGCTCCAGGAGTGGAGCACTGTGTCAGCTGCCTGGTCATAATGCCACGGAAAATTGATGTGCCTGCCCCTCCATATAAATGGAAGGGTGGTTATTACAAATTTCAGTGGGTGGTGTGACACAGATTTAGCCCAGCCATCCATCTGTCCAGACAGTACCCTATGATGACTTGCTGAGATAATTCCCACCTGGGTCGCTCACAAACAGCCTATTAGCCACCAGGGCCAGATTAACGCAGTGGCTATAGTGGCTCCTGCCCCAGTCCCCAGCCTGAAGGGGAGCACCAGGCTCCAGCCCCTATGGCCCCTGCCAGATCCACCCTTGCCACCCTGCTCACCCCCCCCACAGCATTGGGGGGCGGCACTGGGAGACCGCCTGCCCTGCCAGCACTGGAGAGGGACCCTAGGCCAGAGGCTGGGCTCCGGGCTTCTATCCTGCTGCTAGGCCAGCTGGTCTGCCCCTGGGGCTGGCTGACATGCAGTACAGCCTCCAGTGCGGCCCTCCAGGGCCACAGGCCCTAGAAGGCCGTGCCGGAGCCACAGTGTGCACCAGCCGGCCCTACCGGTGAAGCAGAGTGACCAGGGCCAGCCTGCCCTGCCCCGGCAGAGGTGGCCTTAGCCTATATGGGGTCCTAGGCAAAGGCCCATTGTGGAGCCCCCTATAGGGCTCCCTGGCAATGGTCCCACCCACCCACACAGCCCTGACATCCCACCGGGGGCACCAAAACTTCCCCACAACCCTGGCTGTCCACTGGGGACCCCAAAACCCTTAAAACCTCTGGGTTCCCAGCACCCCACTCCCCCGCAGCCAGCCTGTTTTGCCGGCTAGGGTCCCCAAAATCCTCCATGGCCACAGCGCCCTGCCCTGCACCCCCACGTCCCTCTGCAGTCCCAGCTCCCTGTGGCTGGCCCTGGCACCCTGCCAGGGCCCCAAAATCCCCTCTGCAGCTCTGGCTTCCCGTGGCCAGTCCCCTCTGCAGCACTGGCTCCCCGTGACCAGCCCCCTCTGCAGCACTGGAGCCCTTCCGGTGGCCCTGAAACTGGCCCTAGTGCTCCACCAGGGATCCCAACCCCCCTCCTGCCATCTCTGTGGGGAGCGAGCGGGGCAACCCCCACTGCCCTGCTGCTGCCAGCACCACATGGCCCCCTGCTGCCTTCAGTGGCAAGCCGAAGGCCAGGGGCAAGGCGGGGCAGGAGCCTGGAGGCAGACCCCTGGGCCAGCCCACGCCACCTGCAGGGGCAGAGAAGCCAGCCCAGGAGCGGGGCAGGATCGTGGAGCCCGGCCTCTGGGCTGGCCCATCCTGCCGCCTCCCCAGCATACAGGGACACCCTCTCCCTGCTGCCGGCCCCAGGGCCCTGGCACCCCACCATGTGTTCTTCTGGGTGGGACACAAACCCAACTTTTGGGATAAGCAAAGGGGCCCCTTACTGCTCGGGGCCCTCGGCGGGGGGCCTACTTCACCTACCCCAAAAGCTGTCTTTGTGCCCCAGGGGGTGGACCATCCAGCCCAGGGGCGGGTGGGAGTGTGGCCTCTGGCCCCTCCCAGCGCCAGCCCAGGTGGAGGGGCCACCGTTGTGGGGCAGCCCAAGGCCCCTTAATCCAGGTCTGCCAGCCACACCCTGAATGTCTGTGTAACTGTCTGCCAGCCTCACCCTGAATGTCCGTGTAACTGGTCTGTCAGCCACGGTTGCATTACATTCTGGTTTCCTCCAGCCTTGGTTGCACTGGAGGGTGACCCCAGCACATCCCAGTCGTAGATTTAAATCCCTGGGGGAGGGGATCTGACCTGACCTGAAAGTTTTGATCGGTAATTTGCTGGAGCATGTGGTGAAAAACTTTGCATGAATCTAATTATAATTTCTTAAATTAGGCATTAGTAAACATCTTACCTTTATTTTCTTGTAACCGTTTCTGACTTTTAGGCCTCATTACTTGTATTTAATTAAAATCTATCTCTTCATAGTAAATAAACTTGTTTAATCCAAATGGTGGTGTGACCTGGCATATAAGGAGTCTGATCCTTTATGGCAGAGCACAGGGGAGTCTGCCAAGAACTTAGTGCCTGGCAGCACCAGTTTATGCACTGTGTGGGTGAGAAAGAGGTGAGACTTCCTAGCTGAGGGAGACTTAAGTCCCTGTGGGAGGAAGAGGCAGGAAATGAGCAGAAAGTGGAAATGGGTCCTTGCCTGAGGTGGAGGAGACTGGAATTTATCCCTCATCTCATCTCCCCCTACCATCCCATCCCTCCCACCCCACCCCCCCAAAAAATTCTGGACAGCTCCCAGTGGAGAGATCCTTGAGGAAGAGCTGGGTTAAATGGAAGTCATGCCAATCAAATTCGTTTAATATAGTTCAGTGTTTTTTACTTTATTAGATTGTGTGTTATGTGCTGATTAGTGTACTCAAATACAACAATTATTAGTGTGATATAAGAATCTCTAGACAGAGCATACAGGGAGTATATAAAATTATAACTCCATATTGTATTATGCACCATATTTGTGAGAATAAAGGAAAAAAGCTTAATGATGGGTGGGAAACTGAGATGCAGAGACTTGTTCAGAGGTTTGAGCACGCATCAGGGTATTGATTGAAAAATGGAAACATACAGGATAATACTGTCAGGGATGCTTCTTGCTCTTACTTTCAGGCCTGAGACTCAGGGTACTTCAAATGTGCAGCTGTACATCCAGCTTTTTTCTGGGGGAGAAGGGCAAATGGGTTGTGAGTATTGAAGTCTCTCTAAGTGCAGGGGACTGGACTCGATGACCTCTCATGCTCCCTTCCAGTTTCTGTGATTCGATGTGGTACATCATGCCACTCATTTTATCTTGTCTCTTTGTAAAGGCCTACACTTATGCACGGTTTACAGATTTCTGTGTAAAATGTATCATCAACTTTGTGAATGAATTTTTAACAGTTTTTATGATTAAACAATTTATTATATAAAAATCAGAAATAAATCTTTAAAACAGTAAAACACATTTTTAAAGTGAGAGTGCAATGGAGAGCAAAACACAAGTAGGAGAGAGCTTGAATTCACAGACAAGTATACACTTTCACTCTGCCTCTTCTTGTTCTTGGATCTTCTAGCGTTCAGTGTCGGGGCTTGAATTCAGAGGCATTAAATGGCTGTAGAAAGCTAGGTGCCCAGGTGCAGTTGTTTTTCCTCCGTTTTCAACATCAGCTGGGTTGGGGGATGACTTCTGGGAGCGTGGCTGCTGTGTTGCAACAGGGAACAAATGCTGGTGTTCCCAATATTGTATTGTATTGTCAAGGGGCTACAGAAGATGGTTGAGAGCATTAGATTGTCTGTCTGTCTGTCTGTCTGTCTCTGTCTGTGTGCCTGCTAGCAGCAGGCTCTTCAGCTGAGCATTTTGCTTCTGGGTTGCCTCTGCACATCCCTGTTTTTCTCTATAATGTCTTTTGACACAGGAATTCTGTCTCCAGCCACTGCAGTGATCTCTGAGTAGCTCTGTTTGCTTTATACCTAGCACTGGTTAGCATCCTGATTGTGACCCTGCATGGACATCTGCTTAGCAATGTCCACAAACACGTCTTTATTCTGGTGGTTGGCTACAAGAGCTTGCTGCATCAGTGCTTCTCCCCAGATGAAGAAGAGATCTAGGCTCTTTGCATGGCTCCAAGCAGAAGTTTGAGGCTTCTTGTAAGCAGTGCTTGCAGCGATGCTAATATATTTGAATCCAAGATCAAATGGGCATATTCTGGCCCTCTGCCAGGTTTTAAAAAGGGTGGGGAAGATCTGGTCAACTTCACCCCAGAGCCATGGAAAGCACACAGGTAAAAAGACAAAGCAGTTAAAAACACTCGCAAAGCAGAGTGGGATGGCAGTTGGAGGATGCCAAAGAAAAGTGTGATAGTATAGCACACAAATGAACAAGAAGCTATATTAATTCAAGTTGTATCAAATTTAGCACACCTTGAAAGAGGACTACAGAGTAAGCAGTGGCGCGGTAATGAATTACATCATCTGTACACAGGCATTTTCACATCGCGCCAACTCATGTTAATGTGGATTAAACCCCCCATCTAGACAAGCTGTAAGTGATAATTTTGTGATAAATGAAGATTGAGATAAGACTTGCAAATTCTTACTGAATTAAATCAGAATTTGATCCTGCTTCACTGGCAGTGAAAAACTAATACACTATTTTCACACATCATGTTGTACTGACTTAACTGTGGAAAATATAAAGTAATATAACCCTGATTTTATTGACAAGTCACAAATTAATATACTGCTTGTTATATGCTGTATACCAACAGAATTTCATAATGTATTGTTAGTTATACTCTTGCTCTTTGTTTTTTCACATTTGTTTCGAGTTTGAAAGATATAAATTTACCATAGTTAACTTTTTTTTTGGCATCCAATAAGATTTTGTTTCATTTTCAATTTGTATGTGTAAAAGATGTCTGGATAGGTGAGACTACTACTTTAAAACCACTGACTTTTAAGGTAGAGAGTATCTGACCTATTGTTCTAGTACTGGTGAATTCTGGAGTATGTGGTATTTTATGCTGTCTTTTATTATACTGTTGTGTAACCATAAACATATTTGCCTTCAATGAAAATATGAAGATTTTACCTCTGTAATTAATGAATGATTTATGTGTCCTAACATTTAAAATATGATTCTTCAGAGCTGTCACTAACTGAAAGAAAACAAATGATATTGAGTATCTCCATTTTTGTTTTTTCAATCTAGATTCTGAAGAGGCTCCATCTGTAAATCCTTCCAGTATAGATGGGAATGTTGATTCTGAAGCAGAAAAAGAATCTCTAGCCAATGACAGCAAGCAGATGGCCCCTAGTAAGGCACCCCTTTCATGTGCTCTTGATGAATATGAGTTTAAAGACGATGATGAAGATGAAATAAAAATGATTGATGGCAGACGTATTCTTAGAAAGGATCTAAAAAAAGAAGATGAGTCTGAAATAGAAAAGAATAATTTATTTGTGAAACAGGAAAAAGTTGTTTTTCCAAAGTCATTTAAAAATAAGAAACAGAAACCGTCCAGAGTTTTGTACTCAAGTTCTGAAAGTTCTGATGAAGAAATTCTTCAAGACAAAAAGGTTGTCTCTTCTTCTCCGTGTTCTATCACAGAAAGTTCAAATTCTGATATAAGAATTAAAAAAGAATATATGGTTTCGAATGACCACAAGCAAAAAGGGAAAGTTAAAAGGAAGCTAAAAAATCAAAGCAAAAATAAAGAGAATCAAGAACTAAAGCAAGAAAAAGAAAATACTAGAGTAACAAATTTAGTTAGTTCTGGGGTAGATTCTTTAGACAAAGCTAGAGAGGAGGAGACGTTTAGAAAGTCTTTTAGCCCAAAAGAAGAATCTTCATTACATTTGTTTCATATCACAGCTAGCAAATCTCCTAAACATCCCTGTGGATTAAGTGAAAAGCAGTCAACACCACTAAAGCAAGAAAACACTAAAACATGCTTATCACCAGGAGGGTCTGAAATAGCCTTACATTCTGAAGCAGTTAGGTATGACCATACAGATTCTGAATATCTAGTGGAAAGTTCTAGTGGCAAATCTTGCAAACCCAAAGAAAAAAGCAAGCATCAGAAAGATTTTCACTTAGAATTTGGTGAAAAATCTAGTCCTAAATTTAAAGAGGAAGAAAATAGTTCAGCATTTGAGAATTCAGAATGTATGCTAAAAAAGATAGACAAGGAAGGGAAAACACTTAAAAAGCATAAACTGAAGCATAAAGAAAGAGAAAAGGACAAGCACAAAAAAGAACAGGATGGAGAAAAGGAAAAACACAAACACAAAGATAGTACTAAAGAGATACAAAGAAATACTGAGTTTGATAGAGAATTTTGGAAAGAGAACTTTTTTAAAAGTGATGAAACTGAAGATGTATTGTTAAATATGGACCATGAATCTCTTCCCTCAGAGAAAAAATCAAAACTGGAAAAAACAATGGTAAAAGAAGATAAATCAATAAAAGAGAAACACATCCAGAAAGAGAGAACTATTAAAGACGAGAGAGAGAGAGAAAAAATCAGAAAGGAAAATGAGAAATTCTTCAAGGATGAAAAAGTAAAAGATACAAAAGAAGAAAAAGAGAACATGTTCACAGATAAAGAAATAGAATTGTTTTGTTCAGGTGTAAGTATTAAAGACGCACCAGCTAATATGCATTTAGTAGAAAAAGAAGCAGATATTGAAAAGCAGGAAAAAAACAAAGAAAAAGCTGAGAAACGGACTTCAGTTAGAGAAAAGGACACTGAAAAGGTAGACAGAAAAAATGTAGATAAAGAGAAAAAGATAAAACATGACTATAAGCCAGAGAAAGAGAAAGTAGAGCTAAATGAAAGTATAGAAAAAACAAGGGAAAAGCCAAATTCCCAGCAAGTAGACAAATGTCATAAAGAAAATGATAAGATAAAAAATTTTAGTACTGTTAAAAAACTTGATGATAAAGAAAGAAACAGAGAAAAAGTTGATAAAAAACATGACAAGGAAAAGATTGATAAAGACAGGCATCTGGCTGAAAGCAAAGAAAAACATTGCATTGAAAGAAAAGTCAAACTATCAGAAAAAGAAGGTGAATATAGTAAACCAGAAAAAGGCAAAAATAAAGACAAAGAAAAAGAGGCTGAAAAAAAGGAAAAGGCCAGAGACAAAGACAGCTTAACAGCAGCAAACTCAAAGCACATGCAAGAAGACAGGAGATGCAATACAGAAAGTAGTAAAACATTGCATGAAAAATTATTGTCCTTGAAAGAGAAACCAAAAGATGAGTTGCTGAAAACTCCAGATGGGAGAGAGAAGGATAAAAAGGATAAAGATATAGATCGATACAAAGAACGGGACAAACATAAAGATAAAATGCAGCAAAATAATTTTCCTAAATTAAAACTTGAATCTGAAAAACTTAAGACTAAACCAGCACCAGCACCAAAAGATACTCGACCTAAAGAAAAGAGATTAGTGAATGATGATTTAATGCAAACTAGTTTTGAAAGAATGCTTAGCCTTAAAGACCTGGAAATTGAACAGTGGCATAGGAAACATAAAGAAAAAATAAAACAAAAAGAGAAGGAAAGATTAAGGAATAGGTCCTGTTTAGAACTTAGCAAGATAAAAGATAAAGAAAAAATAAAACATTCACAGATTGAATCAAAAACCAAAGAGCTGATTCGTTCAAAAAGCTCGGAGTTGTCAGACATTTACATGAAAGAGAAACAGCCGAAAGATGCTACAAGTAGTAGATCCCATTCTGTAGACACAAAGAACTTAACAAATGCTGGAAAGTCATCATTCGTTTTAGATAACTTAAATAGATCCCCTAGATCAGAAAGTGAAAAGACAGGTCTAACCTCTAGATCAGTGTCCATGATTTCAGTTGCTAGTTCAGAAGATTCTTGCTATACTACAGTAACTACTCCAAGACCCATAATTGAGTATGATTCAGACTTTATACTAGAAGGTTCTGATTCTCAAATGTCCTTTTCACAATCACCATTTTTGGCCAAATCACCAGCCCTTCTTGAAAGGGAGACCGATAGCCTAGCAGAGTTGCCAGAGCGCATTAAACCTCCTTTTGCAAATAGACTTCCACCAGCCTGCATTAGATCAGCTTCTGTTGAAGATATTAAACTAGTTTTAAATGACTGTAGACCTGTTGTAGAAGTGCGAAGATGCAGTGTACCTACTGTTATTACTGAACATACAAAACAGCCTCGAACATCTGAAGAAAATAGTCAGAGTGCTCTATTAGCAGTTCCAAGTCATGCATGTACTTCTCCCAAACCAGAAATACCTTCTTGTAGTTTGCCTGAAAGGAGTTTTCAAAATAGCATGTCCAGTTTACATTCCAATTTTACATCTTCTCCAACTAAAAATGGTAGCAACAAGCATGTTACTTTGGATACAAATATTGTTACAAGTGCTGCTCAGTTGAGCCCTTCAGAAGAAATTCATATCCATCTAGAGCCATGTAATCAAAGTGGTCTGAATCAGCTAACTAAACCATGGGATGTGCCTTTTGAGAGACTTAATTCATTAAGTAATGAATTCAACTGCTCAGATTATGGAATGTCAGAGCAGGATACTAGTACTGTTGTAACATTGCATGATTCTGAAAATAGGACATTAAAAGAGCAGAAACAGTCTGAGTTTTTACCGCAACATACTGAAATTGTGGGAAATTCCAGTTTTCAGGAATCAACATCATTTTTGTCTTCAGAGTCACCCTGCTCTTTGCATATCCAGCCACTCCCTGATATAGAGTGTATGTCTAAAAACACATCTTTACCAGGTATTCGCAATCAAGAGCCAGTATTTGTTCAACAGCAACAAAATCTTGTTCAAACTACCAATTCTGGTTTGGATACAGACACCAGTAGTACACGAGAAACTGAAAACACTTTGCTTCCATCCAACATTAAAAAGTCCAATGTACTTATGACTGTGTATCCTGAAAGCACCACTAAGGATATTTTACAGAATTTTGGAAGAGATAGTGCTCTATCTACATTCCTGCCAGAAAAGGATTTTGCTGCGAATGATGCTTGTTCACAACAAAATGCAAATCCATATGCATTCAGTAAAATCGTTTACAAGAATTCTCGAGCTGATGAAGTAGATACTAGCACAGCTAACACTCAAGAAACCCCAAATGAAAAAGCACAGTTAGAAAGTTTGGTTTCAACACATTTAGATAACAGTAAAGCTGACATAGATCTCTGTGAACTAAATGCAGGAATACCAAAAGGAATTATAAATGAATCCTCTAATAAAAATAATTGCATTGTTGATGGAGGAGAAAATATTTCAGCACATGTCCCACCACATTACCCTTTGTCTAATTTGGAAGATAATTCACAGCAAACTGCACAAGAAGTAATACATAAATACAGTCAGACAATTAAACTCGAAGTAGAAGAAACCATTGAGGATCATAAAACAGAACAGCAAGAAGTTCCTCAAAGGATTACTAGAAATAGAGCAAATCTGCTTGCTAGTCAGAGTAAACAGAATCCTATTGGTTGCCCACAAACATTAGAAAAAGACTCTGAATCATCTGCATCTATAAAAGGAAGAATAAGATTAATTGAGGAAGATGATGCCCAAGTACACCATCCACGCAAAAGAAAGGTGTCACGAGTGCCTCAGCCTGTACAAGTGAATCCATCTTTACTGCAAGCTAAGGAGAAGACACAGCAGTCTTTGGCAGCTATTGTAGATTCTCTGAAGCTTGAAGAGATTCAGCCATACAGTTCAGAACGAGCAAATCCATATTTTGAATACTTGCATATAAGGAAAAAAATTGAAGAAAAACGTAAATTATTGTGTAGTGTTATTCCGCAGGCACCTCAGTATTATGATGAATATGTGACCTTCAATGGATCATATCTACTGGATGGCAATCCCTTGAGCAAGTTATGCATTCCAACTGTAAGTAACAAGATCTTTTTCTGTACAATACAATGAATGGCATGTTTTCAGCTCACTGTATAGCTTTCATATTCTTTTCAGTTCACTTAGGAACATGGGAAAATGTTATCGTTATTTCTGGTAAACTGGGCAGAGAACATTTGCTGAAAAGCGTAAGCAGACCAGTGCTGACTAGGAGTCTCATGGGTATTGCCCCTGAGTGCACATTGTTTCCTCTGCATAAGCAATGAGCAGTAGTTTCAAAGCAATATAGACAATAATATATGAAAGACAGATGTTTCTCAGATATTAAAAAGCATTCTCAAGTTTAAAAACCCTCCAAAGTGAAATCAGTGCTGAAATTATATTTTCTTTTTTGAGGACTTCGTGTATTCCTACTTGTGGAATTGGTGCCCGCTGGTGACAAACTTGTGGGGAAGCTAATTATTGAAGCTGTGCCTGCACACTTACTAAAGATGTCATGTTGAGCACCCATGGCTGTGTAAGAGAATGTGCTCTCCCCAACTGCTCAATTCCCAAAGACAGCACAAGAAGCTTTCTGCTGGGTCCGTCACTAGGACTCTAGATTTATGCTCGCCCAAACTCTATTTAGATCTTAGAAAAGCTAGTATGGTATTAAGTATATTTCCCTAATGTTTAAGTTCCTCAGGGGCTAGCACCAGCATTGGGATTATGCCCAGATCAGAACCCTTGGGTTCAAGAAGTGCACAGCATGCTGGACTGTCTTCCCAGAGTTTGACTCCTACAGCTGGTGTGTAATTTGCCTGGTGGAAACTCATTCCCTGATTCAGTCTCTCAGATCTGCTAGGAATGCCAGATTCGATTGCAGGCACACTTCTCAGGAAAGACCCTGAAGGCTGTTAAAGTCTCTGTGAGATTGCAGTGTAAGTCTAGGGTTAGTTGAATTCCAGTCAGATGACCCATGTTGGAGAAGGCTGGGCTTGAGAATCTATTTTGTGTTTTAATGCTACGTTAAAAATTTTTTTAACCATTGGTCAAACCTAGGGCATCCACACTGCAATGCACAGACCCAAGTCAAAATCATCCTAATTCTTAGTACCGCCCTCCTCCCCCCAAATGTGGCCACTCTAGCCCTAGGACTGTGGTGCACAGTGGGAAAACTTTACTGCCTACCATGCACTTTATAGGAAGTTTAAAGCAGCTCACTTTGCAAAAGGCTTGGTCCATTTGCTCTCCGTTGCAAACCCAGGATAGTGTGCTTATAGATTAGTGATCAGAAGAGAATGGATTAACATTGGCCTGAGCTGCTGCCATTTGCAAAAGGGGGTGACTTCCATTTTCAGTAGAGTGATTTGCAAACTGTTGGGATTGAGAGGACTAAGGAAATTGTCCCATGGGATTGTGATAGCAGACCAAAATGACTGTCACAATCACTTCTGTTTAGTTTTAATCTGATGACAGTATCCCAGGAAAAATCACTGCTGAACTACAGTCCATTTCATGCAGATGTGAACAATTAAGACATTAAGTAAAAGTTCACAGGGATATATCTATGTGCATATAAACAGAATGGGTATATTAGGTTGTTGCTGTAAAATGATCTGTAAATTGTAGCATTTTTTTATATTGTGACCACCTATTAAAATATTTTCATTTACTTAGTTCTACAGGGTTAGTAACCATGTTAGTCTAGTCCAGCAAAACAAACAAGGAGTCTGGTGGCACTTTTAAAGACTAATAAATATATTTATCGCATGAGCTTTTGTGGGGAAAAAAAATCCTACTTTGTCAGACGCTTGAAGCGTCAAGCTTGAAGCATCTGATGAAGTGGGATTTTTCTCCTACAAAAGCTCGTGCGATAAATGTTTGTTAGTCTTTAAAAGTGCCACCAGACTCCTTGTCATTTACTTAGTTTCTGCTTTAATGGTAATCTAATTATCTGTAGTAGTTGTTGTTGTTGTTGCTTCCTAAGTAATCATTTTTGCTTTTGATTTGCCAAATCACAACCTTTCACCCTTTCAGAACACATTAAATATTACTTTTTCATAAACATATGGAGTTAGCATGAACACTGAGGGAACATTGTTCAGCTGTGCAGAACAGCATTAGACTAGGCAGATGCAAAGAGTAAATATTTCTTGTATAATTGTTATTAGTAAAAAAATACAAGGATATTCATTGCATTTTTTTAAACAAGAGTTTGTTCATAAAATTAAACTATTGGCTTCCCTCTTTCCTTTCTGCTTTGGTGAGTGGGGCTTACAACAGTTATTTTGGTAGGTATGCATTGGACATATGCACACAGTGCCCATTCCATCTCAGCTAGTGCTGAATAATGAAGGCCTTAACACTAAAGACGTTGACCTCTGTGAAGACACTAACATTAGTGCAATGATCCTCCTATTTTATGTTGAGGATCTTCTGAAGAAAGTGCTGGTGCTGGCATTCTAGGTTTTGCAAGTGTATTCTGTAGGTCACCCAAGTCACTGCCATAATGGAGAGTTGGAATTGCCACCAGTTATTAAAACGATTCTAGTATGTGTTCTAACATGGTGGTTATTGGACATCTGACGAGACAGGGTGCCAAAGGGAAGGCTGGCACAGTGGATTCTGTACTGAATTTTGCCATCAGTGTTTGCCCTCTGTGAGAGAGAGCTACCAAGGTAGGCAAAGTGTTCTACTTTTTCCAGTTCCTCTGTGAATGTGTATTTGCCTTGCTGAGTTAGATGATTGACTAAGAGCAGGCTGGTGGAGGACTTTGGTTTTGCCAATATTCAGAGTTAGGCCTAGGCGTTTGTAAGGTACGGAGAAATAATTAACGGCAAACAGCCCGTGAGTGTACAATCTGTATATTGGAATTTGGTTATTGTTGCTGATGTTACTTTAGTTCTGGCATAGGGGTGAAAGAGGTTAAAGAACTTGCTGTATGCCCAGTATGATGCCAGTGTCTGGTGGCAGATGGTCTTGGATTAGCATTTTCATAGCTGCTAGTAAAAGGGTGAAGAGTAATGAGAGTATACAATCTTCCTTTACAGTAGTTTGGATAGCAAAGGCCTCAAGAGCCAGAGCACACAATGGAGTCAATTATTTAGTCATGGAGGAGTCTTGCAATGGTAATAAATTTACTTGAGAAACCAAACTTTGACATGATTTTTCACAAAGCTTCATGGTTGACAGAATCAAAGGTTTTGGTCAGATCGATTTAGGCCATATACAGCTCCTGATACTGTTCTTGGTATTTTTCCTGAATCTGCCTAGCTGCGAAAATCTCTTGGTGGTGCCTCCTGATGGTCTGAAGCCACATTGAGACTCTGGGACTACTTCCTCTGTGAGCAGAAGCAGACAGTATTGTACCAAAGCTCTTCCCAGTGATGGAGAAGGGCAGTGTTTCAGCAGTAAACACAGTCAGCCCTGTTTCCCTTTTTAAAAATGGAAATGATGGTAGCATTGCGTAAGTCAGTGAGGATTTAATATCTGCAGTCTCCGAATTTTTAAAAAGAGCAAATGGAACTTGTTTGTCAGTGTTGGTTTTGATACAGCCAGAGACTTGCTGGAGAAGGAGCTGAAGGTGTCACAAGAGCCTTCAGTCTGGTAGCAGCAAGCATAAGTTATTGCTCAACCAGCAACTTCTGCTGCTGTGTCTTCCTCCTTCAACCTCAACCTGTGGTCATGCTCCATGAATCTCCCTGCCAATCTCTCCTGTGCACCCTCTCTCTCCTTCCACCCTTCTTGTATCCTTATATTTTCTGAAATCCCTCCCAGCAACTCATCTATGACTCTTTCTCTTTGCCCACAGTAGGGGAGTCTGTCTATTCCCCCAGGCAGCTGGTGCTCTATATTTGCCCTGCTGTGGTGGAAGCACCTTGAAAGAAAAATGAAAGAGTACACTGCCTGATCATGAAAAAAAATTACATTTTCTTTTCTATCAAAGGGGATGCTTTAATTCAAAGTCAAAAGATACTTTATATCAGTAGGCTTTATTTTATTCACACAATAAATACGAGCCACTTAAATTGTACTTTGGAGCACCACCAAAAGTCATCATGCATCAATGTAGGAAATTCAGTTGAAATGATTTGTACATTCCCCTTCATTTTTTTTTTTTTTTTTTTCAGGTATGGGAGGGACATATGATGGGTTTAGTCACTGGCTATGGTTATTCAATCCTTTCAGACAAGTCAATGTTTGAAAATATTGATATGTTGGCGGTACCCAAGTGGAAGTGTGAACCATTTCTTGTACTCTTGCTGAAACTGAACATCTTGCTTGCATCACACCAGAGGCTAGCCAGATTCTAGCTGTGTTCCTCTGGCCAGCTAGCAACATGTTGAATGCTTTATTTCTTCTTAGTGCTGGCCATCCTAATATGTATGAGTGTTAACTGAGTTTTCAGTTGAGCATGAGTTTTCATAGAAGGATTAGAGGCTGAGCAGTTGCATTTGAAGTAGGAGATTGTTCTGGTTCCTGGGAAGCAATTAGGATAGACAGGCTAGGAAACATAGCCTCAAGGGTTTGTGGGATAGCATTGGTTGACTCTCCCTACTCAAATCTAGCAATCTGGACTTGAGTTGCGTTGACACTGCAAAATGCCCGGGCTTTGACCTGCATCACGATGGGATTCAGGCTCTGACCCACCCCACTAGCAGGGCCAGAGTTGAGAGGGGGTTCCTGGCCTGAGTTAAACTGTCTTCTTTGGGGACAGAAGTGGGGGTTGGGCTTAAACCTAAATCAAAGCCTGGATGTAGTGTGATGTGTAAATATACCCAGTGGAGCCAGGATTCACCCTGAGCTTTAAGAGAGAAACATGTTTTGTTTCCTGTGCCCGGCCCACACAAGATGATGTAGTTCAACATGGGGACTGGACCCAGTCAAATCAGTATGTGTGATAAATCTTGAAAGGATATATATTCAGGGGTAAAAGAAAGATGAGTATTGCTCATCACCACCAAGACTCAGGTTCAAATCTTTCTTCCTCAGTCAGTAGGTCCTGGGAATATTATAGTGAGTCCACTTACAACTGAGCAGCAGCAACAGTCCTCTGGTGAACCTACGAGTGGTATTTGGGCTCCAAAGGTAGTCCCATCCAGTGCGCAACAAAAGGAAGGTTTTTTTAAAAGGCATTGAAGCATTGAGGGAAAATCTTCTGTAGAATGCACATATAATCCTTTATGTTTGTTACTCAGCAGGAAAAATTTCAGTTGCTGTTTAAAACAAACATTCTAGCTAACCACTGTATAGAAAAAGTTCTATGGATGAAATCCACTGACGTTTGTGACACCTGAGTTTTGAATAATGAAGTTATTTTACTTCACAGTTTTATAGTGCCACCTGCAGTTTGTTTAAAATTCTTCTTAGGAAGTCTTTTCAGTGCAATTATTTTGGTGCACCTGAACTTCAATAATGTGGACTCCAAAAGAGTTGTTAACAAATATTAGATGAAGTAACGTTTTTCTTCCCTTTTAGTTACTGGTTTGATAGTCATTGTCATTTTTTAAAAAAAAAAATCTTATGTAGTTTAAAAAAAAAAAAAAAAAGCAACTTCCCTCAAACTAATATGTTTGAATGTTTTGCTATCTAGACATAGGACTTTAAAAATGCTGGTCACCACCAGTATTCAAAATCAAAAGCACTTCTTCAAGCACTTTCTTTGGACTTTCCAGTGCATTTTGTCTCATTTGTGTGTCCTAACTGCAAGATGCTTGGGACTTTATTCTTTTCTATCTTATACAGTCCTAAGTGTACTGTCTGTACATTTCAGATAATGCTTGCATAGTTTACTTTTCTTTAGGAGTCTTTATAATTGTTTTAAACTGCACTTAACTACCAACAGATATTAATTTTTAAAAAATGAATCAGTTAAGCTCTATACAGACTTAACACTGTGACTGACAAGTTTGGATTTTTTTAAAAACTACTCTGTTCTATACAGTAGTTGCACATTGACAGATATTTAAACTATGAATTATAAACCATCAGAAATTACATTTCAGTAAATAGTGCTTTTTAATTCTTTCATTCTTTGATTTTTATAAATGGAATCAAATACAATTATGTCAAAGAAAAGACCGTTATGTAATTAATAGATTTCAAAAAAATCTATTACTTCAGGTATGTTTCTGGCACTGAATTATAAACATTTTTCACTGAATGTGTTCATGATTTAAATTTTAAATGCATGTTTGAGATTATAAAGCCAGTCCAAGTAAAATGAATGTGTTAAATTCAGTGTATCATTTGCAACAATCTTTTCCTAGATTACACCACCTCCGTCATTATCAGATCCACTTAAAGAACTTTTTAGACAACAAGAAGTTGTAAGGATGAAATTGCGTTTACAACACAGTATTGAAAGGGTAAGAATATAGTAAAATCTTTATTTTTCAGTTTGAAACGTGTGTGTGTGTGTGTGTGTGTGTGTGTGAGAGAGAGATTCTACTTAAATTAATTGCTTTTAGAAGTAAATTCCTTACACTACTGCTTTTAATTCAGAGAAATGTTGCTCACATTCATACTGCATATCAAATAACAGTATAATTTCAGTACTATAACATACAAAAGAGTCCATAAATAAAATTGCTAAATAATTTTACTTTGAGGAAAGTAGAGTAACAAATTCAGTTATGATTCTACTTTAACGTTATGGTAGGTCCTGATTCTCCAGTGTATATCATGAAGGTGGACTTCTGTACCAACACAGAGTCCAATGGAGTCATGTGCAGTGAAACCCTCTGCAAATGCAGCAGTCTGCTTGTGTGCTACACAATATAGGGTTGTACTTACTGATCCTGAGCTTACTCAGACCTTACTGAGTCTTTATAGCTAATTTTAAAAATTCCCTTTACTTAGCACCATGAATAAATTCATGACTTCTCAGATGTTCTACCATACCCTGTATATAGTTAAATTACACATTTTAAAGTATGGGGTACTATTATGTAGATCAGGGCCAGCTCTGGGCTTTGAGTTCTTAAATCAAGTTACATCTGAAAGCATTCTGCTCTCTTGGTGCAACAGACCAAGATCTCACTCACCTTTGAATACCCCAAAACCAACAGCTGGAAAATGTTTAAGTATATCAGAAGCAGGAAGCCTGCTAAACAATCAATTGGGCCACTGGATGATTTGAGGTGCTTAAGGAACACTCAAGAAAGATAAGGCCATTGCAGAGAAAATAACTGAATTCTTTGCTTCAGCCTTCACTGCAGAGGATGTGAGGGAGATTTCCCACTCCAGAGCCATTCTTCTAGGTGACAGATCTGAGGAACTGTCCCAGATTGAAGTGTCACTAAGAGGAGGTTTTGGAACAAATTGATAATCTTAGCCTTACTTATTACTATTTAATTTTTGTTCCCATTATTTTTAGTAAAATTCACAAACAGGTGACAAGCAATAAACAAAAGGTCACAGGAGCCCTGATCTGTCTCTGACTTATACTAAAAATAATGGGGGGAGAGAAGGATTGGGGTAGGAGGAATTGCACCTGGGTCCCCAGGAGGGGGAATGACAGCTCCAGACCCTCCACCACACTAAAGGGGGACACAGCCCCAGCTACAGATCCTACCAAAGCCGCAGGCTAGGGGCCCAAATCAACAGTTCTCCCTCGAGAGATGTCCCTGTGGGTGCTCCACATATGGTGCTGGTGCGCCCCCGCAGGACAGATCGGAGATTTTAAATAGCAGTGTCCGTTGGAGCCGCTCGCGCCACTCATTGTCCTCGCGTGTCTTTTGGCGGCATTTTTAAAGTGCGAGCGGCTTCCATCGCCTCAGTCCCTTCTCTACCGCCTTCGGCGACAGACGGAGCTTGTTTCTTGTCCCTTACCTCAGCCTTCGGAATAGTCTTTTTTTCATTTAATTATCGTTTATTTTCTCTCATTTCTTTTGACTCTTTTCTTTTGACCAATTTTAAAAACAAAAACCACCTTTTAATATACCAGTCTCACCTGGCTTTAAAAGATGCGAGAAGTGCTGCGAGGCTATGCCAGCCTCTGACGGCCACTCCGACTGCATTAGGTGCTTGGGAGAACAACATATCTCCCAAAAGTGCCAGCACTGCAGGAACCTCAGCAGCAGAGCGAGACGTGATAGAGATCTCCGTCTCAAGCTCTTGCTAATGGAGAAGTCGTTGGGACCGGCTTCAGACCCCGGTCAATCTCAAGCTGTCTCTCCAGTTTCAAAAAAGAGACACTTAACTCCTCCACAGTCTTCCTCTAAGCGGAGAAAAACTTCTCTCCATTTAAAGCCCGTACCAAAGAGGCTCCCGGTTCCTCCCATACGCAGGCTGAGAGGCAGAAAAACAGAGCGCTGCTGCCACCTACTGATCAAACTTTAAAAGGTAGCCAGCCAAGAGCCTATTTAAATAAAATGCCAGTCACAGAGCTGCTGCACTCCTTGAAACCAGTGTCGGCACCGGCAGAGGAGCACTCAGCAGCACCGCAGGCACCGATCCCGCAGGCACCCGATCTGACGGTGCCGAAGGGATTGCAAGAAGGAGCCTCGGTACCGTCTGAGCACACTGCTCATCAGAACCCTTCACAGCAGCTGGTGCCGCAACAACAACACCAGGCACCTAGAAAGTGCACTGAAAAGAGAAAGCACCGCAGAACCGATGAAGACCACACACAGCTTTCTTCTAATACAGGCACCGTGCCAATTCTATCACCAGGACAGGAATCCCTATCACCAGTCCCCTGTTCCAGAGAAGATGACAATTATCCAGAGGAGCTGCAATTTGCTCCTGAACTAGCTTCCCCTCAGAACTTCTATTACAGGGGAAAACAAGATTTCAGACCTCCTTATTCCTGGTATGGTCCACATTTGTACGGACCACCTCCAATGACCTATCCACCTCATTGGATAACAAGCCAGCCCTGGTCCACCTAGCCAAAACATCCAACCCACCAGGAGATCATTTAAATCCACAAAATATCCTCAAAGATCACCAGACCCTCAATCCTCAGAGGAAGATGAGGAGGAGGATGCTCCAAACTCCCCTCTTCTCGATCAAAATACTTCATCGTCACTACGAGAGGAGATCACACACTCTCCTCCAACCACTGTAGACGAATCAAAACAATTTCAGGAACTCTTCAAGAGAGTGGCGGAATCCTTAGAAATACCCCTGCAGGAGGTAGCAGGGTCCCAACACAAACTGCTCAAGATATTACAAACAACCTCAACAACTAAAATAGCCTTACCAATCGACAACGCATTAATGGAACCAGTGGACCAAATCTGGCAAAACCTGCCACGATTCCATCAACATCTAAGCGAGTGGACAAAAAATACTTCATCCCCGCGAAGAATTCTGAATATTTATTCTCTCATCCCCCTCCCAACTGCTTAGTTCTCCTTCGAGAATGTCCCTGTGGGTGCTCCACAGTGGGTAGTGACGCGTCCCCACATTACAGTTCGGAGATTTCTAAGCAGTGCTCGTTGGGGGCCACGCGCCGGGAGTTGTAGTCTCGCGAGATCTTATTCGCGCCCAAGCGACGCGCGCAGCCCCAACCGCCTCAGTTCCTTCTCTACCGTTCGCGGTTATAGTCGGAGCGACTTTCTTTCTTCAAAACCTTCAAAGGGAAAACAAAAAAACCTTTATTCAACCATGTACCTTTCCTTCCCTCATAATTTCGATCTACTCCTCATTTAATTTCGAACCCTCCTTTTAAAAAAAAAAAAAAAAATTCTCCTCAGACCATGCCAGGAACACCAGGCTTTAAGCGCTGCGAGGCCTGCCGCAACGCAATGCCCACCTCCGATGGGCATAGCGTCTGCATAAAGTGCCTTGGCGAGGAGCACATAGCCCAGAAGTGCTCCCACTGCAAAAACCTGAGTGCAAGGGCAAGGAGAGATAGAGACCTTCATCTCAAACTCATCCTTATGGAAAAGTCTCTTCACCCAGCCTCAGACCCGGGCCAACAAAAACAGGACTCGACGGACTTGCGCCCTTCAAAGAGGCATCTAACCCCACCGCACTCATCTCTTAAAAAGAGGAAATCTCCTACCAAAGGAGTCCGTACTAAAGAGGCTACTGGTTCCTCAAGTACGTTGACCGCTGGACGTGATAAACGGCACCGACACACGGTATCGGAACCGAGACAGAAACCTGACAAACGAGCAAGGTCCTTACTCAGCACGGCACCGTCATCACCGGCACCGTCATCACCGGCACCGTCCATTACGGCACAGTCAGCAGTACCTATAGCAACAGCATTGGCACCGCAGCCAATATTGACACTGGCTCTGATGGCACCTATAACAACGGTACCGCCGGAACGCCAGGAGGAGATACCTCAACCAACGACACCGGCACCGTCCGAGGTCGCGGCACCGTGCCACAGCACCGACACCGCGGTTCCCTCCAAAAAGAAACACAAGGCAAAACACCTTGGAACCAATGAGACCTCTGAGCTTCCCCAAGACTCGCCGGCCCAAAGTAGGGCCCCTTGCATGCAAAGCTCTCCACGTTATAGGAGTCCCTCCCCCATTCCCTTCTCTAGCAAGGATGAAGCAAAACAGGAGAAAGCCAGATTCTCCACACCACCGAGATCCCCACACAGGCATGGATTGACAAGGCACACTTATCGCCACATGCCACCCTTCCCATGGTATGGCCTCCCATGGTACGGTCCTCATTCATCTTCTGTTCCTCCTTGGCATAGATGGGAACAGTACTCACAATTCTCTGCCAGAAGCAGCAGATGTTCTATCTCAAAGACTCACAAGACACAACCAAACAAAAAAAAGACAGAGACTCAGAGTGTCATAGATGAGGATGAAGCTCCAGCCTCACCCTCTCCTCCCCACAACTCTTCATCTTCGCCAGATGAACAAATTATGCCATCTCCACCCTCTACTGCTGACGACTTTAAGCAGTTCCAAGATTTCTTCAAGCGTGTTTCAGAATCTATGGAAATTCAAATGCAGGAAGTAGCGGAGTCCCAGCACAAACTGCTCAGGATCCTACAAACTTCTTCACCTGCCAAAATTGCCTTGCCTATGAACGAGGCCCTGCTAGAACCGGATGAAACAATCTGGCAAACACCTGCAACCATACCTCCCACTTCTAGGAGAGCTGATAGAAAGTACTGTATTCCAGCAAAAAATTCTGAATATCTTTTCACACATCCACCACCAGATTCCCTCGTCGTGGAAGCAGCAAATAACAGAGGTAAACAGCTCTACAATAAATCAACTCCCCATGAAAAAGAGGACAAAAAGATGGATCTCTTAGGAAGAAAACTTTATACATCTTCAACTCTTCAATTCCGCATCTCGAATTATTCAGCACTTTTGTCAAACTATGATCGTGACAACTATTTGAAACTCGTGGACTTTATCGAGTTCATACCGGATAACAGAAAACAATAATTTTTAGCGATAATTCGAGAAGGACAGTTAATATCCAGAACAGCCCTGCAGGCTGCTCTTGACATGGCGGACACCTCAGCACGTATCATCGCAACAGGGGTGGTCATGCGGCGATCTTCATGGCTGCATTCAGCTGACCTCCCAAGGCAGCTCCAGGCAACAATTGAGGATTTCCCTTTTGAAAAGAAGAGACTTTTTTCAGATAAAACTATGCACACCTCTAAGGATTCTTGAGCCACTTTGAGATCTTTTGGCATATATACTCCGGTTAGCAGAAGACGACCTTACCGTTACCAACCGTATAACTCACGCTACCAATACCAATACCCATACAGGAATAACAGGAGGCAAGATCAACCACGCAGCAGACAGCGACAACAACGCCACAGACAGCCGAATAATCCGCCCTCGGCATCACTACCACCACAACCAAAACAGCAGTTCTGAAGGTGTGGTCGAGGGTCTGCACAATCACCAAATAGAGCAAACCATCCCTGGAATTTACCTGAACAGGCTTCACCCTTTTCACAGCTCATGGGCTCAGATTACCAACGACAAATGGATCTTGGACATCATAAATACTGGTTACACCATTCCTTTCATCCGGAAGCCTACCCATTCTTACCCTTCCCCGTCCCTCTTCAGGGACACAACTCACGAACACCTCCTTCTTCAGGAGGCAGCTCGTTCGTTGCACATCGGGGCAATAGAGCATGTCCCAGCACAACACAGGGGAAAAGGGTTTTACTCCCCATACTTCCTGACAGAAAAGAAGTCAGGAGGATGGAGGCCTATCCTGGATCTCAGAAAATTAAACAAACTGATAGAAACCAGAAAGTTCAGGATGATTACCCTCTCAACCATCATCCCCGCTCTGGAATTGGACGATTGGTATGCAGCCCTCGACCTGCAGGACGCATACTTTCATATCCCGATTCACCCGTCCCACAGAAGATTCCTAAGATTCACCATTGGCACGGACCATTTCCAATATACGGTCCTCCCTTTTGGCCTTTCTTCTGCACCAAGGGTCTTCTCCAAGGTCCTAGCAGCCGTTATGGCACATCTAAGGAAAAACGGAATCACGATCTTCCCATATTTGGACGATTGCTTGATAAAAGCAAGATCCAGAATCCAAGCAAAAGACCACCTAGACTTCTCAGTAGCCACACTCCAAAAGCTGGGATTGCTCATAAACACAGAAAAATCATCCCTACTCAGACCATAGACTTCATAGGGGCTCGCTTAGATGCTCGAGTAGCAAGAGCATTTTTACCACAGCAACGATTCGAAAAGATTTCACAGATAATCTACTCGATTCGTCAAGCTCCATCAACATCTGTAAGGGAATGTCTTCAGTTACTAGGTCATATGTCAGCAACCACATTTGTGGTCAGGCATGCAAGACTACGCATGAGACCACTCCAACTTTGGTTTTCCAGGACATACAAACCAAACAAGCACTCCCTTCAGAAGATAGTGCACTTGCCCCTCAAGATAAAGAACTTACTCCTTTGGTGGTGCTCACCAGAAAATCTACTGACCGGGGTACCATTCTTAGTGGACAACCCCATGATAATAATATCCACAGATGCATCCCTCCTAGGATGGGGTGCTCACATGGGTCACATCACCGCACAAGGCAAATGGTCGAGGCAAGAAACCTGCCTACGCATAAATCTTCTCGAACTCCGCGCTGTGAGGAACGCATGCATACACTTTCGCACACACATTTCGCATCAACATGTTCAAGTTATGACAGACAATACAGCCTGAATGTATTATATAAACCGTCAGGGTGGTGCACGCTCCAATTCCCTATGTATGGAAGCGATAAAGCTATGGGAATGGTGCATACAATACCATATCAGCGGTCTACCTTCCGGGAACTCAGAACGTCCTGGCAGATCACCTGAGCAGGTCCTTCTTGGAACAACACACATGGGAAATCCACACATCAATCTCGAACATGATATTCAAATGATGGGGTCATCCCCAAGTAGACCTATTTGCCACTTACAAAAACACCAAGTGCCACCTATTCTGCTCCCGAGGGGGAATAGGAAGGAAATCATTAGGGGATGCCTTCCTCCTTCACTGGTCCGGAACCCAGTATTACCTTTTTCCTCCATTACCCCTTATCCACAGAACTCTAATAAAAATTCGGAGGGACAACACACGAGCAATCATGATAGCTCCAGCCTGGCCAAGACAACCGTGGTTCACCATGCTCACACAGATGTCGGTGGAACCACCTATCACGCTGCCCCTCATCACGAATCTCTTGACACAGGACTCAGGGAGGATAGTCCACCCAAACCCAGAAACCCTTCATCTAACTGCGTGGCTCCTTCATGGTTCCAACACAAAGAGCTTCAATGTTCTGACAGGGTGCAACATATCCTGTTGAATAGCAGGAAGCCAACTACTAGGCGATCATACTTACAAAAGTGGAAGAGATTTGCGATATGGTGCAACGCTTCACAAGTTAGCCCCTTTTCAGCACAAATTCATTCAATACTCGATTATCTCCTACATTTAAAGGACACCGGTTTATCAATAAGCTCATTACGAGTTCATTTATCCGCAATATCGACATTCTCCTGTTCTATCTCCTCCCATCCAATAACAAAAAGATTCTTGACAGGTATCCAAAACCTTTACCCAGAGGTTAGGAATCCAACGCCGACTTGGGACCTGCATTTGGTGTTACGATCACTAATGAGAGGACCCTTCGAGCCATTGGCGTCCTGCTCACTGCTACACCTCTCTGTGAAGGTGGCGTTCTTAATTGCCATAACTTCTGCCAGACGCGTGAGTTGGCAGCCCTCCTGGCCCACCCCCCCTTCACTATATTCCACAAGGATAAGGTTACCTTACGACCACATCCAAAATTCATTCCTAAGGTATCATCACAGTTCCACCTAAACGAACCTATTCACTTACCTGTTTATTTCCCGACACCGCACTCCAATCCACAACACGCTCTCCTCCACACCCTCGATGTCAGGCAAGCTTTAGCATTTTACCTAGAAAGGACAAAAACATTTAGATCAACTCCTAAATTATTTGTCTCCATAGCGGACAGATGTAAAGGGAAAGAACTGACATCTCAAAGAATATCCAAGCTTATTTCGGGATGTATACTTGAAAGTTATAAATCATCGGGAACTGATCCACCAGATAGCATAAGAGCGCATTCCACAAGATCAGTTGCCACAACAACGGCATTCCTTAGTAACGTGCCTATACATGAAATTTGCAGGGCAGCAACGTGGGCTTCGTCTCACACATTTGTTAAACACTACGCCCTACAACAAACATCACAATCGGACGCTGCTGTCGGACGATCAGTACTACAATCTGTGCAAAACAATGATTCCGAAATCCCACCTTCCGTGTGAGGATACTGCTATAGGAGTTACCCAATGTGGAGCACCGACAGGGACATTCTCGAAGGAGAAAGGAAGGTTACTCACCTTGGTGCAGTAACGAGTTCTTCGAGTTGATGTCCCTGTGGGTGCTCCACTACCCGCCCTCCTCCCCTCTCTATTTCGGAACTCCTCTCGGGGCTACCGGATAGAGAAGGAACTGAGGCGGTTGGGGCCGCACGTGTCGCTTGGGCGCGAACAAGATCTCGCGAGACTACGACTCCCGGCGCGCGGTTCCCAACGAGCACTGCTTAGAAATCTCCGAACTGTAACGTGGGGACGCGTCACTACCCACTGTGGAGCATCCACAGGGACATCATCTCGAAGAACTCCAGTTACTGCACCAAGGTGAGTAACCTTCCTTTGTGGAGGCGGCTAATCAAAGGCATAAACAACAATTCAACAGAGTTACCCCACATGATAAGGAAGACAAAAAAATGGACTTACTAGGAAAGAAAGTTTATTCTTCTTCATCCTTACATCTCAGAATAGCAAATTATTCAGCTTTACTGGCCAATTATGATTACAATAATTACTTGAAGCTAGCAGATTTTATTGAGGACATACCAGAGGCAAAGAAACATCAGTTCCACGCAATAGTCCATGAGGGCCAATTAATATCCAGGACAGCTTTACAGGCGGCATTAGACATCTCAGATACAGCAGCCCGAAACATAGCAACAGCAGTTGTAATGAGAAGATCTTCCTGGCTGCACTCTGCTGATCTGCCAAAATCACTCCAGGCGATGATAGAAGACTTACCCTTTGAAAAGAAGAAATTATTTTGAGATAGAACAGATGAGCTCATGCACTCATCTAAGGACTCGAGAGTGACACTTCGAACATTCGGCATATACCCCACTTCTAATAGGAGACGGCCATATAGGTATCAATCGTACAACAACAGATACCAATACCAATACAGACCAAATGTTAGAAGACAAGAACATCTCAGGACCAGACAAAGACCTTATAGACGGAGACATCAGAACAACCAACACACTGCATCGCAGCCATCTACCTACAAACCACAGTTTTGAAAAATTGGTTGAGGGTCCGCAAAATCTCCTCGAAGTCCCCGAGCAAAACAACATATATCAGCACAGACTCAAACCATTCTTACAACATTGGTCGAACATCACCACAGACAAATGGGTCTTAGAAATAGTCAATACAGGTTACACCATCCCATTCACCATAAAACCAAAACACAATACCCCTTCCCCATCCCTCTTCAGGGACACAACTCACGAACACACATTACAACAGGAAATCCAACATCTCCTGCACATAGGGGCAATACAGTGTGTCCCAGAACAACACAAAGGGAAAGGATTTTATTCCCCATATTTTTTGGTTCAAAAGAAAACAGGAGGATGGAGACCCATACTCGACCTGAGAAGATTAAACAGGTTCATAAGACCTCAGAAATTCAGAATGGTGACCCTATCAAGAATTATCCTAGCTCTGGAACAAGAGGACTGGTTCACGGCCCTCGACCTACAGGATGCCTATTTTCATATATCTATCCACCCTGTTCACAGAAAATTCCTCCGATTCAGATGCGGTCTAGATCACTACCAATACACAGTCTTGCCCTTTGGCCTCTCTACGGCTCCAAGGGTATTCTCAAAAGTCCTCGCTGTAGTGGCAGCCTATCTTTGAAGACACGACATCACAATATTTCCATACCTGAACGACTGCCTCCTCAAGGCTCACGGTCCCCAACAAGCCTCAAGGGACCTACAATTCACAATAAATCTATTCAACAGATTAGGTCTACTGGTAAATATACAGAAATTGACCCTAACACCCACACAATCAATAGAATTCATAGGGGCATACCTTGATTCAAGGAAGGGTCGAGCATTTCTTCCCCGAAACAGGCTCGATTCAATCGTACAAATAACGAACACAATGTGCAAGTCTCCAACCATAAATGCTCTAACCTGCCTCCAAGCCCTAGGCCACATGGCGGCAACTACCTTTGTAGTCCGACATGCACGACTACATATGCGCCCACTTCAGATGTGGCTAGGTCGAGTATACAAGCCCAGCAAACACTCGATATACAAGATACTTGCAGTACTGGACGCTATAAAACAAACACTACGATGGTGGATGACCCCCCAACATCTCCTATCAGGGGTACCCTTTCATCAGGAAGCACCATCCATGCTAATGTTTACAGATGCATCCCTGTCTGGATGGGGTGCTCACATCCAAGAATATACAGCGCAGGGCACATGGTCGACGCAAGAATCATCCCTGCATATAAATGTATTAGAATTGAGAGCTATCCGCAGGGCCTGTGTGCAATTTTGATCCATAATAACGAACAACCATATAAAGGTGATGATGGACGATATACCCTGCATGTTCTATGTGAACAGACAGGGCGGAGCAAGATCCCCTGCACTCTGCATGGAGGCCATAAAGCTCTGGAACTGGTGTATAGATCAAAAAGTCACCATATCAGCAACCTTCCTACCTGGGATACACAATACTATAGCCGATTCCCTCAGCCGTTATTTCCCAAAGACACACGAATGGGAAATTCATCAACACGTAATTCAAGATATCTTTCAACGATGGGGACAACCCCTAATAGATCTATTCGCTACATATCTGAACACCAAATGCCACCTCTTCTGCACCAGAGGTGGCACAGGAAAGAACTCTCTGGGGGATGCCTTCCTAATATCATGGTCGGAGAACCTCCTCTATGCATTCCCTCCAATACCGCTAATACAGAAAACACTACTAAAGATAAAACAGGACGGAGCAACAGTAATCATGGTAGCCCCTTTTTGGCCCAGGAGACCATGGTTCACCATTCTGAACCAGATGTCCATCAGAGCCCCAATAACACTGCCATTACGACACGACTTACTATCTCAGGACAACGGTCACACACTACACCCAGACCCTCAGAAGCTCCATCTCACGGCATGGTTCCTCAGTGGTTCACACTGGAGGAACAACTATGCCCTGAAAGAGTAAGACATATATTACTCAACAGCAGAAAACCTTCAACGCGAAGGACTTACCTTCTGAAGTGGTCCAGATTTTCTAAGTGGTGCGAGACCAAACATACAATTGCACTAACTGCAAACATCCCTCAGGTGCTGGAATACCTCCTGCACCTCAAAGAAACAGGTCTATCCATGAGTTCCCTGAGAGTGCATTTGGCATCGATATCTACTTTTCATGCCAATTCTAATCAGGAGATGATATTCTCGCACCCCACAATAAAACGTTTCCTAGCGGGCATTCAAAATCTGTACCCTGAGATAGGTCCTCCCACCCCATCGTGGGACCTACACTTAGTACTTCGTACTATTCGGAACCTTCCGTTCGAACCCTTAGCCTCATGTTCTCTAAAGTATATGTCTATGAAGGTTGCGTTCCTAGTGGCCATTACTTCTGCCAGACGAGTCAGCGAGATAGCAGCACTTATGGCACATCCACCTTTCACTACATTTCATAAGGACAGAGTCATCCTAAAACCTCGCCCAAGGTTTCAACGACATTTCATATCAATCAGGAAATAAACTTACCTGTTTTCTTCCCGAAACCTCACTCCAATCCTCACAAAGCCCTGCTCCATACTTTGGATGTTCGACGCGCCTTAGCGTTCTACCTAGAAAGGAAAAAAGATTTCAGACACACAAATAAACTATTCGTTACAATCGCAGACAGATGCAAAGGCAAACCAATGTCATCACAAAGAATATCAAAGCTAATAGTGGGCTGCATTCACGAGTGTTATACACTCTCAGGGACCACACCTCTGCAAAACATTTGAGCTCACTCCACTAGAGCAGTAGCCACAACCACGGCATTCTTGAATAACATATCGATCACAGATATATGTAAAGCAGCCACTTGGGCATCAGAACACACCTTTATCAAGCACTATGCTATAGATAAAAATGCAGGGTGTGATACAGCCTTTGGTCAATCCGTATTATCATCCATAAATAGGAGAGGATCCAAAGTTCCTCCTTCCACTTAAGGACACTACTAGCTAATCACCATATGTGGAGCACCCACAGGGACATCTCTGAGGGAGAAAGGAAGGTTACTCACCGCAGGTGCTGTAACTGGAGTTCTTTGAGATGAGTGTCCCTGTGGGTGCTCCACTACCTGCCCGCCTCCCCTCTCTACTTCGGATTCTCCTATCTCTATGTTTCTGGGTAGAGAAGGGACTGAGGCGACAGGAGCCGCTTGCACTTTAAAAAATGATGCCAAAAAGACGCGCGAGGACAATGAGTGGCGCGAGCGGCTCCAATGGACACTGCTATTTATCTCCGATCTGTCCTGCGGGGGCGCACCAGCCCCATATGTGGAGCACCCACAGGGACACTCATCTCGAAGAACTCCAGTTACAGCACTTGTGGTGAGTAACCTTCCTTTCCAGCTCCCCTCCAAAGCCAGAAGGGGCTGGGGCACAGCAATAGCTGAAGCTGAGCAGGAAGGAGTGGGCGCACAGCCCTGGATCCAGCCCCAGCTGACTCCGTGTGGGATGGGGGGAAGGTGCACAGCCCTGTCAGAAGCCACAGGGTTTGGGGGGAGGAGGGCACATGACTCCAGTCCTGGCTGAAGCTGCAGAGGACAGCAGATCCCCAGCCCTAGCTGAAGCCATGAAGAAAGGGGGGAGGCACCCAGCCCAAACTTTGGGCCCCACTGAAGCTGTAGATTGGGAGCATACAATCAGAGTTCTTGCCACAGCTGCAAGAGGGGCAGACAGCCCTGACTCCCACCAAGAGCCATGGGCAGGGGGAGGGTTGAAAAGCAGGGACACACAGCCTGTTTCCTCCCCACCATTGACAGCTGAAGCCAAAGTGATGGAGGTCCAATAAAGACACAGAATCTGTGACCTTTATGAATAAACCATATTCTTAGTAATAAGCCACCAGGACCAGATCAGTTCTGAAGGAACTCATAAATGAAATTACAGAACTGCTAAGTGTGGTATGTTGCTATCATTTTTATCAGCTTTGCTACCAGGTGACTGTAGGATAGCTAATGTGACACCAAGTTTTTTTTAAAAGGGCTCCAGATGCATTCCTGGCAATTACAAGCCAGTAAGTGTAACTTCAGTACTAGGCCCATTGGTTGAAACTACAGTAAAGAACAGAATTAATAGAAACATAGATGAACATGGTTTGTTGGGGAGGAGTTGCATGGCATTTGTAAAGAGAAATCATGCCTCCCCAGTCTATTAGAATTCTTTAAGAGGATCAACAAACCTGTGGACTAAGATGATACAGTGGTTGTTATGTACTTAAGCTTTCAGAAAGCTTTTGACAAGGTCCCTCACCAAAGGCTTTTAAACTAAGCACTCATGAGATGAGAGGGAAGGTCCTCTTATGAATCAGTAACTGGTTAAAAGACAGAAAACAATAGAGAGGAATAAGTGGTCAGTTCTCAGAATGGAGAGAGGTCAATAGTGGTGTCTCCTAAGGGTGTGTATTGGGACCAGTGGTGTTCAACATATTCATAAATGATATAGGAAAAGGGGTAAACAGCCAGATGCAGATGATACAAAATAGTTACTCAAGATAGTTAAGTCAAAAGCAGAATGTGAAGAATTACAGAGGGGTCTTACAAAACTGGATGACTCGGCACCAAAATGGCAGCTGAAATTTAGTGTTGATAAATGTAAAGTAATACACACTGGAAAACATAATCCCAACTATACATACAAAATGATAGGGTCTAAATTATCTGTTACAACTCAAAGAGATCTTGGAGTCATTATGGATAATTATCTGAAAATATCCATTCAATATGCAGTGGCAGAAAAAAAAAAAAAAAAAAAAACCACCACCCCACAACACCTAGCAGAATGTTAGGAATCAGAATAGTAGATAACCCAGAAAATATCAAAATGACTGTATATAAATGCATGGTATGCCCACACCTTGAATACTGAGTGATGTTTTGGTCACACCACCACAGAAAGGTATTAGAACTGGAAAAGGTACAGAGAAGAGCAATAAAAATTGTAAGGGGTGTGCAACAGCTTCCATATGAGGAGAGACTAAAAAGACAGAGGGTTTTAAGTTTGGAAAAGAGGGCTAAGGACGGATCTAATAAAGATCTATAAAATCATTAATTGTATGAGGAAAGTGAATAACAAAGTGTAACTTATTGCAGTGGGTCTCAACCTTTTTTTCATGTGAAAACCTCTTAAAAATAATTCAAATAGAGGTGCAGACCCCTTTGGAAATCTATATGTATATATAGTTGAATTCTTTCCAGTCCGATGTCAGTCAGTCTGTCTTTAGTGACCCCTCGGTCATAGTCAGGTCTGTGGACCACAGGTTGAGAACCACTTTACTCCTTCACATAACACAAGAACTAAGGGGTTCACCCAATGAAATTAATAGCCAACATGTTTAAAACAAAGAGAAGTACTACTCCACAACCCAGTCAATCGTGGAACTCGTTACCACAGGTTATTGTGAAGGCCAAAACAACTGCGTTCAAAAAGAGCTAGATAGTTCATGGAGGATAGGTCCCTCAATGGCTATTAGCAAGCAGGGGCAGTCTTAGTGAATCCGCGGCCCTGGGCAAAAGTCAAGGGGGGGGGGAGCAGGTCCTTGACTTTTGCCCTCCCTCACTGCTGCCCCCTGCCCCACCTGCCCTCTGGCCATGCCAACCTACCCCGCAGGTGGGGCCCCCTCCAAGCGCAGGGCCCTGGGCAAATGACCAGGCTGCCCCATAACTAAGACCCCCTGTGTTAGCAAGGATGGTTAGGGAGCCTACCCTGAGCTTTGAGGGTCCCTAGCCTCTGTTTGCTAGAAGCTGGGAATGGATTACAGGGGATGGATCATTCAATGATTGGCCATTCTGTTCATTGCCTCTGAAATACCTAGCCTTGGCCACTGTCGGAAGATAGGGTACTGAGCTAGATGGACAATGGTCTGACTCAGTATGGCCGTTCTTATGTATCCATACCTACCTCATATTTTTGCAACATCACCTCTTTTCTCTGTATTTTTCCTAGAGGGTCGCACGCTTTGTTGCTTACATAGGCTGAGCTTTACACCCAATAAGAGAGAGCAGCATATGTAGCATATAAGAAATTCTGTTGCCTGGAGCACCAACTGGACACCCTGGTACTGATTTTCCTTTCATAGCAGTGGAAATCAACCTCCTCTTTTCCAATTTTGATCAAATCAATAAGGTTTTGCTTACTGATGCCTAAAATATTCCCTGAAATTTTGAAATCGATTGGCTGCATGGTGTCACAACCCTTCAACCAGAACCTTATTGATTGCTAAGGATCCAGTCGAATTATCTGTTGTAAGTGCAAGAGGCAGGGGCAGGAAAATAGACTCTACTCCTGAATGCAAATACCCAGGCCTCTTACTAAGACCACTGCCATCTGAAAATCTCAAGAGCACTTTATAGGCCTGAGGAAATTCACTCTCCCATTCCTCTGGGTCTACAGGAGGCAAAAGAAAATAAGATACATTACCATCAGTTTCTCTTGCTCTCCCTATTATGTCCCTGACTTTACCACTATGCTCAGGTTTGCAAATTGCGTGTTACTTTTTATTCCCCCATGTTCCTTCCTCCCACACACAGGCTGCCCTTGAATCCTCTCAGGTCTGCATTTCTTCCCTCCCCCCCACACACCCTGCTTCCTGTGTTGGTCATTTTTCCCCCTAACTACTGCAGCAGCCTCCTCTCTCCTCATTTTCCCTCAGTCCAGCCAAAGTGCTACTCGTAAAACCACCTTCTTTCCCTGAATTCTACTTACGTCACTCGGATCTTCAGATCCCTACACTGCACTCCCTGTGCCTCCTGAGTCAAGGTCAGACTTCTCACTTGCAGTGTCCTACCCAGCTCCACTCCTGTCTACTAGCCCCCTGCTCCATCTGCACTCACTCAAGCCTCCCTCTTTACCATCCCATTGTGTCTTTCTCTCCATTGCTTTTAATGCTGCTTTGCATGCCCCCCTTCTGTAAGGAACAAGCTGGCCTCCTTCCCATATCATGTGACTTCCTGTTCTTTCTTCACATTCCTCCCCAGAGCTCTCTTCTTCTGAAAGTGACTTCAGTGAGTTTCTTGCAAACAACTCTTGGTGTGCTCTGTGGGTCTTAAATGGGTCTGAACTAGATTGTAAGCTCCTTGGGACAGAGACTGTTTCCTTATGTGTCAGCTACACACTGCCTGAGCCAATTCTGCATTGCAGGTGTAAACATCTCTGAGATTTTGCAAACATTTTGTTGATTTTGTAGCCCAAGCTGTAGACCCAGTGAGAAAGTGATGCCTGTGATGTGTTTAGGCAGCTTCAAGATTCCATGGGCCTGCAGTACCAAATGGACACACTGTGGCCTTCATAGATGGAAATCAGGCATTTCTGCTTTTCCAGTTTTCCTCCGAATCAATAGAGTTCTGCCTATTGATGCCTAGAACATACACTGAAATTTTGGAATTGGTCAGATGCAGTATTCAAAAGTTATCATGTTAGACAGACAAAAACTGAGAAATGCCATCGAGTTGAGTATTGGTCCTTTTTCACTCAGCCAGCTAGATTTACCATAATGTACTGCATATAGGACTAGGCTTCTGAGTGGTATTCAAGAAGTTTTTGTAGAATGTAATAACCTGCATGTTTCGTGGTTTTAACTACAAGGAAAATGAGATTTCCAAAGACCTTACCAGCTCCCTATTCGTTTGGAGATGCCATAAATATATTAATATTGCTTAGTAAAGCCCTATTTGGTTTGAACCCTAGCTATTTGAGAAATTACTTGTTTCCCTACTGTCCCACAATATTTGAAGTCATTATTATCATTTTATATTACTGTAGCATTTAGTCCTTATATTTAAAGGTTTGGGGTCTTCTGGCAGAGCATTTTCAGGGCAGGGGCCTTCAATTTTAGAATTTGCTTTCCTAATTGGTCCAAATGACTCAACGTTTGTGGACTTTTCCTATTGAAATCAGCACGAGCATTTCCATTAACTCAAGGATTTCACCCCAAAATTTGAATGAAAGTTGTAATATCTGACCATAGCCAAGCTGAAGAAAAATACAATTTTGCACATATGCCTAAGACAACCACTGCAGGAAAGGGAGGGACCACATAGTTTTAAATTTACAGTGACCAGATAAAGTACTTTAAACAAAAAATTAAATATAGAATGATTCGTTCACAACAAGGGGAGCAAAATTGTCCACCAAACAGAATTAACTCTGAGGTGCCATGAGAACACAAATTTGTTTTATCTAGAACATGAATGTTTCTGGTTCAGTGTGCCAGCAGCTTTGTGCGTTCACTTTTTTCAGTCAGGCTTAGAGCATAGGTGGCTGAGTTGTATAACCCAACCAGCAAAACCGCACAACCTACCAAATAAGGGAGAGAAAGTTCATAACAGAATTTAGTCTCTGGAGCTGAACTCTGCGGAAGTACAGCTCAGGAGCTCTTGTTGCCTGGTCCCAGGCAACACAGACTGACAAAGCCCACAAAGGAGCAGTTGGTGAATCTTATTTTCTTTTGCCTCCTGTAGAACCAGAGGGTCTGTGGCTTCAGAACATAATACAGTAAAGAAACAGGGAATAGAGACTTTGTTGTTTTAGAGAGCAAGCAGTCCGTTATAAGGTGTTCTAAGAAGTGCTGTGGCTGGTATGTTGATATTTTCATGCAAGACCCCAAGATTCATTGGATCAGTGTAAACATAAACTATAGGCCTAGTTTCCAGCCTTATTGCTGCAGTTACTGAACTTCAGGTAAAAGTGTGAAATTCAGAGAGATCACATTACAGTGATTCTGAACTTAGTCATTAGGTGGAAAGGGAATGCTTTAAGACCAAACAATAAAAGATTTTACTTGGCCCCTTATTGTTCATCCCAAAAAATAGAGAGCCAATACTGTCAAAAACAATTTTAAAATTAGAGCAGATCATTTTTTAGCCCCTCACAAAACACATAATGTATTACAATACAGCACTATTTATACTTTAAATTATACTTTCAGATACGTCAGTTTAATTCAGTGCCACTATCATCTAGAGCCACGTCTTCAGGGTTCTAATGACATTTTTAAAATGAAAGTTCACACAGCACTTTTCCTTCAGAAATGTGGTGATATTTAAAATGACAAAGTAAATATTATCAATCCATAAATCTAGGTAAATGTTGCTTCGTCTCCCTTAAGCCATTAAAAAAAAAAAATCTAAGGTCTTAAAAGAAGAATTTTGGTGTGCAAGTATTTTTACAAATGCAAATTCAAATGACAATTTATGAAGTCTACAGCTGTATGTTTAATATTTGTATTCAATTAGGAAAAGCTTATTGTATCCAATGAACAAGAAGTTCTACGTGTCCATTATCGAGCTGCAAGAACTTTAGCTAATCAGACACTACCATTCAGTGCCTGCACCGTACTGCTGGACGCTGAAGTATATAACGTGCCCCTGGATTCTCAGGTAAAAGGAGACTTTTATTAGAATTTCAGAACATCTGGCTAGATGGTTCTCCTAATACTCATCTTTGAGACCACTTTTTAATTCTGACTTGAAAGAAGACATTGTGTAAAATACTGGTACATTAAAGTTAATGACAAAGCTCTATTTGACTTCAGTGGTGTCAGGATTTTACCCAGTATGGTTCAGATTATGATTAGCTCCTCCTGTATGGGTGCCCATCGACGAGAGGATACAGAAACAGAGCCACCAAGTTTCCCCATTTTACAGGGTACATCTTTTCCACCGCTGAAAAGAACATATACTGGTATGGTAAGGGTTCAGCACTCTATTTTCACTTCTGAAATCTATCTTAAATGACAAAACTGAATAGGATGGTCCCAAACTAATCCTAAACCAAAGCCAATTTGTCAGAATTTAACATGGTTGTTATTTTTGCTATTTTAATCCTGGGAGTATCTGGAACATGACTGGTGGGAGATTTTGTGCAAATGTTGACTGGGAAAATTTTGTGGAGAAGCTCACACAATATATTTGTGCCTTGTGTATGGCAATAACTAATCATTCAAAAAGTGAAAGTCCCTCACTTTCATGAGCACTAAAATGTCACCAAATAATTTAAAGGCCATTAGCCACACCTGTAGTTGAACAAGCCAATGAAATGGTAATGAGATCTTATGTGTCAGGGCATAAACTAATCTCCTGCCAAGATCAGGAAGGATTTCTTCTCCTTGATCAGATTTATACAATTAACTGGGTCTGCAGGTCTCCTATAGTTGTTTGTTGCCTTCCTTCCTTAACTGCTGTTGGGGAAGGACACTAAATTCCTGGACAAAAGACCAAATCCAGTGTCATATCTTTTCAGATGATTTGCTACCACAAATGAGATGGTTGCTACCACAGTTTTAGGGGTTGTTTGAAGAGCTAGATAAGGAGGGAATTCCAATGTGGCACAAGAAATAGAGTGTAAAGATATAGCTGAACAATATTTGCATAAAAATTGTATAATCTTTAATGTTTTAAATTTATTTGGTGTTTTAAGAGATTTGTGATACTTTAAAATACTTTTAAATAATCAAGCACAAGGTGAAGTGAATGGAGCAGTTCTGTATTGTAAAATATCCACTTGCTCTGTAAGAAATTTTTTAAATAACAGTGTAGACTTTCAGTAGAGTACAGTGGTGGTGTATTATCTTTTGGTGTTTGTTCCATTGTTTAGTGTTTATATTCCTTATTCTGTAAACTATGCTCCTCTTTGTCACAAAAATGTATAGTTACAAATTAAGGTGTTCAACACTGTCAAATGCAAGTTCTAAACTTCTTCCTAAAAGCAGAGTATCGTTTCCCTAGGTTTGAGATGACTGTATTCACCCTCAATACGTAAAAGCATTTGTTAAAATAAGCAATGCACTCTGGCTACTCTGCATATTTAATAATGTGTGGAATTACACTGAAGCTTGCTGCTGCCTCCACACTGACAGAATATGCTTCCATATTAGCAGCCTTCCATGAAGACTCCCAGCAAAGAATGACAATGGAAATATGATCAGACCCCCCCATTTTGATGGTTGACTCCTTTCATAATAGAAGTAGTTTGGTTTCTCTGTGGCTGTAGTAAAATTTTTAAAACATTGAATGATGGATGTTTTAAGATAGAACATCTTTGCTAAGGGTTTTCTGTCATGTGGAGTAAAAGAAGTAATATGGATTTTTCCTTTGTCCTGCTTTTGAATACCTTTTGCAGCCAATAAGTCAGATCGCTGATGTTTCATTTTGTTGCTTTCCCTGAACCTGGAAGAGAATTCGTTTGTTTTGTTTGGTTACTGGCTTTTTAAAAGTAGAACAAGTAGTTTCGCAATCCTGTGGGAGATCTCTTAAGATAAATAAGCTAACATTTTGAAACACATTCTTAAATCTCTTACTTTTCAAAGGCACTTAGCCATAGTTGTTATACTTGGTACACAGCAGATAATTTTGCGTCATAGAAAATGCAGACTCCACTCGTTAGTAAGCATGGTAATTCCTACAGCCGTGGTGTCGGAATGTAAAATCTTGATGCATCAAATCAAATTCTCCTGTTTGTCATCTAAAGCATTGTTTATGTGGATCCCTGTAAAGGGTGATGCTTCTCACCGGGGTCAGGCACGGATGCAGCAGGTTGTCTCCCTCCCTGACATCCTCCCTTTTCAGTTATAGTTCTGTCTTGTGAGTCTGTCCCTCCTTTTGTGGATCATCCCCACCCTGGGCAGGTCACACATCCCACTCTACCCTTTTGAGGATATGCAAAAAGAAAGTCCAATCACAGAGAAGTCTTTCAGCACCTGCAAGGGCTTCAGGACTTTCCCCTTAGTTTGGGGACTTCAGGATCTGGGTTCTTGAAGAAGCTCAGTTCTTCCCCTGCTAGATTTTCCATCAAGGTAAAGACCCCTGTTGTCATATCTTTTGGGTTGGTAGGGGACCCTGGGTCCACCCTCGCCATTGGGCTCCAATTCAGGGCAAAATGGTGGGCAACTAAGTTCTGCAGTTGGTTGCTAAGTAGCTACCTCCCTGGATCTTTTCTTACCTAAGTCCCCTTCTTTTCCATGGGTAAATCAAAGAATCACAAACAAAGTTTCTGATCTTTATAATCAGTCATCAACTGCTCCTTTGTGGGCTTGGTCAGTCTGTGTTGCCTGGGCCCAGGCAACAAGAGCTCCTGAGCTGTACTTCCACAGAGCTCAGAGCAGAGGTTTGCTCCCTTCCACTGCCTGCCTCCCTAGTGGCTCTGCTCCCCTTTTTTGACTCCACCTCCACCTTGTGCAAGCTTTGTAGGTATAGCAGGGCGAGGCAACCCAGACCCAGCTCTGCTCATTAACCCCTGTTCTCCAGTGTAAAGTTTGTGCACTCCATCACAGTCCCAGAAAATGAGTTGTGTAACAGGAGTAAGTAATTCTTAACAAATAACATGCATTATTTGAAAAAGTGTTTCTAATGTGTTTCTTTTATAGGCTGATGACAGTAAAACATCAGTTAGGGATCGATTTAATGCAAGGCAATTCATGTCATGGCTACAAGACGTAGATGATAAATTTGACAAATTAAAGGTATGCATCTTCATTTGTCCTCTCAAATCAAAAGAAATTAGACAATAAATGCAACTACAAAGATGAGATGAATAAACATGGTGAACTATTTTGAATGCAATACTATACATTGTTATAGTAAGGAGCATTTAAAAATAAAATCATGATGTTTGAGCATCTTATATTTAGATCTGTAAAGAAATTACTTGGTGGAAGAATGTGTATTATTGGCTTTTAATTAAATATCTATATATAATTAAGCAAAGTAAGTATTATAGTAGATATCTTTCAGCTTTCTAAAGTTCCCCTTAAAGGTTTTTTATGTTAATTAAATGCAATTTTCTTTTTAAAATGTTTGCTTTAAATATTTGAAAATATTAACCTTCTTTTTCGTTTTGAAATAGACATGCCTTTTGATGAGGCAGCAGCATGAAGCAGCAGCTTTAAATGCTGTGCAGAGACTGGAATGGCAGCTTAAACTCCAAGAACTTGATCCTGCTACATACAAATCTATCAGCATTTATGAAATTCAGGAGTTTTATGTTCCTCTTGTTGATGTTAATGATGATTTTGAATTGACACCTATATGACAGTTGGCTGTCTCTTTCCATGGAGACAGTCTGAGAGCAATGGAAAGTGATTGACAGAAATGTATTTATCTCTTGAGGTATAGCACTTAATTCTGTGGAAAATCTCCTTACCCAGTAATCCACATATTCTTTCAGAAAAATATTTCACAAAGTCTTGTTAAATGTGGCACATGGATAGTAAATAGTGTCATTAGTGATAAATGACATTATATTGGGTGCTAGTTCCAAAAAACAGTTTCCCAATAAATACCATTATTTATATTTTAAAAGTTAAATACAACTTTAGAATGTATTCATTAAAAAGATGACAATATGGTGAGTTAACAGCGCTGGAAGTTGTTAACAAGTAAAACAACCACTGAAAAGCATTTGATATTTAAGAAAGTCTACTTTAAAGCTTTGTGTTATGAAACTACAGTAGCAATTGAACTCCCACAGAAAAACAATTACAAAGCCTGTGGAAGAAAAATAAGATTTGGAAGGAAAAAAGTATTCATCTTATATTTGTAAATAGTAAATTGTTTGTACAGTTTTCTTTTTGGAAAAGATGTAATATTGTCTTCATTTTTAAATAACTTATTTTATACATATTGTGAAAATGTAAAAAGTCTTGTAATTAATGTTGAAAACATGTACAAAAATAGATATTTTAACTGTAAAACTGTTTTGTCTAATGTTTTATTGGACCAAAGTTGTAGTTTTTATTAAATGTGGTGTATTTCTGGTTGGCAGTTCATTTAATAAGGCATGTGTTTGATTTAGCTACTTGTTTCATCATCATAATTGTCAAACATTTGAAACTGAATGGTGTTGCATGCTTCACTCAGTTCCCTTACTTCAGTAACTGGTACCTAAACAATTGTAATATTTACAGACCACATTTCATATTAGTCTGTTATTGTAATGCCATACCTATGACTTAGTATGATGAAAATATTTTTGTTTAAACTAAAACATAAAACACCTTTTGCTCTTATATGGTGGTCTCGCAATAGAGCCTATTTTTCCCAACAAAATGCCTTTGAATGAAAATTCTTAAATTGTACATTGTCTATTTTAATATTTACCTATGGGAGAATATGTAAATAGTTGTAAATATGTTTAATAAATTTTATTGGTCATGTTAACAAGTGGTTGGATTTACTGACTGAAATCAAATCCTGAACCTTTGTATACTATTTAACAAAAAAAATTGTAAATGTTATAAGAATTGATTTATAAATTTGATAATTGAAAGGGTCCCAGGGGCGGTGGGGGGGAGGGTGGCAGCTGGTTGGGTGGGTGTGTGTATGACATGTAATACTTTTATAACCATTAGCACTACCAGTGTGTGGGTAGTGAAGTATTTATTGGTACAAGTGACACCATCTTAGGACCTAACCAAATCAGCCATTCCATCAGGGGCTAATTCATTCACTTGCACATCAACCAATGTCATTTAAGCCATCATGTGTCAACAATGCCCCTCTGCCATATACATTGGCCAGACTGGACTGACCCTGTCTAAAAGAATAAAATGGACCCAAATCAGACCTCAAGAATAGTAACCTTCAAAAACCAATAGGACACTTTAATCTCCATGAACATTCTGTAACAGACATCAAAGTTATAGAACTTCAGCTAAAAAACTTCAAAAACAGACTTCAGCATGAAACTGCAGAGCTGGAATTCATATGCAAACTTGTCACCATCACACTGGGTCTGAATAGGGACTTAGAATGACTAACTCACTACAAAAGGTAATTTCCCCTCTTGTTAACATTCTCACCATCTATTGTTGTTGAAAGGCCCACATCCACACAGTTTGAATTAAAACAACTTGTTTGATTTGCTGAAATAGACTACCTCTCTGGAACTCTTGTTTGTTTTATCGGTACAAGGGTGTAGATACTCATGAAAAGACTCGTTACTATCGAGTCACAAAATATTCAAGGACACTTTGGATAAAATGCTCCATTTGAGATAACTGAGGTAAACTTTTTAGAAAGCAATATTTGAGAGCTGTTAAAAGTACGGAGAGTAAAACTCAGTAGTTTCTAGTTATTTGGTGATCTACAGAATATACCATGTGTATGTATGAATGTGAATGTATTTTTATTCAGATGGAGAAAAAACAAACTGAACAGGAGTTCAGACTAACAATGTCAAGATCTCCCTTATATGGGTCTTAAATAGGCCCATTTCAGGACAAAGAAGAGATGCAAACTCAAACAGAATAGGGATACACTTTTCTAATCAGCTAGAAAAAGAAATTACATAATTTTAAACTTCCACAACACACCATCTACCCTTTTTCAGCTTATATTTATTAGACGGTAGCAAACCAAAGATAGCCTATCCAGAAGAAATTGTCTTTGACGTAAGGAAATCAGACATATTAAAAAGGTACTGAGGAGTATGTAGATGAGATACTGAAATGGTATCAGGTGAGCAGATAACAGCTGAAAGTACATATCAGGTACCAAATGATAGTGTAATAAAGATGGTTAGATCTGGAGAAGTGCAGAGAGGACAAAAACAAAAATACAGTAAAACTGCAAAAGTATAAGCAAGAAGTGGCAAATAAGGGCACAACTTTAACTTTGTCAGCTGCTTGTGACCCAAAGCAAGATGTTTAAAAGCAAAACAGATTAATTGAAATTCCAGATATTAGGTGAAGACCTGGACAAAAAAAAATTCTGATTTATGTTGGACTGTAAATAACCCAAGTACCTTAATTCCTTAAGGTAAAATATATAGAAATTAAAAATTGAGTTGTGGAAATGTCAAAGATGTGATGTTAAGCAAGAAATATCCCTTGGACTCCAGGTCAGCAGTTCCCAAGCATTTTCCCTCCATGACCCCATTTTCAGATGTGTTGTTTCTGCCTGCACCAGCCAGCATGGAGGTCGCTGTTTAAAAAATGGTGTCCTACCTGCAGTGTGTGACTTCACGCTCACTGTACATGGAAGGTCACAGCGCAAGAAGGATGCCATTTTGCTTTACAAAGTGCAGTAGCACACTGAGGGAGAGGATTGGGGGAGGGCCAGGCCCCTAAGTGCCAGGCTTTGGCGGCACCAGGTTGTTCCCTCCCCCACCAGGGCTGGATTAGCAGAGCCCTGGCCCCAGGCTGCCCAGTTTCAGAGCCTGCCCCCACCCTCGCACTGTGCAGATAGACTGGTGGCGGGGTGTGCCCAGACTCTGGAGAGCAGTGGCCACATGCTGGGCCACCCCACCCCTGGGGTGCGCCAGCTAGCCAGAGGCACAGGGGAAACGCTGCGCTGAATGGGCCCCCTCTAGCACCAGGGCCACCCTGCTGTCAGTCTGGTGCATGACCATGGGCCTGGCCCCTACACACGCACACACCCAGGCACCAGGGGGAGACAACATTGGGTTGGCCCCCGGGCCCCAGACAGCCTCTGTACACCACTGACAAAATGATATTCTCTGGACTGCATACGCTCACGTAACATACAGCGCATGTGAGGTCTTGCTGCATGGAGGGCACCATTTTGTAGAGCAAAACAGTTTTCCTCGTGGGACATGACCTCATGCATATAATGCGTATGAGGTGATGCTGTGCAGAGGAGGCCATTTTATAAAATGCCATTCACTACACACCTGGGATTGCTGTGATGTCATCTGCTGATGGGCTTACAACACAGAGTTGGAGAACTGCTGCTCTAGGTAAAAGAAAATTTGAGGGTGGAGAGACCTATGTAGATATAATGCCAGGTCAAAAGTAGTACTACTTAGTACCTTCTTTCAGTTAGAACAGTGATAGAGAAATCAGATACTTCAGAAAGATCAGGAAAGTAACAAAACAGTAATGAGTAACTTAAAATTTGGATAGTGAGAGAGATCCTGGCTCTATTGAGGTCACCATGACATATATTATAAACTTGTTGAACAGCAAATAGCTATGTGGCTTCCTCTCCAGGACTCAGATTTGTTGAGACTTTGCAATCCATCATCCAATGGGCAGCAGTAAATATAATTTGTCTGGTCTAGAGCATGCAAAGGAAGAAGCATGACTCATGGGGAAAGTCCCATTCAGACCTCAAATTCTAACTCAATATTGTTAAGAGCTATAAGATGTTTGCAGCCTGCAGGTAGTACCAGGCAGAGCACATGCAGTCCAATCTGATAGTGCTTTTAGTATCTTATTTAAACTGATAAGAGGATGAGAAACCTCTTAAATCCAATCTGCTGTTCCTTTAAAAAGACAGAAGATTAATTGTCCAGAGTTTCCAACTACACATAAAACACGTGGATGGGTTAAGCAGAAACTCAGTTATCCTGATGAAAGTAATGTCCCTTGTGGAAATCTACAAACCTCTTGAAGAAACTTGCACAGATACAGACAGACATCATCTTCCTCTCCAAATGCAAACAAATGGACTGAAAGTTAAAAATCCATTACGATCCACGTACTACGCAGACTATGGTGAGAGACTGTGTCACACACTCTCAAAAAAACTACGGAATCATCTGATCAGCATCCTGAACAGCAAACAGGAGAAGCTCAAGAAAGACCTCTCAACACTGGAGAGCCTCATGGAAAGCCAACTTCCACAGAAACTTCCACGTGGCTGACCTTTACTAAAACAAGACAGGCCACCTACAACACACTTTGCCTCTCTACCGAGGAAAAAGGACATTAAAATATCTAAGCTCCTACATGCCACAAGGGACCACACCTGTGATACTCTGGACTCACCCAACAATATTGTTAATCTATCCAGCTATGCCCTCAACCCAGCAGAAGAGTCTGTCTAGTCTCGGGGCCTCGCTTTCGGCCCCACCACCCCCACGCACATGATACAGTTCTGTGGTGACCTGGAAGCCTACTTTCACCTTCTCCAACTCAAGGAATACTTCCACCACACTACTGAACAACACATTAACCCACAGACATCTTCCTTTGAACGTAACAAGAAGAAGAATTCTGCATGGACTCCTCCTGATGGCCGTAACAACAGACTGGACTTTTACATAGAGTGTTTCCATCGACGTGCACAAGCTGAAATCGTGGACAAGCAGCATAACATACCCCACAACCTCAGCTGTGCTGAACGCAATGCCATCCACAGTCTCAAAACCAACCCTGACATCATAATCAAAGAGGCTGACAAAGGAGGTGCTGTAGTCATCATGAATAGGTCAGATTACGAACGGGAAGCAGCCAGACAACTTTTGAACACCACATTCTACAAGCCACTACCCTCTGACCCCACTGAGGAGTACCAAAAGAAACTACAACATCTACTCAAGAAACTCCCTGAGGAAGCACAGGAACACACCTACATGGACACACCCCAAGTGCCCCAATCAGGGGTATTTTATCTACTACCCAAGATTCACAAACCTGGGAATCCTGGACGCCCCATCATCTTGGGCATCGGCACTCTAACAGCAGGATTGTCTGGCTATGTGGACTCTCTCCTCAGGCCCTATGCCACCAGCTCTCCCCGTGACACAACCGACTTCCTGAAAAAACTACAATCCATCGGTGGTCTCCCGGAAAACACCATCCTAGCCACTATGGATGTAGAAGCCCTCTACACCAACATTCCTCACAAAGATGGACTACAAGCCATCAGGAACAGTTTCCCAGATGATGACACGGCATACCTGGTAACTGAACTTTGTGACTTTGTCCTGACTCACAACTACTTCAGATTGGGGATGATCTATACGTTCAAGTCAGTGGCACAGCTATGGCCGTATGGCCCCACAGTATGGCCCCACAGTAACCGCATGGCCCCACAGTATGCCAACATCTTTATGGCCGGCCTAGAACACCGCTTCCTCGAATCTGGTCCACAACTGCCTCTCCTTTACCTACATTACATTGATGACATTTTCATCATCTGGACCCACGGGAAAGTGTCCCTGGAAGAATTTCACTGGGACGTCAATAATCTCCACCCTACCATCAACCTCAGCTTAGACCAGTCCAGACAAGAAATCCACTTCTTGGACACTACCGTGCGTATAAGGGATGGACGCATTAACACTACCCTATACCGGAAACCAACTGAACACAATACATACCTACATGCCTCCTGCTTCCACCTGGCACACATTACATGATCCATCGTCTACAGCCAAGCATTAAGGTACAACCAGATCTGCTCTGATCCCTCAGACAGAGACAAACACCTACAAGATCTCTATCAGGCATTCCTAAATCTACAGTAGCCACCTGGGGAAGTAAAGAAACAAATTGACAGAGTCAGACGGGTACCTAGGAGCCGCCTACTACAGGACAGACCTGACCTAGAAAACAACAGAACACCACTGGTTATAACCTACAGTCCCCAGCTAAAATTTCTCCAACACATCATCAACAGCTTATTGCGGGACAAGTTTGTCATGTGTACATAGCCTGGGTCTGAATAGGGACTTGGAATGGTTAGCTCATTACAAAAAGTGATTGTTCTGTTCACACATTGATTACTGGTGTGAATGGCCCCATCTGCTCTCTGAACTGACTTTGCTAACACTTGCCCTCCTCCATCCTGGCATGTGCGTATATACCTCTCCACTGTGATTTCCACTTCATGCATCTGACGAAGTGGGTTATAGCCCAAGAAAGCGTATGCCGAAGAAAATCTGTTAGTCTATAACAGATGGAATGGGTTGCCTAGGAAGGTAGTGGAATCTCCGTCTTTGGAGATATTTACGGTTTGGTTAGACAAAACCCTGGCTGGGATGATTTAGTGGGAGTGGTCCTGCTTTTAACAGGGGGTTGAACTAGATGACCTCATGAGGTCCCTTCCAGCCCTATGATTCTAGAAGGTGCGACAGGACTCCCGTTGTTTTTGCTGTAAACAGACTAACAAGGCTACCCCTCTGGAAATATCCCTTGTGTTGCAGTCCCTTGCAGGCAAATAAGGGCCCTTGCTTGTAGCGCTCCCTAGTGAATGCTCAGCTCTCCCAAGTTTTGTTCCAATTGTTCAGTTTCTCTAGATTGCCTTGTGGATAACTTCTAATCCACTGTTCAAGGATTTCTTATATATGTGCTACCACATCCCTATTAAGAGTGTTGGTGTGGTTTACAAAATAATCAGGCTATACATAACCACCACGCAAGTAGTGAAGGTGGCCTTATTTCTTAGACTGTAGTCAAGCTTTCCTCAGGAAGACTTCTCATACCCCAAATTCCCAATGTTTTATCTTGGGGATCAAGTACCTCACCCACCTCTAATGTGGGGAAATCTAGAGAAAGTAATTGAGACTTTCCTGAAGTCTGAGAACCCCTTCACCGTGTTACAAGAATCTGGAGAAAGCTCTATGATTTATGTCAAAGTTTACCTACATTGTCTTAGTAAGATTTTAGATGTTTTATAGTGGGGGAAGAGTGTAATTTTCTAGCAATCAGTTCCTTAAATATCAAGCCTTGGTCCTAGGAGTAACCAGAGAGATATCCTGTTGTCCATCGATGCCTTTGTAGATGTTTGGAAATTTCATCAAGATTGACTGTTTTCTTTCAAACAGATTGTGGAGATGGAAGCTAATATTAGAGATTCTGTGTAATCCACCCTTCTGAGCCAATCTAGTCTGTTCCTCTGAAGTACTGGCCCTCGCACCAATCTTTAAAGAACTGCTTAGTAGCTCTGTGTGCCCGCTTCTAGTGGCAGGTATATACAAATATTTTTCAAGGCATAAACCCGTGGCTCTCTATCACCCAAATTCCCAGCCTCTCGTATCTTGCCCTGTTGCTTGTTTCTACTAGGAAGTTGTCTGCTTCTTTTTCTTGATTTTTCTCCTCCCCGTCCTCTCTCACCTGGTCTGTAGGATCCTGCTAGTTGGGATCTCAACTCTACTGGATTTTCTATCATAGCTACTCAAGGAACATATAGGTATGGATACATTCACTTAAGAAGCTGTTCAAAATTTGCAATAAGACTGGAACAGTCTGTTCTTCCATTCTTAATTTTTGGAGAAAGCTGTCCTCCTTGCCCAGAATTGTTCTGTTCCTTTAGAATTGGGCTTCTCTGACTTCAAAGTTTATCTGGTTCAAAGGGAAAAGTCCCCCATTAGCTAGCCACACATTCATTTGGACTGCTGCATCTCATTCCCTTTTCCTTCCTCTACTCATCTTTCCCATGCTTGGTGACCTGCCAGATAGGAGCCACAGTGAACAACTCTCTCTAGCCATCCAGTTTGGAAAGCCCATTTTAACTTTCTCTTTGAACAAAATGCTCAGTTTAACACTTTCACATATTTCTAGAACACAAATATTGTATCTGTAAATGTCAAGAATTCAAAAGTCATTCTTCCACAGCCTATATATGCTACCTGTAATGTAAGCATCAAAGTCTCCATGCTTCCCGTGAACCCACACCAGTTTAAACCCATGTGAGGATGTAATAGTGTAAGATGCAGAACGGGGGACACGAAACGGGTGCAAAATCTTTTACCTGCCCCCCCCCTCGCATTTCTCTCTTTTCCACCAAATGGTTAAGAACATAAGAATGGCCATGCTGGGTCACATCAATAGTCTACCTAACCTTATACAGCAGAACCTCAGAGTTAGGAACACTGTTACTACTGTTTGGTCAACTACGCACCTCATTTGGAACTGGAAATATAGGCAGTAGCAGAGACAAAAAGCAGCAGCATATGCAATAGACTTCTATGTTAAACTACTAAAAACAAAGGGAAAGCAGCATTCTTCTACGTAGTAAAGATTCAACATACTGTCAATGTTCAGTTGTAAACTTTTCAAAGAACAACCATAACATTTTGTATGGATTACCAACCTCCATTCCCATAGTGTTCATAATTCTGAAGATCTACTGTATCCAATCTTCCAACAGTGGCCAGTGCCAGATACCATGGTATAATTTACTGGCCAAACACTTCCAACTTCTAGTAAGCAGAGATTTAGTAGTAGACATCCAGACACGATCATGACTAATAGCCACTATCCTCCCTTAATTGACCTAATTATTTTTTAAACCCAGTTATACTTTTGGCCTTCAGAACATCCCCAGCAATAAGTTCCACACATTGACTGTGTGTTGTGCAAAGTAGTTCCTTGGGTTTGTTTTAATTCTGCAGTCTAGCAATTTAATGGAGCCACCCCAGTTCATGTATTAGGGGAAGGGGTGAGTAACACATTGCTCTCCAGGCTCTTTACATCATGATTTATAGTGCTCTATCCTATCCTCCCTTAGTCATCTTTACAGCTGCTGAATGACCAGTCCTTGTCTTTTCAATCATCCCTCACTCATCTAGAAGCTGTTCCACACACTCCCTTAACCAGTCTTAACAAACAAGGAGTCCTGTGGCACTTTTAAAGAATAACACATTTATTTATCACATGAGCTTTTGTGGGTAAAATCCCACTTCTGTTGCTCTTCTCTGGAGGGCTCTGGGGGGTTTTTTCACCTTCCTCTGCAGCATTAGCTCATTAGCTGGTGGTTTCACTGTATCTCAAAAGTCTTTAAATCTTGATTTGAGGACTTGATAACTCAGTCAGTGGTTAGAGGCTTATTGAAGGAGTAGGTGGGTGAGGTTTTGTGGCCTGCATTGTGCAGTAGGTCAGACTAGATGATCATACTGGTCCCTTCTGACCTTAGAGTCTATGTGTCTACAACATTTTTGAGATGGGGAGCCCAGCCCGGCACCCAGCACTCAACCTCCTTTTCCATACAAAACAGGGGAGAGACTCAGTCCACTATTATAACTAGAGCTGCAGCCACCTGGCGCCTGTCTGCTGCAGACTCAGCGCTGGTCATTCCCTCGGCCGGGGACCAGAGACAAACTGGCCAAGCAAAATGGTCCCGCTTTGGAGGTTGTGTTGCAAGTGGAAAAGGCCCGTCCCCGGCCAGGGGCTCCTTGGATCCCGGGGGGGACAGTCTAGGGCGGCGCAGACAGAGCAGGGAGCGGGGCGGAAGAAGCGGCTGAGCCCAGCCGGCGGCGGCCCCCTGGCTCCCCCCAAGTGTCCGAGGGGGTGGCAGCCAGCCCCTCCCCCACGCCGGGCAGCGGGGGGAGGGTCCTGTCCCTTGACGGTGCCCCTAGGCGGGGCGCTGCCGGCCGGGCCCTGTGTGAGCGGCGCGCGGCCGAGGCGAAGGAAGCCGCCGCGGGCTGCAGAGCGCGGCCGACGCCGCCTCTCGAGCAGCCGGAGCGCGCTAGGCAAAGGGCGGCTGCCCGGCCCGGGACGCCCCTGGGTAAGAGAGCTGCAGCCTGCGGGCCGGGGAGCCGGGACTGGGGCTGCTCCTGTGCCGGGACGGGGGAGCCGAGCGGGGGCGAGTCTCTTGCTCTTTGATTCGAAGCAAGCCCTCCCCTGTGTAGACAGGCTGGCGGCACCCCACTCTGCGCGAGGGGGGCTTGCAGCGGAGCTTGGGAAACACCTCCCCCCGCCTGGCTGGCACGCGCGGGCCGGGGCTGGCTCGGCTCGGGGCCGCCTGTGGCTCTGGCGGGTGCGGCCGCCTCCCCCGGAAGGTGGGGGAGCAGGAGCAGGACCGAAATAAAACCCGTGGGCTCGTTTGCTCTCCCCCCGTCGCCAGCCCGGGAGGCCCGTGTCGGGGCCAGCTTTGGAGGGAGGGAAATGGTGTCTCTGGGCCCGCAGACCGGACTGCGCTTCGCTTTCCCTAAGTGTGCTGCCCCGTTGTGTGCAGGAGCTGGGAGGGAAGCGTTGAGGGGCGATGGCCGCATTGCCCAGCAAACCTCTCTGATGTGCCTTTCAGGCTCCAGATCCAGTTGAATCTGGCCGTGGCTACATCGGAGTTGTTTCTGTATGGGGCACTGACAGGCGTGCACTGGGAAGCCGCCTAGGCAGCGCAATACAAACCCCTGAGGAGCAGAGTGGGTGGTCTTACTTGTGTGTGTGGAGCCAAATGATGTAGCTATGGGTTTCCCTCCCCCACAGCTATTTCAAGGAGCAAGAGCAATGTGGATAGTGAAGGAGCAATGTGCCATAGCAGGGCCCTAGTGATCATCTTGTGTGACTGTATGATCATGGATCAGGCCTGTTGTGCTAAGTACTGTACAAACAGAACAAAAAGTGGCTGGACCTGAGAAGATTACAGTTCAAGTATGGTGCACATTTTTCTACACCATTCCTACCAATCATATGTTGGCCCCACCCATACAAGGAGAATGATCTCTTCCACAGCAAGTTCTCTGGTAGCTATTCCAGTTGTTTGTGCAGAGAAAGGGGTTAATCACCAAATCATGGTAAGCCTGTCAGGTGTTTTTCTCCTTTTGTGTCATAGGTCTTTTGTTTAGATTAGAAGAATGGGCATTTAGGATAAACTTAGCTAACACATGCTTTGGTTAATCAAGAGAAAGATGTTGATCATTTTCATAGTTTAGGTTTAAAGTGAGTAACTTGTGTTAGTTAAGCGTGTCCTAAATTTTACTTTATTCTAAATCAAGGTGCGGTTTAGAAAGCGAGTAACTGAGAATGAGCCAACTGAATTATGAAAGGTTAAACAAGAGGGATAGGTAGCAAGCAGAAGCTGCAATGTAGGTAAGGAATAAGCACAGCCAGTGAAAAGGGTTTGAGGGCAGGCAGGGATGGGATGTAATGAAAATGGAGATTGACAGGGTATGGCACAGCTGTACCAGCGTTGTCAGCATAATAAAATTACCTCCATGATGGCGTCACCTGCTGACATAGCGCTGTCTACACTGGAACTTCTTTCAGTGTAACTCATGCTCAAGGGAACACACCAGTGATATAAGTTATACGGGCAAAAAAGGTAGTGTAGGTATGTGTTCCACTGCAACTAAGTAGTGGAGCATGGAAATTGTTAGACACTCATCCCACAATAAACAGCTGTATTAAATTATTACTCCATAGTAATGTATTCATATTAGTGTCATCAATCCAGTTGTATATTTAGAAGCCCTTTGATATATAATGACCGAATCCAGATTCATGGCACTGAAAGAATTAGGTACTGTGTTAAAACATGTTTTTATTCACTAATTTATCAGCGCTCTTCCTTTATAAGATAAGTACTTGTTTACTTATGTATCTTTATGTTAGCTCCTGCCATTTTTTATTAAGATAATTATTGTGAAAGCTAGATGATACTTTATGATAAAAAATCAAGCTTTATCTATGTTTGATGAACTACTAAATAGTGAAGTAAATTAGTCTTGATTGTGGAAAGAGCCTATGTTCTTTGTATCAGTTTCTGGATTGAATAGGAAAGCACCCCAAAATTCTGAGTGGATACAAATAAAGCTGGTTTTTTTTTTAATTAAAAAATAGCCTATATTTAAATCTTTTTATTTATATATTAGTATTTAATTACTTTTCTGCATTTTATTGTCTTATATAGCTCAAGTGGATATATTGTACTTGTTTCTTTAGTTATTTATTTCCTCACTGCTAGCAGAATATGAGTTTACCCAGAATTTTTTTTTCTACTAAAAGATTCACATATGTTGAAAAAGACAAATCCAGGCCTCATTAATCTCTTTACCATAAGAACAACATATAAGCTCATTTGTGGAACAGGGACTTTTTGTTGTGTATTTGTACAGTGCCCTCAAGAACGGGGTCCTGATTTATGATTGGGGTCCATAAGCTACTTTTAATAAAAATAAATAATGGAGTCTAACAAAAAATTGAGAAGCAAATATTCCATGTTGTATTTGCAGTTATGCCATCTATTGATATATTGAACTTCCAGAACTGAAAAAAGCTGAAATGCTTTGACCAAGCTATATATTCCTCCAGTTTTAGGTGCACATGTCTCATTGATTTCAGCCCTTATGTGCTTGTGAAAAATTCCACCTTGAATGTTCTGAAATATTGGTGTGTATGTACTGTTAAAGTATTAAAGTCTAAACACCTCACTGTTAACACTGAAGGAATTTTGTTTTGAAGTGATAAAGATTTCATGCCACTAAGAAGTTTTTAATAAAAATACAATTTTAGTCCTTGATGCAGTTGTTCACATATTTGAAGTGTATTTAGGTGAGTAAAGTAACGTATCTGTTCATGGGTTTGTTGGATCATATTATTAATTTTAATACTTTTTTTCATAGTGCCAATTCATAACATTCAAATAAAATTCCCTAATCAATAGTGGAAATTAAGAAAACCCACATGTTTATATTTTAGTTTATTATAAAGGTTAAAGTTGCAACAGCATAACTTCTAATTGATTTCACAAATTCTCAACTTGATATAAATCACTCCACCCTGCCAAACCCATAAAATTGGTCTAAAGAAGGTACATGGGAAAAACAAAAGGAATTTGGCTTCCACTCCCAAAAGCAAAGTATTTTCAGTTGGTTTTTCTTATTTCAGTGCCGCTTGGAGGTTCCGGAAATTTACTGCCTGTAGGAAATCATGAGGTCACAGTACGTAACAGTGCCTACAGTAACTATCCTGCTGTTCTTGGTATGGATTCCACCATCAATGGGCTGCAATAAGGCACTCTGTGCTAGTGATGTCAGTAAATGTCTGATACAGGTATTTCTTTTCTTTACTTTAAGACTTCAAAACAAATTCTGAAACCGTGTGTCTCAACTAGATCCACTGATTTAAATAGACAGTGTCCAATGATACTAAATCCTGAGATAAAAAAGCAAACTTTATTTTACTTAGCTGCTTACTAGTACTTTGAATAGCAGCTGAATTCTCATTCTCTTTGTGATTCTGATTGTGATATCTTTTCTGTTTTTTATCACTAAGAATGGTTTCATGAAAACATTAATGTCAAATTTAAAAACTAGCACAGAACAAGAGTTCATTTAACTCCTGTACATCATAAACAAGATGAAATGGTTTCCTTGGTGTGTGAGGTAAAGGGGCTGAGGGTGTGGATTGTGTTGTTTTTTTTTCTGAAATGTGTCCTGCAAACAAAGGATTCTAACTTCATCTGAGTTATAAACACATACCAGTCATGCTATTAATAATGTTAGTAGTAAAGAAGAGCACTAGAGAAAACCTTAATGAGAATTAATTTTAGTTCTTTAAATTAGCTTTCCATGAAGTTCCTAAAGCTCTTTAAAACTGTTTCTAGTGTAGACATGGAATCTTCTTAGGGTGCCTAAATGCATAAAGAAATTTTAAATTTTGCTTTCTGAAGTAGATGGAAACATGAGAGCTGGATATGAACATGGCCAAAAAGTTTCAGTGTGCACCTCAGCTCAGAATGGTATACTAGGATCAGAAATTGCAGTCAGTGGAGCATGGTACTTTCTACATTTAACCTCAGGTTTTAGATGAGCGAAGTAAGGAAATGAGGGAGAGGAGAAAGAAAATGTCATGTCTAATGTATTTTGTCTACTTTCTTAAAGTATGGCTGTAGTCTTAAAAGTGACTAAAAACAGCATCAAGAGTTTCCATGTTTGTTTCATTGACATCTATATAACATAACAATTGTGGAGTTTACAAATAAAAACCTTTGCCAGACTTACGTGTTTATTCTGGGGTCTGAAAACTGAGCTGTTCCTTTTGGCTCCTGCATTGCCTCTAGTGCTGTAAGTTTCTGCATCTGGAAGCTAGTTAATAATTCTGTGGATAATGGAGGATTTATAAAAGTGCTACCAGAAGTAGAATTTGGTTTTGTTTAAAGTAAAAAGAAAATTACTTCTGCTAGTAAAGTTACTATATACAATTCAAAACCAGCAGAGAGCAGATGTGTTGAAGAATATTTTTATTTTCTTTTTTTATTAAAACTGCACTTCAAACTTCTTTAATTGGCATATTCCTTTTTGTAACTTTAAAATGTACAGTACTTTTGAAATTAAATTGTTACTGAAAAGTTCTCTAACAACTTTTTAGTTTTGGAAATAATTGGTAGGGTAAAGCAGTTTAAAATGCCAATACTCGGAGGCACTGAGCACATATACCTCTTACTGATGGGGATTAGAATTGTAGATGTTTAGCATCCCTGCAAATTGAGTCATAAACTTTAAGGAACTTCAGCTTCAAACAGGGCTGGATCAAGGTCCGGAAGGCCTCAGTGCAGCCCACCCTTGTGGGGGCCCCCCATTGCCTCAGTGCAGCCCACCCTGTGGGGGTCAGGGGCTCTGGGGCCCTGGCTGGCACTGGACAGGGAGGAGAAGGGAGGCCAACTGGTGCTACTGCTGGCCAGTGCGGGCATTGGGACACGCTGCGGGGGAGGAATCCGCAGGCCAGCATGGCTACAGGGCCCACACTGTTGGACAGGCGTGGGTGGGCTCCAGGAGGGCCCTGCTGCTGGGGAGAGTGCAGGCCGGGGCTGCAGGGTGGGGCCGCAGGCTGACGCTGCTCCTGGAGGCTGGGTACTCCTGCCCGGCCCTCTGGCTGGCTGGTGAGCAGCAGCAAGGCCCGTGGACTTGTCAGGGGGGCTCTGAGTGGCAGCAGCCACCATTCGAGCCAGCCAGGCCGGATTTTAGGGGAGGACTGTGGGGCCCCCTTTTAGTCAGAGGTTTAAGCCGCTAAAGCCCCTGTGGTAATCTGGCCCTAGCTTCAAAGACTGGTAACATAGAGAACCATAGCAAATGCAAATGAACACTGTCTTGATTTGTCTGTTATCTATTGAGATAGATCTAATTCAGGGCTTGACAAACCCCAGGTGCCAGGTCACCATGGAGCCCGGGGTTTATAGCATGGCGCCTAGCTCTGCCATGGAATTACAGTGGCAGAGCGCCCCCCTGGTGCCTAAAAATAGAATTGTCACTTGAAGTGGCTCTCTGGGAGTTCAGTGGCATTTTGGCGCTGGGAGGCTCTGTACCGCCATTGGTGGTGGTTTTTAATCAGCAGAGCCATCCCAGCTAGGCGCCTTAGTTTGAAGTTGGATGCCTAGCTGGGTGACAATTTTGTTGAAGCCTGATCTAAATTTTAAAAGTTTACTTTTCATACTTTATAATGCCCTCTTAGGACTTGTGTAGATAGGATATACCTCATTTACATCCATTGGTGTACCAATCCCTAGCCTAGAGAGGCAAAGTTTCTGTTTGTTGCTTGAAACAGGGTTTAAGCTCCACCTGCACAAATAACAGCTATGCTTTTCTGCACCAGTGCAGCTACACTGATGGTTATTCAAAGCAAATTTCCAGTCTAGACAAGGCCTTATTAGAAAATGAGACACCTCCCCCCCTTCCAGTTGTCTATTTAAGTTCTCAAACACTGATTTCTCCTTCTCAAGTATTCATCTGGTTTTAATGGAGTTCATAGGAATGCTCTCAAGCTTTAGAGGTCCAACATTTAACCTATCATGTTGCTTTTAAATTCACATGATCTCTTTCTCTTTAAAATCTCTCCCCAATCTGGAAGAATCAAAACACGTGCAATTGCTACATTTGTTCAAGGTTTCTCTACAACTGTGGCATACATGGTCTGTTCATCTGCTCTGCCTGTCAACTTATGAACAGAATGATATGCTTCAGCATCAGTTAGGTAAAGTGAAATGATAACTGGTGTGCAAACCTAAAAGAGCTTGTGAATAGAATAACTCTTAAAGCCTGGACTGTCCCTTCATCATTGTATCATAATTTATTTGCTTTTGTGCTTCCACAGCACCAGCACTGGTAAATACTAGCAAAGCTCTAGGGCTAATGCTAAGTGAGATGTATATTATTTCTCTCTGTGCCTGAGTATAAGGATTGGGGAGTGTTGTAACAACATTTTCTTAAAATTGTCTTGGTAATGGAATTACGTACTTAAACAAGGAAAGCTACTAGATACAGGATCTGATATATTAAGGATTTTTCCTGATCAAAGTAGATCAGCCATAAAGTAGGTAAAACTTGCGGTCTGGAATATGGATAAGGTCTCTTTAATATTACTGGGGTAATGCTGTGAATATTTTTTCATTTGTATGTGCAGATAGTGAGGCCACCTGAACAGAAGAAATATTGAAACTTGCTCTTGCATATGTAGCACACAGTTACAGTAAATATTTTTGACAGCATGGCTGGAAGGGAGTACAGTCATTACTACCATTCCTTACAAGCTGCAGTGCTTTAGGGTGGTCCCCACATAAATATTTATTTTGTTAGAACCATAACAGAAGAAAGCATGAGATCAACAACTTCATATTAATAAACTTCTCTTGTATATTGCAAGGACAGTTGTGCCTTTGCTTTGCTGGCTAGAATTTTGTATTCCTAGTCCTCTAAACCAAAATGGTAATAAAGTAACGTGAGACTTGTTTGGAAGCCTCAAAGATTTAGTAATCTCGTGTTTGAGGAGTTGAGGGTTAGCTTGTATGTGTGTCTGTGTTTGCGGCTCAGGGCTGTTTTGTGTTTTTTAAGAAACAAGCGCTGTAAGACCATGAAGCTTGTTTTCTGCAGTCACGCATGTACCTTAGCTAGCCAGCTGTTACCATTTCTGGAGATTCCTTCCCATGTTGATGAAATGTTACTGGAGTCAGTGATGGAAGTCACAGGATGTTAAAGCAACCAATTTCATTTTCAGGGAGTGAGAGTTCAGTCCTATATGCTTTACAGGTGCACCTAAAAATAAATGAATAAATAACCAAGTAGTGGTCAGTTCATGGGTGGTGATTCTTTGCTTCTGCGCATGGAACTAGTGAGAGACATGCTAGGTGGGTTGTGGCCCTTTGTACAGGTGTGTGCAGTTGCTAGGAGCTCCTTTATGGCCTGGTATGGAACTGCAAGATTGCCCATCATCATTTTCCCTGATGGGGCAGCAGTAGGTTTGCTCTAAAAGCCTCTAGGGCAAAAAAGAAGCCAGCACACATGAACAAAGTAACATATCCCTTTTATATATTTCAATTGCAAAAAAACCCCTATGTACTGCAGAGGTGAGGTTTGCTTGGTGGTATGTCATCCCCAGGCAGAAAGTGGCGTGACATTCAAATTTCTGAAAAACCAGGAACTGCACAGTTAAGGTAGCCGTTGAAAGCATAACTCTCTGTTTTCTTTCAGGAATGCCCCAATACAACCTGTTAACACAGAGATCTTTACTCCGCCAACCCCACAAGTTGCTGAAATGTATAACCTCTTCACTGTCATTTACAGTCTGCAGAATACTGGCTAATGCTATCAGAGGACAAAAAAGTCCCTGTGCCCTCTTCAGGCAGCTCATTATGCACATACTCAACTGCCCCATAAGATTCAGGTGGTTCCAGATTCTGGTGTACAGCCACAAACTTTGCCAGCTCCCCAGAAAGAATACCACATGTACATTTTAAAAGCCACATCATAGTCTTTTACAGCTCCCTTACTCAGAGGATACCATTTCAACCTACACTTTCACCTAACCCTCATTGAAACATTAGAATCCTCTCATATTCCACCTCACTGCTGACAGTATCCTTTGGAATAAAAACCCTGTGTCCTGCTACTGATGTAACCCACATAATTCTTCATCGCAGTGATGCATAATGGGTCCTGAAGATACACAATAAGCAGCTCTTCTCTTTGCTTACATGCATTGAGCACAGATGAGAGTGGAAAATAGAGATCTCCTTATATCACAGTTACTGTCACACCTCAGAGTAATCCCCAGATCTTGCACCCACACCACGCAGAGCAAACTAGTGCCTCTGCCTTTCAGTACAGCTGTGTCTGATGCCGACCACACTCACTTCATGTGAGTGCAGGCACATAAATACTTAGACTGTTCACACATCACAACTTGCTACTGACACCTTTTGTAATAAAACCCCTATGCCCTGCTAATTATATAGTATACATAATTCTGCATTGAATTATACATACTTGCTCCTGAAGATACACATGCAGCACTTCTGTTTGCTTATGCGTATTGAAGGGTCCCAAACATATCTTTCATGTTATAACCACAGCTCTGTCACACTCTCAAAGTAGTCCACTCATCCTCATATCAGAAACACACCTTTGCTAAGCTGGTCCAGTTGCCTGTACCATTTACTATAGGTACACCTAAGATACTGATTGCCCCTGGAGTGTATGCAAAGAATTCCCTTTGGCTTCTCCCAGCTCCTGGAGAGCAGAGGGAAGGTGAAATGGAAAACTTGTTTTTTTCTGTTTTGTTCTTTATAATGTTGATGGAATTCTGTGGGTGAGAGTGAAATGGGTTGTATTATTTTACATTGTTTCTCTGCACATTTTTCCCACTCAGTAAAGTTCGATTTTTGAAAATAAAATTATCTTTATTAATTCTCAATATTTATTGCAGAACTTGTAAGAGTATGGCAAGCACCACATAATTCTTAGCTTCAGGAACACACCTAGTCGTATTGAAAAATGTCCAGCAAGCACTATCTAGGTCCATCCAAAATTCCAGGCCCAGACAACAGTCCAACAGAGAACACAATTGTGGCTGACTAGTTCTTTCAAAGTCCCCTTTAATCACACAGCTCTACGTTGGGCTCTTATTTTAGCCCTTGTGACTGGCTGTTCAAAGTCAGTAGACAGCCCCTTCACCTCTGCCCTCCATCCTGCTGGCAGCTTAAGCCACTTTGCCTCTCAGAGGTTATGCAGAGCACAACGGGCAGCTATAACCATGGGACTGTTTTTCTCACTGAGGTCCAGTGAAGTGAGTGGGTATTCCTTCAGACTGCCAAAAACACATTCAGCTGCCATTCAACATTTGCTGAGCTGTTAATTCAATCTTTCCTTGCTATTGAGGTGGCTGGTGAATGACTTCATGAGCAAAGGGAGATCTTGCATCCCAGAATAACTCCTGGCATTTCAATATTGCCAGTGGTAATCTGCTAGCTAGGAACAAATGTCCTTGCATGTAGTTTTCTGAACAGTCCTGTGTTGTGTTGTGCACCTTCCCCGACCAGCCCACCTTGATATTGATGAAGCATTTCCAGTGATCCATCAATGCTTGCCTAACTCCAGAAAAGTAGCCCTTCCTGTTTATGTACTTTGAGGCAAGGTGGGCTGGTGCCAGAATGAGGGTATGTGTGCCATGTGTTGCCCCCTTGCAGTCTGGGAACCCCATTGCTGCAAATCCCTCTACTATGTCCCTTCTGCACATAGGGTTGCAGTCCTGCATATAAGGAGATGATTAATAGCCTTACATCAGTGGTTCCTAACCTTTTGGGCTCGAGGGCCTCAGATACCATTTCTACAATCTTAAAGGGTTATCTGTCTCTACCAGCAGGACCCCCACTGCAGCCAGATGGAAGGTGTTCAGCGAGGATTGAAAGTACATGTATCCTGTAGCCCTGTGTGGTCAACCTGGGTCCCTAGGGAGTGTCTCCCTTCTGCAGCCAGGGAGGCAGAACTTCAATGCTCCCTTCCTTCTGGTTCCAGCAGAGACCCAGCGCCTATGGACCTAGACAAAGCGCTTTGCCATGCTCCTTGCTACAGCCAGGAGGAATGGAATGCTGATCTCCTATCCCCTTTGGCTGTAGCAAAAAGCCCATGCTGGTCTTTTAACCCCATGGAAATGTGCTCCGCCTGGGTCCTTAGGCACTGGCTCCCTTCTGCAGTCAGCAGGAGGGGAGCCACGGGCCACTTTTAAAGCCCCCACAGGCCACAGGTTGGGAACCACTGCCCTAGATACTTGCATGACAGTGGCCCCCACTGTGGATTTCCCAACTCCAAAATAGCATTGTAAGCTTCCACTCACTTCTGCACTATCAGTGCAGCTCTCATTCTGCTATCCCTACCTGGGAGGGCTGGCATGAGTTCAGCCTGGCCTTTCACATCCAAAAGTTCGGCAGCTACTGCTCATCTCAAACCTGCATTTGGATGTAATCCTACAGTCAGTAGGGGGTAGTACAGAGTTCTGCAGGCTCCCTGAGTCTTTCAGAGAGGGCTGATTGTGAAAAGTGCAACTCAGGCTTGTGGGATTTTTTAAAAAAATGTTTAAATTATGGAATATGGATGGCATCATGGAATGGAGACAGTTGCATGTTGAAAATTTAACTCTTAGGTGCCAGGGATCTTTGGGTGAGTCATTTCTTTCTCACAACATGCTGATAAAATTTCTCTAAAGGCATTGTGTCAGATGGTGGTGCATGGCATAGTAGGATATCTGCCTGTAGTGCACCACTCTCTGCATTGATATAAGGACTTCTGGTGAGTACAGGCAGCACCAATGCAAGAAGTGAACTTTGCATGAGCAATATACAAACTTTGGCACCTGTACTCTGCATAACTTGTATCACCCAGGCTATGTCTCCACTAGGAAAAGTTAGGTCGACTTTGTTAAGTCGACTTAATAAGGTCGACTTTAAGTCAACTTAACAAAGTGGTTACCCTTAACCGGGACTTACTAATTTGATCTAACTTCCCTTAGGTTGACCTAAGAAAGTGGACTTATGCATCCACACTGGCCTTAGGTCAACCTAAGGAAGGGTTAGGTCGACCTACGCAAGGTTAGTTCGAATACCCCATGGTTCTTATTAAGTCGAGCTAAGCTTTCATTAGGTTGACTTAAGGATTTTCTTAAGTTGACCTAATGAAAGCCTAGTGTGGACAGGGCTCAAGGTGTAGGTCGACTTAAGCTTCCTTAAGTCGACCTAACTTGCCAGTGTAGACATAGCCCCAAAGTATGTAGCGCAGACATGGCTTGTAAATCTTCCTTGCTCTTTAGAACAGAAATAGCTTCATTGTGAAAATGTCTCTTTCCCACTTCTTGCTATATTTTTATATTAAAAAGACCTATTTTTGTTTAGCAAAATTTAGTGGTGTAGTTTGGAAAGTAGCCAAGCTTATGAGTAATATTTTTTTCCACTGTATTTTCCCCACCCCTCAGCTATCAACAAGGAATGGTTTTATTCTGCTTCACTTCAACCAGATCTCATGGTAGCTTGCTTTAAAAAGATGTTTCCTGTATAAATATCCAGAGTGGATGAGTCAGTCTGAGGAACTGAAAGAGTAGTTTAGAAAAACATATATGGAAAAATATATAATTCCTGCCCTAAAAAGAGACAGTCAAACTCTGAGAGAGAGGAGTGGGGAGCTATATATAGTACTAATTTACCTCTTCTGGATTTTTTTTTCAAGTGGAAGAAGAAAAATGTTGATGACTATTTAATGTTGATGAGCATTTTCCCTTAAAATTGGTAAACTTGACTTATTTATCTTCCGTATAACTGAATTCTCCCATCCTAAGACAGTTGATGCAGAAATAGTTGTGCCAAGAACCATCTTAATAAATTTTGGCAGAGAATAAAGATATAAAAATGTTTAGCATTTTTCCACTCTAACCTGTAAACAAGACTTTTATTTCATTTATTTCAAAGTTTTAACTTCTGATTTTGACATTTGGAAACAAAGCTTGTAAGGAGGAAGGGGAACTCAAGCTAAAGAAAAAACTTGTAGCAATAGTAGGGTGTTATCTGCTATGTGGTCTAGCCACTCGAGGGGGGTGCACCACACATTGTCATTAGTTTACTCTTTTTTTGCTGGAAAGCAGAGAAATCATAGAATCTTAGGGCTGGAAGGGACCTCATGAGGTCATCTAGTCCAACCCCCTGCTAAAAGCAGGACCACTCCCACTAAATCATCCCAGCCAGGGCTTTGTCTAACCGGACCTTAAATATCTCAAAAGAAGGAGATTCCACCACCTCCCTAGGTAACCCATTCCAATGCTTCACCACCCTCCTAGTGTGAAAGTTTTTCCTAATATCCAACCTTGACCTCCCCAGCTGTAATTTGAAACTATTACTCCTTATTCTGTCCTCTGTTACCATCGAGAACAGCCTAGCTCCCTCCTCTTCGGAGCACCCCTTCAAGTAGTTGAAGGTCGCTATCAAATCCCCCCTCAGTCTTCTCTTCTGCAGACTAAATAAGCCTAGTTCCTTCAGTCTCTCCTTGTAAGTCATGTGCCCCAGCCCCCTAATCATTTTTGTTGCCCTCTGCTGGACTATTTCTAATTTGTCCACATCCTTTCTGTAGTGGGGAGCCCAAAACTGGGCACAGTATTCCGGATGCGGCCTCACCAGTGCTGAATAGAGGGGAATAATCACATCCCTCGATCTGCTGGCAACACTCCTACTGATGCAGCCCAATATGCCATTGGCCTTTTTGGCAACAAGAACACACTGTTGGCTCATATTCATCTTCCCGTCCACCATAACCCCCAGGTCCTTTTCTGCAGTGCTGCTACTTAGCCGATCGGTCCCTAGCCTGTAGCAGTGCATTAGATTTTGCTGTCCTAAATGCAGGACTTTGCACTTGTCCTTGTTGAACCTCATAAGGTTTCTTTTGGCCCAGTGTTCCAATTGGTCTAAATCTCCCTGAATCCTGTCCCTGCCCTCCAGCGTGTCTACCATTCCCCCCAGCTTGATGTCATCCGCGAACTTACTAAGCATGCAATCTATCTGATCATCGAGATCATTAATGAAGATGTTGAACAGAACCGGCCCCAGGACTGACCCCTGGGGCACTCCACTCATTACTAGTTGCCAACTAGACATTGAACCATTGATTCCTACCCACTGAGCCCATCAATCTAGCCAGTTTTCTATCCACTTTACGGTCCACTCATCCACCCTATACTTCCTAAACTTGCCGACAAGAATGCTGTGGAAAACTGTATCAAAAACCTTGCTGAAGTCAAGGTATATCACGTCAACGGCTCTTCCCGCATCCACAAATCCAGTCATCTCATCATAGAAGGCAATCAGGTTGGTCAGGCATGATTTGCCCTTGGTGAATCCATGCTGATTGTTCCTGATCACTCTATTTTCCTCCAAGTGTTTCAAAATGGATTATTTGAGGACTTGCTCCATGATTTTTCCAGGGATTGAGATGAGGCTGACAGGTCTGTAGTTCCCCGGATCCTCCTCCTTCCCTTTCTTGAAGATAGGTACTATATTTGCCTTTTTCCAATCTTCCGGGACCTCCCCCGTTCGCCACGAGTTTTCAAAAATAATAGCCAGCGGCTCTGCAATCACTTCCCCCAACTCCCTCAGTACCCTCGGATGCAATTCATCGGGCCCCATAGACTTGTGCATTTCTTTTAAGTAGTAACTTCTTTAAGTAGTCCCTAACCTGACCTTCCATCAGAGATCAGAGACTCTTGGGTTTTATTTCTGGTTCTGGAAGGGAATGTGACTTGTTAGTTAGACAGCACAATCACACATATAGCTCTGATATACGCCAAAGCACTTTTCTTGCTTGGACAGATTTACTGGATAGGGGAATTCTATGGCTGTGGCATATCTTGATTTTACCACTTTTTGACACTTGACAGTTTTTGACACTTGACATTCATATAAGCAAAGTAGAGGAATGTGATTTAGATTAAATTACATTAGCTGATTGAAAGCCTGTACTCCAAGAGAGTTATCAATGGTTCTCTTTCAAGAGGAAAATAGCAAGTGGGATCCTGCAGGGATCTGTCCTGGCTCCAGTACTGTTCAATAGTTTCGTTAAAGATTTGGATAATGAAGTGAAGAGTGTGCTTATACAATTTTCAAATGACATGAAGCTAGGTGTGGTTTCAGGCATTTGGAAGACAAGATTAGAATTCAAAACAATCTTGACAAATTGGAGAATTTGTCTGAAATTAACAAAATAAAATTAAGTTAAAACAAATGCAAAGTATATTCACGTAGAATCAAAATCAAATGCACAACTACAAAATGGGGAATAACCATCTACAAGGTAGTACTGCTTAAAACAATCTGGGGATTACAGAGGATCACAGATTGAACAATGTGATGCAGTTGCAAAAAAGGCTAACGTCATTCTGAGATGTATTAAAAGGAGTGGTGAATGTGAGACACAGTAGATAACTGTCCCACTCTTGGCAGTGGTGAGAGTTCACTTGGAGTACTGTGTGCCGTTGTTTACACCACTCTTTAGGAAATATGTGGACAAATTGGACAATAGTCTGATGGAAAGCAAAACAAATGGTAAAAACAACGAAAGTCCTGGGGTATCTTTGCCTGTGTCTATGCTAGAAAAAGTTAGTCGACTTATTAAGTTGACTTCACAAAGTGGCTTACCTTAACCGGGACTTAGTAAGTTGACCTAACTTCCCTTAGGTCAACCTAAGAAAGTGGATTTATGTATCTGCACTGGCCTTAGGTTGACCTAAGGAAGGGTTAGGTCTACCTAAGGAGGGTTAGTTCGAATACCCCATGGTTCTTATTAAGTCAACTTAAGCTTTCATTACGTCGACTTAAGAAAACCCCTTAAGTTGACTTAATGAAAGCCTAGTGTGGAAGGGGATTAAGTTAGGTCAACTTAAACCTCCTTAAGTCGACCTAACTTACCAGTGTAGACATAGCCTTAAAGACTAACAAATTTCTTCGGGCATAAGCTTTCGTGGGCTGCAACCCACTTTTTCATATGCAAGTTAAAAGGTATGGAGAAACCTGTCCTATGAGGAAAAGTTTAAAAAGAACAAAACGGGGCATTTTTAGTCTTGAGAAAAGAAAACAGTGGAAGAGGGACCTGATAAGAGTTTCCAAAATATTAAGGGCTGTTATAAATAGGACAGTGATCAATTGTTTTCCATGTTCATTGAACGTAGGACAAGAATTAATGGTTTTAATTTACAGAAATGGAGACTTAGGTTGGATACTGGCAAAAACTTCTTAACTTTAAGGATAATTAAGCATTAGAATGGGCTTCCAAGAGAAGATGTGGAATCCCTGTCATTGGAGCTTTTTAAGAAGAGTGTAGACTAACACCTGTCAAGGATTCTCTAGGTATACTTGACCCTGCCTCAGTGCAGGATGACTTCCTGCGGTCCCTTCCAGATGTTCATTTCTATAATTTCAGGATTGATACTGACAGGCAGTACTGATGAAGAGATGGGGCTTGGATCTGCCATATTAAATGCTGGATTCTGGTTCCAGGTCTCTCTCACTTCTTTCTGCTACTGAAATAATATAAAGCAGGATGACCAATCTGCAGCTCTTTTACAGTTAAAGTGCAGCTCATGGAGCTCCCTATGCCCCCACTCTCCATTCTCTGCCTACAGATTGGAGTGGTGCGGTCACTTCTCCCTTGCAGTGGGATGGGGGACTAGAGCTTCTGCCCTGCAGGGAGGAGGGTCTTGGGGCTTCAGCCCCATGAGGCACATCTGCCAGGTCTTGGGGCTTCAGCACTGCAGGGTGGAGGGTCTTAGGGATTCTGCCCTGTGGGAGACGCCTGCCAGGGCTTGTAGCTTCAGCAGAAATGGGGCTGAAGCCCCAGCAGGTGCACCCTGCAGGGTGGAAGCCCCGAGCGCCGTCAACCCACCATAGAGCTGAAACCCTGAGGCCCAGCAGGCGCACCCTAGATTTCAAACTTCTGAAGATAGCTGTATGGGGCTTGAAGGATCAGTAAATATGGGCCACCCTTGGCATAAAGGCAACATAAAATGATGGACTGTGCTGAAATTCCTTCAGTGTTTAGGTTATTGAACCATTGTCCCTAATCAAGGATGCCAGCCTTTCTAGCCAAGAAGCTTTCCATAGGCAGACTTTTTCACAAGCACTCTAGCATTTTCTCCATTGTTGCATAAATACCCCCAAAACTACTAGATTATCATCCTTCAAATTTCTTCGTAAAATCCGCTTCTGATAATACTACAAAACACTCTGCAGAAGCTAGGCAGATAGAGTGCTGTTTGTTATTACTTCTGACTACACCAAGCAGAAGAAATACTTCAGAGACAGTGAAGCATAACTTGAAATAGTGCAACATCTGTGTTGACAGCTGGGAGTTGTCAGCAGCAGATACATCATGCTGGCAAGTCACAGTCGATGATGGGGTTATCTACTTTGAGATTAACCACCATATGGATCCTGAGGCATGGAGATTGTGTCGTCAATATCAGCATATACAGCATGCACAGATTATACCTATCCACTTCATGTGAAAAGGACTGCTGTTCATGCACGGGTCTTTTTAGCCACAGCTGTACTCTCAAGATGTTAAACCGCTGTTAGCGTCATTTTTGGTCACCAAAAAAGAAAAATATATATCCCCAAAAACAAAACACCAGTCATAATGGTCTCAACTATATTTTGCTTGCGTCTGTCTGTTTGTTGTATCCACCTGTTTTCCCTAGCTTTGTCTCTAAATGGTAAGTAAAGCTGACTAAAAAACAGAATTTCCCTCCCAGGAACAATTTTGAATAAGACATTTAGTCCAGATATGGGATGAAAATTTTAAAAAATTGGGGGGGGGGGAAGAAGTCTCAAATTCCCTTCTAGGAGCACAGAAAAGGAATTTTTCTGCTTGGTGCCCAGGGAGCCTGGCAGCCTGGAAAGCTGTGGAGTCAAGAAGTCCCAACTCCAGTGTCCCACCTAGGCTGGCTGCCACAGATTTGGGGAACCTGGCAACCCAGGCTCCCAGTAGCTTGCCAGGCAGGGGGATGCAGAGCCTGGGAACTTTCATTTATATTTTCCTGATAGAAGATTGAATGTTTCCAGCAAAATCAAAGTTTTCCATGAGGAAAATTTTGATTTTGTGGAAACTGCATTTTCTGTTGGAAAATCATTCTGACAGAAAATTCATGACCAGCTGTAATTGTAAGCTTTTTGATACAAGGACCCCGCTCACCCTTTTTAAGTTTGTATGAACAGGGCCTAGCACAATGAGGCCCCGGGGCCTGAATGAGACCCAAGACACTATCATAGTAAGATTAACAAAAATCCTATTCTACAACAAATTCTATAACAAATATACTTTTAGAAGGATAAGAAAAACAAATTCTATAACAAATATACTTTTAGAAGGATAAGAAAACTGTGTCTTCCAAAATCCTCTTTCTAGCATTGTTTCCATAAAGATTATCTTTAATGAAGATAAAACCAAATTGTCTTAAAACGTGAATATAGGACGGTTCTCCAAATCGCCTTTAGCTCATCACAGAGGTCAAGGTGGCACAGGTACACCTGCTCTGAGCTTAGAACTCTTGCTCCTTTGTCAGAATTACAAAACCCGTCCTCTTTCTGTACACCCTCATAGTAATAAGTGTTATGTAGGTATAGAGCCCATATCATGAAAACAAATAACACCACTTCACTGCGTACTGGCAGCCATTTTGTGCGGGCTGGTCAACACTCAGTTAAAGCAGTGGTCCTCAGATTTTTGCCTTGCATGCTCCCTACCTCTGTCTCTGCTCCCCTCCCCACCTTACCTCCCAGGTAGTGCTGGGAGCAGGACTACGGTTGAAGTCATGGCCTGTGGCTGGGAATGGACCAACAATCAGGGGCTGCAGTCAGGGCCAGGGGTCAAGGGTGGGAGTGGGGCTGTGGTGATGATGGTTGAGGCTGGAAACAGGGGAGCTGGGGGAGGCTGCCGCAACCAGGGACTGGGAGAAGGGTCCAGAGGCTGGAGCCAGGCTCAGAGCACTAGCTCAGGGCAGAGCAGGCTGAGTCACGCTCCCTTCCCCACCCCTCCATGGGGGCTGATCTAGGCCCAGCTGTGTTCCCCCCACCTCCCGAACATCCTCTATGCTCCACAGTTTGGGGATCTCTGAGATAAAGGGAAATAATGGGCAGGTTGTGGAATCTCCATCATTGTAGGTTTTTAAGAGCAGGTTAGACAAACACCTGTCAGGGATGATTTAAGAGGGTACTTGGTCCTCCCGTGAGTGCAGGGGGCTGGACTTGATGCCCTCTCATGGTCCCTTCCCGTTTCTGTGATTCTATGATAATCTACTTGGGAGCATGGAGAGATTAAAGTGACTTTAGATATTGCCCTGCCACTGAGTCCCCCTTCCAATTTTTGTGTCTTTTCTATATTTTCCTATTTCTTAAAATAGTTCTTCTTTGCCCTGTGGTTTTATGGAAAGACCTATGTAGACAAGAAAAAACTGACTGTATGGAGAAAACAGTGAAACCGAGTCTCTGAAGTGCTGGCAAATGTGTAAAGTAAATTGGAAACATTTTTCTCTGATATTTCAGTTATAGTTCTCTTGAGTATTGTAAAACTAAGATTATTTTTAAATTTACAGTGCTGCTTTAACAAATGGTGTTGAACCCCATACCCCAAAAGGTATGGAGAAGGGTTTCTGTTATACATGCATATGTTGATTTACATTGTTACCTTCATTGATGTTTCTCCATTAGTTAATTTTCTAATGTTCTTGCCATAGTTGTTGTTATAGCCTTTGTAGTTCTGAAGTCTGTAATACACAAGAAATGTAAATAAGCAAACAAAACCCTGTGTTCAGAATCTGTTTCCTTAATCATTTGTCTTGTAGAAATAGAAAGTTAAGAATTACGCACAGTAATTTTAAAACAAGGTCAAAGAGAACTGAACTATCCTTTGCATTGCATTGGCTCCGCCTTGTATACTCAGGTAAATGGACCCCATGTTCCTAGACCTGCTGTTATATATCTGCTCCTCTATTTTTTTTCTTTTTCTTTTAGACCTTCTGCACCCTTAAACAAAATGCAAACCCACTGATGTTGATTAGGTGTGCAACTTGCATTTGCCAGTATTGTGGTTTGCTTTGTTAGGAGAGGGGTGGGATGAAAGTGGAAAACCAGTTTTGAAGGACTCTGAGCCTTCACTTATTGAAGTTCAGCATGAAGATGCTCCATATAATAACTGATACTCCCTTCTTCTTGCCTCTCCCCTCTTGTGTGTCTACCTAAATGTAAATCAAGAGTGTACGGACGCGTCCTGTCATATCTAAAATATATATACAAGAATTAGCTTGTCCATGAAAAGGATGTGGCTAGCACACTTTCCCTCCTCCCAGTATTTACTTGTTCAAGTGGCTCTGCCAAAGGGTTTGATGTTCCTTAACAATGACAGACTAAGAATAAAAAATGGGTTTCTGCCCTCTCATTGCTTCTGTTAAAATAAAGCAAGAAGGCCCCACAGGTGTTCAAAGCATGCTTTCTGTGTGCTTTTTTGTTTAACTTAATGATTGATATTTCTGGTGTTTCTTTCTTGGTTTTGCTGGAGTTGTCCTTGGAGAGGACCAGAGCACTGGAGTGACGTCACTGAATCTTTTAACAAAGAAAACTTACTTCGTAATTGTTTGTCAAAGTTTGAATTAAATGCATGTTATGAAAAACAAAGTCTGAATGACCCTTCCCCTCTCAGTTGTTCAGGTTTCACTTTGTGCTCTCATATAATCTGATATGTGTTCTCCAGGCAGCCTGTCATTCAGTTAAAGCAAGATAGTTAAACCCCAAGTTTCTAATGTAAAATAAATAAATAAAATAAGCAGAACACTTTTTCTTTTTCCAGGCTTCCTTTATAAATCAAGGGTGTTTTCATAGTTAGAGACTCTGTAACCATTTTTCTACAGCAGGGCAGCTCACCCAGTACTCCCAGGTTTAGGTGACGTGTCAGGAATGCCTGAGTACTCTCTGTTATTGCTTCCACATTTGCTACCAGCCATGGAAAAAGTGACTAATACAGGCAAACACCCAAAAAAGCACAACCCATTTTTTCTTATGTAGGTCACCTTTAACTTTATATTAACAGAAGAGAAAATAATGAATAAAATTCCTTGTGATAAACTTTAATGTGCTCTTTGACTGTTTTAAATACTTTATTTCCATAAATGATTCAGCTAAGTTGTAGTGAAGTGTTTGTAATAGCAAGAATAGGCACTGCCTCTTATAAAGGGGAGAGCTAAGTTATATCTCATAATCATTATCAAAGGCTGTCTTGACTATGTATCTGTCTTTTCCCTGTCAAACAAACAATATTTCCATACTCTCTCTGTTATTGCTTCCAAATAAAAATAGTTTTAAAAGCATGCAGGGCAACGAAGAGATATTTCTAAGAAGTTTATTGTAAAATGGGAAAAATGTTGTGACCTCTTTCAAATATAAATTCTTTATAAGAAAACTTAGAAGCTGTGTACAGATCTTGGATTCAAATGATTGCACCAAATATGTTGCTATCAGAATCCATGAATGGATGTGTCTCTGTACATTTTATAGGTTTATAAATATGCATGTATTGCCTATAGTCCTCTTTTCTTTGAAAGAAGTTACACTTTAGAAACTACACACTTCTGTTATGAAAAGAGAAAATTGCTTTGAACACCATGTTCAGGATTAAAAAAATATTCACTTACTTAGCTTTGCAGACAGTTTGTAGGCCCAAGTGTTCATGGGGGAAAATGGTGCATTCTCTTACATATCACAATTTTGTTTGAAATGCTCAATATCCTAGTTGTTGATAAAAATGGTATCCATCATGACCTTAAAGAAACCTAATAGTTTATAGTAAATATCTTCTGTTACAAATGCAAAATATAGTGCTTGGTAGGGGAAGAATCAGCATAATTTATTAGTATTCTACATCTAAGAAAGCTGCATTGTATGTTTTTGTTTTCAGGAGTTGTGTCAATGCCGACCTAGCGAGGGAAACTGTTCCTGTTGCAAGGAGTGTATGCTTTGTCTAGGCACGCTTTGGGATGAGTGCTGTGACTGTGTTGGTAAGTTAACTGTTTATTACCTACTGTTACAGCTCATTACATGATTTCTGTAATTAGAAAGGTAAATTCTCCAGGGAAGGATCTGTCTTAAATATTTTAATAAATAGCACACACTGAGAGTTGAATAGCTAAATATAAGCAAGTAGCTATTACTGGGACACTTAATTACATTATCAGTGGTATTCCTGATTTTATTCAGTTAATGTCACGGTACCTGTGTGCTCACCCTATTTCAGATTCTGGACAACGCCTGATTTGTCATCTGAAAGGAGCTCAGTACATAAGCAGTATTCAGTTCTCACATTCTTAGTTACAGTGGCAGAACTAACTACAGAATCTGGTTGGAAATATACAAACAGTGCAGCTGAAGGCTTCCTGGCTTATAAACCCTCAGAGCTAAAAATAAATACTCCAAGTCTTTACCAGACACTTACTAGCCAGAAGAACAACAGAGTCCTGTGGCACTTTTAAAGACTAACAGATTTATTTATCGCATGAGCTTTCGTGGGAGAAAATCCCACATCGTCAGACTTTCTCCCACGAAAGCTCATGTGATAAATAAATCTGTTAGTCTTTAAAAGTGCCACAGGACTCTGTTGTTTTTCTCCAGTAGACTAACACGGCTACCCCTTTGGAATTAGCCAGAAGAGTAAACTTTCTAGCGAGAAGTGGGTGTGGATGGTGAGGCTGAGTGTTCCACCGGAGAGATTGGAGGATAAAGCTCTGACAAGAAGCCCAGCACTAGTAGCTAAGACTTCTACCAGGACTTCTACCAGCAGGGTCCTAGGACAGCACCCTGCTTAGGGATTAAATCTTCTCTATCAGCTTCATGCATGTAGGTATCTGATTTATTAGAAGCTTCAGCCTTCCTCTGGTTGCTGGAAAAAGTAAATGAGCTTCCTTTCTTTTCACTCAGGATCCTCTTGGCTGCTGTGAGAGGGGCAAGTCTCAATTGTTCTACCTTTCCCACAGCTTCTTTTTGGTTGAACCTCCCCTCTGTTGAAGATAATGAACAGCTACAGTACCTGTCTCCTCTAGGGGTGCTCATAGCTTCCCAAGCAATATCATGAAAGTGGACAAGGTTGTTGGTTGTATTCCTCTGCTCATTGGGGTTTGACCAGCTGTGGGACTGGCCAATTAACTATCACAACTTCACTTTGATTGTACCTCTGCCAAGTATCTGCCACAGCAGAGGTGCTGCAGTTGATGGTTGGCAGACTCAAGAAGGGAACTGTAACTAGACTTAAACTAGATTCATAGTTGGAAGATTGTTTTTGCAACCACGGGACTAGAAATTTCATGTCTTAAATGAAAGCTTCAGATCTGCAGAAGTTGAAGCTGAGGCACACGTGATCACCAGGAATGCTTTCAACTCCTGCAAATCTTGCAAATTCTGCTGAACAGCTGTGATTCTTAGCTTTCCAGGGGCATAAAGAATTTCTAGCTGAAAACTACATTACTCTAATGATTGAACTGGTATTTGGCTTTTTTCCATAGTGATTTTTAATGGGCTTTTCAGTGTGTAAACTTAATTTCTTAAGCTCCCTAAACGTAAGGAGAATTTTTATTTCTAGTTGCAGTGGGATTATTTCTGATTAACTGGACAAACACAAATAACATCAGATCTTGTATGAAAATTTGCAGTTCTTGCCTCTGTGAAATGTAAGAATAATAAAGTATGTTCCTGTGTCATGATCAGTCTTGGAAAGTCCATTATCCGGGAAGGTGGAATGATTTCCTAGGTCAGCGCTGATTGCTTTCTGCAGGATGTTTTCTTTTAATATAAAAAAAAATGGCTAACCCTTTATGGTTGTGTAGAACAGCTTTCACACCAAACCTAAACAGAGTCAATTGTAGCATTAGAAGGAACAGAGCATCAGACAGTTCTCCCCAGCAGAAGCTGCAGGAGTGGAAGTAAAAGTGTAGGTCAGTTTCTCTGGTGCTATTCAGAATTTTCTTGACAGCTTCACTGCTGTCCTCGATTGGGTCTATTTCATGTTCATGCATGGGTGAGTTTTAAGCACACTCTAGAGTAAATAACTGTGGAGAGCAATGAATCATAAGGAATGTATTAAAAATGGAGGCTAGCGTTAGGGATGCAGCAACATAGGTTCCTACCACCCTTGTAGCAGTTGGAAGGAAGGGAATAGTGTGGGAGAAGAGTGTATGTGGCTGGTAGAAGAGCAATCAGGAAGGGTTTCATTTTTTTCAGATATGTCCTTGCTGGATGCTACAAAATAGAGAGTCCCCAAGCAGGGTCCATGGAGAGCACCCTGGTAGGAATTTAAATACCCTTATCTTACTCAGCTGCTGAGAAAAGGAAGAGTGATGGGAACCTTGGATTTTGACCTGAATATTGCCCTTGGACACTGGGCCCCCTCATCATAGTTTGTCTTATGGACATTAGCTTAGTTTTAGAATCTCCTGTGTCTAATGGCATATAAGGCAACCCATTTTTCCCATTGCTGTCTGCCCAGAGAAAGATGTTTGACTCTACCGTAAGTTGTCTCCAGGGTGGCGGCATCCTTTCTGATCATCTTGCAATAAGTCGTTCTTTGTCCTCCACTCTTTCTTTTCCCTCCAAGTGGGATCCAGTCTAAGATTTAGCTTGTGCTTCTGCCACAGCGTAGCTTGATGACATGGCCAAACCGCTGCAGCCATTTCTGACTATTGCATTTCCATTCCGCTGACCTGTGCAGTATAATGTTTCCATGTTGGTTATAGAATCTCTTCAACAAATTCCCCAAATTCTTCTTAAATAATGCTGATGGAGTGCATTGAACTTCCTGTTGTATATTTCCACCATCTGCTAAGATTCTGAGGTATACATAGTGTTGCGAGGACAATAGTGTAGTACAAACTCCTTTTAGTGTATACATTTATCATCTTACTCTTCCAGATATTTGACAAACAGAAAAAAGATCCACTGATTTTTTCCAGTTCTTGCCTTTGCATCTTAATGAGCTGTCCTTTAGGAGATATTGTACGTTGAAAATAGATGAAGTTGTGAGTTCTTTAATACTCTACTTCACCACACACATCCACTAGTTTGATAGCATTCTCTACTATTTGCATGATCTTGGTCTTCCGCATAGTGATACAAAGTCTCACTTTGGCCATTTCTGCTTTTATGTTCACAGGAAGTCTTTTCTTTCTATCCAAGTTTGTATCTAAGTCTCGCAACTTATTTCTTGCCAAAACAATATGAGTGCAGTAGGCAGCAGCTGTTCCCATTCTCGTCCCAAAGTCTATGACCATTCAGAGGAGAAGTAGGGATAGTATACAACCTTGCCGGTAACAATCTTAAACCATTCCATGTCTCTGTTCTCTATGCTGATACAGCATGCAGACTTATCATACAAAGCTTTTATCAAATTAACAGATTTGCTGGGAATCCATAGTGTCTCAAGATGTTCCAGAGGGTTTCTCTGTGGACAATATCAAGGAAGTTCTGGCCATTTGGTGTCTAGCAATCTTTTCAAGCTCTATATATGAATTATTAATAATATAAATGGGAGTGGCTGGAGTTGAAGGTGCAGGAGAGATCCTAAATATGGTATTGAAAGACTTGGGAAGTGTGGGGAGTGAGGGACAAAATATAGAGGCGGAGACAGAGAACATAGCACAAGAAAAGAGAGAAATAGCAGGTGGAGAGGAAGAAAGAAAAGAGGAAAATAAGCACCCAGGAAAAGATGAACTGTGATCTCAAGCAGAAAAGACAGAGTTGGAGTAAAGATGAAACAAAAGCAAGAGAAAGAACTACATAAAATGTTGACATGAATATTGTATTAATTGTAGTATACAGTGAACAATTATGTGTTCTTTTTGTTTCCAGGAGGCCTGGGCTTAGGGAAATGGCATTGTAGGTATTTTTCACGCTGTCTCATAGGTTTCAGCTAAATTTTTCAAGTCCTGATCACACTAATGTAAACAAATACCTTTTTTTTCAGATGCTGGTATTGTAGTATTTTTGTATTCTCTTCACATCCATTGCACCTTATTTAAATGTTGTAAAGCTGTCTCCCAATAAAACATTTTTATTTTTTAAAAGGAATGAAAGCATTCCCTGATTTGTAGATGCACAGTTCATTGGCTTCTCTTGGCTTCTTTTGTTACTTAAAAATTGCTTTATAAAAGTCACAATTATAAAATCTCACTACTATAGACATCAGCTTGAAATGTAGGTGTCAGAACTCGTGTGCAAGGGAACAAATGCCTAATGAGCTCTATGATTCTGTTCTGCTGGTGGTTGTCAGTCCAGATGTTCCCAATCATAGTCTTGATAATCACACACAAGACTGAAGTCATTTGTCTTTATCTAAATTTTGTTTTATTGAAGCTCTGTGGTATTGATGTGAAATTTTTAGGGTATAGTAATGCTAATACACAGTTATTAAGCCTATAAAATAAGCAGTAATAATAAGAAGATATAATTGAATTAAGGATTCTGATAATAAAATAAACTGAGAGTAGAGTACCATTCTGGCCACTAAAATAACTTTTTTTTAGTGAGATTGACACCAAAAGTCTTTGCTCCTCAAAAAATGACAAATCTGCAATAAATTGATGCCAAATTGATGTAAGATGAAGTTTTTTATTGTTGTGTTTGGCTATGCTGCAAATAACAGAAAGTGAAGCCAGGAGAGCAATCCAAGTGTGGACTCTATAAAGATCTCTATTTTTCAGCTTCACAACACATTTCAGTTGGTGGCATTGTATTAATATCTCTATGATGCTTTTATACCCTGGAGAGCTTTCAGCTTTGCCGTAAAAGTTGTTTCAGTAGAGGGGCTTGTGAGAAATAGAAAGTAAATTTCTACTGTAAAAGAGTTGCTGGTTTTGAAATATGATTCTGTGTTAGTTTTTTCCAGTTCTGTCTCAGATGCCTCTATTTCTTGTCATTTTGAAGCTATCTAATGGTAGTATTAGCCTTCGATAGAACTATTTATTTTAAATCTGGCAGATCCTATATGGAATGATTTTAGGCACATTTTGCTCTATATTGTATGTGATAAGTTTCTGGTGACTGGACAAGATGCTTTCAGTATAAATCCTTTTAAAAACCCTCTTCAATTTAAACCAAACTTAATGAACTTGAGCCCTCATAATTCTGCAAAGTAAAAGAAGCTTCTTTTTATGATAGCAGGTCCTGAACATGTAAACAAACACGATATAGGCTAACAGAAGAAGCCTTCCTCATAAGAGACTCCAGGAACCAGGGAGCCTATCAGTTCCAACTACCCAAAAGTACATTTGTAAAACTAGTCACTAAATTAATATTTAGACTGATACGTGGAAAAGAATGTGTCAAGTGATTTCTCATATGTGTGGTTTGCTTTTGTGTTTAAGCACACAGAATGACTTAAAGAGAGATGTTGTGTTCAAATAGAGTGAAGATATTTTTAATACAAACATCAACGATTGCACTGTCATTAAAAGTAAAATACAGTTAATGAAAAATTAGCATCCACACCAATAGAACAAATAAGGCTTTGTGTTCCAAGTAAAATGCTTGCAGACAGAGGCAAGGAAGGCTGAGAATGGGACACAGCATTATTTCTGAATGCTGCTCTTTCTGGTGCTGGGTGGGAGACCATTTTAAGAGGTTTTTCTGTAGCTTTTCCCTTTACTCTTTTAATTCCTCTGCAGGCATGTGCAATCCTCGCAACTACAGTGACACGCCTCCAACTTCCAAGAGCACTGTAGAGGAGCTGCATGAACCAATCCCTTCCCTCTTCCGGGCACTCACAGAAGGGGATACTCAGCTGAACTGGAATATTGTTTCCTTCCCTGTTGCAGAAGAACTGTCACATCATGAGAATCTAGTTTCGTTTTTAGAAACGGTTAACCAGCCACAGCACCAGAACGTCTCTATTCCAAGCAACACTGTCCATGCACCACCGTACTCTCGTGACAAAGGTAACAGTTTGTTATCTAATGGCTAAATTCCTAGTATTACCTTTGTGAAGAGGGTCCTGAAAAGGACAAAATATGCTTTTATTAACCATGCTCTAGTCTCCTTAAAGAAAAGCTAGAAGACATGGTCCCTACCCTGAAGAGTTTTGTCTAAATTCTGTCACAATGTGACAAAGGGGGAGTGACTGCATGGACAAAGGGAAGAATAATGTACAATCTTAGGGGAAGAATGAACCAGAAAACAATTTGTCAGCATGAAATTTCATCTCCAAAATGCAGGGTTTAATCTGCTCATATCACTCCAAATGGGATAATGTAAAACACTCTCAGAAGCTGAAGCCATTGCCTTTTCTGATTCAGAGAAAATGAGTCTCAGATCAGGAACTACACCCAATCTCTCCTACAGAGATAAAGAAGTAGGCTACTGGGACAGTCCTAAATATGTAGCTTTAAGGAGCTAATGGGAAAATTCAGAGAGCTGGTTTGTTTTTCACTGGATCTGGAATAGATGTTAAAATCTTGGTCCAAGATGGCGTGTTTTGAGCATTTGACGGACAAACTCATATTCCAGGTAATACTGGATTAACTATTGATCTGAATAAATTTTATCTCTTTATTGGCATTGATGGCATTGTTTCAGAAGATGTACATGCTTGGTGGAAGGATGCTAGATTGCCAGGGAATAAAGATGTCAAATTCAGTTGTAATGGTTGGGGGGAGGGAATCCTTTTCTGCTCATTGATTTTTTTTTAACATCAGAATTTATAGCATTTCCCCCAGACCTTCCCATCAAACTTAGAGAAACTTCTTAAATAGTTCTTTTCTCTTAATTAAATGATTTCTTAACACTTAATTTTAAAAAAAGAAAAGAAAGATTTTTTTTGATTTTGTTAGTCATATTTATAAGCAGTACTATGTTTGGTTTTTTTATTTGTTTGAATATTGGTAGCTGTGTGCTGTTCTTCTTCATCGAGTGATGTCCCTGTGGGTGCTCCACTTGAGGTGTCGTGTCCCGCGGTGCCCAGGATCGGAGACTTTTCCAGCAGTGAGGGGTACAGGGCTGCGCACGCGCGCTGGTGAAGCTGCAGCCATTGGCACGCTCGGCTGCACGCGTGCGCGGCCGTAGCCCGCCATTCCTTCTCTACCACCGGTCCGAGATGGAGCAATTCAGCAGTTCTCTTCACTTTCTTTCTTCTCCTTTCGCGTCTAAAAGAGAGAGAGAGGGACAATAATTATTCTCATAGTTAGGGTAGTACTTCTTTCCCCGTTTCCCACTCCTTAAAAAAAAAAAAAAATTTCTGTGTTCCCTCAGAAATCCCTTCTTCTCTGACCCGTCGTAATTCGTTCATCTCCTTCAGACCTTTTCTTAAAAACAAAAAAACAAAAAAAACCTCCTTCCTCTTCTTAAGACCCCCTCAAAAGAGGGGGAAAAAAAAAAAAGAAGATAAGGAAACTCGCGAAATGCCGAGTTCGCTGGGCTTCAACCGTTGCGCCAACTGTAAAGACGCCATGCCTGCCTCAGATGGCCATTTCACCTGCATTCAGTGTTTGGGAGAGTTGCACGTTCCCCTCAAGTGTAACCACTGTAAGAGTATGAGCTCTAGGGCTCGTAAAGATCGGGAGCTACGCCTGAAGCTATTTCTATTAGAAAGCTCCCTAAGACCAGCTTCTGACCCCGGACCTCCAAGGAGACCTGCGGAACGCTCTCTGAGGGAAAGGACAAGGTCCCCGGTCTCACGCCACGAAGGGCAAAGATGTCACCTGTACGCCCATTACCTCCTGTTTGTACCAAAGAGGCTTTAGGTTCCTCGGGTACTGATAAACAGCATAAGTCTAAGACATCGACTAGCTGCAACAAAGATTCGAGGAAGCGCGAGGATAGCGCACCTCGAAAGGCACCGAGCCATTCTAAGAGCTCGGTTCCGGGCTCTGCGGATCCGCCAATGTCCGCGGCACCGACCTCGGCACCGATAGCCCCTCCGGCATGGCACCGATCCGGGACGCTGACTGGGCCAAAACCTACATTAACAGCACCGACAGCAGCATCACAAACCGCACAAGGATCGGTACCAGGTCCTTCGGAACCGCAAGGCCCTATGGCACCGTCGGATTAACATCCGGTGCCGTTATCGGATCCGCTTGGCTCTTTCACGGCACCGACCACTACCAGTTCCCATAGCCAACCAAAAAAGAGACAATCCAAACAAAAACATGCAGAACCCTCTCCTTGGCACTCACCTCCTGAACACCATCAGCTGATGCACACCTCATCACCTAGCCGGTCTCCATTGCCAGAAGATGCCTATTTTTCTTTGAAGCATTCTTCACCTTTCAGAGCCACCTCTCCTCCTCCTGACTTCTTCCATCATACCATACATCCACACCACCATTATGTCTCTCGATCCTGGCATCCGCATCCATCGCCGTACCATGGGCACTGGGACCCATATTATCCATATTACAGACACTTTCAACCACCACTACCTTCAGCTCCTCAATCTTCTCCGTCCCTCAGGAGACTATCACCAAAGCCGCTATTGCATATGCCATCACATTCTCAGGACGATACTTTATCTTCATATAGGGAACCTTCCCCCGAGGTCCATGATTTCTCCTCATCCCCGGATGATGTAGTTGTGCCTTCTACGAGTTCCTCGGTGGATGATACTAGAGAATTTAACGACCTTTTTAAAAGAATGGTACGAGACCTCAACATACCATTGGAGGAAGTTAAGGAGGCCCAGCATAAGATGCTGAGGATTCTCCATACCACCGCCTCAGCCAAAGTAGCTATCCCAATGGACACAGCCCTCATGGACCCAGCAGAGGCGATTTGGTCAACTCCAGCCTCAATAGCTCCAAGCAACAAATGAAACGACAGGAAATATTTCATCTCCCCTAAAAATATGGAATTTCTGTTCACCCACCCCAGCCCAAATTCTCTAGTTGTAGATGCGGCAACGCATAAGGCGAGACAGTCAACCCATAGGTCATCCCCTTATGACAAAAACTGAAAGAGGTTAGATTTACTAGGTAGGAAGGTGTATTCATCGTCAACCCTGATGCTCAGGGTGGCCAACTACCTTACACTTCTTTCCAACTACAATCACGGCATCTACGAAAAGTTATCTCTGTTCGCTGAGGATTTACTTGATGATAAAAGGGAGCAGTATAATAAATTACTTGCTGAGGGCCAGCTAGTGGCACGTACTTCGTTACAAGCTTCGTTGGACGTAGCCGATACCACAGCAAGGGCAACTGCCACAGCCACCGTTATGTGCAGAGCATCATGGCTGAATAGCGCAGGTTTGCCCAAAGACCTACAAATGAAGGTGGAAGATCTACCCTTCGACAAAGCACATCTCTTTGCAGAGAAAACTAATGATGTCCTTCACTCAATGAAGGACTCAAGAGCGACACTATGCACATTAGGAATTTACACCCCTTCCAACAGACGCAACACCTTCCAATATCGCTTTCAACCCTACCAATGTAGGTATCCTGAGCAAAACAGACACAGACAATTCGACAATCAGAGATAGAGACAACGTCCACTACGCCGTAGGCAGAACCAACAGCAGCAGTCCACTGCTGCCCAACCACCCCATAATAAGAACAATTTTTGATGGGCTGGTCGAGGGTTCAAGAACTCCCTCGCTGCAAACAGCAACTCACAATTACCGCTACGACTTCATCCTAAGACCTTTCCTTACCACCTGGTCATCTATAACAACAGACAAATGGTTCTTGCAGATTATCAAGAATGGGTACACAATTCCATTCTTGGCTGTGCCCCTCCACATTACCCTACCCCGTCTCTCTTAAGGGACCCAACTCACGTACAGTTCCTGTTACAGGAGATTCACCATCTCTTACGCATAGGAGCCATAGAGTGCGTTCCATCTTGCCACGTAGGGAAAGGATTTTATTCCAAATATTTTCTGATTCAGAAAAAATCAGGAGGGTGGAGGCCGATCATGGACATAAGACCCTTAACCAAATACATAAAGAAAGAGAGATTCAAGATGGTAACTCTGAGTACAATAATTCCGTCGCTGCAGCAGGGAGACTGGTTCTCGTCCCTCGACCTTCAAGACGCCTACTTCCATATCACAATTCACCCTGCACATCGGCGCTTTCTACGCTTCACAATCGCAAATCAGCACTTTCAGTACAAGGTCCTTCCCTTTGGGCTATCGACTGCTCCCAGGGTTTTCTCGAAGGTTTTGACAGTTGTCGCAGCCCATCTCCGAAAACAGGGAGTAATAATTTTTCCTTATCTGGACGACTGCCTCATGCGAGCTCCAACCCAGACTCAAGCGGCCGACATGACAAACCTGACAGTTCAAACTTTCGGTACTCTGGGCCTAAGAGTAAATATGGGAAAATCGTTTCTCCAACCATCTCAATGCGTTCAATTCATTGGAGCAGAGCTGAACTCCCAACTAGGCAAAGCCTTCCTTCCGGGAGACAGGTGCACAACCATCCAAGAGTTAATAAACCATGTGTTTGCACTTCAGTCAGTCTCCGCCAGGACAGTTCTCCAATTACTGGGGCATATGGCTGCCGCAGTTTTTGTAGTGCCCCATGCGCGGCTTCGAATGCGCCCACTCCAGATGTGGCTTTCCACCAGGTACAAGCCATCGAGGCATTCACTACAGAAACTTCTGACAATTCCTGCGGAAACCAAACGCACCCTCCATTGATGGACCTCTCTCAAGAACTTGTGAAAAGGTGTCCCTTTCCATCGGGAAAGCCCTTCTGCCATACTGACCACCCACGCTTCCCTGCTTGGCTGGGGGGCACATTTCGGTCGTCTAACCACTCAAGGCCGATGGACGAAACTAGAATCCTTCCTGCATATAAACATTTTGGAATTAAGAGCTGTGCGATATGCCTGCAAATACTTTCTTCCTCTGATAAAGAACACCTCTCTCAAGATCATGACAGACAATATCGCCTGCATGTTTTATATAAACTGCCAGGGAGGTGCCAGGTCTCGGCTCCTCTGTTCGGAAGCACTGAAGTTATGGAACTGGTGTATCAGCCATGGAGTAACCATATCGGCGGCCTACCTGCCGGGCCTACAGAACACAACAGCAGATGCCCTGGGCAGGAACTTTCTCAGTGCCCACGAATGGCAACTGAGCACAAGGGATCTCAATGGCATTTTTCACCTTTGGGGAAAGCCAACAATCGATCTATTTGCAATAGAAGACAATCGAAAATGCCATCGTTACTGCTCCAGGGCAGGGAGGGGCAAGCGATCCCTAGGCGATGCTTTTGTAGTCAGCTGGAACAAAGGGCTCCTGTACGCTTTCCCTCCAATACCTCTTCTGCACAAGGTTATCCAGAAAATAAGGACGGACAAGGCGTTAGTCATCCTAGTGGCCCCAGCCTGGCCAAGACAGACCTGGTTTGCAGAACTGCTGCATCTCTCAATCTGCAAACCAATCACCCTACCTCTACAACGCAATCTTCTTTCTCAGCATCGCAACCAGTCTTTACACCCGGACATTCACAAGCTACAACTAACAGCCTGGATGATAGATGGCTCTCTTGCGAGGAACTACAATTCTCAGAGCAGATCAAACATGTATTGATCAACAGTAGAAAGCCATCCACCAAGAAGACTTATCTCCATAAATGGACAAGGTTCTCCACTTGGTGTGCCTCGTCACAATCTGATGCAAGATCGTGTTCCATTTCAATGATTTTAGAGTATATGTTACACCTCAAACTTTCGGGTCTTTCTATCACTTCCCTAAAGGTACATCTATCAGCGATTTCCGCTTTTTGGAACAGTGACCTGGGTTTTTCCCTACTGTCTCACCCAACAGTTAAAAGATTCATTACAGGCTAGTGTTGGGGCTACACCTGAGGTCCCACTGGGTAAGTCGGGGGGGTGGAAGACCACGAGAGTCGAGGAAGCCCCCTGCCCCAGGCTCAGGGACGGCCTGTCCTGGTTCCAGGACAGAAAAGCTGATAACATGTCTCCGCATACCAGCATATCAGTTCCCACCAGCTGGATTTTGCAGCCTTGCAAGAATCTTTTACTAAAACCTTGAGCAGACAAAGGAGATGGGGGGGGAAGGAGGAGGAGGAGGCTTGCAATAGATAGTAAGGACATGCATTGAAGTAAACTCAGCAAGAATATGAATACCCACATATATAAGGGTCTCTGCAACCAAAGGGCTTTGCGCATGATTTGAGACGTGCCTATCTCCGTGTGCCTGCTTGAGATCTCAAATAAACTTTTGTGTGCTTCTCTGTCCCGGTGTCCTTATTGGTGTTACGCAGTCCGGGCAATGAACCCACCCTGTTGATGACCCCAGCCTGTCTTCGGGCGTCCTACCTGCAACAGTTCTTGGCACCCCAGATGGGACTTTAGGGGCTTCAAACAGCCTTGCCCGGACCTCACTGAGAGCCAGGGCAGCCGCCACTGCTTTGACGCCCACGCGCGCACCGGCATTTGCCGGAGGGCCTCGTTGCGTGGGACTGTCCAGCCCGGTGAGCACTTTGGTGCAATGCACCCTTGATAAACGGAGAACCACTGCCAGAGGGTCGGGCGATGGTGTGGAACCGGTCCGCATACAGGTAGGACTAGTCCATTTGGTGGTAAGTCCGTTACCCTGGGGATGCCCAGGGGTAGTCCCGGGAAAGTATGGGACAAGGACAAGGGAAGGGACCGGGGTATTGTACCCCCTTGGAATGCATTTTGTTAAACTGGAAAAGCCTGGGGTTGGACCCCATGACTAAGAAACAATTAAAAAGGTTTTGTTTTGTAGATTGGCCTCAGGACCAGTTAGAGGACCGGGAGCGATGGCCCCAAGGGGGGTCTCTTAATTATAACACCATTCTCCAGCTTCTTTTGTTTTGCCAGCGCACCAGAAAGTGGCTTGAGCACATGTATGCCCAGCTGTTTATGACTGCGGGATCGAAAAGAGCTGTTGCGGAAATACAGTCTGGTCGCGACTGGGTTGGAAGCGTCCTTGTGTAGATCATCCCCTCCCACGGCTGTAATGGTGGAACCGGCACCCCCTCCAGATAGGGACGAGGGCCCCAGAGAACAGGCAGGGGAGGCGCCCCTGGGCAGGTATCCCCTTATAACTGAGACGGTAATTGCACGCCC
>ML685766.1:22131962-22250441 GCA_007922175.1 Pelusios castaneus
TGTCTGTGTTCGAAGGGTGTCTGGCAAGTCACAAGCCAGACTGCGATGATTGCAATATCCTCTTGCGAACCTTACTCTCCGAAGTTGAGAGGCAACAGGTTATCGTGAAAGCTAGGGAGGAGGCAACACGGAGACATGAATGGGATGGAAACGCCCTGACAGCCGAGAATCAGGTCCCCCTTGTAGATCCGCAGTGGGACCCCAGTGACCCTGATCATTATACACGTCTTGCCATGTATAGGGAACTGCTCCTTCTCGGCCTTCGGCAATCTGCAGTTCGTCATAACAATTGGACGAAGCCGTATGCAGTAACCCAGGAACCCAAAGAGAGCCTGGTGGCATTCTTACAGCGCATCCGGGACAGTATTAGGCAAAATACCAATGCCGACCCTGACGAGGCGGCAATGGAAGCCGTAATTAAAGGTATTCTCACCAGCCGAGCAGCTCTGGACATCAAGCGGAAGCTGCAGAAGAAGGAGGATTTAATGAGCATGACCATAGCCCAAATCCTAGTGATTGCCAATCGGGCCTACTCCTTCCGAGAAGACAAGAAGGACAAACGGCAGGTAAAACTGATAGTAGCTGCAGTTACGGCTAGAGAACCCAGAAGAGCACAGGAAGGAAAACCACAAAGGGGGCGAGGATAAGGTAGGCCGGGGCCCACAGAGCGGCGGTTGGGACGGAAGCAATGTGCCAGGTGCCGGAGGGAGGGGCACTGGAAGAATGAATGTCCAGACCGGGAGGTGACCCCCATGATGGAGGCAACAAGTCTTCCTGAATAGGGGTGTCGGGGAGGACGGCAGGGCCCACCACCGGAACACCGTGCAAAGATGAGGGTGGGCAACTCAGAAATAAGTTTTCTAGTGGACTCGGGAGCAGCTAGGACAGCGGTCAATCAGCCCTTAGACCTGCCTGTCGAAGACTCCCTAACTGTAATTTGTGCAACTGGAAAGGGGGTCAGGTGCCCTGTCTATGCCCCCGCAGAATGTACCTTAGGAGACGAGCATATTTCCCATCGCATGGTTTACCTCCCCGACTGCCCCACCCCTTTGTTGGGAAGAGACCTACTCTGTAAGCTGGGAGCCACTTTGCATTTTACTCAAGACGAAATTACTCTCAATATACCCCCCAGAGAATGCCTGGCTTATGGTAGTGGAACCTCAGGAAAAAGCACAAAAAGCTCCGAAGTGGGCAGACTGGGAGGATCAGGTTTATCCCCTAGTGTGGGCCACAGAGATCCCCAGGAAAGCCTCTCACATTACTCCGGTTACAATCCAACTCCTCCCAGGGAAAGCTCCAGTGAGAATTCGGCGGTATCCCATATGGCAAGAAGCGTGAGAGGGGCTGCGGACTATCATTAACACATTCCTAAGGTGTGGGGTCCTCCGGGAGTGTCAGTCGGCTTGGAACACTCCCATTCTGCCAGTTAAGAAGCCAGATGGCACCTACCGCCAGGTACAGGATCTTAGGGCTGTGAATGAAAGGGTGAAGCCCCTGCACCCTCTGGTGCTGAACCCCTATACATTGCTTGCCTCTATAGGGGAACAATATATGTATTTCACTGTTCTCGATTTAAAAGATGCCTTCTTTACCATCCCGGTGGAACAACAGTCCCAGGAACTGTTCGCCTTCGAGTGGGAGGACATGAAGCAGGTAAAGAAACAAATGTGCTGGACTGTTTTAGCCCAAGGCTTTAGGAACTTCCCCACTATTTTCGGCCAGGCACTTGCTGGGGACCTACAGGAGTGGGACAACCAGGAGGGAGTACTCCTGCTGCAATATGTGGAGGATCTCCTCCTGGCAGCCCGGGGACTGGAGGAATGCCTGAAAGCAACGGTAAGCCTGCTAAACTTTCTCGGGCTCAGGGGCTACCGTGTGTCACAAAAAGGCTCAGATTGCCCTTAGCGAGGTCCAGTACCTAGGGTTCCACATTCAGCAAGGGCAGTGACGGCTTTCCACTGAAAGAAAGGAGGCAGTTTGCCAAGTCCCCACCCCGATTAATCGGAAGCAGCTGCGGGTGTTCCTCGAAATGGCGGGGTTCTGCCGTATTTGGATCCGTGAATTTGGACTTATAGATAAGCCTCTTTATGACTGCCTCCAGGGTACAGATCAAGAGCCATTCCACTGGCCCCCTGAGGCGGAAGCCGCCTTTAAGGCTCTGTAGCAAAAGTTGCTAGAGGCCCCAGCCCTCGGACTCCCGGATTTGTCCAAGCCATTTTAGCTTTTCGTTCACGAGCTAAACCCCTCAGTCCACGCTCCAGCATCATACTGGGACCTTAACCTTGTCCTCAGATCTTTAACGAAGCCCCCCTTCGAACCATTGGCAACGTGCTCGCTCCTTCACCTTTCTATGAAAGTGTCTTTTTTGGTTGCGGTTACTTCTGCACGACGAGTCAGTGAACTCAGTGCACTAATGGCAGACCCGCCGTTCACAGTTTTTTCTCACGACAAAGTTTCGCTAAAACCGCACCCAAAGTTTTTACCTAAAATAGTGTCTGAATTCCACATCAATGAGACGATTCACTTACCAGTCTTCTATCTGAAGCCGCACAGGAATCCGGAAGAATCCATCCTGCACATCTTGGATGTCAGAAGGGCACTAGCATTTACCTGCAAAGAACAAAATTGTTTAGAAAATCAGACAGATTATTTATCTCCCTAGCTCCCAAATCGAAGGGGAATTCTCTCTCTAGTCAAAGAATAGCAAAATGGATTTCATCTTGTATCCAACTATGTTACAACCAAAGACAAATACTACCACCGTCAAAGACGAACGCCCATTCAGTTCAGGCTATGGGTACGTCTGTTGCTTTCCTCAAGGATGTACCTATAGCTGACATTTGTAGGGCGGCTAGTTGGTCCTCCCCTGAGACCTTTATCAGACATTATGCCATTGACAAATTTTCTAACAACGACACTCGTTTTGGCACGTCAGTGCTCTCCACAGTATCTGTAACCAGGTCAGCCGAAGTCCCTCCTCCACTTCAGGGTACTGCTACGTAGTCACCTCAAGTGGAGCACCCACAGGGACATCACTCGATGAAGAAGAGAACGTTACTCACCTGTGCAGTAACTGGACTTCTTCGAGATGTGTGTCCCTGTGGGTGCTCCACGACCCACCCGCCTCCCCTCTACTTCGTATGCTCGTTCGTTCCTTTACAGAGTCAAGCGGTAGAGAAGGAATGGCGGGCTACGGCCGCACACGCGTGCAGCCGAGCGCACCAACGGCTCCAGCTTCACCAGCGCGCGTGCGCGGCCCTGTACCCCTCACTGCTGGAAAAGTCTCCGATCCTGGGCACCGCGGGACACAACACCTCAAGTGGAGCACCCACAGGGACACACATCTCGAAGAAGTCCAGTTACTGCACAGGTGAATAACCTTCTCTTCCTGTGCTGGCTCTTTTATTTAACTAACGAAAGGATGCATTGCCTTTCCATATAAGTGTGAACCTCTGACCTAGTTATGTTTCTAGGCCAGGCTGTTTTTCATTAAATGGAACTGAGGGGGAGACTTTTCTAATTTCCTTTGATTTTAAGGCACGTTAGGAAAATAAATTAATTCCAGGTACAGGAAACCACGTGGTTAGAAAACATCTAGTTCATATCTGTGTTTGACATTGTTAAAATACTTTGCTCTCTTGTATTAGAATAATGCAAGTAACAACATTAAACTGTAAGCTGCAGAAAGCCATATGGGCACACAGTGCAGCATTTAAAGAAGTGACTTATACTAACAAAAGAGTTATGGTTGAAATCCTGACTCTGTCCCGGTGTATCTAGGTATTGCAGCCAGATGGAACACTGCATTTTCCTTGAGGCTCCTCTGTCATCTACCAATAGGGTGGATTCATGAAGGAGTTTCAACTTGAAACTCTTTTGAAACACAGCTTGAGAACATGAGGGAGAATGAAATTAATAAAATGGAAACGAGAATGCAGAACATAACACACAGAAAGGGCTGGAAAATGTAAATAGTTTCCTGCAATAACTAAAGTTAAAAAGCAGATATTTTTGCAGCAATGGATTTTCAGAAAAAATTATATTTCTTTATGTGCCTGCCCTGATATTGACTCCATTGACTTTCAGCAGGTGCCTGCAGGCAGAATGTGAAATTGACAAGAGCCTTTCAGGCTGGCTGCCAGAGAGGCAGAGAACCAGGGAGCTCGCCCTCTCTGTCTCTTCCCAGTTCCAGAAGATGGAGAGACCAGAGCTGGTCTGCTCAGCTTCTCCAACCCTGGGTTTAGATGGGAGGCTGAATGATTGGGTTCTCTGCCACTCCAGTGCCTTGAACTTGCAGTGTGGAGAAGAGGCTGAGAGCCAGGTTACTCAGCTTCAGTGGACCTTCTGGAAGGCATTTGTCAATTTAACTTGGTATTTTTTCTGATGGAATATTGGAGTTTTGGAGGAAAATGGAAATTTTCTCAAGACTTTATGAAAAGGACAGTTTCTAACAGGAAAACTCCTGACTTGCTCTAATAACAATTTGCATTTTATTCATGCTGGGAAAGGTCCCAAATCCATTTTTTTGTCTATTTTGTGAGACCGTGTGGTCCATAAGCAACATTATATTAAATAATTAGGTTCAAAGATCTTGCATGTTCCTGCTAAATTCCTAGAATGACGATTGAGTTAAACTTAGAAATAGGTACCCAATGCCCCCTGACTACCAGGCTATGATAGGAATTCAGCACAGAAATAAAAGTGAACTTTTTATAGTTAAGAAACTTGAGCAGATCAAATCCTTTTCAGTTTGTCAGTGGTTATAAATGGGATAGGTCTAAAATTGCTTCCAACATCACATAATTTGAGGAGGAATAGAAACTACTGGACAGTACGGACATAGTGGATAATATGCTCAATCACAATACGTGACTCATGTAGAAAGGCATCGGTACAGCTCGTGTAAGCATAAGTACTACAAACTACATGGACATTGGGTTCATGCCATCAAAATAAGATAAGCAGGACAGTGCATAGGCTAAATAAGAACAGCCTGTGTTGTTCCAATCTAAAACATCTACAAGAAAAATGCTCTCCTAGAAACAACACCAGCATATCCCACAGTCACTGGTACTCTTCAGTCTACTGAACCTAGGCAGTCCCACAGGGCAATGGTTTTCAAACTTTTTTTCTCGGGACCCAGTTGAAAAAAAATCATTTATGCCCGCGACCCAACAATTACATCTTTGAGCAATACATTCCAGTCTTTCGGTGGTGGCATCAGGGAGTGCTGTGGCCCAGTGCCTGAGGGTCTGCGACCCAGTACTAAGTCCTGAATCTAAGTTTGAAAACCACTGCCATAGGGCCCTGCACATCCAGGGCCTGGGCTTCCAAACATCTGTCAGCTCCGTTCTGACAGGGCTACTAGAAAATCGTACTTTTTTAGCATGCTGTGGTTCCTCTCTGCTCAGCTTGTCTTCCTTCTGTGGATACCTGCCATCTGTCACTAGCATTTCATGCTAAGAGGGCACCACACCAGAGATCCTCTTTTACTTGTTGCCCATAAGGTGCAGTGCTGATTTCTATGAGCCCCTCTACTTTTGCCCTAGCTTTGGAACTGGGGCTGTGTTGTCAATAACTGGAGGTTTGAAGGAGGAGAGAGGGATGGGACCCAGCATATTGTATGTTAATATTCTATAGGGTCCCACAAAACCTGGACTGGGTCTTGCCTAAAAGTAAAATTGCCATGTTCTGCCACAGTCTCTCTGACTGCCTAGAATCCATGCAATGCTTTTGCAGACATTGAAACTAAACTTGTCTGAGGTGTAGGGCTTATTGTTTGCAGCTCTAAATGAGTACTGGGAAAGCCCAAGAGACCACTGAGAGTTGTAATGTCAGATACCTCATGAACCACTGGGAAGCTAGAACTTCCCTTGGTACAAAGCATCCCCTTCTAGCCCTGGCACCTTGTGAGCTATTGGGCTTTAAAAATCACATTCTGTTACCATGCTGCTGCTTTCTTCACTCCCATCTTGACACTTCAGATGTTATTATTTTGAACTACTGGAACCGGTGGTGATTGTTCATGCCAGTGATTGTCAGCTCTGGAATCATAATTTCAAGCTGAATTGCAAAGCTGTTTTTCTGGGAATTGCTTTTTTTGTTCTATATATTTAGCTTAAACTCCTTTTTGGTGGCCTCAGAGCTCAGAACTTGCAGTTCAGCACCTTTTAGAATGAACTTAATTGTCACAGGTGATGACAGAATTCTTGGCAGCGGGGGAAGAATAGCAAATTATCTTTTGGCAGCTGATGAAACAAAATCCATAGTGCAAAGAAGGGTGTCTTGACATCATCCATTGGTTACTCTCTGGATAGGCTCTGAATTCCTTCTTTTCTGGACCCCCACCAAGGTAAGAGAGCTTGTCACCAAGGCCATGTCTACACTTGGCCAAATAAGTGGACTTAGCATGTCCACACTCAAAAATTAAGTCGACTTAAAGGGGACCCTGCCAAATCAACTTAGTGTGTCCACACTGGACGCCTAAGTTGACTTCTAGGGGCTAGGTGGACCTGGGACTGGTCCACGGTGGCAGGGGGCACCCCTTGCCAAGTGCCAGGGGGCTCAGCATTTGCCCCATTTCACCTGGGTACAATGGGGGCTGAGCAGAACAGGGACACTGGCAGGGCATAGGAGCAGGGTGGGCAGGGCTGTGTCCTGTCCTGTGGGGGGCACACCAGGCTCTGGCTGTGCCAGCCACCCTGGCAGGGAGGGCAGTGGGGGAGCCCTGGAGCCCTTTAAGTTGACTTTGTCGACTTGGGGCTAAACTGCGTCCACACTGGCTAAGTCGACTTTATAAAGTTGACTTAGCCAGTAAAGTCGACTTTAAACGAGGTTTTATAAGTCGACTTTAAACGAGGTTTTATAAAGTCAACTTTAAATTTCCTTAAGTCGACCTAATTTGTAAGTGTAGACACACCCCAAGGGTGTATCTAGTTTACTGGATACAATATGGGGATGTTGAAATAAGTTTCTCTTTATCTCCCTGATTACCAGAAAATTGCACACTGGTTTATTTTGATAAAGTATCTACCTCCTTTGTTAATTGCTTTGATCTGCTGATGAAAAGCACTATATATAGTTATTTTCTCTTAAGAGAAATATGTCTTCTCGCTCTCATTTGTTGGCAGTGCTAAGTAAACATAGTTTGGCTTGCAGAGCCTCAGAAGAATTTTTCATCTCAGAGATAAGAGTTTAAAGACAAATACTGCACATCAGAGACGAGGTGCCCTGAACTTGTGATTTCCCATCATCTGCAGAGCAGCTGGTTTATAATTGTTGCTTGCACTTTTTTGGTTTATAATTGTTTTATAATTGTTGCTTGCACTTGCCCTCCCCATTGTAATGTTTCTCACCCTTGCAAGCATATATATACCTCCTATCTGTAGTTTCCACTTCGTGCATCTAACGAAGTGGTTGCAGCCCACAAAAGCTTATGCCTGAAGAAATTTGTTAGTCTGTAAGGTGCCACAGGGCTTTTGGTGTTTTTGCTTGCACTATGAAGATTATAACACATGCTGATGGAAACATAAGACTGTTTTGTTCTGATTACTTTGAATTCAGACTTTATTGTACAGTAGTTTCTCTGCCACACAAACCTCCTGTTATTCTGAATTTCTTTCTTAAAATAATCATTTTCTGAGATAGAGTTACATTTCTGGGGTGTTTTCTTCCCTTGAGAAATCTCTCTCCCACATTCCTTTTTGACATATATGAAAACAGTTAAAATGCTAATGAAAGAATTGTTACTACACTAGGTAACATCCTTTATCTACAGTGAGACAGTCAAGGGGATGATTACATAATTTGGGTTCTTGAAATTGACAATTGTTTAATAGATTTTCCAGAATACTTTGTGAACCTGTAGGTGTAATTATTTTTTTTTACACATGGTCCCAATTTGTCAGTGTCAGAAAGAATCACTGTTGTTAAGGGGTTCTGAATTTTCTAGAAAAGGCAGATTTTTATTTCTGTCAGACAGGAACAAAGCTTTGTTTTTAGACTGCTTGATGAGAGAGAGTAACTAACGTGCTTGCATTGTCCTATTTTCTGCATCAGACAGCTTGTTTCATTGCTTTGTTTTATCTTTATGAGAGAAACAAACAAGGAGTCCTGTGGCACTTTTAAAGACTAACAAATTTATTTATCACATAAGCTTTCGTGGGAGAAAATCCCACTTCGTCAGATGCTTACAGAAGTAAGTTAATTCCCCATCTTCAAGCGTCTGACGAAGTGGGATTTTCTCCCACAAAAGCTCATGCGGTAAATAAATGTGTTAGTCTTTAAAAGTGCCAGAGGACTTCTTGTTTGTTTTGCCGAACTAGATTAACACAGCTACCCCTTTGGAACTTTATGAGAGAGATTTTCAAATGTAGTAGAGAAGTGAGAGGGAGGATCCAAGTATGTATTTATAGATTATTTTGTCTCCTTCAAAGCAAGGAATTGGTGATTTGGACTTGTAAAAACCATCTCAAACAAAAACCTCCCCATTATTGAAAAATAACTTTTTAAAATAATAATTTTTAAACTATTAAGTTTCCTTTATTACTCTTTAAGTATAAATATATAATTCCGAGGTAAGAAGGAAAACAGGTTTCTCAAACTCCATCATTTGTGGAAGTGTTATATCTTGATTTTAGTAAAGCTTTAGTAACAGTCTCATAAACAAATTAGGGAAATATGATCTAAATTAAATTGCTATAAAGTGCATGCAAACTAGTTAAAAAACTGAGTTATCAAACTGGAAGGATGTATCTAATAGGGTCCCACAGAGGTCTGTTCATGGTCCAGTACTATTTAATATTTTTGTAATGACTTGGATAATGTAGTCAAATATGCCTATAAAATTTTCTGTTCGAACCACCATGGGGAGGGATTGCAAATGTTTTGGAGAACAGGATTAGAATTCTAAAGGAGCTTGAAAAGTTGGAGAGTCAATCTGAAATCAACAAGATGAAATTTAGTAACAACCAGTACCAAATACAACACTTAGAAAGGAAAAATCAACAGCACAACTACAAAGTAGGGAATGACTGGCTAGGCAACAGAACTGCAGAAAAGGATTTAGGGGTTATAGTAGACCACAAAATGAAAATAAGTAAAAAATGTGATGTGAAAAAAGATGTCATTCTGGGCTGTATTAACAGTACTGTTTCTGTAAAGACACATGAGGTAAATATCCCACTTTGTTTGGTACTAGAGAGGCCTCTGTTGGTCTGTGTCCAGTTCTGGTTACTGCGCTTTAGGAAAGATGTGAACAAATTGGAGAAGAGTCCAGAGGAGAGCAAACAAGAAATAATAACGGGTTTAGAAAAACCTGATCTATGAGGAAAGGTTAAAAAAACTGGGTATGTTCTGTCTTGAAAGAGGAAAACTGAGGGAAGACCTGATAAGTCTTCAAATATATTAAGCGCTATCAAAAGAAGATTGAGATCAGTTGTTCTTCATGTCCACTGAAGGCAGGACAAGAAACAATGCGCTTAATCTGCTGCAAAGGAGATTTACGTTAGGTATTAGAAAAAATCTTTGTAACTATAAGATACTTAACTCTGGAACAGATTTCAAAGAGTAGGCCCCATCACTGAAGATTTTAGGACGAGGCTGGACAAACATTGGTCCTGCCTTGGCACAAAAGGATGGATTAGGTCTGGGTTTCTCAATCTGTGGGTTGGGATCCAGAATGTTTCAAAAGGGCACACAGCAGCTCCTGTTCCCCGGGGCTGGCTGGGCTCACCTTCCTGCTCTGGCATTGCAGCCTCTGGGGTCCCAGCACCACTCACGTTTGGCCCAGCCATCAGGATGACAGGAATCCAGGCACTGCAAACCCTTGAGCCAAGTCACAAGTCCACTCACACAAATTTGGTGCAGTCAGGCAGGGAGGTAGGGCCAAACCTGACCAGTACTGCAATCCCGAGGTTTCAACGCCCAGAGCTGAGAGCACAGGAGCTCCCACTGTGGGTTGAGTGCTGGGCAGAACAGCCCCCCCTCCAGAGGGCATGTCATGAGCAAACTACCCAAGTCCTTCATCTATAAACTATTTACTGGATCACAACAGGTCATAAACATTTACAAATTGGTCCTGAGTCCAAAAAGTTTGAGAACCACTGGATTAGATGGCCTCTCAAACCTTATATTTCAATGGTTCTTTGATTTGGTATGAATTATGGATGGTGTCAATACAGCTTCTGTAATGTATTAAAAAAATTGGCCTTTTCTATTTCTATTATCTGTTTAGATTATAAATTGCTCAGAGCTGAGACCTTGTCCTCATATTGTTAAAGCAATTAGCATACTTGACTTTTCATAAAAATTCTACTAAAAATACTTTTCGGTTGCACAGGTAAGCACTTAACTCAAGAAATGCCAAAAATAGGTTTGCATATACAATCTTATCTCTGCCCTTTCATGTTTGTAATCCATGACCCTACTGTCTTTCAAGCAATACAATATTCCTTATGGTTTTTGTACACTCCTAAATATAGATATGCAGCATCTTGTAGTACCATTTGGCCAGAGTCCATGAAAATCAGGTTTTTTAAAAGGGATACATCTGTGCAGCAGTTGGGAGGGCACTTCCAAGTATGATTAAATAGACAAGCACAACTTTGCTGGAGCTAGCATGCCAAAAATAACTGTGTAGCTGGGGTAGCATAGGTGGCAGCTTGGACTAGCTGCCTAAGTACATAATGTACCCAAGGAGTCTGGATGGATCTGTCTCCTGGTGCTGGCAAGCATGGTCCCACCTGCAGTGTTGATGGACCCAAGATGTTCAGTGATTGAGGCAAAGGCTCTTGTGTAGCTCTGCCTTATCCATTCTGCAGTTTACAACACACACACACCTTGGAATTGTGAAAAAGTGATACGATCATATATTTGAGCATAACATATGATCATACAAGTAAAGACTCCTGTAATACATACAAGGGAGTTAAGTGCCGCAAGATCAAGAACATATCCAGGCTGGCAGAGCAGGCCTAATGTTCTCCTCTCTTCTCCTCTCCTCCCCCTTCTGTTTCCCGCCTAGCACGTAGTTTGAACGACTTGCCTTCAAACCTCTGACAGCTATATACTTCACTAATGTAATTTTTAAAAATTTTTCTCTTTGTTTAGAAAACATGTGCACGGTGGTCTATTTTGACGACTGCATGTCAATACATCAGTGCAAGATCTCTTGCGAGTCCATGGGAGCATCAAAATACCGGTGGTTTCACAATGCCTGCTGTGAGTGTATTGGGCCAGAATGTATCGACTATGGCAGTAAAACTGTAAAATGTATGAACTGCATGTTTTGAAGCAGAGAAGCTGTATAATAGTAATGTGGAAGCCAAAGCACCGTCTCTTAATTAAAGAGATGGGCATTGGAAGTATTGAATTAGTGGGATACCTTCTGGGAGCAACTAAACATGAGTGATTTGAGAAAAGGTGTACAAAATTTGAAGCATAGCTGTAATTTTTTTTCTTTTTAAATCCTGTAAACATTGCTAATTGGCAAATGTTTCATCTGTTATCTTTTATTTTTTTCCTTATTCTTAATCGAGTAGCATATCCGTCCTCATGCTTACTGTCCTGATTGTATTGCTTTGATCTGAATGTATTGCCTATACTTGTTTTCATAATGTAATATCATATTTAGCAGTTTAGAATAGTGAAGCCTCAGCAAGGTTCCCATCATTTAGAAGTTTCACAAGTGCTCAAATGGATAATGCTCTTCCCAGGTTTGTTTTATAACTCTCCAGCTATAGACTGATGTGGCTTATGGTTTGCATCAAAGGCCCAGATTCCATTGTGAAAATGATGTCAATAGAAATAAAAGAACAATTCATTATTTTTCAGATTCAAAACAGAGCCTGTAATAGACAAAATTCTAGCTTCTTAGCAGGGTGTCTCACCCACCACAAGAGTGATGTCACTCCTCCAGTTATCATCTGTCTCCCATTCTTGCAGGCAAGATATTATATTTCATAAAGAAATCTTGTTCTCATCAGTGCACTCTTATAAACCAAAATAAATCTGGTAAATTTAGCCATGTCCAATTCCTATCACACTTTTCACAGGTTGTCTTATCCCTGAGAACTCAGTGCAATACTGCAGATTTGGAAAGTTGTTATGAACAGAAAGATAACATGTATAAATTAGGAGTTAAACTTCATATCCTAGTACGCTCATCAGGTTTATTTGTTGAGTAGCTGGCAGTCATCACATTCCCATGCTTCGTACAGCTCCATTGAACACTTTATTCTAACTGATTTTGCTTTGAGGTGGGTTTTGATTCAGATTTATGATATAAAATGGCTTAAGAGGGAAGTAACTATCCTCTGAGACAAAAGAGCATTCTCTGAGTATAGAATATTTTGTCATTTTGCCGGATTTTAATGTATGGAGTAAAAGACAACCGCGAATTACAAGGCAATTAATATAATACCATTAGGTTTTCCTAGTGATGATGTTATATAAACCAAAAGAATAAATTCTGAGTAGCTTGTGATCTTGCCAGAAATTCATGATGGTGTTTATAACAATAACTTATTTTAAGTTTACTAATTTTTATATAGATAGATTTGACTATTCCTGTTTTGCCCTCTCATCTCAACCTTTCTAGGTCAAACTGTTTCTTAGCGACATGTTCCTATACATATGAGATTTTATTTTCAACTTTCATTTAATATGAAAAATTGACTTGGGAATTTTTAGTTCTCCTTCTACAGATCAGAAAAATCTAAAAATGGCTGCTGTTGTGCAGGACTTAAATTTTTAATTCTTTTCCAGATATGTAGAATTACTTGAAAGCTGGGCTTTTGCTTAAACGTTTTGGAAAACACAATTTCTTCCTATTTAAATTTGGGATTTATGGGAGAGATTTTTTGAATTCATGGATTCTTGGTAAATGGCAAAGATCAGCCTAAAAGAAGGGAAATATTTCTTCTTTTTATGGTTTGTTCCTTGCTCCTTTTTTATTTTTTTCTGTGCTAATTCTGCATGAATTTCTTACAGGGAAGGCACTAACAGATTTATTTATCGCATGAGCTTTCGTGGAAGAAAATCCCACTTCGTCAAATGCTTTGAAGTGGGATTTTCTCCCACGAAAGCTCATGCGATAAATAAATCTGTTAGTCTTTAAAAGTGCTACAGGACTCTGTTGTTTTTCTACAATAGACTAACACGGCTACCCCTTTGGAATTTGATTACAGGGAAGGGGGAGAGAGGGCATGCTTATGATGTGTGTATCTGTATTTTGTGTGCTTGAGGGTTATGCATTATTTCTGATCAAGATTTAATAAAACATTTTACAAGTGTCCCTGCAAATCAGGGACATACTGAAGGCTTTGAAGTTATCATATTCTGGATTATTTGAAATGGAAAATACCAGGTTTCAGTATCTTGAGATAAATCAAAGTTAATTCTTTCGGGGAGCCTGTCATGTAGGTTTATAACATCATCCTTCTTCACATTATGATTTTACTTCAAGATCGAGTAGAACGGACAGATAGGTTGTGTGTGTAGGGAACGAGAATCTCTATTTAAAAAGTTAACAAATGTCCAGAAAAATCATAGAAAATCACAAAAAGTAAAACTTCCTTTCTGTAATACCTCAAAAAGATTTTGCTAGTGAGTAACGTCCACTTTAAATTAGGTTTGCTCTATTTTTGTAATTTGTGATGCTCTCCAGAGAATCTGTGCTGAAAATTCAGTGCATATGCATATGCAAATAATCTCTGGTAACATCAGGTGTATTTTCTTATATTTTATTTGTTTAAACAAGTATTTTAATAAATAATGAGATATTATTGGGTTGTGTGGTTCTTTTATCACTGCTGCTTTTCCCCAAGCTTTCAAGGCAAAAGCTTTTCATGGAGGTAGAGTATAAATTTGTTTTATTGATTTCACTCATTTTAATCCTATTATTATAATCTCAACTGATAACTTTATTTTTTATGGTGTAGTGACAAAGTCCGTTTTTAGCAACTGGAATTAGAATTTTGTTTCTAAGTGAATTTATTTGCTTTATATAAAACACAAAATATTTACATGGCATGGAGGGGAAAATAATGAATACTCACTTAGGCCCTAATTGTAGCAAAGAATTTAAACACATGGCTGAAGTGAAGCATGTGTGTAAGTACCTTGCTGAATTGGGATCTTACTCAGTTGAAGCATCAGGGCAACTTAAGCACTATAATATTGTAAATTCTTAAAAACTTTAAGTATTCAATAAAATATGTTCCAATATAACAATTAGTGTTAATAATCCCAATTAAATCCTTGATCAGCTAAATTCTCTTTGTTGATAGCTGATACATTTAAAGCACAAAGGTGTAATATATAAACTATTTTAATAATCAATTAGTCTCTCAGCCTAGATTTCTTGTATTTGTAGAAATGATTCAGATGTGTAATTCATGAGCTAGTAGTGTAACACCAGTGTAGTATTTAATGCAGTGTGAATTATAACTGAGTTGTCATTTGATTTTTGAAGTTATATACTTAAAAACAAACAAAGAAACTTGAGGGACAGATCACATCTGTTCCAATAGGTTGTTCTGACAGTATATCAGGGATAAACCTGTGTTGCAGTGGGGGAAGGGTTAATTAGCTCAGTGCTGGGTCTCCATGGCAATCATACCCTGCTTCCTCTTGAGAGCCTCAGTGCAGAGGGAATCCTGGTTGCAGGAACATGCATTCATAGGTACTAGTCTCTGTGGTGCACTGTGGAGATTCTGTCTGCTCTGGAGTGTGTAGCAGCCTATATCAGACCTCCATAAACTAGGACTTTCCATCTTACTTTGTTAAAGAGTCATGGTAGAGAATGGAATGTAAATAATTTATTTGCATACAGTGCGAACTTGTCTAGATTACAAGTTACTTCGGTATAATTTATGCCATTCAGGCATGTGAATAATCCACATCCTGAGCGATATAAATTAGCCAGTACTATGTCAGTGGGAGAGCTTTTCCTGCTAACATAGCTACCACCTCTTGCAGAGGCAGTAGTTCTTAAGCTGAAGGGGAAGCTCTCTCCTATTGGCTGAAGGCATCTCCACCATGAGCACTAAGGGCTGTAGTGTAAATGTAGCGGGAGTCAATCCTTAATTTTAGTCTTCACGTTTACCAACAATACCAACCTGGGATCCCTCTGCAATACTGAGAAGAATTCTACAAAGGCAGATTAGATTTTTCTCTTTTGTTAGCCTCTTTTTCAGGATGGTGGTGTTGATAACAACGCCATAACTGAAGGTTGCATTGAGATTTCCAAGTCAAGCGGGACTCAACTCCCTGTCTTATACCTTAATGATAGAATACAGTTTTCAAATTTGCCACAATAACTCTTCATGGGACAAGAAGATTTTCTGTAACTCTCTGATTAAACCTACTTCCTCAGAGACTAGAATGGCTTTTCTGGAACCGGTCTAGCCTGTCAGTTCAACAATGGACTTTAAATCTTCCATTAAATAGTTTTCAGGATTCCTAAGCAAACAACTGCCTTTCCTGAGCTAATGTTAAAGCTGGCGGGAGAGAACACTGGATTCTTATTCTTTACAGCTGTCTTTTCTTGGTTTCTCTAAACCAGAGGCTCCCAAACTTTTTGGCATCATGCCTCCTTTCTGATTTTTGAGAAACCCTCATGCTGCCCCACCTCTCTTTTACCATCATCCAGCCCCCTTTTAACAAAAATTCAATTTGTAATTGTACAATTAAAAACAACCACAAATATGTTTTCTTGACACAAAATTTTTTCACAATGAAAATTTCACAGCTTTGTGCCCCCCTTGGATTTTCTTCATGCCCCCCCCCTGTTTGGGAACCACTGCTCTAAATACACCCCTTCCAAAACTCCAACCCATTTATTATACTTGTGGAGCTCTAGTTTTGCAGCAAGATTGAATTCCAGAGTGAGGGCCTGCCATTTCAGACATCCTACCCCAGCTCCTATGAGCTCTGTCTTTGAGATGCCAACAGTCAATGGAATGAGGTGGGGGGAGGAGAGCATTTCTGAGGTAATCAGGAACCACTTAGTTTTACAGAGATAGAAATTGATACAGTGAACTTCACATGGCAATGAGCTGGAAGAGTAATATGCTTCCAGCGGTTTGCCCTCCTTAGACATGGGGAAAGCCTCACTGTGCATTAATTAGCCAATGGGATGACTCCGGATTTATGTTGAGAATGGCCTGTATGTATGTATCCCCATTCTTGGGAGTTCAGTGTTCTGGTAAACATCGCCTAAGAATAGGGACCCATACAAGCAATCATCTAGTGACAAAACCTTTGTTTCCTCCTGTATTACAGCCTTCGTATGCCAAAAATATTGCTTGTAATATTAATCTATAGTAGTTAGTCCTTGGCATTAGGATTTTCTTCTAAAGGGATGTGTGGGAGTTGCCTGGTTAGGAAATACATTGTAGGACATTATCTCTGTGCTCATGAACACTAATCAGAGTGTTTACAGCCCTCCCTTTTGTATTTTCCACTGAATAGACACACACAAATTCCTGTGGGGGACCCTTACGTTACCACAGAAAGTTGCACAAAGAATCCATTATATAAAGATCAAGGAGTACTGAATCTCAAGTGAATAAATGAAGCAGGTGGCAAACTGCCACAGTGTTAATGTGTCCAATAACTCTAGGATTATGCTTGAAGGCTGTGGAAATGAGTCAGAACACCACTTACTGGAACAAATCCCTTGTTGATTAGATTCCTGAAAGAGATTCAAGATATGCAGGTGTTTAACATATTCAGAAACTCACATTTTAAAAGAGGCAGAGTACAAAAATGTATTTAGGGGATAGATAAACAAAGTAGGCGTTGAGATGAAAGATGCATTTCCTGACTCCAATCACATACTCAGGTGATGGCCAAATTATTTCTTCTTCTCTAATATTCTATGGAAGTGCAAAGACAGTCCATAAATATTCTAGACTCCTTGGCAAATGCAGAAGTCAAAATATATTGCTGCATTGTGGTACAGGTATCACTAGTAACCAGGAAGTTTCATTCTAATTTCATTCCAAAAGCAAAGTAAATGTGAGGCTCCACAGATCCGTCTTGATCCTTATGTGTTTATCAATGTCTCTTAAAGGATGGTTGGATTTTCCACGCTTGCAACATTTTTAAGGCGTATATAACATGACAGACAAATTATGGTAAACACTAGTCCAGCTTTTCTTCATTGGGAATAGGTGTATGGTAGGCACTGGGGTAGGAAGAGTCAGTGGGGGGGAAAATTCTCTGCAGCAATATCTTACACCATCCTTACCACAGAACTACCCAGATATGTGAAGCTCTCCTTACATCCACCCCTATTATGACATGAGGAAGAAGTGAGACTCAGAGATTTCTCTGTATGGAATAGCCCACAGTACTTCAAAGTGAGATTTTTCTATCTAGCAGATAAGTTCCTCTAACTGCATTTTATAATTTTAAGAGAATGGAAGAGAATCCTTACAGTAAGAAACACATCGCATGGAGTCCTCGATGAGGATGGCAATGGCTGCAAATCTATAAAGATGGTTATGATGCACAGACTAAAAATGTAACTGCATGTTCTGGTTGATAGTGTTGAAAAATAACATCCACTTTTTGAGGAACACTGAGAACTTCAGAGAATTTAAACGTTATAGTGACCTCCACATCTTAAGATTCCCTAAAGACTAAGAGGAAGTTGCTGAGAAAGTGGCAGACTTTCCTCTGTGGGCAAGGTTAGGCAAGGAGTAAAAACTGTGCTCACTTGCCCCAGCAGAAAGAAAGCTCTGACGCTTCAGAAGCAGATCAAGCAAAAGATCCCTAGTGCTGCTCTCAAACTCCTCCCTCAGTCAATAAAAAGAAGAGATCTTGGCTCCAAATCAGAAGGCATCTGCATGTGCAGTGAATGGAAGAGAGACTTGGCACTGGGTGTATGCCATGCTTACAGTGGGAAACTGAAAAGCCTAGGATTTTTCTCGAGCATCAACCCTAACACCCACATTTGTTTGAAAACAAAACAAAAAACATCAAATTTCCATTTATTTACAGATCATTAACATCTATTATAAACTTTTTTTAGATCTGCAATATTGCCTCATTTAAGTAATTATTTCTTACTCATTGTACAATTACTTATAGCACTATATAATGTCATTTGCCAGGGAAAAAATTAGTATCAAACAAAGGAATCAAGGATACATAGTATTCTGGATCTTTCCAAAATGCCTGTCTAATGGAAGAACCAGCTGGCACTTTTCAGTCAATCAAAAACTGAGATTTTACAAATTCCAAAATAAGATCCACCTCTTACATTAGAAAGAATGTACAAAGCACCGGAATATGGTATTACTAACTTTCTGAACAGAATGTCAGATAGTTAGAGCTCTGTTATGTGTTAACATTTAATGTTTACTAATCTATATGGATGTGAGGTAGCAACTGAAAGTAACTTCCCATTGGAAACCTGATTTCAGATCCTCCATTGTAAGACACACACAAAGCATTTTGTAAAGGTCTGGTTTCTAGCCAAAGGGGAAATTTTTGGCAAAATTGGAAAACAGGACAAATTTCTGTGATAGAAACTGAGAAATGAGGCATTTCACTTTTTGAATAATCTTCATGGTTTAGTTTTCATAATCCTAAACTCAAAAATAGGCTTAAAGTGTTTATTCTTCTAACTTTAAGAGGTTTTGATTGCATCTAGTACATAGGATTATTCTGCTAGTCAGGTGCTAACTTTAGGAATTATTTTCTGTGGATCTTTGAACACTGAACACCTTGTAAAGTTTGCCAGTCTGGCAAAGACTGAAAGATAACTAGCTGAATTGGAATTTCTAGGCTCTGTCAGTCATGTTACTGGTGTTCAAGAAAGTTAAAAACTCCACTGACATGTCCTGTTATGATGCACATTTCACCTCTAATTAAATTATAGCAACAGAGACTTGCAGCAGAAAATATGAAATACGTACAACAAGTCTTGAACTATCACTGGGCTGATTCATCCCATCCTGCACTCAGACTCAGATGCAAGACAAGGCCCTCAAGAAGAGAAAAATCTACAGGAGGACCGCTTTGTGGAGACTCTTGTACTTATCCGATCAATGATACTCCTCTCCTCAGAAACGATTGCAAGAACGACTCCCAAACCACTTCCCAGTGTCCCTCTCACCCCTCCCCTCTCACATGTATCCCCTCCTCATCACTTGATCCTCCCAGCCCTCTCCCCATTCCGACCTACTCTTCCACCCCAATCACCCTCCCCTCTCAGCAAGCATTTATCTGCTTGTGTAGTTTATTTTCTTTTAAAGTGAAGAGTCATCATCACCACCTTTGGAATATTCTGCACCACTCACATTCCTTTTTCCTAAAATACACATCCCCATTTGATTGAGACACCTGGAAGCAAGATGCCCCCTTTTGTTGTTTGAAATTTAACCATCAGAAGAACACCAGTTTGGAGATGCTGTACAGGTACTTTTCCATCTGGTAATAGTTAGTCTCTGGAGTCTCTGCACATGGTCTCAGCGTCAGGGGTGAGCTGAGCCACTTGGCACACATCAAACTGGAGGAGCGTTGCCAACCAGGGGTGTTGCTGGACCCATGTCCAGAATGTATGTCAGCATGTCCTGAGCCCACAGGCACGTGGCCCAGGGCAGGAAATGTAAACCCTGCCTGTGGCAGGGAGGGGTTCAGTTTCTGGCAGCTCCCCCTTGAGCTCCAGCAAAGGGTAGTAGTATGTTGGGGGGGGGGGGCGGGCTCAAAGCCAGGGATGAGGTGTCTTGGTCTGTGGACAAGGGGGGCCTGGGAGTGAGATGCATGAGGTGGTGGAGGGGGACAGGGAATGGGGCGCAGGGCTGGGGCAAGGTGTGTGGGATTGGGGGGGGTGATGAGGAAGGGTGCATGGGGCCAGGAGCAAGATGTGCAGGGTTGGTGGCAGGGGAAGAGCTTGAGGGCTTTGGAAGAGCACCAGGGGGAGGAGGAGGAGGAGACCGGGATCCTGTGCCCCAAACCTCTTTTCAGAGGCAACTTTTGGGGTAGGCGAAGCAGGTGCATGCCTAGGGCCCCCAGCTGTAAAGGGCCCCATCACCTGCCCCAAAAGCTGCATTTGTCTCAGTCAGCAGCAGGAAAAAGAGCTGGCCTCTGGGGTAGGGGCCAGTGGAGGGGAGCTGGGATTGGCAGTGGGGGACTGGGGCTGGGGCCAGAGGGTGGGCCAGGGTGGCAGGGAGCCGGGTCTGGGAAGGACAGGGGACAGGAGTGGCGTTGGGGAGCGGAGACCAGAGAGGGGGCCTCCATGGGCCTACAGGGGACCCCAGAATGGGCCTTCGCCAAGGGCCTGCAATAGCCAAAGGCCACCTCTGTCTCTTTTCTTATACTGCAGCGGTGCCCCGTTTTTATTGGCATCTCCGCCGCGGGGCTGAGGCCCAGAGGCGCTAGCACAATTTGCATAGTCGGGGGGCTGAGTCATTGAACCAAACAATGCAGTGCATGGAATCGGCCCATCCCCACCCCAGCTGCAGCTGGCGCCGGCCCTGCCCTGGCACCATGTGAGACCACAGAAAGGCCCAGGTGGGGAGGGGGCTGCTAGTGCTAAGGTGGGCAGGGTAGGGGGCACGAGCCCCTGGCCGAGAGCGCGAGGCGCTGCACTGTTAACGGACACTACAGCCAATTAATTACTTTCCCAACTTCCTACCACCCCCGCTTAAAGTAAGGGAACTACAATTCCCAGCATGCCCCACGCGGCTCGGGGGCACGGAACGCTTAAGTAATACCCATTGGGAAGAGATACGCCCTCTGTCGGCGTCGTGCAGCAGCGCGCACGCGCCCTGGCGTCTCCCGCCGCGCACTTCCGACAGTACACCGGCGCATCTGCCCCTCTCCTGCTCAGCCCGCTGGCTTGCGTGACGCATGCGCAACTCCATCCCGCTGCTTGCCGCTGCCGTTATCGCGCGCGTGCGCCGTCTCTTCCTACCGCTACCCGCGGCTGCCCCGCGAGCGGCAGGCAGCGGCGGCGCATGCGCGTCGGCAGGCTGTGTTCACGCATTCTCCTTAGCCCGCCGTTCTCGTTAACGGGCGGCGGAGGCGGAATGGGGCGCGAGGCGGGGTGCGTGTGAGGCCTAAGCGGAGCCGAGCCGCCCTGCAGGCAAGCGGAAACCCGGGGTCAGTGCTGGAGTCGCGTGTGGGGTCCCCGCCTTTATTTCCCGGCGTGGGGCGACGGGGGGCAGTGACTTCCGGGCTTAGAGAGCGGCCCCCAGGGAGGAGCAGCGCCAGGGACCCCCGTGTTCCATGGGGACCGCCCCTCCCCCACCCTGGCAGTCGTCTGCAGGGGGCCAGCACCTCCGCCTCGGGGCTGTCTGGGTAGGGGTGTGTGGCTAGAGACCGGCCCCGCATCCTAGCGCCCCCTAACCATGACGGGCTGTGCGTTCCCGCATCCCCCATTTGCCCATCGCTGGGTGCCCGGAGGGATGGGGAGACCAGCTTTTGTACCTGCTTCTTCTCCCAGCTTGAACATCTCATCTCCCAGGGGTGGACACCAAGCTGGCTGCACCCCGTGCACTCCCAAATGTAGCATGCTGGGAAACACACACGAGATTGTGCTGCTCAGATAGCACCGAGGTGGAGGACCGTTGTGCCGCATGGTACGGGCCTGTTTTTTCCCCCATCTACTTGCCCTTGGTTTTATTGATGTGGACATCATTCATTTTAAAAGACAAAGCTGCCATTATGCTCTTCATATTGTACATGGTGGGCTTGGGAAGTTCTTGGTGTGCTGTGCACAGTACCAGCCTTTAACAGTAATTTGGTATTACAGCTGTGCATGTAAGTAAAAAGGTAGACCCTGTCCCAAAGTGCTTATGTTATCCATTACAGCAGAATACAGTGAAAGTGGCAACAGAACACCGTGGGAAAGTGCACTAGGTCAAAGCACCTCTTGTTCTGAAAGCACTGAGGTTCATGGTCATTCTGAGGAGGCCACAGGCATGGGAGATTTGCTAAGAAACCTCTGCCTCCTGCATGACATAGCCTTTTTATTTATTTATTCTGAGATTGACAAACTCCATTGTTGTAATGGAACAGAATGAACCTGGTCACATAGAGTGAACATGATCAATCAAATGTTGCACCTTTCATCCTGAAGGCTCTTTCTGCGATTCAAACAATATACATAGAGCATCCACCACTAAGCTTGAAGGTGGCAGTCAGGTGGCATATAGTATGGTTTAGAATAACAAGGAGGGGAGATTATTAGTCAGAGCATGGGGGTGGAGAGCAATATCTACTCTTACCAAAAACATTATGGGATCTTGATATCCATACAATGTAGATGCAGCTTCTATTGCATGATGTAGTTAAAATTTTTAAATATTTTTATTGATATCTAATGTAGTAATAACATATCAGTCAATATTATTTATTTATTATTTGTAGTGCTTAGGGACCATAGCTGTAGACCAGAACCTCATTGTCCTAGGCACTGCACAAACACAACAAAAAAACACATTCTGCTCAAGGGGGCTTTACAATCTAAGTACAAGGCAAGAGACAGATATAGACAGATGGGGGAGTACAAGTAAACAATGAGATGGTGTTGGTCAGCATGGTACACTGCACACTATCATCCTAACTACTGTCAAGTTTTCTATAGGCATCACAGCAATCAGAAAGTTTTGAGAAAGGATTTGAAGGTGAATAGTGAGGTAGCTTTGCAGCTGTTTGCATGGTCTGCCTTACAGTAGTTTGGAGCAGCAAGAGAGAAAGCAGAAAGGTATTTGAATTTTTAATAAATGAGTAGTGAAGCTGGCATTGGCTGATTGGAGGTGAGCATCAACAGCATGATAGTAACTGCGAGATAAGAAGTGGGGTGAGGATTGACTATAAAAGGCCTTAAAAATGAAGAAAAGCACCATAAGTTTGATGCTATAGAAAAGATGGAGCCAGTGAAGGGATTCAAAGAGAGGAGTGGTATGGTTAAAGTGTGATGGGCTAGGAGAATGAGGTAACTGCATTCTGAATGGATATGAACAGGGCAACATTGCATTTCTCAAGGGCAGAGAGATGGATGTTGCAGTAACAAAACATGAGATAAAACGCGCTGAAGGAGAGTTTTAGTTGTGTGAATGGGTAGGAAAGACTACATTTTGGAGATTTTATACAGAAAAAAATGGTTTTAGATCTAGCCTGGCTGTGAAGACCTCGAGATAATGCTCAGTACAGATTATGGCCTGAGTGACAGGTGTGCAGGTATCTACAACAATCAAGAAAGGAGATAGCAAGGAGGGTTTGATGGCTAAAACAGAACTCAATCTTTCCCATGTTTATCTTGATCTGGCAGCTAGACATCCAAAAGGAGGTGTTACATAGACAGTATGGTGTGTGTATATATAGATACTGCCACATATAGACTGTGTGGTACATAAGCTTCTCCCTTTTTTAGAAGGAAAAATGGAAAGAAGGAAGAAATTCCTGTTGCTGAAGGAAAGGCTTTGCAAATAAGGGACATGCCTTTTTTATGTATTAATTTCAAATATTTTAAAAATGTAGTATATTAAAAAAAAAAATTCCAGATATTTGGGTCCAAAAGTATGACAGTTTTGGATTTGGGTTCAGTTTCCAGTTCTGCCACAGGCTTCCTGTGTTGCTTTGAGCAAGTCTCTTAGGCTATGGCTACACTACAAAGTTGGGCCAGCAGAGGGCCACCAATATAATAATAGCAGTGGCTCACGTCCACACTGCTATCATTTGGAGCGGTGGTGTGCATCCTCACTAGGACCACTTCCGCCAACCTAAGACCCACAGCCTCCCTGTTGCCCACCGCCCCTTGCCAGAGTCCCAGGCACAGTGTTTGAAATTTCTGGGGTCCCTGTCAGCAGGGGGGCAGCCATCTGGGGCTCATCAGGTGCCCAGGTTGGCCGCCACCAGGAAGCCCCAGTCAGCTGCCTCCCTGCTGCCACCGGGGACCCCAGGAAGCACTAAGTGGCTGCAGCCAGGAGATCCTGGTGGGGGGGTGCAATTCCCTGGGCTCATGTATCCAAGTGGTGAGGGGGAGTCAGCTGCCAGGCTCACACATCCCCAGCAGCAGCAGGGGAGGGGCAGCTGCTGGGGCTTGCGGCAGGAGGAGGTGGAGAAGCTGCCATGGCAGGCAGTCATCAGGGCTCGCTCGAGTCCCAGTGACGGTGGAAGGGGGGCCTGAGGACCGCCCCCCAGCTCGAGCATGGCTCCGTCACCAGCTCCCTTCACTGTGCTCAGCTGGAGAGCAGCTTGAGGTAAGCTGGGGATGACATCACTAGGACTCGAAGAGCTACCTTGGGAGTGCTCCAAGTCCTAGAGCTGACACCACCAACTCCCCTCTCACAGTCTGAGCAGGGCAAGGGGAGCCAGTGGCAGCAGGGATTCAGCTGCTAGGGCTTTCCAGTCCCGACAGCAGCAGGGATTCAGCCACTGGAGGAGTGAGCGGGCAACTGCTGAGGCTTGCCAGTCCCCATCGGGGGGGAGATTCAGCCAGTGGGGCTTGCCAGTCTGTGGTTGTAAGGCAAGGGTGGGCAGCTGGGGGCTTGCTACGCTGGTGGCTGCTGCCCAGGACACAGGAGAGCCCCAGGCAGATGAAACGCTGCTGCTGTGGGGACCCCCCTTGTCAATTTCATTGCTCAGAGCAATGAAATTGACAAGTATGATGACTTTCCACTTCTCTAAGGGGGCAGAGGGTCTACAATGACACTCTGCCTCCTTAGCTTTGCCAACAAAAGCCCTATGCTGCTCGTTTAGGTGGTTTTATTTGTCAGCAAAACAAGGCAGTTTTGTTGGCAAAGAGGGGAGTCTAGTGTGTATGCTAGGACTGTTTTGTCGTCAAAAGCTGACTTGTCAACAAAACTTCCCAGTGTAGACAAGGCCTTAATCTCTTTCTGCCACAGTTCTCCATCTATAAAGTGAGAATAATAAAATGTTCTTTCTCCCACCTTTGACTTGTCTATTTAGATTGTGAGGTTTTTCTGGTTGGCCAGCTCTACACACAGTTTTGGCACTGTTCCAAAGGGGTAGCCATGTTAGTCTATTGCAGAGAAACAAACAGTCCTGTGGTACTTTTAAAGACTAACATTTATTTATCGCAGGAGCTTTCATGGGAGAAGATCCCACTTCATCAGACACTTTTAAGATGGGAAACTTACAGAATGGGAGAAAATTAAATGCAGGGAAGTGCATGACACAGGATCGGGTCAGGCTGTAACAGCAAATCAAAATAGATGTTAGGATTCAAACACTGGGGAACAGCATATAGAGGAAGGTGAGGTCAAATCACCTGTTGGAATGAGAAAAAAATCCGTAGTCCCTGTTTAACCCTAAGGCAACTGAGTCAAAGTTACATATAAATTCAAGTTCTGCAGTTTCTCTTTGAAGCTGTGATTTATTTGTCTGTTTCAGCACAGCTATTAACACATCGTCAATGGAGTGAGCAGAGAGATTGAAGTGTTCCCCTATTGGTTTTTGAATGTTATGATTTCTGATGTCAGATTTGTGTGCATTTATTCTTTTGTGCAGAGACTGTCCTGTTTGTCCAATAAATAAGGCAAGGGGCATTTCCGGCACATGATGGCATAAATCACATTGGTGGATGAGCAAGTGAATGAGCCCTTGATGGAGTAGGTGGCTTGATTAGGTCCTGTGATAGTGTCTTTAGTGTAGATATGAGGGCAAAGTTGGCAGCGTGGTCTGTTGCACGGATATGTTCCTGCTTTAATGTTTCTGTTGTTTGATCTGTAGTTGCTGTTTAAGGTTGGGGGGTCTGGTATTACGTACAGTTAGGGACATGATTTTTTATTTTTTTAAACTTATGGTTATACTAGTATGCCCATAAGGTGGAGACTTCTGTTGTTATCAAGCACCTTTCCATCATTACAACTTTTATTCCCCTTTTTCTATGGGAATAGCTAGACTGGTGTAAAGCACCTTTATATTGAAATAATTGGGACCATGCTGGATGGGTTGTATTGCTCTAACTGTACCAGTGTAGTTAAAGCACTACAACTTCTGTGTATGAAGTCCTTGTTACGACTGTGTTCTGCACCTAGCACGTTAAGGCTCTGATATCAGTTGGAACTTGTAGGCACTACAGGATTTTGCTTCTGCCACCTAGCTTCTCCATGGCAGTCAGGGAAGCGAACGTCTCCCTGGTGCCTTAAAAAAAGAGCTAGCGATGCTGACACAGCAGCTTTTTTTAGTGGGGGAGGGGGAATCTTTTGCATATCTCACAGCCATCAAAAGCATCTCTGGGCGCTTTAGTTTAGTGGCTGGCCTGTAGGTGTGCTGTAGATTTGTCGAGGCCTGTCTTAGCACATGTTTAAAGATAGTCTTCCAAACGAAAATATTTGATGGGTTAAGTAGATCAGTGTTTAAGATGTTACTGCTTAAAAATAATTTGTGTACCTTTTTTCTTCTTTCCATAAAAAAGGCAATATGTAACCAGTGTTCATATTCAAATAAAGAATTCTCATTCCAGCAGCTGAGTGTATGCTCTATATAAATGACAAATTTTTCTCTCATGACTCATGTCACAATTTATTTGGACATATTTGTACTGGATGCTTCAGCGTTTTATGAAATGGCAGAGATAAGTTACTGAGAAGATTTTACAATACTTTAATCTATTGTATTTTATTTATCTTATTAAATTTAATTTTAGTGGCAATTTAGCATGTGCTGTTATGTTTAAAAGATTAAAACAATATTTTTCTTTTAGGCTTTTAATGATTGTGCCTTTATAATACTATAAGTTTTGCAGTGGTGAATGAAACGTCTTAGTGTGTGCTAAGTATCAGTTAAATTTAGTCAGTCAGAAAAATTGTAAAGGTTATATGACTTGATTGCTTTGGGTGTTCATTTAAGGGAAGGATAGTCAATAGGTGGACCAAGTACCAAATCTGGACTGCCAGATGGTTTTGAACAAACCATGTAATCTTTTTATTTACTTATTATCATTATTGCTATTTTTATATTATTTTTCCCTGGAGTCTGGACCTTGACTCTACCTTTACCAAGAAATTTTGAATCTTGTCAAAAAATAATTAATTACCCCTGATTTAAGGTATACCTTTCAGTAGAAACATTAGCATTAGATGCTCTTAATTCTTGTAAGGCACTAGAACTATTCACTTCTCATTCAAATATATTGGATTTTCTCTCAATCATTATCTACTTATCAGATTGTTTTCCTTTGATATTTCTGCCTTTCAGATTCCAGTGTTTTACCATTTTATAGTCCCCCAATGCTTTATTTAAAGAACAGATTCACATTCAAAATAGCGCTTCTGTTTCAGAATTTACTTACCTGCTGTTATAAGTAACATCTAAGGTTACTAGAACTGAAATAAATTAGAAAAACAATTCTCATTATTTGTTTTGTACATTGACAGAACTTTGTATGTAGTTGGTTTCATGGTTTCCCTTGTATAGTTAGGCCCCAGACCTGCAAACACACATGCTTAACTTAATGCACTTGAGAAGGTTAATTGAAATCAGTGAGACTGCTCTCAAGTAAGTATTTACAAGCTTTGGGGCCTTAATTTTCCCTTTTATGTGCATGTTTTTCACATATAAAAGGGTAGAAAGAAATTTCCAAACATGGAAAAATGTGACAGTTGTGATACTAAAGTCACACCAGTGTATCTTGGGACATGTTGGCAGTCTCACAAAAGAAATTTCACTGATTTGATAGAAAGAAATAAGTGATATTTAACTTTTAGCTGCTTGCTCTTTGAAAATTATGCTTCTGATAGAGTGCTGAATCTGTTTTGTAAAAGTGGAAAATAACACCCTAATCTTTCCTGGCTAATTCCAGGCTTGGGGGGATTTTTCACGTTTGCAGGACTTTCTCTAGTGTCTCAGCCAATGCTACAGTTATAGGCACAGAAGAGGTGAAAGAGACATTAAATGGAATTGACTTTGTTCAGGCAAGTTTTTTAAAACGTCAGTATTTTCAAACAGAAGAGAGACCTAGCTGTGTGAAAACAGATGAGGTAAGCCAAGAGGAAAACCTCAAGGTTTCCCATTGTAGGTAGGAATGCCATTGATTAAAGTGATTGTCAGTTTGCGTAACAATGAATTTAAAGTATGACATTCAGTGGATTCAAACTAAATGCCAATGTGAATTATTCCTCAGAATGACCTGTGTTTGTGTAAAGAGGAACTGTCACTAAGGATTTTTGTAGTTACTTTTTTTATTTGTTTTTAATTGTTTGGGTCATCTCCTAGTGATCAAAGTAATATTTTGATATTGTAGTTACATTCTGCTGAACATTCTGATGTGTGTATGGACTTGTGTAGGTTAGGGCACAGTGGTCTCTTCGTGCTTTGCATCAAAAGTTTCAGCAGGTCTCCAGCCTGATTACATAAAGAGTGGACCAGCAAAAAGCATGCTAATCAGTAGAAAGGAACACTGGGGACGGATTGCAGTCTTATGATGGTAGTAGGGCTCAAAACAGAATGAGAAGCGGGTTGGAAAAATCACAGTATATGAGAATAGTACCACCAACATGGTGCATGTGAACCAGAATGTCAAATGTCATTGCCTCCATTTTCACAAGAATTAACCATAGAGATTTAATTCTATTCTAAAAATGAAATCTGCTTTAAATATTAGTTATGTAGTGAATTTTAAAAAAAAGACTGTTACTGACAAATATCTCTTTAACTAATATCTAGTCATTGAACAGATTCTCAGGGCAGTGTCAGGGTCTCTGTGAAGTATTCAAATTAACTTGATTGTTGGGGTGATCAGTACCTTAAGAATTCTAGCTGTCCATGTTTGTATTGATCTTATTGCAGCGCTTAAAAAAAAAAAAAAGACAGAGAGCAAGAACCAATTTCCTGTGCGTTACACTGAAAATAAATTGGTATATGTTGATTTTAGGACAAAATGCATGGAGTGAAGGAAGTGAGCTCCAAAGCTAAACATTCCAGTAGGTTTTGCTGGTGGTAATGAATGTTTTTGCTCTGGGGATTGTGTGACAATTCTTAAGTTCATGTTTTAGTATATTTTCTTTAAATGAGTGAAAAAATAACTAGTCTTTCGAACACTATAGAGAAGACTGATTACATAATTATGGAATTATAATGTAATTATATATTCTATATATGATTATGGAATTATAATTTAATATAACTAAGGAATTAATTTTAGGAAGTAATAACTAAGGAATAATTATGACATACAAATACACTCATTACATTGATAAAGATTATATTTTACTAAAACTCTAATGATCTGACTCCAGCAATAGTTACTATGGTGAACAAACAGCTATCTTTTGCTAGGGATAACTATGTATAGTGCTAAACCCTGATGAGAATAAAAAGCTACATATTTTTTATTTTGCATGAAGAGAAATATTCCATATGCTCTTACCCTGATCTTTTTGGTATTTAATATCTCCATCTGTGAATCAAGCTCCGTCAGTCAGTATCAAACCAATATTGTGTTCAAAAGTTAGTCTGAGGAAGCTTTGGAGGTTGGATTTTATTGATAAGGTTAAAATGTAACAGTGGTGGGGACAAGAGATAAGTACCCATATGATCAGTTTTAAATATGGTAAAGAGAGATGGAATGTTTCAGAAATCAGTGGATTACTTAAATCTAATGATTTTAGCTTGTTTGTTCATTAGACATTTTAACCTCTATAAATTCCATACAAAGTATGCTTCATGTTGCTGCTTGTCTCCTCCTGACTAATCTCAACTGGAAAGTTCTTTCACAAGGAGCAAGTGGCTTAGTTCAGATGTTTAATCCTGAAATTTAGCTCTACAGTGCTCTCAATTCATGTAGCAACTGAGACTGCTTGATTATAGGGCTTATTTGGCTTGTTCTCAAGAATGTTCTTAAAAAGTTTTATAAAGTTGTTGGAGGAACTGAAATAGTTTGTGGGATGAGGGTTAGGAATGGATAGCTGAGTGAAGTTCTTGACTGAGAATCTAGATGGTTAAATTCACGCTTGAATTGAGTCTTAGATTCAAATCCTAGTTTGTCACATAAGAGAATGAATTTGATGGTCTCACTCTACTTCATAGGAATGTGAAAATGACTCCATATCACAAGAAAAACTTAGAACATTATAAGTGCTTCAGAAAAGTAACCCAGAAATGGGATACAATGGGGATTTACAGGTCACAAATAAGGCACGTTGTATAACCACACCATGCCTGGTTTTAGCTAGTGCTTTTAGTCCTTTAATGAACACTAAAAATATTAACTTTAACTTAAAAAATGCTTTCAGCTCAGAGATCAAACACATCTACCATATAGTCAAACTTATATCACAGTGGGCCTAGTTTGCACACAGTTTTTGTATCGTAACTGTCAGGATTGTAATTCTGTTTTTGTTCACTTTCTTTTTAAACTGATAACTGAATAGGTACTATCCCTAGTCTGAAGTTACTTAAACTAGTATTAATGTGCTTTTTACCAAGATAGCTTATTCCCCTTTTCATATGGGAGAAAACTATGCTAATATAAGCATGTTTATACTACTGTAACTGTCCATGCTGAGGGATGGTGCTGCCTGCTTTAACTATGCTGGTATAACAAACAAGGAGTCAAGTGGCACTTTAAAAGACTAACAATTATAGTATTATAAATTATAAATGTGTTAGTCTTTAAAAATGCTACAGGACTCCTTGTTTGTTTTGCTGAACTAGACTAACATGGCCACCCCTTTGGAACTTATGCTGGTATGCTTTGGGGTGTAGCATGTCCATTGTTGATCCCATTGAGTCCAAATATTTTATTGTTAAAATGTCAGATAACTCAGGTTCAATCAGTTTATAATCAAAGATAAATCAGCACAGTACCGAGAGGCTATACATTACCAGTCTCTGAGAAACAGTCCTGCAGCATCCAGTCTTCCCAAAATGATTACAGAAACTGTTTGTCCATCTATAGTAAACAAGCAGACTATAAAACAATCTAAAAATTCCACTGTAGTCCTTTCTCTTAGGGGGTTCCATACATATTTTGCAAGACAAGTGTCTGTACCAACATGACCTAGTCCAGATGTAGTAAAATAACTGCCAAATGATGCATATCTCACAAGCCTCATCAGAACATACATCTTTTTTTCTGATTCTGCTCATACAACAAACATAACTACATGTACAAAACTAGAGATTGCCACTGTTTAGTTACTAGTAGTTTTCCACAATAAACTTAACATGACTACAGTTCATAGTTCTGCAACTTGGAATATATTGTATTACTTATTTGTTTCATTGTTACTTATTTCTTTGCACAATACACCTTATTCAGTCAGACCTGTAGTTACAGCAGTAAAATAATTTACATATTTTGATTAATACAGCTGTATGTGAGAGCCAATTTCATAGTCTCTGTACAATTCCATTCTTGAGTAAAATGGTAAAACTGCCACTGCAAATATGAACACTTATAATTTCTCAGGCTGAAGTTTTCCACTTCATCTTTGGACTAGTTATAACAGAGTATTACAGGACTGTGGTTCAGTTAGGTCAGTGGTGGGCAAACTTATTAGTCAACTGAGCCAAATATCAACAAAACAGCGATTAAAATTTCTTTTGAGAGCCAAATTTTTTAAACTTAAAATATATAGGAAGGTACATTGTTATTAACTTAATAAGGGTATTCCTAACCATCTCAACATACCTTTCTCAATTCTCGACACTACATCTTCTTTCACTCCACAACGTTTCCCGTATTTGTGTAAAAGACGAAGAGAAAAAGAAAAAAAAAAAAGGCAGGGAAGAGGCAGGGCAGGGAAGAGGCAGGGAAGAGGCAGGGCAGGGCAGGGCAGGGCAGGGCAGGGCAGGGCAGAGAGAAGAGAAGAGAAGAGAAGAGAAGAGAAGAGAAGAGAAGAGAAGAGAAGAGAAGAGAAGGCAGGCAGGCAAAGAAGGAAAAAAAAAGAGAAAGGCAGGCAAAGAAGGAAAAAAAAGAAAGGCAGGCAAAGAAGAAAAAAAAAGAGAAAGGCAGGCAAAGAAGGAAAAGAAAAAGAGAAAGGCAGGCAAAGAAGGGAAAAAAAAGAGAAAGGCAGGCAAAGAAGGGAAAAAAAGAGAAAGGCAGGCAAAGAAGGAAAAAAAAGAGAAAGGAAGAGAAAGAAGGAAGAAAAAGAAAGAAAGACAGACAAATAAGGGAAAGAAAACAAGGCAAGGCCGCCGGCGGGGGAGGACCCTACCGCGGCCCTGGGAAGCCGCCGCCGGTGGGGGGGGGGGAAGCAGACCCCGGCCCCGGAGGCTGATCCCAGCCCCGTGCTGGGAGGCCGGGGCCGTGGATCAGCCCGGCCCCAGCCTCGGGAAGTCGAGGCGGTCGGGGGGTGGGAGCCCGGGATCCCGCCACTGCTGCAGCCACCCCGCTGCCCCGGCTGTGTGGGGTAGGCAGACAGGCCCGCGCTCCTGAGCCTGCCTGTCCCACCCTGGGGGCGGGGAAGGCCAGCCCAGAGGCAGGGCGCAGGGCGGGTGTGCCGCGGTCCCGGGTGTTGGAGGGAGCGGCGGGGGTTGCCGGGCTGCACGGGGGTCCCTCACTGCTGCGCGGCCGCGCAGCTTAGAGGGAACACTGCCCCCCACCCCTCTCGAGGCCTCCCTCCAGCCCCTTCCCAGCCCCCTTACCTGGCCAGAGGCTTGCAGCTCTAGGGACGGCCGGCAGAGCCGCTTCTCGGCCAGGCCACTCCCACCCTGAGCATGCTCTGTCTGAGCATGCTCAGGGCGGGAGATTTGAATCTCCCCAGCCTGGAAGAGCCAAATTCAAGGGGCTAAAGAGCCGCTTGTGGCTCGCGAGCCGCGGTTTGCCGACCACTGAGTTAGGTCATCACCAAATTGCACAGATAAGATAGAGGCATGGGGCTAGGAGTCAGAAACTCATAGGGTGCGTCTACACTTGTAAATTAAGTCGACTTAAAATTGCTTAAGTCAACTTAATTTACTCTGCGTCTACACTACACTTTCCTTAAGTCGATTTAAGCAAGCTGCTTAAGTCAACTTAAGGAAAATTAAATCGACTTTGTAAAACCTCGTTTTAAGTCGACTTTTGGCTTAAGTTGACTTTAGAAATTCGACTTAAGCCAGTGTAGACCTGGAGTAGCCCTAAGTCGATTCTATGTCAACTTAGGGCTCTCCAGGACTCCCCCACTGCCCTCCCTACCTGGGGGGGGGTGGCACAGGCAGAGCCTGGCATGCCCCCCCACAGGGCAGGACAGAGCCCTCCCTACCCTGCCCTATGCCCTGCCAGAGTCCCTGTTCCCCTTTGCCCCATTGTACCCAGGTACAATGGGGCAAAGGTTGAGCCACTTGGCAAGGGGTGCCCCCCCTGCCACCGTGGACCTGTCCCAGGTCCACCTAGCCCCTACAAGTCAACCTAAGTGTCCAGTGTGGACGCTCTAGGTTGACTTTGTAGCCCCCCCCCCCCCAAAGTCGACTTAAAATTTGTGTAGACATGCTAAGTCGACTTAAATTCACAAGTGTAGACATAGCCATAGATTCCAGCACTGGTTCAGACACGGATTCTGAGTGTGGCTTGGGGCAGGTCAGGTTCTGCTTCTGGTTTTCAGGTTCTGCTTCTGGTTTTCAGGTTCTGCTTTGTTTGTTTTCCAACCTGCAAAATGGAGACAATAACTACCTAACTCACAAGGGTATTGTGAAGAGTCAATATTTGTATAGCACTTTATAGGTGTAAAGTCTGTTCAGTAATCACCCATGTTCTACAGCCAGAACTTGCTGTCCAAACTTGGCCTTGTCTAAGGTTTTATTTCCAGAATCTCTCTGTACCAGACCTTAGTTTCCTGTGTCCCTGAGAGTGTTTCCAATCCCTTTTGTGTCTTCATTGGCACTGAATAAATATGCCTTCTGGTATGACATAGTAATTCCATTGCACTTTCATGCAAGGGACAAGCACCTGATAGCAACTCTTATATTCGTACAGCACATTTTTAGAAAAAATTAGTTTTTATAGGTGTCTTCGTTCAGGCACTTTTCTGTTTAACAGTCTGAGGAAAATTTTCTTTGCCTGCTGCATGTCACTTTCTTTGATGGGCAAGTAAAATATCTTAGCAAGGGTGGATGAGTACATTTTATGCCTGGGCTTGTATGTTTTTATCAGCACTTAAGCCTTGCTCCATCCCTGCACAGTAGGTATTACCGTTTTATATTAATCATAATTAATAATATACTGGGTGTGACAGATGTGAGACCATGGAAGCATGAAAATTGCAAAAGGCTGTTATATTAAGACATGGCAGACACTGTAGGCACTGGGATTTGTGATAAACTTCTGTATCTATAAATGCTGCATGTATCTTTTGTTTGCAGTGTTCATCCCGGGATATTAGAGAGAGAAGGTAGATGAGTGTAATACCTTTTGCTGGACCAACTTTATTCACCCACCTACTCTCTCCCACATGTAACTTTGTGAGGGATTGTGTTTCAGCTCCATGGGGGAAGGAGGATTATCACGTTTCTAAAATTGGGGCTTTAGGGGTCAAGTACGTCATATCTCAGGACAGGTAAATAACTCCAGAGAAGTGTCACTTCCTGAGGGGGTAATTACATGTACTGGTTCAGACCAGGTTCAAGAAGCCCAGGACTCATGATACAAACAAATAGTTTGTGATACAAATAAAGGTCGGAGTGGATACAAATATATGGATCTCGATCTGTGTCTGTGAGAATAAACTCCTGCTCATAATCTGCACTCCCTCGTTTAGATGTATCTGCGTCTCCACCACCAATCAGCTGTTTGCTGCCAGATCCCCTTCCCCATCAGCAGTTCAGCCTCCCTGCTCCCACCCCCAGCTGCTGATCAGTTGTTTAGGCACTGCTGGCTCCAGAAGTCCCAGGGAGTCCCAAAAAGTCAATCCATATCTATCCACATTCAAGAGCAATACGAATGATTAAAGGTCTGGAACACTTGACTTATGAGGGAAGATTGAAAGAGCTGGGTTTGTTTAGTCTGGAAAAGAGGAGACTGAGAGGGGACATGATAACGGAGAAGGATGGCTTTCTTTCAGCTCTATGCTTTCTAGAGAGGGAGAGTAAAGAATAAAATATCCATTTTAAACTACTTAAGAGTTTGAGCTTGGAAGAATTGTATCTGAATTGGGATATTTAAGAGAATTAATATCCCTACTCTTGTTAAATATTTTCCACAACTTTTTCTATATCCCACCTTTAAAAGAGGCCACTTTTAGATAGAAGCACAGTGTCCCTGCTCCATTCAGACAGCTGATGATATGTTAGTTAAGTAGTGGATGAGAAGCAAACGGGCAGTCCATTTAGTCACAAAAATGTTATTTAGCATTTAAACTATTTTTTGGCTTTTTTTTTTTTTGGATGGTGCCTCCTCCTAGAACTAACTAGGTTTAAACATGTTTAGCTGATAAGATCAATTCATCCTTGCCTAGACCATTTCAAGAGTGATCTTAGCATGTTAGATAAAATATTTTTAAAATCTAGTGTACACAAGGCATCCTACCTTTAACATATTCTAAACTTGTCAAGATTATATGTAAGGACATTGTGTCTTATCTGCTCTAGACTTTTAAAATGTCTTGCATATTAGCTAACACATGCTAACATCACACCTTAAATTCTAGTCTACACAAGACCTAAAATCACAGAACCAGATGGTAGAGCTGAACACTGCAGAGTTTTTGCTCCACTTCCCGCTATGGAAAATTAGTTCCTATTCTTTTGCTGTCTAATCTATCATGTTGAATAAATAGTAGCATAGAGGCAATTGAAAGAGCAACAGAACTGCTCAAAACTTGAATAAAATATTCAGTGCCAGATCCATTTGGCTTTAATCAAAGCACTTTATTCCCATTGTTGTGCTTTAGACATGTTTTCTGAATTAAATTGTATGATATGTTTGGCTAAACCAATCTGTTCTTATTTTTACTAAAGTAATTATCCGGTACTAAATAAACTCTGGTGTTTTCAGGCCATTAGAGCTTTAAGTACAGAGGTGACGGTTCCAGTGTGCATATGTGATTGTTAAATAGAGTAAAAAATTATTTCTTTACCTAAACAAGCTTACTTCAGCTGCTGAAAAGTAAGAAAACAAGAATAATCCAGTATTGTTGCTGTTTGGGCACAAAACACTACTGTTAACAGTATGAAACTGCTGCAGACTTGTGAGTGTTCAGAGATCCTTTCTGAAGACTTTTTCAGAAATTTCAAATGGTTTTAAAATGCCTCTGGATGGGGCAAAACTTGGTGGGGGTTATGACACTTGGGTGAAGTAGCAAAAAAAGAGGGGGGAATTAGGCACAGGCAGATAAATTATTGTGATATCTTTTATTATATCCCTTTGTTCTCTTTTTGTCTTTAAAGTATTTTAAGTAAACAGTAATCACTTCATGGCAGAGCCCATTTTTTATTGTCTTAATGATTCCCAGTATATTTCTAGGCATTCAGTGAATAAACAGCAGTAAATTACTGCTGTCATGAGCAATAGTAGCTAAGTACTGGTACATAGTCAAATTTAGAAAAGTGTAATTTGTCAGCATTGAAAATATGTTTAATATAAATATAACAAATTTCATCCATTTGGATGGTATTTTCCATGTTGGGGTATCTGCTTCAGGGAAAATTTCAGCCAAAAGAATTCAACCTCTTTTAAGAATGAGGTAGGGAAAAATGTATTGTTTGGCCCATATTAAAAAAAATAATAGTTGCTCTTTTTAGATGCTGTAGTGCCCCCATGTGTTTTGGAATAGGTACTAGGCATTTGTATGTGGGATATGCCTTTTGCTGTCCCTATGAAAATATGCCCAAATTTGACCAAATTATAATCCTTTTAAAAACTTGTGATTCATATATGACTGGGAGTGGGAGCTGAAGGAGGAGACTGGAACTTCTTGGGCAAGGAGTCTTGGACTGAGAACCAGCGAGGTCAGAAAGAGAAAGACATGGAGTGAGAGGAGATGGTACTTGTGTATAAGAAGAGACCTGAGATTGCCTGGATGAGGAGCCTGGGAGGATAGGCTCTGAGCTTGGACAAGGAGATAGTGGATGTGGGTGTGTCTGGAGGCAGGGTGGGAGAGAGAGACATATTAGGCAGGAATTGAATGGAGGGGAGCTAGGAGTAGCTAGACAAGGAGACTGGGGTATAGGAACTACCAGGTTGGGATGGAGTGGAAATGGGAATGGCCAGGTAAGGAGATTGGAATTGTGGGTGAATAGCAGGAAAGTGGATCCTGGGCTCTGAAGAGCTAAGACTAATATTTGCAGGGTAAGGAGACTGGTGTCAGGAAATGGAGTCTGGGACAAGGAAACTGGTGTGGGGAAGAGGTAGGATGGTAACAGGAACAAGTTGGAGGGGATGAAGCAGGAAGAGTCAGACTTGGTTGAAATGGGCAAAAAATGTGTTCCCACTAGTACACTTCCTTCCAGGAGCAAGTGTGGAACCAAAGCTTCCTGAAGCTCACCATTCCTCTTCCATCAGCAAATATCTGTAAATCCCACTGGCAAAGTGTGCCAGCCCTCTCTTGGGCTGGTCCATATAAAGGATAAAAACCTAGTCTTTTTATCAGTTACTCTGTTAGCTCAAGTGGCTGAGAACTGCATGTTGAATTTAAAGGTTCCAACCATGCTGATGACTTATGTGTGTACCAGTAGGACGACACATTCTGGAATTTGTTTTTTTCAACTTATTTCTTAACAAGATCACCTAGGAAACTACACACGAACTACATTTGAAGAGTATTATTAACGTTGCAAAGTCAAGCACTCAAAAGTTAGGAAATGCTAGATAGACTAAAGGTTGCTGGTGCAACCTTAATTTGGCACATTGTGTATATACATGATGGCAGTATGTGATCATTAAACTTAAGACTTTTTTTTCTATGGGACGTCTGTCTCATTCAGTTCACTGGATGGACTTGCTAGGGATGAATCAGGATTGTGTGGAACAGGAGAGTATTGTTTGTAGGACCGTTCCTTCATTTCTTATAGAAACTGAAAGGTGTTTAGTGAATGAAGTTTAAAGTTGCAGCAGGTAACTTAATCGTTTTGCTAACTAAGCAAATTTTAAATAAAAAATAAGCTTTTAGTTTTAAAAGAGATAACAGGATTCTTATACGGGAGAGCATGAACCCTGTTATTTATATTATAATAGATTTTATCTTCATCTGTGAAACTTCAGGGAGGTCCTTTTAAGACTTTAATTACTAGTAATTTTGGAGCATATCTGACTCACATGGGAATTATTTGATAAACTGATCAGTCATGCCATTATGCTGACTTGTGAAATTTAAGCTTGCTTTACCTGTCTCACTATATGACTCTGTCAGGTCAGCATGCTGGGAGATCAGGGCTAAGAAATTATAAGCTTCTCCAAAAAAAACCCCAAAACCTCTGGAGTGTGTTTAAAAGCCCTTCTTGCATCAATCTAAAATCCAGATGAGTAAGCTTTGTATAAATGGCAGAGTAAAACTAGATACTTGTTTTTGCAATTAATTAGAATCAACTTAGGTCGGACTCCACTCCTGAGTTTCAAATTTGCTTTGTAGAACTTTCTTGTAGAGACTAAAGTAGGCAACTTTGGGGAGAAATATACTTCTCTTTCCATATGTGGGTGAAAATGTATGCTTTATATGACTATTTTTGTATGTCCCAGTTCTTTACATTAAGTCAGTAAGGCTGTTGAGATTCCTGCTTGGGCTGAATGAAGCAAACCAGGCTGACATCATTGTCTCTTTTTCCTGTTTTCATGGCATATCAGGTTGCTAGAATCTTGGGTTTTAATCAGTTTTAAACTTTCACAGCTATAGAAAATTATGGTGGAGTCACAATAATTATTTAGTGATAATCTCTAATAAGTTCTCAAGCAGCATTTTTCTTATTTTGCCTATATGTAAATTCCAGTTATTATTGATGGAAATCTTTTCTTCTCAATTTGTGTGTGGATGGTGAAATTTTACCAAAAAAATCTAATTCTTCCAAGCCTAAATATAATGTGGCTCTTACACTGTTTTTCTCTTTAGAGAATATGTAATTAAACCAGCAAGAGGGCTCTCCAATTTGCATTGTCTCAAATGCAGCTTGGGTGTCTTTCAAGAGAATGTTAAGAAAGATTTTAAATTGGTAAAACTGCTGCTTTTGTTTTGCTTAAGTTGTCAGGTTTGACAGCCACCAGCTTTAGGATTGAAAGATTAGATTTTACAAGGATTCTTCTTCAAGTGTGCTCATGCTGATTCCAATCCTGGTGTACGCACTGTGTGCACGGACTGTCGGAGACTTTTCCCGCAGTGGTACCTGTCGGGCTGAGCAGTCGCCCCCTGTAGTGGTGCCCTCATGGCGGCACATAAATAGCCCTGTCGGCCCGGCAGCCCTCCAGTTCCTTTTTACCACCGCTAGTGGCGGTTTTTGGAGCTTCAAGCACTTGCCTCAGCCAAGACTTTCTCTGATTCACATACCCAGTGATTTTTGTTAGCTCTTAGCAGAATCAAGTATGAAAAGGGAGAGTAAAACTCCATGCGGGGCTGCGCGCCCAACCCTGGGGCTCCGGGGCATGCCAGGGACCCAAGGATTCAAACCTTGCGCTTCTTACCAAAGGCCTATGCCAAGAGGTGATCCGCACAACTCCTGCCTCAAGTGCGTGGGTGAGAAACACCAAACAGACCGGTGCAAAATTTGTAAGAGTTTTAAACCTAGAAGCAAGCGGGAGAGGAGAGCTCGCCTGAAACAGTTGCTAATAGCTTTGGGTCCGCAGTCCCACGACACAACGCTGGGAACCTTGGGGCGGAGTGCCACGGCATCAGTGAGGGTCTCGGTACCGAAGACGTCGGTACCGAGTGGACTCAGAGACTCCTCCCCGAAGAGACCTCAGCACTGCTCTCATTCACCAGTGCCCAGGAAGAAGCACAGGGGGGAAGGAGATCCCTCCCCAAAGAGGGAGCCTGAGAAACAGAACCAGTCGGGCCAGGGTACCCAAGCGGCTCCGTTAAGCCCAATGTCCCCAGCCCAGCAGAGTGGAATAGGGGAACTGGACATGCCGTCCACCCCGGACACTTCGAAGCAGCGAGGGACCTGATAGCCATAATGGCAGAGCAGTCCTCGCTTCTCCACTCAGGATGCCAAAGACTGGTGTCCAGTCAAGGGGAAAACCCCCCTATGACGAAACCTGTGTCATGGACTTCTCATTCTCCACAACGGCACCAGATATCTACCTCACCAGGATGGCACCGGTCAACCTCACGCCACTGCTCCAGGTCCCTGTATAGATTCAGACCATCTTCATGGAGCAGATCCGGTTCCCACTGGGAGGAAGACTCACGACGCCGATCCCCTGACTGCTACTTGTGAGGGAGGTCTTGCTCAGGAGACCAGCACCACTCATTTTCCTGGCGCCGCTCTTTGTCCCAACTACCCATCCCGGCACTGATGCACATCCTGGGGCTGCTCTTTGCCCCGGCACCGTTCCTCGTCTTGGCAGCGCTCCCTGTTTCAACGCCACTCCCCATCTCGATGCCACCCTGGCACCAGTCTCCATCCTGGCACCGCTCCTTGTCCAGGCACCACACCCTGTCCTGGCACCGCTTGTTTACTTACTCCCATAATACAAGAACCAGGGGTCACCAAATGAAACTGATAGGTAGCAGGTTCAAAACAAATACAAGGAAGTTCTTCTTCACACAACGCACAGTCAACTTGTGGAACTCCTTACCTGAGGAGGTTGTGAAGGCTGGGACTATAACAATATTTAAAAGGGAACTGGATAAGTTCATGGTGGCTAAGTCCATAAATGGCTATTAGCCAGAAAGGGGTTAAGAATGGTGTCCCTAGCCTCTGTTTATCAGAGGATGGAGACGGATGGCAGGAGAGTGATCACTTGATCATTGCCTGTTAGGTTCACTCCCTCTGGGGCACCTGGCACTGGCCACTCTCGGTAGACAGATACTGGGCTGGATGGACCTCTGGTCTGACCCAGTACGGCCTTTCTTATGTTCTTATGTCACCAGAGCACAGGCCAACAGCCAAATCCCCGTCACTGCCCCCGGCTTGGGACCTGAACTTGGTACTCTCCAAGTTAATGGGTCCCCCCTTTGAGCCTATGGGGTCATGCTCAATGCTGTACCTATCATGGAAGGTAGCCTTCCTAGCAGCTATTACTTCAGCACGCACGGTGTCGGAACTGAAAGCTTTAACTTCGGAACCCCCTTACACTGTGTTCCACAAGGATAAAGTCCAGCTGCTCCCGCATCCTACCTTCCTTCCCAAGGTGATATCCAGTTTTGACTGCATCCAGGAAATATTCCTCCCAGTGTTCTTCCTGAGGCCACACGCTAACGAGAGGGAAAGAGCGCTGCATACATTAGATGTTCGCAAGGCCCTGGCCTTCTATCTAGACAGAACCAAACCATTTAGGAAAACTACCCAACTGTTCGTAGCCATAGTGGGACGAATGAGGGGTGAGCCAGTGACCTCCCAGTGGATCTCCTCTTGCATCAAGGCCTGCTACAACCTGACAGGGTGCCCAGCCCCACTTTTTAAGGCGCATTCAACACACTCCCAGGCCTTATCATCTGCCTTCCTAGCTCATGTTCGCACTGTAGAGCTCTGTCGAGCTGCAACATGGTCTTCAGTACATACATTTACTACACACTATGCAATCAGGCAGCAGAGTAGGGATGACGCAGCGGCAGGGAGAGCTGTCCTCCAGACTGTTCTATAAAGGCTCCGACCCCACCATCCATAGGCTAGCTGATAACTCACCAGGCTTGGAATCGGCATGAGCACACTCGAAGAAGAAAAGAGGTTTCTAACCTGTAACAGACGTTCTTCGAGTGGTGTGCTCATGCCTATTCCAAAACCTGTCCACCAACCCCTCTTGTCGAAATGGACAGGAAGGAACTGGAGGGCTGCTGGGCCAACAGGGCTATTTGTATGCTGCCATCAGAGTACCAATACAATGGGGCGCTTGCTCGGCCCAACGGCTACTGCTGGGAGAAAAGTCTCTGACAGTCCATGTACACGTACACCAGGATTGGAATGGGCATGAGCACACCTCTCGAAGAACATCTGTTACAGGTGAGAAACCTCTTTTTCACAATCCTTCATTAGAGGAAGATAGCATAGTGGTTGAAGTACTGGTCTGGGTGTCAGGTTTGGGTTCTCTTTCCGGGTCTGTCCTGGCCATTCTGTGTGACCTTGAATAAGTCACTTAACTCTTCTGTAGTTTTCTCATCTGTAAAAAGTGAGTAATCAGACTTAACTGCTGTGGGACATATAAGGCTTAACACACTTGTGTTAGTAAAGTGCTTTGAAGGTTTTTTTCTCTTCCTGCTTGTTTCTTTCAAAGTGAAGCTGATGCTTTTTACTAGAGTGCTTCCAAGAGCAGTGTTCCTCATTTCCTTGAGTGATGTATTGTTTCCTAATTTGTCCTGACCTTTTTTACCTAAGGCCTAAGATAATGAATACATTCCGTACCCTGGGACCTGCAGCAAGTCCAGGGCACAGGTAGACACTCTTATGCCCCTGATATGGTTGATATTCGGGAGACGGGGCCTATTGCTGAATGTTCCCAAGTCAACACTATTCCCCACCTAGAGGATAGAATTTATAGGAGCTCTCTTGGACTCAACTCAGGCCACTCACTTGTTGGGGTCTCGCCTCCTCACTATTTGTTCCATCATAAAAGACCTCATGTGTTTCCCTACCATGATCGCATGAAGCTGCTTGAAACTCCTGGGCCATATGACTGCATGCACATATGTGGTCCAACGTGTATGGTTTGACTCGTCTTTCTAGGCTTGGCTGGCATCTACATACTGCCTGAACAGACAATTTGGACAAGTTAGTTTTGCTTCCCCCTGAGAAAAAAGCCCTCAAGTTATGGGACTTCTGCATAGCCTCCCCAATACACCTGGGCTATGTCTACACTTGCTAAAATTAGTTCGAATTAGTTAATTCAAACTAACTAATTCAAACTAATTTTAGTTAGTTCGAATTAGCTTAATTTGAACTAGAAAAAGTTAGTTCGAACTAAGCAAGTGCCATTCAAGAAATTAGTTCGAATTAACATGGCCACATTGGCTAATTCGAGCTAGTTAGTTCGAATTAACCCTTTAGTTCGAATACCCTGTTCGAACTTATTAGTTCGAATTAAGGAAGCCCTTAATTCGAACTAACTTGCCAGTGTAGACATAGCCTTAGAGACATCTTACCTCCTGGGATCCCAAAATGAGCTAGCGAACCATCTTAGGAGGTCCTTCTGCAACCATAAATAGTCTTTCCATCCAGACATCATAGACAGCAATTTCCAAGGGTGGGTAGTTCCCCAGATAGATCGGTTCTCAACAAAACTCAATGGAAAATGTCAGAAGTTTTGCTTATTCCGAAGCCACAGCCTGGGCTCGATCATGGATGCATTCCTTCTTCCATGGGCAGACTACCATCTCCATGATTTCCCACCCTTTCTGCTCATTCACAAAGTCCTGCTCAAGGTCAAGAGGGAAAGAGCATCCGTCATAATGATACACCCAGCTTGACTCCAGCAATACTATTGGCACTGTCGGTGGCTACTCCAATTGCCTTTCCAGTGGTGCTAGACCTAATCATCTGGGGCCATGGCCATCTACGGCATCCCATCCTCGAGGCTCTCCACCTCACAGCACGGAAGTTTCATAGTTAAACTCCATAGAGTTGACACGCTCAAAGACCATTAGAGTGGTCCTCCTTGGTAGCAGAAAACCATCCACCAGGGCCACATACTTAGCCAAGCAGAAGAGATTCTCAAAGTGGACAATGCAGAAGGGCACCCCACCCATGCAAGCATCACTACTCTCCATCTTGGACTACCTGCTGCACTTGAAACAGCTACGTTTGGCGATATTGTCCCTAAAGGGCCTTTAGTGGCAATATCTCCATTCCACCCTGGAGCAGGTGGCCAATCAGTCTTTGGCAACCTGCTAGTGACCCATTTTCTTAAAGGTCTGGATAGTCTTTATTCTCAGGTTCATTGCCCTGTACCGACCTGGGACCTTAGTCTAGTGCTCTCCAGGCTGATGGGGCCTCCCTTTCAGCCCTTAGCAATATGCTTGCTTCTCTACTTCTTGTGAAAGCTAATATTTCTGGTCATGATAACCTCAACCAGGAGGGTCTCTGAACTCAAGGCCCTAAAATCCAGTTCCCCATACATGGTATTCCATAAGGACAAGATCCAGCTACATCCCCATCTGGCCTTCCTCCCTATGGGTTCGTCTACACTGGCAACTTAGATCGACTTAAGGAGGCTTAAGTCAACCTAAACAAAGCCACGTCCACACTGGTCTTTTATTAAGTCGACTTAATAACACCTAGTTTTAGGTCGACTTAAAGCCAGTGTGGACAGGGATTAGCGCCTAAGTCGATTTAAAGCGTTAAGCTAACTTAATAAGGTCGACAAGGTGCTATGTCTATGCTAGAAAAGTTGTTGACTTTGTTAAGTCGACTTATCTTTTCTAGTGTAGATATAGCTTAAGGTAGTATCTCATTTTCATACAGCTCAGGACATCATCTTCTCCGTATTCTTACCCAAACCACATGCCAGTAGCAGGGAACAGTGCCTCTACTCCCTCGATGTCAGGTGGACACCAGCATTCTACATCAAGAGGACGAGACCATTTCTCAGATCGTGTTGGGTCTGGGCACCTGAACTGAGAGCAGGGAGTCTTTTATGCTGTCAGTGACCCCCTTGCATTGTCAATGACCCCAAAGGCAGTGTGGAAAACGAAGGTGTCTGATTTGAATGCAGAACAGAAAAGATTTAGACCTATGTTGGGCGGGGGGGAGTACATTGGGACAAAGAGACGGGAGTCTGCGGGCAAAGGGTGGGAATTGGGGTCTGGTGGATGGAGTTGGGAGAGGAGAACTGGAGAATGGGCCATATTAAGTGAGGAGAATATTGGAATTGTGATGGGAAGCCTTGGCTAGATTTTTTTTTCCAGTTTGTTTGTTTTGTTTAAAAAACTAGGAAATTATGCATGCAAAATTACATTAAAAGAACATCATTAAGCTTGTAAAGTCAAGCACTTGTAAGTTAGGATATATCAGAATTAAGGTTGCCTGTGTAATCTTAAAGAAACACCATAGTAGTGGAGGAGGTGGCATTAAGTGATTTAAAAGAAGTTGTTACTGAATCAATCCTACTGCACTGTATAAAGGGGGAGGTGCCGTCTTTTGGATGAGATATAAAACTCATATCCTGATCATTTGTGGATGCAACTGTCTTATTGCTCTTTTTACAAGAGTAAAGATGTGAATCCTGGTGTCTTTGGGCAAATTCTAATTGAGAATTATACTTTACGTCAACTTAAGTTACATTTAGATACTGCTCTATTAAACAGTTTCTGTATTCCATCCTATAGATGACTGCATTTCATTGGTGAATGAAGTGACTTTCCTGTCATTTACTTAAGAGTTAATTATGAGGTTAATTTTCTAGCATTTTTAAAGCCCTTTGAAATATTCAACTGAAAGACACCATGAAAGTGCAAGGCAGTGTCATTATTCATATCAAGTATATTTTTCTGAATTGCAAGCTATGGTATGGGAAATGTCTTGAATGGTCACAAGTCTTAAATCTCAGGAACTCCAAAATATTTCTGTTTCAGAGTATATGTTGTTACAGGACACTTGTTTACCTATAAAAACAAATTAGCAGAACAGTTCTTGAGGAGATTTGGTTATTTCATAGCCATAATTCAAATAAGAAAAGCATAACTCTTTCTTGTTTATGTTAAGAAAGATTACAACATTATCACAGGAAAAGTTAGCTGTGCCCTTTGGATAAGAATATACAGTCCTCCAACATATATGATCATATATCATTAGGAGTTTTTTCACCCCAGATAATTTTGTACATTTTTTCCCCCTGAATGAGGGTTTACAGGAGCTCCAGATCTGACTCCACGAAGTTGGTTATGCCGAAGCCAAGATTCTAATGCTTGAAAGCCTTCCTCTTATAACGAGAACACTCTTCATGCAGATGTCAGTTCATCATAACTCTTTCACATTTCATTGTAAACCCATAATTCTATTCTCTGCGCTTTTATCCAAGCCCACTGATAGGTATAGGAATGGACAACCTCCTGGACCGAGGGAGGAAGCAGTAAAAAGGAAAAGTCAAATTTCAGGATGACCATAGATTCAAGAGGCCAAATTTAGCAAAACCTGATGCATGAAGATACAAAGTATCCTGTGGGTAATTCCCTCTGGTATAGATAGGGGACCTCTGAAGGGAGCTGCTGCATTAGTGGATTTCATGGCTACCTTGGCCATGCCTAACTGGTTGCTTGTCCAAATTTAGTGTTCTGCTTGCCCATAATACATCTCTACCTTATAAGTGAAATTGTGGTGGTTCTGCAGTTGGGTCACATAATGATTACCTGTTCTGTTCATTTGCTCTGAAGCACCTGGCATTGGCCAATGTCGAAAAACAGGATACTGGGCTAGATCGACCATTGATCTGACCCAATATGACTACTTTCATGCACCATATCAACCTGCTCCTCCTTGATTTTCTTCTCCTTCCCTCACACATACACCACCATAAACTGAAGATGAATTTGACCTAAGTTCTTTTTGTATTGGAACAGGATAAGCAAATTCTTGCTTGTATGTAGGCAAGAGATAATTGGAGAAGGGAATGAGCTCCAGATGGGAGTGGTGAGGCGGGTAGAGGCTACTCATCACCATTGCCCCCCTACCAGAGTAATTTGTGTGAAAACTGGAAGTGTAAATTCCAGAAACCTTTAAAACAAACAAGCAAAAACAAAAAATCCCACATAATTCAAGAAGTAGAAGCTTCTAAGATATTTTTACAAGTACTTTATTCTAATCTGTTCTTTTAAATGGCAAATCTTAAATATTTTAGTCTTTTCCAGTTTAACTGTCTGATAGATCTCTCCAAGTATATTTGTATAACCAGGCTGCAGTTCACTAATTGTCAGATATGATGAATATAGCAGCATGAACAGTCCTATTGACTGTCTTATTGTAACAAATATTACTATTGCAAATGTTTGCAGGATGAGATTCTAAGGAAATTGTTTTAAAACCATTGTTTGAAGAAAACATTTTGGATATCTTGTTTGTTTATTTTATTGTAGGTGTGATGGACAGGTGACGTTTCATTTTGCTATCAGGGAATCAGAATGACTGAGTGCTTCCTGCCTCCTACCAGCAGCCCCAGTGAACATCGCAGGGTGGAGCATAGTGGGGTTCTTGCCCGTACCCCCAGCTCTGAAGAAATCAGCCCTACAAAATTCCCTGGATTGTACCGGACTGGTGAGCCTTCACCACCCCATGACAATCTACATGAGCCTCCAGATATAGTGTCTGATGAAGAAAAGGAGCATGGGAAGAAGAAAGGAAAATTTAAGAAAAAGGAGAAAAGAAGTGAGTAGGCAGTCTCTTACTGCATGTGTATGATCCCTCTCACTCAGTGTTTCTCAACCTGGGGGTTTGGTATGGTTTTATGGAGGCAGCAGGCAGGTCGGGCATTAGGAAGGGTAAGAAGAAATGCAGTTGCCTAGGATCTCACAGCACAGGGGCAACAGCAAAGCTAATTTACATGTTTTGCAAGGCTGAAGTCTGAAACCCTGAGCTTAAAGTTAGCAGGTTGCAATTTTTTCAAAGGGGAGGGAGAAGGTCATGATTATTTTTAGTCCCAGAGAGGGTTGCCAACGCAAAAAGGTTGAGAAACACTACTCTGACTCTATGAGAAATATCCCATGGGATGCTGGTGCTTTTATTGTAGCCTCTGTCCTTTCTTTTCAAGCCTAGATTTTGAGCTGTGCCTGCCTCTCTTAAAAAACCACTTCATTGTTTTTAAAGGTCTTACCTTTTCCCAGGAAAGCTAATGAGCAGGTTTAACCAAAGTCCAAGGCACTGTTGGGTCAAGTGCCAGTCAATGAGTTGTTCGCATTTCTCTCTCGTCTTTCAGATATTCCACTCAGAGTATGAAGAGATTATTGACTGCAGACTTAGCCCACATGTTGTCTCTGGGAGTTCCGCCCACAAAAAAACCCCCTCTGACCTGGCCTTGAGGGTGTTTTAAGTCCAAGATATCAGGCACAGCTGAAAATATAGGCATAAGCTTGGTTTGACTTCACCTCAGGAACCCACCTGTTGTTAGTGTTCTGATCCTGTCCCCCAGCTGCATCTAGGCTGGGCTTGTTTTAATGCTCCATTTGTGTTACACTTCTACGGCGTTTGAACAAAGCTGCTATCCAAGAACTCCTCCTCTGATGCTGCCAGTTTGCCAGAGGCTAACACCATCTCTCTGGTATAGGTGTGGTGTGATAAGACTCATAATTTGGAAAAATATACTCAAAATTACATATGTTTAGTGTACAGGGAAGAAAGGGAGAGGCAGTGAAGTCAGTCCATTAGGTGTGAATTGCTTTGGTTTGCAAACTGAATTTCTTAATGAGATAAGGTAGGTGAAGTAATATCTTTTGTTGGACCAACTTCTGTTAGAGAGAGGGACACGTTTTCCTGCTAGAGCTTGTCAGCTCTGCAAAAGGTATTCTGAGCATTGCAACTAAATGCAAGGTGAACCAGATTGTTTAGCATAAAGAGTGTTAGCACATAATTCTAATCTATGGGACCATTCAAAGGCCTGATGTTTGATTTGGTGGGTTCTGAGTTACTACACAAAATTCTTTCTTGGGTGACTGGCTAGTGAGTCTTGCCCATATGCTCAGGGTTTAACTGATCGCCATATTTGGGGTCGGGAAGGAATTTTCCCCCAGAGCAGATTGGCAGGGGCTCAGGAGTGGGGGGGGGTGTTTGCCTTCCTCTGTAGCATAGGACATGGCTCGCTTGCTGGTGGATTCTCTGTACCTTGAAGTCTTTAAACTATTATTTGAGTACTTTAATAACTCAGTCATAGATTACAGGTTTATTACAGGAGTGGGGGATAGGAGGTGAGGTTCTGTGCCTGCATTGTACAGTAGGTCAGACTAGATGATCATATTGGTCCCTTCTGACCTTAGAGTCTACAAGCAAGCAAATTGCAGGATCAGCATCTTAAAAAACAGACATAGAAAAGTAGGGGAAAGTGGTGCTGTGTTATTCCCTGCCACTGAATCATTTTTAAAAACTTCAGCTTTTACATCAAAATTGTTTCCAGTCCCTACAGTTGTGCAAAAAACCAATGAAAGCACAAAATGAGTGTAAACTTGATACAGTGATATCTTCTTGAGTCTTCAGATAGCCTAAACCAAAGGCTCAGAGAGAAATTAATTGCCTCTCTCTCTACAACAGATTGCTCAATCTGAAACCTAAATATGACAGTTTAAATGTCAGTATTTCCATCTGTTTCACTGTTGTTCATTTTGTTAGAAACATCCAACTAATGTACTTACTCCACACAACCCCTAATTCCTTCCCATGGTGCCAAACGCATCAGCTACACCAGTGATTGCTTGTGTGACACACTTATCTTGTCAATAAAAACACATGGCATATTAAAAACTGCAAACATGGAGACAGCAGAAAGTACAGGGAACTTGTGTTCAAATGCACACAAGGACTACTACTACAACATTTCAGTATGTGCATCTCCACTGTGGCCGTGTCCCTTTTTGCAAGTAGTGTGTTACAAATGTCACTGGCTTGCAGTTGGATTTTTTGCCAGTCAGCAGCATTGGGTTTGGGCAACACAGATTGGTCCAACACAATATAGTTCACTGAGTCATGTGGCACACTTTGGGGGGGGGAAGACTCAGAGTTTCTGAGACACAACCATGAATCCTTTCATGGGCCTCTGACTCCTGACAAGTCCTGCTGCAAATAGCTCTCACTTCATCCAGCTCTCCGACACAGTTTCTCCAGTTTCTGTATATAAGCTGAAACCTTCTTGCGCCTTTGCGAGTAATAGTTAGGTTCATATTTTATGAAATGGCAAAAAAGTTGGTTAATACAGAATTAAGGTGGCACAGTGGTAGCATGTGCTCTTCTAGAATGTCGAATTCAGTGAAACGCACATTTCTGAAACCCTGAAAATACAGAGTTAAGGTAAATGCCTGTGCGACCTTAACTTTGCCCCCAAGAGCTGGCAGTAGCCACTGGGAATTGTCTGTGGCATGCTGTCTTCACTGCCAACCTCAGGGCAGAGTGACAAAAAGCAGGACAGACACCCCAAACTGGCTGTATGTTCTATAATTAGATTTCACCAATCCAGTAACATGTGAACTTCTAAAGCACCTTAAGTGTTGCAGTGGAGTCACAGACAGTCCCTTTGGGCATTCCAGTCTATAGTGCCACCTAGGAAAGCTGGGCTATGTGACAGATGGTCATTTTACACCAAAAATAAAAACAATATTCAGGTTACTCCCAAACCCAAAGGACCAGTCGCTTTTCCCAGGTCAGTTGTATTCAGATCTCAAACAAAAGACAATGCCTGTAATCAGTCCTGTAATAAACTAACTAATGATTTAACAACTAAAAAAGGAAATGAAAGTAATTTACAAGGTTAAAACAGGAAACATACGTGCACCAAAGAGTCAGTCTTAGATTTAATAAGGTAAAATAAGCTTTTATAATAAGCAGCTCTTTATGTCTTTAGGGCTGATCCATGCCACCCAATATGGGGATTGCTTCCATATGTTTAGGAATCTTTGCCCTCAGCATAAAGATCCAGTTTCTTCTCATCAGGGATTTTTATCCCCTTTACCCCAGAATCTAAGCTTGTGGGATGAGTTTATGACAGCCCCCACCCTCCTGCTGTCCTGGAAGGACTGAGGAATGAAATAAAAAAGATCTTTGTTCTTTGATGCTACTCAATGCTTCCTTTGCTTTCAATGGGCCATCTTGTGTGCAGGACAAGCACTTTACCTTAGTTAATGCTGCTTTTCCTGTTTGGTGAGTTACACAAGTAGAGGTTTACAATGCAAACACTCTGTATAACTTTATACCATGGGATACAGGTATTATAAGGAGGATTAATATATGAAACAGCCTGCAAGCATTTCATAAAGTCTAAACACATTCTTACAACATAATATCTCTTTTAACTATTCTAACTCACAGGTGTGCCAGGCTGGTTTTCATGCATTTGTCAGTGTTAAGGTGCTGGGCCTTTGGTATGAGCTGGCATCTGGTCTGCCAGTGTGACAGTCTGCATGCACGCTAGCTATATTCACTGTGTGATGTGTTGCTGTGTGGTGGAGGAACAAGTGCAGCTGCTTGGAAGAAGTGTCATTGTGATATGAGGAGATCTGAGTCTGAGTCCCCCATGTGTGTTAGTTATCAAAGGAGGGAGGGGCATGTGTACGTCATTATTTCAATACAGAATTGTGTACAGCTTGTTTTAGTAACAGGGCACTGGGCTCTTTCGGCCATGGAAGTTGTCAGGAGTGAGATGGGTATGAGAGCGTTCTGTGGATTTAATTATGGGGAAAGGAAAGTATAGGTTTAGGAAGTATCCAGTGTGAAAGGGTTGTAAGTGGGTTACATTTTCGGGCTGTCTCGGGCGTGGTGGGATCCGTATTCTGAGTGCGGGAGAGATGCAGGTAGTATTAGTCTATTACAGTGAAGGGGCAGAATGGAAGTGTTTGTGTTTTAGGCACTGTGATGTGAGGCATCGATGGAAGAGGACAGTTATGGCTATGTGGGTGTTTAGGAAACACAGGGTTAGGGAGTTGTCAGAAGTTTGGGTTTTACTGAACTCGACTATTCACCCTATTGTTTTGTGGTTTGTTTTTAACCAAAAGAGAAATGTTACTTAGTGGCCATTTAGACAGTTGTAGATCTCACCTAGGTTTGTGCTACTGTAACTAAGTGCTAGTCTACAATGAAAACTTACAGTGGTACAGCTGTGCTACTGCGGGTAAAGTGCCTGTGTAGCCCCATTATGTCCACAGAGAACTTTCCCACCAACATAGTAAAAACCACCTGAATGGGTGGTGGTAGCTGTCTTGGTGGGAGACATTGTCCCGCCGACATAGCTCTATACACACAAGTGCTTATGCCAGGCAAATTTTTGTCGCTCTTTGGGGTGTGTTTTTTTTCACACCCCTGAGCACAAATTGTCAGCATAAGTGCAACTATAGACAAGGCCTAGGTAATAATCCAAAAACCTAGCTTAAATGTAATTCTTTTCATGAGTAGATCTTGAAAAACTTTACATCATTATCCCTATTTTACAGATTGGAAAGTAAGGCACAGAGAAATGAAATGACTTACCCAAGGTTTACAGCAGGCCAGAGGCAGAGCTACGAATAGTCACAGTCCAGCCGTCTTTCCAGTACGCCACACAGTTTATCACAGTGGAGTGACAATAATGGTTGTGTTTTGATTGTTTTGATGGGAAAAATCTCATCCATGTTCTATGTCCCAAAACCTTGACAGTTTTCTAACATGGTTGTTAAAGTGACTTTTTAAGTGTCTGAGAGAAACTGGGTCTATCCTCCGCCTCCTGTCCAAATGAATGCATCTACACTTGTAAATTAAGTCGACTTAATCTTGCTTAAGTTGACTTAATCTACCCTACGTCTACACTACAGTTTCCTTAAGTCAACTTAAGCAAGTTGCTTAAGTCGATTTAAGCAAGATAAAGTCAACAATGAAAATTAAGTTGACTTTATAAAACCTCATTTTAGTTCAACTTAAGCCTAAAGTCGATTTTTTAAAGTCAACTTAGGCCAGTGTAGACCTGGAGTAGCCCTAAGTCAACTTAGGGCTACTCCAGGACTCCACCACTGCCCTCCCTGCTGGGGGGGGGAGGAAGGAGCACAGGGGGAGCCTGGCATGCCCCACCACAAGGCAGGGCAGAGCCTGCCCCTATGCCCTGCCAGGGTCCCTGTCCCGCTTTGCCCCATTGTACCCAGGTACAAGGGGGAAAAGGCTGAGCTCTCTGGCACTGCGCAAGGGGTGCCCTCCCTTCCCCCGTGGACCTGGCCTAGGTCTCCCTAACCCCTAGAAGTCGACCTAGGCGTCCAGTGTGGATGCTCTAGGTCGACTTTGTAAGTTCCCTCCAAAGTCGACTTTAAATTTAGGTGTAGACATAGCCAGTGTTTCCAGGTCCACATTCTCTTCCCATCCCATTAAGTCATTAATTGGCACTGTGGAACCCATTAACATGTAGAATGTTGCTCCTTTGCTGAGTCTCCTGTTCTGTTCAGCTCACAGGCAGCTGCTTACTGGAGAGCCATACGGCACCGTGGTTATATATAACCCTAGGCTACTTGCTGCTACTGGGCACCCCCAGCTAAGACTCTTCCGCTGCATCAGCTCAACTTCCCCAGCCATGAGCCAGGTCCACTCAGTCAGTCCCACCCCACACAGAGGATGTCAGGATACACAACTGTTGGTTTTCTGGATTTCAGAAATTTACATTTGTTACTGGCTTCGTCCATTCCACCCCAGATCCCAGCTCACACAGAGAGATAGGGAGAAGGGCTCAGATACCCAGAGAGTAGCATGGTTCCCCGGCTCACAGTCTGCACAGCCAGCAGAAGAAGGGGCTCAGAATCCTGCAATGGGGTAAGGCTCCCACGGCTCCCAGCTGAATATGGAAGAGGAGAGTTCAGGTCTCACATGGCTGCCACATTCCTACTCCCCCAATCTCCTCTGCTTCCTCCTCACATTTTCCAATCCCTCCCATGCCCTCCTACCCATCTCCCCACCAGTACCCCCAATACCAATTTTTGCCCTTCACCACAATTCTCTGCAGACTCAAACCTTTCTTCCTCTGTTACTACCAATTTTTGCAACCCAATCATGTCTAATGGTGAAGTTAACCCTTTTTCAAACAATCCTTTAGTTTGATTTCCACCAAAGGGATGATGGGTGTCATGCACTCTGTTGAGGTAACCCTCAAGTGGTTGACACCCTGGTGCAATTATTTGAGCCCTGTTTGATCTCAGTGCAAACTATATTGCCAGAATGTCAGCTTTAAGGAAAAGCTGTTTTTTTTCCCAGGGTCTGTGTCTCAGGAACTCCTTGATCAAAGGGCCCCAAATTTGGCTCACTGACTGTACCCCACATCTCCATGGGAACCTCCAAATTTCAAGGCAGTCTGATTAACTGAATGAATTTGAGTGCTTAGAACAGTTGAGCTTTAAAGTCAAAACTTTTTAAAAGTAATATAACTGCTGCAGTTTCTCATCTGTCACCAGAGTTCCCTGGAATCCAGGATTTAGGTTCAGTTTGCTACAGAGTACACAGAATCTGGTTGTAACTGGTGTACATGCATGTGCCTACAGGTTTTAATAAACTGAAAAATAAAATACGACTTACTTTTAATTGTAAGCCAAGTTTTTGCTCACTCACCTGCATTCTTATTTATTTGGAGTATTTACAAGAGGCAAGTATGGTGCAAACCATAATACTGCTAATATAAAAGTGACATGCCATTGGTTTTGTTAGCACTGTGCGGGAGATTCTCATTATATCATTCTTTTGCTCACACATGCAACATTAGCAGATATGATGAGGATTTGTGGGGGCCTTGGGTTAGGTTTTTTGCTTTTAGTAACTCTTCTCCAGTTGTCAGCTTCCTTCTGTTGCTAGAGACTTTAGGAAAGCAAGGTAGTTTATAGCTTCATCTAAGCCCCACATTCTGTTGTTGTCTAATTGGCATTTATATCTAAACAGTAATTAAAAAAAAAACAAAAACCACCCATCAAAACCCTGCAGCCCAGGTCCACTGAGGTGGGCTCACAGTTTGTGTTGCAGGGGTAAAAATAGCAGCATAGATTTGTGGCCCTGAGACTTGCCCCCCTCCCTCATCAAGTCTAAGTGCCTGAGCTCCACCCCAAACCTGAACATCTATGCTGCGGGTTTTACCCCCTTCAGCACAAGTCCGAATCAGTTGTCCCAGGCTCTGAGACTCACTGCTGTGGGGTGGTTTTGGTGCATTCTTTTGTTTTTTGTTGTGTAGACATACCCAACCAAACCTCAGTTTTCAAGTGCTGAATTCTGAGGTGTTTTAGACCAGTTAGAGCAGAAGTGCTTCCTATAAGCTATTTAGTATGTGAGAAGGTGTTGAGTTCTCTTTCTTTAATAATACCCTTTGAAAATGTTCATAGTTCTGCCTGTGAAGGGACTGGCTCATAGAAAGTCTTAAAACATATAGTCAAATTCCAATACTTTCCTATCTTCAAAGCGTCTGACGAAGTGGGATTTTCTCCCATGAAAGCTCATGCGATAAATAAATCTGTTAGTCTTTAAAAGTGCCACAGGACTCTGTTGTCTTAAAACATATAGTTAGACTTGAGTATTTTTGTGGTGATATTGCAGATAAATTCTATAGTTATTTAAGAAATTTACATTGTGACGTGTTAGCTGGATTCTCTATGGGTGCACAGGTATCTTTGTCACAAATGTCTTTGTGACTTTCTTAAGATAGTAAGTAGATCAGGATATTAAACTGGTCTGAGTAGTGATGAGAAATATCCATCCAGTGAACCTAGATATTTATCCTGTTAGTCCTGTTTTCTAGCAACAGTTAAACGTTAATGTTGCTAGAAGGTGACTGTTATAGGTAACATGGACTTCTTCGTGTCGTAAGCCTTGATGCCTTATGAGAATCTAGTCTTGCAGAAATTTGAACAGAGAAAGCAAATGTATAATGCTATGCATGTTTGTACTCTTCCTTGACAGACAACCTACCCCATGACTGATTTAAATCACAAAAAATTGCTTTAAGTAATAGCTTTAAAGGAGTGAAGTAAATCCTCAAAAATTGAGGCAGAATCACTTACCTCATCTCTTGCAGCTGAGATGTAAAATCATCCTATGTTTCACATCCCTCTTATAAGCATACATCATAATCCTCAAAAGCTAGGCATAGTAAATGAGTTAAACGGTGACATTTTATTTGTGTATGTATAATCCAACTCACTGCTAACATTTGTTTTTTGAATGAGATGACTGTTCTGGATTCACCAAAAAAAAAAAAAAAAAAAAAGAGCAACCTCAACCCCAACAAATGGTTTCCCTAAGTAAATGTCGAGAGCCCTTTAATATTATATAATATAGTGGATTGTAATATCTTCTCTTTCAGATTACCTTATATTCTACCTTGTAAAGACTTCAGTGATATATTAAGTCTGTTCTACCTCTACCTCTACACTAGCACTTACATTGGAAAACCTTTAGTTAGTAGCGCTAACTTCTGAGCTACTGGGTAGTCTTTTTAGTCAGGTTGATTTTCTCTGGCACCAGCTTCCCCCCAGCATTACACAACAGTCTCATGGCATTACCCTCTGTGGTGTCTCAGCCACCAGCCTAGCTTCTAGGCAGTATGCAAGATGGTGAAGTCATGAAATCCAGCATTTTGTCAAATATAATTGCTGGGAAATGCAAACCTTCAGGAAGCTTTTTTCCTTAAATAACCTCATCCTTTGTTGCGTACATATCTCTTTCAGCTATATACTTGAAAATTTGAATAAATTAAAAACACTTCTCTGTTGGAGATCTTGTACGTTAAATTGCACCTTAGAGCAAGTACTAAAATATTGATATTTTAATGAGAGTGCTGACAAAACTGGTTTCTCTAGAACAACATAGCCTTTCATTTCTTTACAGTCTTTGTTTGCTGAATATTCTGATGGTACTCCAAACTATTGTAAGTTACCGCAGTGGGAGTGGGAGATGGAGGGGAAGGAATAATATTTCTGAAGTTACTCAAGGTTGCTTTTTAGTTGAAGTTATTTCCAGGAATCCTATCCTTCCCTGCTTTGGTGTTACTTTCTATTCCTTGAGTGGTGGCCTCGCAGTCTGCAACTCCCTCTCTTCAGTGTCTTCAGGTAGGAACAACAAGCCCATTTTTAGCTGGCAACTGTGTAGGGGAGAAGCTTTTCCCATTCCACACTAGCACTTACGTTGGAAACCCTTTAGTCACACAGTGCTATGAAAAAACCACCCCTGAGCGACAAATTTTGCCAGCATAAGCACTTGTGTGAACTGGAGACACTCTCCCGCTGACACACCTGTCACCGCTCATCGAATTGATTTTTTTATGTCAGTGGAGTAACACTCTCTCATCTGCATAATACTGCTACACGAGCGATCTTACAGTGGTGTAGCTGTATCACAGCGGTGCTGATCTAAGTTTAAGTTCAGACATGGCCTAAGTTTAGTAGACCTTTTAGCTCTTATTTTTGTACAGAGAGCCATACAAATATAACAGTGTAATCAGTAAAGAGATATCTTCCTGAGACTGCAGACGAACTGAAACATTGGCTCTAAGAGATGTTAAATGTCTACACAAACAGGATTAACCATATAGGCAAGGGATTAAAGGATAAACAGTGGTTGTCCTAAAAATGTCCACAGCCACTCTTCCACTAATGGTAAATGTAATAAAGTAATCTTAGTAATTGAAGTTTAGTTACTACTTAAGGGATATGTTTTATCCCAGAGAGATCAGCAAGCCTCCCATTGTTAGCAATGTGATTTCCTCTGTGAACCATGGGTAGTATATGTTCCTAAAGTTGGAGACCTTACTGACATAGCCAAATTAAAATATGAAATTTAGTCATTGTCACAAAATAAGTTTAACCTGCTTGATTTAACATACTGCTTTGTTTAATCCCCTAGCCAGGGAACACCCCTTTCACCAGCATGCACTGTGCTGGTGCTCTTTTATTAATCAGTTATCCCCCAGGAACATGGACCTTGGAGCATTTTTGAGGGAGTTAAGGGAGTGTTTGCTGGTCAAGTAATTGCAGTTTATTTAGTATGCATCAATTCTGTATATTTAAAATATTTTATACCCATTACTTTTTGGGACTTTGAATAGAACAGCTTGGAGAGGCTGCCATAATTTAGACCAATGGTTCCCAACCGTTGGCTGCAGGGTCTTTCACAGTGGCCTGCCAATCCTCTCCCAGTGGCTGTAGTAGGGAGCTGCTGCCAGGCAGAGAGCGTTGCTGTGGCATTAGAGCACTGCAAATCCATGGATTTCCGCATTATATACATAGCTGCAATGCAGATATCACATTTTTGTGGATGCAGATCAGATGCAGATCCACATATTTCTATCTATCCTTGCAGGGGTCTTCATGGGGCTACAAGACTGATGCAGGCTCCTTACTTCAGCAAAGGGGATGGGAAATCAGCGCTTATCTTCCCCAGCTGCAGCAGAGAATGCGGCAAGGCACTGTGCCTGGGTCCATAGGTGCAGGGATCCTGCTGAAGCCAGAGAGAGGGGATCTCTGATCCCTGATCTCCTGTCCTGCTGGCTACAGAAGGGAGCCACTGCCTAGGGAGACAGGTGGAGTTCATGGGGCTACAGGACATGTGCTGTTTTCCTGCTGCAGCCAGAGGAACTGGAGATCAGCAAGGAAGTAGCTTCCTCGCTGAACTCCTCCCATCTGGCTGGTGGGGGTGAGGGTGGTGGGGGCTCTCAAGCCAAAAAGGTTGAGAACCACTGATTTAGACAATCTATCAAGCCTGTCTAAACTATGCTGGGGCCCTCTAGTCCTTAGAGCCGCTGAGGATTAGAAGGGCACAATATGGTTTAAATCAGTGGTTTTCAACCAGTGTGCTGTGAGAACTGTCTAAGTGTGTCATGAAATTATACAAAGGTAATGAAAATCAATGTAAAGCAAACATTGTTTCATCTAAAACAATATTCTAGCCAACCAAAATTACAGCTCATAAAACGTGTGAAAATGAATCATCAAATTAAAAGCGAGATATTGGTCTTTCAATTCTAAAATGTGACCATTCTGAACGCAGGTGGCCAAAGGACAAAATTGAGTTGACATGTATTTTTTTCTGGTGGATTTGAAACATTCATGCATATGATCCTTCTTTAGCTTGTTATATGTGCTATGTTGCAAACCTGTTTAGTATGACTGAAACCATAGTAAATGTAAATAAATGTGACGTTTATGAGCAATCAATTCAGCTGAAAAAAGTGGGTGTTCCATGGAATTGTCTGTCTTATTGAAATGTGCCATGTTACTGAAATGGTTGGGAGCCACTGGATCCATCTTAGTCCCAGGGTGCAAGCTGACGTACCTCTAAGAAGTGCAGAATACATTGTCACATATGGTGCCTGCTCTGAGGACCTTACAAGCCAAGTAGTATGGAAAAAAATATCGCAAAACCATGTCCATTAAGAAATGGCACTTGACCCTTAATTTCCTCCTTTCCTCATGCAAATAACAGGCCAGTTTCATGTTCCATGAATTTCATGGCTAATGGAACAGCATCAGGGAAACTTCATCCTGGAGCATCAGATCAGAGCTAGAGCTGATTATTCACAACTTTAGGGGAACCTAAAAACTAGAAAATGCATGTAAAAATCTCTGCTTTGCTGAATACATTTCTTGTTTGCTTTAGCTCTTAGGCGTATTGAGCGTGTAAACCTATAATTAGTTGGCTTTAAAAAAAACCCTTCCAATTCACTTTTAAAGATTTTCCTTTTCTTGCCTAGAGGATAGGCAGGGCTAGCTGCAGAGGTGTAGCTTATAAAAACTTGCGTGCATATATATCAGAGACAGTAACTTGTATTTTGCCGTTGAAGCAAGGTGTTACTAGACTCTGTGACTTTGGACTTGCAGTCTCTCACAATAGGCTAAATAAAGCAAACATAAAACTGCACTAATAGGTGATGTGACAGTACAGTTGGAACAGTTTTACTTATCTAATGGAAAAGTAAGTTCTTCCCCTTAACGACGTTTTGAGCTGAGACTAAAATTTTAATAATTTCACACTCATCTTAAGAAGATTCTTAATGTTTTCAAAAAGGGAGTGAGCAATTAAGTGACTCAGTCCTTTCCAGAGTGATTTGTTAAAGCTGAATTTGTGTAGTAAATGATTTTTCTTAACATCAGTTTTTATACCATTGATTACAGGAAAATAGAAGTTGCCAGACAATTGTTTTATTTTTCATTTCCTTGACTATTAAGTGGACAAATAGCACGTAAGATGGACATTGTCATACTGAGTAAGTATTTAAATATTTATGTGATCATGAGATACGAGGTTTGTATTTGACATAACTGTGAAATGCTGATATAATAATCACCTTACTTAACTCTGTAAAAAGAAAAGTGGATATTTTTAGTTGTAGGCAGGTACCATGTCTTTTTCAATATTACCCTTTCCCCCCTTTTCCTCCTCCTAGATACTTCTTATTAAATAAACTAAAATAGATTATAATTTTCTGTCTCTTTTTCTCCCAATAGCGGAAGGTTATGCTGCCTTCCAAGAGGACAGCTCTGGTGATGAAGCTGAAAGTCCTTCCAAGTTAAAGCGGTCCAAAGGAATTCATGTTTTCAAGAAACCCAGCTTTTCCAAAAAGAAAGAAAAGGATTTTAAAGTAAAAGAAAAACCCAAAGATGAAAAACATAAAGATGACAAACACAAGGAAGAAAAACATAAAGAGAAGAAGTCAAAAGACTTAACAGCAGCAGATGTTGTCAAACAATGGAAAGAGAAGAAAAAAAAGAAAAAGCCTACCCCAGAGCCGGAGGTACCTCCGGTGGATGTTCCAAGTCTTAGGCCAGTGTTTGGGATCCCTTTGGCTGATGCAGCAGACAGGACCATGATGTATGATGGCATTCGCCTGCCGGCAGTTTTCCGTGAATGTATAGATTACATTGAGAAGTATGGCATGAAATGTGAAGGCATCTACAGAGTTTCAGGTATGCTGGGCATGTCTAGTGCAGGTTTTCAAGGCTTTCCCTTCATTTGTTCAAGAAAATAACATGAATGCAATATTTTGCCCTTCTTCACACACCAATCCCGCATGTTTAGTATTGCTCATTTAATTGAATAAAAAACTGCAGCTTCAGTTTAATTTTAAACCAAGCTATAGGTTTTTTAATTCCTGAAAGATGGCTTAAGCAATGGCAGGGTTGGAAAAATAAATTCTGTGTTCTCAGTTCTCAGGAATAGGAGATGGTAAAGTAACAAAACCAGTCTAATGGAGTAAGGGAAGGGAAAGGTTTATTGGAGGCACTTGTGTTAAGTATCAAACTACTACTTCTCCAGAATGGCCATTTGTGGGCAGTTTTCTTATTTGGTTCCATAGTGTGGTGTGGCCTGTTAGCTGATGGAGGCAACAAAATGCAGATGGTTTGGTCTTTTTGATTGGATGGAAAGTAGGTATGTAGAACATGCTTTTAAGGCAAGACGTAGATGCTAAGATGTTTTGATCAGTGCTTGTGGTTATTTTGAGTATATTGCTCCCTTAGTAGAAATAAGATGCAATGCTAGCTAATGGAAATAGAGAGTAGGTGGGGAGTTGAAGTAATAAATAGGTTACTCCTGAGTTGGCTTTCCCAGTATCTACTTTCATTCTGATTTTCTTGCAAAAAGAACTTGAATATATACAAAACCTTTCTTGCCTTATTTTTTTTTTTTTCTTTTCAGTAAATCTGCCAAGAATGTAGAACAGCAGTTGAAATTTCAGCTTGGATTTGAAGAAACACACTATAATAATGCCCAGATAATTAGCAGTCTTACTTGTGTAATGCTGATCTACATAAAAGTGGCAATGATTTTAGTCATTATTTAAATAGACAGCTATATTTGATTCGTGAAAGCTGCTTGTGATGTGAATCATGTAAATATTCCCAGTACTGTACTTGGCCTATGGAACAAAAAGGGAAAGAAAATAAGAAAAAGCATTTAGAGCAAGTAAAACGTGCATATGGTCTAAATCTGTAAAATGGCACAGAAAACCAGTTTGAAAGGCTTTATCAGGATACCTACATGCAAGTTGATGTAAATTATATTTTGGGGGGAGATGCAAATAGGGCAACAGTCAAAGCTGTTTCTCAGGTCTTGCATTTCAGAGCATTTAAGTGATCACAATGTCTTGCAGAAATATAACGTGTGGGGGTTTTTTTTGGGGGGGGGGATGACCTATTTTTGAGCGCTCTCGGCATTCTCCAGTGCAGCATCCCTGTCCTCTCATGTGAAAGATAGTTCAAATTAAGCTTATTAGCTGAATCAGATTGCTTTTTCCTTTACTGTGTCGATGTATGAGACAAATTCCAAAGGGGTAGCCGTGTTAGTCTGTTGTAGAAAGACAACAGAGTCCTGGGCACTTTTAAAGACTAACAGATTTATTTATCGCATGAGCTTTCGTGGGAGAAAATCCCACTTCGTCAGACGCTGTCAGAGAGAGTTTATGTAGTTGCTTGATTTCAGCCTACATTTGAGGCTGAGGCAAAGTATCAGAAACAGTTCCTCATTATTTGGGGTCTGGAAATTCTGTGTCTAGGATGATCTTCATTCTCCTCGAGTTGCCTTTTCTTTACTTACAATAGGCTGTCCAGTATGGATATTTTGGTGGAAAACACATTTAACCCACTACCTACCCATACCTAACCCACTAACCACTACCTGCCATACTATCTTATAGCCATACCAAAATTCCAAGCTTTAAATTCCCCTGTACATGTCTGCAGGGTGAATTGAATTAAATCATCAGTTTTAATCATGATTTAAATCAGCACACAGAAAACCTTGTTTTGAATAATTGATTTTAATTGTGGTTTGCATTTGTAATTTTTAGTTATTTTCCTGAAGAAAGGTTGATTCTCATTTGTTAGTAATCATTAAAACATGCTGATTTGGAAGTGAGTATAGCCTTAAATTTGGTGCTTCTTTTTGCTAACTTGAGGGTATGCTATATACATCTTTCTTTAGGCAATTATATAACTTATTTGGATTCTTTATTATTATATACTTACTATGTTTGAAAACGGTGAATGATGCATTTTTATTTACTAAATAATTAATTTTTTACTTATGATTTGTGCCAAACTCTAGATGAATGGAAATTAAAATTTAATTAAAAATTCACAAAAAAGCATTTTAATTTTTTTATTAAATAAAACTACCTTAAATATAATCAATACAAAAGGAAACAAATCAAAACATCTTTTGTATTTTAAACTGATTTACCAAACAAAGTACTATTTTCTGAAGTTAGTGAGTTGAATTGATTGTTTCTGGTCACCATGTCCTTATAGATTTTAGAAAATTAGTAGATCTCATCCTCTTACTCCTAGGTTTTTATTCATAGATTGGAAAAAGAAAACCAGCTTTCATGCTTTTTCATTTCCTGATTGATTTCTGAATTTTGGGTGAACAAGTCACTGAAATGAACTAATGTAATAATCTGAAATGAAGAAAGTATTCTCTCTGCCCCTGCAGAAGAAGCTACTGCTGTCAAATGCTGGTTTAGTAAACTCTAAATGCTCAGCCAGTGACTTCCATCAGTTCAGTGGTCTGACTTTCTGTAAAACTTGGCAGCCAGCATACTGCTTAATGTAATTTTTTTGTATTTAATTTAAACGATTTTAATAGATTTAATTTAAATGAAAAACATCTGATTTAAATAAAAAACATTTTTAAAACAATATCAAATGTTTTTATTTTTAAACAAGATCAGTTTTTTTTATTTAAAACAAAAATAATCAATTTTTATCCATCAGCATTTCTGCCAAAAACTATATCAAAGCCCTCCCATTAACTAAGACAGAGATTCTCTTGGTTGTGTTTGGGGATCAAACCACTAATCAGATATTGGATAGCTTTTTTCTAATCATACGGTAAATATATAGATAGTGCCCTGACCCAAGAGTTTTAAGTACCAAGCCTCCCAGGAGGGATGACTGATTGGAAATTGGCAAACAAGGGTTGTTATTTTAAAAAGAGGTCTCTGGCGGGGTGGAGGGCTGCTACTGTTTAAAGTTTATTCTGTAAGCCCAAAAGTGAACTGAAAGTATTTTTTAATAAAACTACTTGTGTTAGGGCTGGCTATATACTGAATGCCAAATCAGCATTTAAACACACAGGTGATCTTAAACTTTTCCCCTTATTTTAGGTCCTTTGGTTCCCACATTTGATCTGAAATTGCATCAGTTACTGTGACCATGAAACCTTGGTAGAGCATACAGGCAACTTACTTGAGGGTGGGGTTCAGGTAGGTGCCATTGCTTTACTGTATAGTGTGATTTAGCAGTGTTTCTTTTGGTTTATACAAATATTTAAACTTTATAAAATCATACCAATATGGTAAAGCAGTGTCTCTTACTTTAACTCACATGCTCATGCTGTTATGCTGACTCTGTGTTTCCGCTACACAGCATTTTCACATCAACACAGGAGCCAATGTTTCTTGACTTCAGAGGACTTAAAACAAACTCATTATAGTTGCTTATATGCATAAATGTCCTTCTCAGCCTTGTTTTAGAGGCATTGAGCACAAAATATTATTGATCCTATTTTTATTGTACAAGTTGCCTTGGGAGCTTTTCTTAATTAACATAATTCTTGGAAGAGAGAGACACCCCTCCCCCCCACCCCCCCCCCAAAAAAAAAACAAAACCCCAAGGATCTAAAAAGAAAAGGGGAGTGGAGTTAGGAGGGGCAGGCAGGAGAAAAGCTGTAGGTCTAAGGCTACATCTATGCCGCAAATTAAAGTGTAAATAGCTGTAGCACAAATAAGCATACCTGCGCCAGCTTTAATCTAGCTAGTGTGAGTAACAGTAGCAATGAACCTGCAGCAGAAGGGATTCGGGCATGGGCTAGCAACATGAGTATGTACCCAGGGTCCTCGGGGGGCTTAAACAAAGGCATTAGCCCTTGCTGAAGCTCATACTACCACTTCTTCACTACTGCTGTTACCATTACTAGCAAATGGGTATGCCTACCTCTCCTACAGATAGCCCTTAATTTGTAGACATACCATAAATGGAAAGAGGTCGATGTACTCGTTTTCCGTGTCTTTCTTTAATTTCTAATCTAAATATTTTCAGGAATAAAATCAAAGGTGGATGAACTAAAAGCAGCCTATGATCGAGAAGAATCTCCTAACTTGGAGGAATACGAGCCCAATACCGTAGCCAGCTTACTGAAACAATATCTACGAGAACTGCCTGAAAACTTGCTTACCAAAGACCTAATGCCTCGCTTTGAAGAGGCTTGTGGGAAGAGCACAGAGGGGGAGAAAGTTCAGGAATGCCAACGCTTGCTGAAAGAATTGCCAGAGTGTAACCACCTCTTAATTTCCTGGTTGATTGTGCACATGGACCATGTTATTGCAAAGGAACTAGAAACAAAAATGAACATCCAGAACATTTCTATAGTGCTCAGCCCTACTGTTCAGGTATATGCACCATCCAATAAGTATGGGAGCTCCATTGCAAGCCGAGCGAAAGAGTCTTTAAAACCTCCTCTCAAAAATTTACACACACACTATAAATGTTGTAGTTCAGTTGACAAATAGCTTCTCTTTGTGTATTCTTTAGAATTTAATATTTTGGTTTTATTTATTCCTAATGTGGGCTAATATGAAATCCAGATAAATACATTTGGCCTTTAAATATACTTAAATAATTTTAAGCATTACAAACATTGCTGTGTGGTTAGTTTCACAAGTAAGCTAACAGTATAGAGTAAGAGAGGAGGAGTGGAGCCTTTGACACTTACAGCTGTGTGTGCGCACATCATTAGAATTTGTTAAAGTTGTTGGTTAAATGATTTGTCATTAAACAATATTATATTATATTATATTATATTATATTACTAATTAACTCCCGTTATCAGGCCAGTCAGTCCAGTTCAGTAAATACAGATCTTCTGCATGAAGTAATGATTTGGGTATGCTGGCTAACTATCAATTAATATCAATATTATCAGGAAAAATCAAATGGACCAGTTGCTCAGTAAGAGTTCTTAGAAACTGGATTGTAGTTTATTTTTATAATTCGGAGTGTCTTAAATTATTTTAATCAACATTTGGAATTAGAGTTTTGCTACAGAACACACATTGTCTTTGGGATGTTTTCAAGTTTCATTTCAAGATTTTATAAGCTCATTAAGGCCCTCCAGCAGCAGGGTTGGGTTTTATGCACCGATAATTTGTTGTACCAGCCACACACTCTCCTGTTCTCCTCCCTAACAGAATAGGCATGAAACTAATGCAACACAACTCATGTCCTGTCATGTCTTGCTGCTTAAATAGATTTAGGTAATAAAATAAAATTGTTTTCAGAACTTTGTCACTTGTTTCAAGACAAGTCTGTGAATTTCCATATGACAGATGATATCAGAACAAATTTAGTCTCAAAGCAATGAGCATAATAGCAGTTCTTTCCAAAATGTTCTGTGGTCAGCCTTCTTCCCCATTTAAAGTAATTGAGATGTGTTAAAGGATATTTTAAACCTGTTAATATATTGGGGAGAAATAGAGCAAGTAGTTAACCAGTAGCCGTAACTCAGTGATTCCTTTTTTCAGAATATGGTGAACATTACTAGCAGCTCTGTCCAGATGCTGTTATTGGATTATCCCTTAAAGATGTAAATGCAAATTTAGCTGAAGACTCTATCTGAATTTTATTTTCAACCAATCCTTGAATCTACTAGAAGTAGTATTGATTGACTACAACTCTTCCCAGACAAGTCCTAATCAAAAGATGAGAAAAATCTTATATCCTTTGTTCAGTAAGATTCAGTTTAGGGCACATGTACCATTGATGATAAAGGATGTTGTGTTAAAAAATCACTTTCTGAAGCAGTATTTTGATTGTCCTTTCTTCCCAGATCAGCAACCGTGTCCTGTATGTATTTTTTACTCATGTCCAAGAGTTCTTTGGAAATGTGACTCTAAAGCAGGTGACAAAACCCCTTCGCTGGTCTAATATGGCGACAATGCCGGCACTGCCAGAAACACAGGAAAGCATTAAAGAGGAAATCAGACGACAGGTTTGTCATTACCTCAGTAAATACGCAGAGATTGTTCTCGGTCAGGCTGTTGAGATCTTACGGAAGTAGATCTCAAAGACAGTAGTGATGGCTTTTAATTTTCCATGTGGTGTGATAGTTTGCTGTAAATTCAGTCATGTGCCCTAGTAGTGGGTATTTGTTAATGTTACCATTGTGTTTGTAGGAAGATATGTTGCACTTGTCCTGTAGATCAGGGGTGTCAAACTCATTTGCTCTGGTGGGCCTGATTTGACTTGAATGTACTTTAAATGGGCCTTACGTTCCATAAATGGAAATACTATGGCACTCTCGCCACATTGCAGAGTGTTGTGTATACAGAACTACACTCCACGATACCACTGTCTCTGTTAGAGAGAGAGAGAGGTCTCGCGGAGCGCAGTCTCACATACCCAGCGCTCCATGATGTCTCAAGACCTGACACTTTTGCTGCATTGCAGAGCACTGAGTGTGCGAGACCTCTCTCTCTCTCTCTCTCAGGAAGAGAGTGTGGTCCCACAGAGTGCCGTCACAGGCCAGATGGAAGAGGTTCATGGGCCACATTCAGCCTGTGGGCTGTATCTTTGACACCCCTGGTAGAGGCATATAGAAAAACCAAGTCTTGTACTAATCCCCTGCTCAGCTATTCAAGGATTTTCTTGAGATATGGGAGCAGAGGGGACAACGATTTTCAGGAAAGTGGTTGAGCATGTGCTGTGACTTATATAAATGTGTCTGGAGTTCATTACTAATGGGCCAACAAAATCTGGTAATATGGAGTGTGAGATAGAGTCCTAAACTTGTGGAACTGGAAGGTGACTTTTCTCAGGGACTGCTTCTCTGATATGTTAGGGTTGCTTTGCTTACCTCAGCTGTCTCCCCTATGCTACTTGTGGATTTCCTCTTCCCTGTAGAAATCCATGGGTGATACAGAACTGCTGTCGCACCTTCTACACCACCCACCTCCTGGCATTCAGTATAGGAGCACTTAACTGAGGCATCCTTACAACCTAGTGTCTCCAACTGCTGGAACAGCTTTTGAGAGCTGCAGCAGCTGGTCTCAAATAAAGCATCCTTCAGACTGCTCAGGATTTCCCATCTTTTTCCTCATTTGTGCTGCACACTTCTCTGCTGAAACAGAGGATTAGGACTAGGATTCCTTGGAAAATAAGAGACTGGTTGTAAGTGTCTTTTGGAATGGGTGCAACAATCTGGAGTTCAGATCAGGGCTCAAGAGCTAGCTAAGTAGAGGTGCTTTCCATGAGTATGGAAGAAAATGGGTTCTTAATAATGCACTGGATAGAGGGAAGAGAATGGAAGAAGAAGCTAGAACTATTTGAATTTTTTTCTAGCCAAGGCTGCAGTTCAGTGTTAATATAACTTCTAACATGGGGGAACATAGTAGTTTTTCCATGTCATCCCTTAAGACCTCCAGAAAAGAACAGCTGACAATAATGGGATAGGAAGTGAATCTTCCTCAATAAAAACTCTTTTGAATGGACTTTCCTGTATGCATAAAGATTGTGCATTTTAATGTCTGTGTCTGCTTCCATATTTGTGTGTTCTTGGCATTCAGTCTTTATTATTGTATATTAGCACTAAGGATAAACTCGAAATTGGAAGTTTCCCTAACTCGATTTTGCTGTTTATAATTAAAGGAACTGTAATTTGGGAGGGTGAGGGAAAGCAGCACCATGTAAGTAATTTATGTTACATTATAACTGTAGCACCTAGAACCCCAAGTTAAGTACCCAGTGCTAGGGACTGTGCAAACCCAGAACAAAAATAAAGTCCCTCCTCAGGGAGCTTCCAATCTAACTATAAGACAAGACAACAGGTGGATACAGATAGATTGGGGAAGTACAAGGAAACAATGAGACAATATGGTTACCATGATAGGCAGTGGAGGCAGGAGATGGGGAAAGTTTAAAGAGTGAGTCAAAGCTGGTGAAAAGGCAGCTGGAATTGAGGACATGGAATTAATTAAATTGGAGAATTAGAGTGGTTTAACTAAGAAGATGACAGAACTGAAAGAGGAGAGAATGAACCTTTAATGGAGAAAATTGGCCAGGTTATGGGATTTCTGCCAGAGACATTCCACAGCATGAGCAGGGTTGGAGGAAGAAAATGAGTTTGAGGTGAGCCAAGGCTGGGGGTTGGCAGGCAGACCTTGTGATGGGAGACAGGGACAGAAGAGTCAACACTGGGGGAGAGAATCAGTGGAACAACCCTATCAGTGGGGGGAAAAAAGGCTAAATCTAACATCCCAGCAAAAGGAGTTGGGTGATGTCTGTTTATCCAGGGGTGCTTTATACTACCAAAATGAGCGTTGTTATGATAACTATCGGAAAATACATTTTTCTTCCATCTCTCAGGAAACCAGTTAGTTCTCTACTTGCAGGTCCTTGTGCCTACAAGAGATTGTGGTATTTTTTCAGTTTCCCCAGCTGTAAAATGAGGAAAATGTATCAATCTCTTTTGTAAAGCACTTTGAGAGCTACTGATGAAAAGCACTATATTAGAGGTAAATGGTGGTGTTATTGTTTATTATTAGAATAGCAGCCAGTGGTGAACATGATGCTTTTTGTGTTATTCTAGGAGTTCCTTTTGAACTGCTTACACCGAGACTTGCAGGCGGGGATAAAAGACCTATCCAAAGAAGAGAGATTATGGGAGGTACAGAGAATTTTAACAGCCCTCAAAAGGAAATTAAGAGAAGCTAAAAGACAGGTGGGTAACTTTTTCTGTTCATTGCCAAACCTTTTAAATTAATAGATTACATTTACTATGGGATGACTGGTTGAGCTATGACTTAATGTGGTCTTATTATTTCCTTCTATAGCTTCAGTGATGTGTACAATTGTTTAACATGAAACTAACTCACCTTCAGTACCTCTCTTTGCAGTGTGCTAAGAATGTGTATACAGGAGGTATTATAAGACAGGGTTAAGATGTGTTTGATTTGGATTTAGAAAAGATCAGTGTTGCTATGGGATTTTGGTATGGTTTTTTTGCAGCATGTCCTGTCTGGTCTTGTTCTTGTTCTTACCTTGTAAGTACTGAAAAAGGCAAGTGGAGGATTTTCTAAACATTAAAGGAATTGTGTAATGCAAGCAGGAGTGAGTAGATAGCTATAAGGTTTCCTATATTCATAGTTCCAAACGGATGAAAGCAGAATTGCATTTTTAGAAGAATAGGTGAGCAATTAATTACTTTGCTGCCATCAACATACTACATACATGCCAGAGTCCTGCTATTCCATTTGTTTCCATTTAAAATGTTAGTACTGAATGATCACATAGGTTCAGCATGAAAGAAGTTGAATTTGTCCATTCCTCTGAATTTCTGTTTTTCCCCTTTGCTTTGTGTTTTTTTTTCGTTGTGCTTTCGATCCAGTTTTTGATTTTCAGGCTTCTGTTATATTGACCTTTGAGTTGTGTTCGTCAAGCACACCACTCTTCTGTGCTTAAAGCAGTGTAAAGCAGTGTGTCTTGAAGACTCAGTACACACAACTCCAACTGAATATAAACCCTGGAACATCCACGTCTACTCTATACATTGTACCTTCCCAGGAACAAGTAAATCCAGCAGTTGTCCTTAATTAACTACCATGTGTCCTGGAAAGGTGGACGAGTGAGCAGTTTGATTCCTGGAAAAGCTTTTTTGAAAAAACTTGAAATGAAAACAGAAACCTTCTCTCAGGATGCCTGACAATAAATACAGGCTTTGGACAGATATGGGAACAGGACTTTATTATATAACGTAGTGGTGTGACTGTGAAAAGCCTTTTAATCCAAACTTCTGTTACTGCAGGAGTGTGAAACAAAGATTGCTCAAGAAATTGCCAGCCTTTCAAAAGAGGATGTCTCCAAAGAAGAAATGACTGAAAACGAAGAAGTTATTAATATCCTACTTGCCCAGGTAGGTGGTGTTTTAAATTCCATTTGTCTTCAGTTCTTGCCCTTCTGTCCATCTGTTAATATACCACCAAAGCAAGTTTTGAACTATGAACCAATGACTAAAGAGAAGCAAATCTATTTCAGGGTTATTAAAGAAACCTTTGCTTGTTAGTAAAAGTAGTCATTTAAAGAAGACTGTGATGTTTTCTGTATTCTCTGTATTAATGGGACAGCCTGCTATGTTGTCTGAATGGTAGGTGAGGTAGTCAAGGAATGGATTGCAGGAATGATGCTGAGGCCAGAATAAGTGCACACGGTAGCAGGTGCTGAAAATCACTGTGCATGTGAAGAGAACCTATTTCTATTGCAATTTTTAACTTTTTCAAGTCTGGTAACCCAACTTTTCCCTAATGCACTCTAGTTAACACTTCTATCTCAAAGAGAGGAAAGGCTAACATAGTGTGAGGGCTTCCACATTCTGAGCAGTGTCTCATTTTGGCATCAAGTGGAAGTGGAACTTGGGTTGTAAGAAGAATTTGCAGAGCACCACCACTATTTTTCCCAGTTTATTCTCTAAATGGATGAAGATCATGAGACACATTTTTTTCTGTGAAATTTTGTCTGTGAAAGTCTTGATGAGTGCTGAGATGAGGCTGGACCTAGAAGGCTGATTTAGAAAGTTTTGAACAAAAAGTGTAAGGTACATTACAATGTTCAGTGATAAAAAGCCTGATTAATGAGCACTTTCCATTTGTGCACCACAGTTACATTTAACTGAAATGTGATAAAAGCATTTTGACCCATTCTGACTTACCTAGAGCCAGAGAGATAGAGGAGACATCTTCCCCTAAAGACACTTAACTCCAGCACAAACGCTTGCAGTCTACTTGGAATTCAGAGTGTGAAACCTACCTTCACACCCAGAGTGAGATTCACAAGGTACTTATTGCCAGAACTTCAGACCTGGGTGTCATTTTCATAGTAAAAGCCCCCTTTGTGTCTAGGTTTCTGCCGCTGAGAATGCACACTGTTGCCTCTCTCTAGGTGTTGCCTAAGTTGCAGTCTGATACACAAACCAGGGAAAGAGAGACATTCTCCTGCCAATAGTGTGTGGGGAGCCTGATCTGGTAGGTGTTTTCACAGACAACCTCCTGCATTGGGTCCTATTCAAAGAGTAACGGCAGCACCCACCGTATAATGTTTATATCAATGGTTGGAGCACTCACCTGGACAGGGCCATCCCTAGAGGTCAGTGGGGCCCAGGGCCAATAGGCCTATGCCCCCTCCTCCCCTCCGCCCTGAGACCAGGCTCCATGCTCCCACCCCACCCCTGGGCTGGCTAGTCCTTCCCCGGGGTGGGGCAGGCCAGTCCAGAGGCTGGGCTACATGCTCCTGCCCCTGGCCAGCTGGTCTGCCCCCAGGAACAGTGCTGGCTGGTATGCTGTACAGCCTCCGGTGCAGCCTTCCAAGGCTCATGGCCGCTGATTGGACCCTGCAGGGCTCACCGAAGCCAAGGGGCCCAAGGGCTGTCGCCCTAGTCACCTACACCTAGGGATGAGCCTGCACCAGGGATGTGGGAGACACAGATTCAGTTCCCTCATCTCTGCCTGAGTGGGAGAGAAAGGACTTGAACACGAGTCTCATATCTGCATGCTCTGTGCTATGAGATATTCTAATCTGGGGCTCCTTCCATCTCTCCTGTTGAAGCTGTTCCACTGTGGATAAATAATCAATGATTGGAGCAGAGATCTGGTGTCTCACTAACCCAGGTGCATGCCCTAACCAGCAGGCTATGCAGTCAATCTCACCATCTTTGGCCCAGTGACTCTATAGGCATTTAGCCACAGTGGAACGGCTTTAACAGGAGCCACTGAACGATCCTCACATCAGAATATCTTACAGATCTGAGATTAGAGTACTTTGAGAGGTGGGAGATTCCTGTTCAAATCCTTTCTCCCCTGTGCCAGGGAAGGGGAATTGAACCTGGGCCTCCCACAACTCAGGCGAATGCTCCAACCTATGGGCTACCTTTTCTGGTCATTTTATGTGGAGTTAGCAGGTGTCTAATTGGTTTTCCCAAGAAATGTTTTAAGCACTTAAGTCAGGTCACTCCAGAAGTGCTCCCATTTGTGACTCACTAGCAGAGTAAGTGCCTGGATTTAAATACCAATCTCTTTGAGAACAGACTTAGGACAGACATACTCCTTTCATCTTCATCTCCAATTGGCTAAGTTAAGTGGCCACTACCTGGCATGCTGGCTTTTTGGCATCACCGCCTGTCTCGTGTATCTCCCTGTTCTGTTCATTGTGTTGGGACTTTAGATGCCAAGCTGAGGCTCTGTGAATCCTGTTGTGAATCAGGATTGTTCCTGTGATTTTTTTCTCAGTGGCTAAAAGTCAGGCATTTCAACACAGTATCACAATATCCAAGTCCCTTAGTGAATCCAGGCCTCCAGTGTCTGGTGTACACTAAACTTCTCATCATGAAAGAGGATGAGATGCACGCAACTCTCATTGGCTTCAGCCCCCCTCTCAGGTCAGGCCTCCAGTTGTTAGCGTTTTCTCGCTTCCTCTCTAATGCCTGAATGAGGGCAATGCTGTTCCATTAATCAGACTGGTATCCTTCACCTTCTCTCGTTCATGCCTTCCGCCCTACAGCCTTTCTTTCCAAATACAGTTCATTGGAAGCTTTTCAGTAACCTTTTCCAGCAGAGTTCATTTTTGCCTGCTTATTTACTGTGTTATCAGAAACAAGATAAAGTGTGGCACTTAAGGAGACTTGTTAGGTTTGATTAGTAAATTAATCTTGTCTTATTGGAGAGGTTGCTTAGTAGATAGCCAAATGAGTTCTGTGGGCGTCTTAAATCTTTTAGACGTGTTATTTTTGAAAAACATAATTAAAAAAATAATAGTAACTGGAGGTGTTTCCTTTCTTGGTTCTGCATTCTTTGCTCCTTGCCTCTGTGGAATTGACACAGATGAGCGTAAGTTTAAAGTTAGTTTGCTTTACCCAGTGGTTTTAAGTAAGCAACGTAGAGTAAAGGATTCATAGCATTTCCAGATCTTTGAAACAAGGGACACCTTTTCTTAATGCTGAGAGGCTGTCACAAGGGAAAGGAGACAAATGCTTGGGCTCATAAAAGAGGCCTGCCAGGAAAGGGGTTGGTGTTTCGGGTGCTTGTCATGTAGCGAGAATGAGAGAGTTACTCAGTGTTTTCATCTTCCCTATCCCATACCACCACCCTTTTGGCCTTTCTGCCACCCACCTCATCCGTTTTTCTCAAGCCTTTTTGATCCCATCCAGTATGATACTCCTCTGCAATAATTTTTGCCACCCTCTTTCTATCGTCAAAGATGAATTTAGGACTTGTCTACTTCTGTACTTGGCCCCTGTGCTTCCCCTTTGTTTTGAGCTGTGACACCCAATGGAAACATGGAAATCCCAACTTCATACCATCTGGCTTGTGCTGGAGTTTGGTAGACCGCAGCACACAACAGTTTAGTAAGGAGATCTCCAAGACGGCAGAATCCCAGATTAATCCTGGCTTTGAGAGCTGGTGGACCAAAGTGGAAGAGAGGTTGGTCAGCCTCTGTGCATACATCGACACTAAGACAAAACCTCGCTTTCAGCATAATTAGCTGAAAGGTTTCCAGAAAATAAAGTTCTCTGGGCACTCTTGAGGATGCAGCATTGGAGAGAAGAAACACTGTAGTGTGTTCTTTATAGAGCATAAATCTGAGGTCTCATGAGGTGAACTAATTGATTATTGCAGGAGAATGAGATCTTGACAGAACAGGAAGAGCTACTTGCAATGGAGCAGTTTCTGCGCAGACAAATTGCCTCTGAGAAGGAAGAGATAGAACGCCTTCGAGCAGAAATAGCTGAAATTCAAAGGTAAGGAAGCATCTGCTGACCTCAGATTCCCAGTCAGGCTAGAACTCTTAGACAAGAATTTCTGCTTTGAATGTATTTCTCTATGAAGGGTGAGATTTTGCAAAACACCTGAGTATGCAATTCAAAATGCTAATAGAAGGGTGTGGAACCTCATGAACATTATAGATGGCCTGAATTGCAGCTTTTGGGATATTTCTTCTAGATAATAATTTAGTTGCACGACCTTAAGCATCAAAAATCCAGTGTCTTAATAGACAAACTGTTATTTTTCTTTTTTCTGTACTTAACCAAGAGTCAAATTTTGCCTTCTTTTCTTTTAAAAAAAAACAACCCCACACACTTCAGGTTTCTAAACTGCTGTCAGTCCTAAAAGATTTCTTTTGCTCTTTCAGTCGTCAGCAGCATGGTCGAAGCGAAACTGAAGAATATTCTTCAGAGAGCGAGAGTGAGAGCGAAGATGAGGAGGAGCTACAGATTATCTTGGAAGATTTGCAAAGGCAGAATGAGGAACTAGAGGTGAGTGGGCATTTTACCAAAATAACTTGTGCTGTTCGTGCTGACTTTCTTGGAGGGTGGGCTCTCGGCCGTGTGGAAGATTGCTCTGAGGTGTAGCCTGACACGTGTTGCTCATTCAGTTCTCAGTGGAAGAGAGAGAGAAGAGAATTGCCTGAGTCTCTCTCTGGAATATCTATATTTAATTCTCAGGGACCAATGCTGTTCTTTTTTAATGCTCCTGGCACTCTGCAATACCAAGAACGTCATTCCCCAGGGCTCCTGTGCCTTGTACACTCATTTATATTTGTGCAAAGTGAGCATACCAAATACTTCTCAGTTATTAATAAATTACACCTCACAAACACTCTGTCGCGTACAATTCTCATCTCACTGGTTAGGCAGCTGAGGCACAGATAGGTGAAGTAACTTGCCCAAAACGATACAGAAAGTCTGTGGCAGAGCCAGGAATAGATCCTGGGTTTCCTGTATTCTGCTCATGTGCATTAATAACTAACTAGCTGATAGCTTTGGTTAGTTATTGATATACCATATTTGTAATTCAGATTGAAGATATGGGTGATTTAAGAAGATGATTAAGAACAGACTTTTAAAAACAATATCTAAAGCTGCCTTGGTGCAAAAAATTAAAACCAGCCCAGCGCTCTAAAAATATTTCTCAAACGTAATTTGTTTTTTAAACTGCTCTGTTCATTTTTATAGTAATTCCTGCTGGCTGGAGGTGAGGCAAGGCAGGTCCAGAATTGATTTAACTGTAAAGTCTCTTTACAGTCTAGTTTGGAGCCATCATCTGCCAGAATCCAATTAAGTATTTAACTCAAAATATAGTTTACAAAAATCTTAAACGAATTCTGAATCCTTTTGTAGGGAGTGGGCGGGAGTGCTCATTTTCTCATCTAAGTGTGTATTTTTGGCGGATGCAGCTGTGAGTCTATTGTCATCATAAATCTATTCCTTATGGGGTTAGGGTTTTTTATGCTCTCCATTTCTGATCTTTTCTCTGTGTGTATTTATGCACACGTGCACACACTTGTGTCTCTCCCAAGTTAGCAGCAAAGGTTACTTTGTGTGATACCCTATTCATGATTCAGTAGCTACAAAAATTACTGTTTGGTCATGCTTTTCGTTCCCTCACTCAAAAGATAAAGAACAATCATCTGAACCAAGCCATTCATGAAGAACGAGAGGCCATCATTGAGCTGCGGGTGCAACTTCGCCTGCTACAGATGCAGCGAGCAAAATCAGAGCAGCAGGTGCAGGAAGAAGACGAGCCAGAAAAGCGTGGGGGTGTTTCTCAACAGCAAAGAGACAGTGTCCTGGAGACAAAGGCAGCTAAAGAGCAGTCAAAGGCAGTCAAGGAGCTAGTCAAGCCATCCCCGAGCAAAGACAGGAAGGAAACTCCAATTTGATCAGCGTCCTCAGTTATTCACAAAGTCAACTGGACGTAGCGAGGACTGTGCCACTTACTGGAATTCTGAGGCTAACCTACACAAATCTTTGCTGGCTCTGTACATTGTGTAAAGAATCTTGCCTTGAAAACCCTGGAGACTTTTGTCTCCTTCATAATCGTGAATTCTACCCTTAGGCTCAGGTTACTTTTGGAGAACAAAGCGATTAGAGGTAGGAGGCTGCAGTGGCATTTTCCAGCTAGTGTCAGATTATTGGAGATGGATTTGCTTCAGGTGACTTTAGATAATTTAATGGTTTTCTTTTAAACCAGAACAATTATTTGCTTTCATCAGAGTAAAATTGGGAGGTCTCATCTTTCCAGTCAATCAAAAGCAAAAACCTACCCCAAGCATTATTTACTTTGTGAATCTATTGATTCTCATTCACAGTCATTTCTGCTTACCTAGTCACTCTTGCTTGTGCCTTTGATACCTTTCTGATGCAGATTATATAAAAAGGAGCTTTAAATTCTTTACTGTTTGGCTAAAACGTCTGAGAGTGCAGGGTATCATAATTACCTAACAAATGCCCCAATAACGTCCTCATTTTACAGTTCTAAGATGTATTAAAATAAATGTAAAATCTCACAGATGTTATTTACATATCCCCCCTGTGGTGGAAGCTGTTCATTGAGCGCCTGTAAAGTCTTTTGCCAACGTAGTTAACCCATTTGCTGGTTTGTAAACCGGTGAGCGCCGTCACATTTAAATAACATATTTGCTGTATTCACACTGCTAGTGTGCAGCCTTTTCTTAATCCATAGAAAAGGGTCCATTTTCAAGTGTTGTGGGTCTCATTTCGGTTAAATCTGTGAGCCATGCTTTTAGTAATTAAAGGGGGTTGGTTATGTTGTTTGCTTAGGTTATCTTTGCCTAATCAAGCAATATATTGTTTCAGGTACAAACATAGAAGTCATTCATGCTTTTCAGATAAGCCTAATGAAAGATGCCCAGTGGAGGGAGCAGAATTCAGCAATAGACATTTTTTTTCTTTATTAACTATAACTGTGACTTATTTTTCGCTCAACAACCAGCAATCAAAAGCCTTTTTAAAAATTGGCATGTTAGGGCCATATTTATGTTCAAATTCCCTCATTTATATATGTCAGATGAAATGACGGTCATAAGACTAGTCAATAAACAATCCACAGAGTGCCCATAGCCTATCTTGTTTCTGGAGTCTGGGTATTTATTTTCAGCACCTGTTGGATGCGGTTGTATTCTTTATCTATTGCACTGTTGTGAATCATTGGCCATGATTTGATTTTGTACAAATAATGCTTTGATATGTTACAGAAAACAGCATCATATTTTTTTAAAATGTGGAGAACAGAATTTATGAAGATTGAGAATGTGGTTATGTGACAGTAGTAAAGCATTCTCCCTTGCCTGTCTGTTACATGCATTTTATATACGCTAGCAATATTTAAACATTGCTTTAAATTCCCTCTAATTTCTGTCAGATTGTCATGGATTTTTCTAATCAGTGTCCTTCAGACAAATCTCTTATTTGATCACCTTTTATTTTGTTAAGATCATATTCATCAAGCAAATAAATGCAACAGCCATTTGAAAACAGTTTGTAATGTATCTACCTCGCAGTAAATGTCCATCTGTCGAAAGCAGCCTTTCTCACTCTGCATGCGGAGCTACCTTCGGTTGGATGTGGGGTTGTTTTGTAGCAACCCCATCAAATTAAACTAGGAAATCAATTTTTTGGATTGCTCTCCTCCACGGATAGTTATCCTGACATTTCCAGTACAAAACCCGGCTGAGGAAAAAACTGGTTCAAAGCTAAAACTTTAAGGCTTGTATTAGATCTAATTAAAGGAAAGCAAAACATATATTGAAAGGCCTGTGGTTCACAAAAGACTAATTTTACTACTGCAACTAAGAAGGTGAACTAAAGGGTTTACTTTTTGAACTGGGAATTCAGGCACTCGGTGCTGTTTCTCCTGCAGTTAGTTCTCTGTGGAGCAGCTGTAACACGCAGACTGCGTTAGGTCTGTGTGTTGTCACTGGTCTCTGTTGCAGGACTGACCACAGCCCTTTTCTGCGAGTAAGTACAGGAATGAAATGTCCATCTCTTGTTTTTGTAATAATGTAACTTGATTTATCCATATTATGTTCAGAATCTGAGTTTTAAACGTTTCTGAAAAAAAAGCCAATTTTCTTGAAAAGCCAATTAAAGAAGATTTTATGTCCGTGTTGCTAATTCATAATAGACCCTTTTTTACGAATACAAATCTGAGGAGCAGAGCTAGTGTTCATGAATTGGTGTGTGGATTTGTCTGTAGTTTGAGTCTCAATAGCACTGGTTGTGCTGATTTTGTGACTCCAGGGCTGGGGAGGGCTGAGGTTACATCGTTTCTAGGCACTGCTGATGGCGTTTTCATTCACCTCAAAAAGAAGCGCTACCGTAGGTGGTTCCAAAGTTAGTCTATTGCAGGAAAACAGACAGCGTCCTCTGGCACTTTTAAAGACTGCCAGATCTACTTATCGCATGAGCTTTTGTGGGAGAAAATCCCACTTCGTCAGGCACTTTGAATTTTCTCCTGTGAACGCTCATGTGATAAATAAATCTGTTAGTCTTTAAAAGTGCCACAGGACTCTGGGTTTTTTTACCTTAGGTGGGACACTGTTGAACCCATGCCCGGCGGGGCTTGCTTGCCATTTCACCATCATGCCATCTCAGTCTGCAAGCAGAAAGATGACTAACTCTCACCTCCTGTCCTAACAGGACACACACTGGCTGCTTTCCTACAATCCTGCATGTCTCGTTGTGCAGGTGCAGTGGGCGTAACTCGCCCTGTGGAACGTTGAGTGCTGTGTTGCTGCCTGAGGGGAACACACCCAGAATGAAAGGGGTTTGCAGACGTCACCCCACCAGAAGGCTTATACGCGGTGGGGAGCAGTAGCTCGGCTCTCTTCCTCTCTATCAGGCCCTGCCCCAGTGTGAGCAGCAGGGCTGGGGCACGGGCAGTAAAGTAGTTGGATCCCACCAGCATCCTCTGCAGGCATGGTGGGCGGAACGCCCTGAAGAGCCAAGGAGAGGAGGCAGGAGTCTGCAGAGCAGTAGAATTGAGCACACCTCCGCCCCGGCTCCCTGCAATGGCTAACGTACACCAAAGTGAGCCAGGCCTCTTCTGACCGTGGCTGAATCCCTCTCCCTGCACCGTGTCTGTGGTATTACGGCGCAGGAAAGGGTTGTCACTGCCTGGGCTGTATCTCCAGCTTGCAGGTGTGACAGCTCTGGCTGACGCTGTAGGCAAGGCCTCAAGTACCAGGCTGCGGTGGGGTCATGAACAGCCTCCCCATTGCTGGTTTAATATCGAGTCAGTCGCTGTAGGTGGGGGTTGCTGACTCGAGCAGTTGCAACGTTGTGGGTTAATATTTAGGGGCTGGCCGCTCTAGTCACTGCCTCTGGCTGGGAGCCGACTGCTGCTTGCTTTCTGTTGGGAGGAGAAGGTAGTTTTCTGTACGGTTTCTCACCCCAGTGCCAGGTTAGGGATACAGATACAACAGCTGCACTTCTGGGCCCTGATAACAGGGCAGGGCCCCTGGGACGTCTCGGCTCTTGCGGCTGTTGTGTCAAATGGCCCCAGTCACGACTGTTGCTCCAGCAGGCTGGGGCCTGGCTCAGTAACTCTCAGGGCCAGAGAAAGCCGCCAGACCAGAGTGTACGAGCTTGGTACAGCCCACGGGCTGGATCTTAACGCTGAGGGGGAGGAAGGCTGGGTTTCAGGCTGCAGTGGGGATGATATCTCAGGGTGTGGCTACACTAGTAAATTAAGTCGACTTAATTTACTTTGCGTCTACAGTAGAGTTTCCTTAAGTCGACTTATTAAGACCTGTTTTTACTTCAACTTACTGCTTGTCGACTTTATTAAGTCAACTTAGGGCTAATCTGCGTCTACCCTGGCTTAAGTCGACTTACAGTCTACTTAAAGGGCCCCAGAGCCTGGCGTGCCCCCCCCCCACAGGGCAGGACACAGCCCTGTCCCTGTCCTGCTCAGCCCCCATGTACCCTGGTACCCTGGGGAAGATGCTGAGCTCCCTGACACTTTTGGAGGGGTGCCTAGGGAAGGGGGGCACCTCTTGGGTGCCCACCTTCCCACCATGCACCACTCCCAGATCCACCTAGCCCCTACAGGTTGACTTAAGCGTCCAGTGTGGATGCTCTAACCTGATTTGACAAGGTTGACTTTGTCAACCTAAATTTACAGTGTAGCCATCGCCTCAGGTAGTTGAGCACGTGGCTGATAAGGCAGGGGGCCTTGGCTCAGGAGCCTGCTGCTCAGACGTTGGACGGACAGGTGGGAGTGGCCATCGCAGCCTTAGTTACATGTGGGGAGAAGTGAGAGACTCCCTGGGAAAGTTGTCAGTAATCAGAAGCATGTCCCCAGCCAGACAATGATGGAGAGCCAGAATGGCTGGGGGGGGGGGGACACCGCCTTTGCATTCCTACACCCCTGTGGACTGTAATGGGGCGAGTCAAAGCACGAGGGCCAGTTGTTTATCTGGTTTCCAGTGAAGGAGGCCGTCCGTGTTATTTCCCTCAACCCCTGGAAGGGGCAAGTGTGCAGAAAGCGCACCCAGGATGATTATTATTAGGAACGAACACGCACACACACAGAGACAGAGGCCATGTACACACGATCACTTTATTGCGTGATAAGGCTCCTTACTGCGGAATAAAGCTTGGAGCGTCCACATGATCATTTTCTCTGTTGCGCGGCAACAACTTCTTGCCCCGCAACAGTTAAACCACTCCAATCGAGAGTGGTTAGGCTTACTGCTGAACAGCTGTTCCACGGTAGTGCTCGTGTGTCCCCATTTTGCGCATTAGCCAGCCTCTGGAAGTGTCCCAGAGTGTCAAACGGGGCCACTCTGGGACACTGGAGCTGTCAAATGTGTCAATTTCACTTCTCTAGCAGAGCAGTGAAACTGACTTTTATTGGAGCTGGCCCCCTGGACCGGCGAGGGCAGCCAGTTCGGGCCAGCCCCCTAGCTCAGCCCCGGGGCTTCGGGTGGCAGCGGGGGCTGCGAGCTTAAGCGCCGCAGTCCCTGCCTCCACCCAAACCCTGCAGCTGGACTAGGCTGGCTGTGGGCAGTGCATGGTGGGAGAGGTGTCCACCATGCACTGCTCCTTGTATTGCAAAGGAGCTGCACACGGGTGAACGCTCCTTTGCGATACAAGAAGCACGTGTGTACAGACAAAAGTGCTATATTTATAGCGCTTTCCTTGTCCCACAACAGCTTATTGCGGGACAAGTTTGTCGTGTGTATGTAGCCAGAGACAGAGATGTTCCGCTGTTGGTCACGTATAGTTACCAACCCTGAGTGTTGTGTGTAATCGTAGCTTGAGTTCGTGGCTGGTGTTCGCAGCTCACGGCAGCTAGCTGGCCAGGGAAGCTGGGCATGAGGAAGAACGGGGTCTCTGTCGGGCACACAGCTGTGCCCTGATGCTCTTGGATGCTGTGCAGAACATTACCGAAAGCTATGCAGTCTCACCCAGCTTTTTATCCATGGATTTTGCTGTGTCACTCTGTCTCAGGGTACTGTATGACCATGAGTCATCAGTTAATGACTGATCTTGTTCTTGATGAGGCTTTTTGTCCCTTTCTTTTTAGGGTGAATTCTTCTTGCTTTTGCAGGGTTTGATTGCATTGTTCATCAGCCATCAAGGTGGTGCTGGCAGTTTGGCATCAGGACAGGCTCGAGTGGGAGACTGATCCCATCACACACCCACCCTTCCTTCACACATCCGAACTGAGTTAAAAACACATCTAAACAAAGTTTCCCAGCAAAACTTAGGCTGAGAATTGAAAAATGAAGTGAACCATACAAAATGGAGTTTTAATTACAATATGGAGTTACAAGTGAATGAACGAACATGGTATTTTTATCAATGAATAGACATTTCTGTTTGAAGCAACACTTTGATATAAATTTATCTTTAGCGCTACACAAGCAAGCCCACGGAAGGGAATTCTGCCCCCTCATGTGCCCCCCCTGCCCAGGCGGAACAGGCCTGTTTGGTGGCCACACCCACTTCCCCACGCTGTGGCCATACCTGTGCCCCTGCTCAGCCTGCTGTCCACCATGTCCCAACCCCTCTACCTCCCCATCATGTAGTACCCCCTCCTCCCTCTCACACCCCCACCCTGCCCTGTTAAAATCACCAGGCCTCCCTTTGTTCCCCCTCCCGCTACCCATCACTGGGGCTGCTTCCGGGTCCGAGTTAGTTACCCGTCAAAGGCATCCACCTTTCACCAAGCACGGAGCAGCCGGCTCATGCGGGGTCCAGGAAGGCTGCATTGGCTCACGACTAGACCAGCCGCAGAGAGTAGCTGGGGAGCCAATGTTGCACCCTGTAACTGCCGGCCGTGGGGAGTCCCTGGGGGGGGGGGCCAGGCCAGAGAGGAGCCTGGACCTGCGTCAGGCAGTCGGCGACACGTACACCTCCCTGCTCTGGGAGGTGAGAGCTTGCACACAGCGTGGGGGTGGGTGGAACGAAGGGTAGCAGGGGGGTGGGCGCTGGAGCCTCTGCTGCAGCACATGTAAATCGGTCACACCTCCCCCGGCCTGCGTCTGTCCGTCTGGCACTGAGCACCATCTCTAGCGCTGCCAAAAAAGCCCAAGGAAGGTGTCTACCAGAGCCCGGCCTATGTGCTTGTCGGCACCAAGAAAGGAGAAAACAGGCAGGGAGACCCCAGCAAGCTCTGCAGCAGGCGTCCTGGCACCTCCAATCCTGCGGGTGCCCTCACCCAGCTAGGTCACGACCCAACACCCGACCTGCTGCCAACTCCAGGGAGTAGCAATGGCCGTGTTGCCACCAGGCAGGGCCCACTATGCTTCAGCCAGTCAAGGCAATGAAAAAAACCCTCTTAGCCAGACTGGTGCCCCAGAAATGAAGCCCCCCCCCCCTCCCACCCTGAGGGCGCGCACCATCATTGGTCACTGGGCCATCCAGGAGACGGGCAGCCAGGGCCAATGGGTGTGTGAGACCAGAGGTGATTTAGCCTTTCCTGCCGGGTGGGCACAGTCCCATTCCTATGCTCCCATCAAGCCCCCGCCGCTGCATCCGCCTCATCTGGGCCTCACACAGCTAACCAGCACGCTCAGCTGGCTGCTGCCTCTCCCCTGATGTGGCTGGAGAGAGGTAGCCCAGGGCTGGATGCTGGAGCAGTGAGCCCAGGGCTGGCATGTGCTCCCTGGCAGGGTAGGGCTACGGGTGGAAAGGGCAGGGCTCAGGCGTAGCCTCTGCCACCAAGGCTGTGCAAATACCACCCATGACGCCTGCAAAGAGGTGTCTCCAGCAAGGCACCGTTTACTGCCCCACAGCCACCACCTGCAGAGCTGCACCAGGGGTGGTGGTGTCAGGTTTTTTCAGCACCAGTCTTTGGAAGTGGGACTGGTCGCCTGAGCCCTGGCCCCAGTGCCGGGATTCCCCGCGCAGGTCTCTGGTATCCCCGCCCCGGTCACCAAGCCCATACAAGAAGCCAACAGGTCAATGTCCCACGACTTGCCAGTTTGGGAACTTACGAGGCCACTCGCCAATCATGGCTTCACATGTGCACTCCATGGCTGCTCGCCTGGCACCCAGTCTGGAAGAGGGGCCACTATACAGGCCACAGAATGGGCTGCCCTAGCTAGGGCGGATGACTCTATTCCTCCATGCAGTCTTACGGGCGACCTACCAGCCATTTCTTGGGATCCAGACTCCCTATTATTTTCAGGCCGCCGCACACCTTTCCTGTTGGCCTGGGCTGCCATAACATTGGACTGTTGTGCTATTGTGTTTCGAGGATCCTGCCCAGGGATCCTGCTCCTGAACAACTTCTCACGCACGAGATACAAGCTCTCCTACACGCTGTGGAAACAGTTCCTTGAGACCGAAGAGGCTCTAATTCCCAAAGGCAAAAGGAGGTTTGAGGCCCAGCTTCAACATGCGAGGCCTCACCCAACATCTCACGAAGCTGAAGCTTTGTGGGGGGTCTCTTTATCCTCCATCATTCCCTTGCTGGATCCAGCTGACAGGTATGCCACCTTACATTTAAAGGCTGCCTATTTTCATCTCTATCTTCCCCGTCTAAAGGAGGTTTCTCTACTTCATGGTTGGCAAACAGCACTATTTGTTTGCGACACTCCCCTTTGGGCTATCGCCCGCACCACGTGTAATCACCCAGTGCATGGTGATGGTTGGGGCCTACCTCAGGCAGCAGGGCATTCAGGTCATCCCTTAACTTGGATGACTGGGTCATCAAAGATGCTACACAAGACAAAGCTTTCTTAATGGAAGCCAGGTTCCTGGCCATGTTGGAACTCAATGTCTGAGTGTCAGACCACCCCCTCACAACAAGAAGAGTCTGCCTCCATCATTCTCCGGGTCATGGTGCACTTACACAATCCAGAATGCCAGGCTGCACCTCACATCTCCTCCGTGTGGCTGGTGATAGTGTATTCCCCATTTAGACAGCACCTGTATGCGAGCCTCATGGTCCTTTCACCAATTCTTACCATGTCATGAGCCGAGAGGGGTCCCTTTCATAGATGCTGACATTGGGGTTTGCTTTACTGGTCAGGTCCAGCTCCCTGCCCTGGGCTTCCTTGCAGGGCTTTTCCCCTCTCCATCCAGCTTCTGCTGGCCCCAGGGGCCCCATCCCCTTCTGCAGCATCCCCAGGTGGTAATGACCAGTGCCACTTTTTCCCCCAACGCTCCAGCTTCTGTTGCGGATCTGCAGAGAGCAGGGCTTAGCTCCCCTCAACCTCTCCCTCCCTGAGTATCTGCTGCAGGGGGTGTCAGCAGGTGCCCAATTTTCCAGTGGCCCCACATTGGCCACCACTGCACACTCCCCCTCCTAGCCCTAGCCTCATGGTCAGCTTCCCTTTCCTGGGACTTAACTGAAGCCTGACTTGGAGCCTGGGAAGGTGCCAGGAGAGGAGCTGCAGGCTGCAGCAAAATACACCATCTGCCTCGAGCCCCATTCCTGCACGTCTGAAGGGAGGTGGTTGGAGAGAGGCAGGGGGTAACCCAGTGTGTGTCCCCCAGATGAACAGCAGCAGAGGGTGGCTGGTCCTGTGTGCTGATGACCGAGGACGGTCACACCTCACCCTCGCCTTGCGCCTTTTTTTTTTTCCCTGTTACACAGTGCCAAGGAGGTAGGGCAGGACCTACCTATCGGTGTCCCCGGCTGGACAGCAGTCCCCGGGGGCTGTGCTGTGATTCAGCCCCTGCCAGCTCCAAGACAAGCAGACGAAACACATTAAAAACCAAGTTCCAAAAGGGGAGCGGTGTTAGTCTAGTCCAGCACAACAAAGAAGGAGTCCTGCGGCACTTTTAATGACTAACGAAGCTGATGTGATAAATAAATTTGTTAGTCTTTAAACGTGCCCCCAGACTCCTTGTTTGTTTTATTAAAAAACAATTAACAGCTAAAGGGCGCCATCCACAGCTGATGGGCAGGTAGGATGGGACAAACAGCATCTGCAGCTGCCTCCCAACAGCTATCGTCCTGACCCTGGCAGATGGTCACCCCCTGGATGCAGAGCACCCACTGTTTTTTTCCTGTGAGTGCCTTCAGCTGTTCAACACCCATGGAATTGGCACCTCTGGGCTCCTTTGTGCCCCTGCAGCAAATATTGGCGCTGGTTTCAGGTGCCTCAGAGCTAGGCTGAGGAGCTCACTTTGGTACCTTCATCACCCAGGATCGCTGGGCTGGAGCCAAGCTCGCATTGCATATCAGTGTCAGGAAGCTCAGAGCAACTCGACTGGCCTGCGGAGTGTTCCTGCCTTAGATCTCCAGCAAGGGTGGTTCAAGTGCTCATGGAGAATATGGCCTAGATGTACTGTATCAACAGGCACAGGAAGGGAGGGCAGATCTCCGATCCTTTGCCAAGAGGCCTTACGTCTGTGGAGCTTGTGTGAGAATCACCATCCACCCAGAAGTTGTGCATCTCCAGGGGATCAGGAATACATTAGTGGACTTCCTCAGCAGATCCTTTTGCTCCCGGAAGTTGTCTGGTTCATCTTCCAGAGGTGGAGCACTCCTCAAGTGGACCTCTTCACCAGCAGATGGAACAGGAAATGCAGTCAGTTCTGTTTTCTGAAGGGCTCTGACCTTAGAACTCCCTTATGCAGTTTTTTACAAGGACAACATCCAACTGTGACCGGACTTGGCTTTTCTGCCAAAGATGACATCTCAATTCATCAGGTGATTTTCCTACTAGTCTTCTTTCTGAAGCCTCACAGTTCCCATGAAGAGAGGTAACTCCACATTCTTGATGTCAGGAAGGTCTAGCATTCTACATCAATAAGGCTGAACCTTTGCATAGAGCCACACAATTGGTTTCTATTGCCAAGTGTATGGACGGACTACCAGTTACGTCCCAGAGAATTTTTTCCTGGATCACAGCTTGCATCTGAGCCTGCTACAAGCAGGCAGGTGTCACACCTCTGGCTTCTTTGATGGACCACTCAACGAGAGCACATGCATCATCATCACTGGCCTTCTTGGCTCAAGTCCAAATACAGGGTACCTGTGGAGCTGTGACCTCATCGACCCACAGCAGTCACATAAGCACATCGACCCAGTCAGCCACGTAAGGCCTTGGACATAACATGAGGCGTGCAGGTGGTTTGACAGACACTGCTTTCAACAGTTCTGGCTCTGGCACATGGTGCGCATGCACGCCCATGGTGGTATCCACATAAGGACCATCATCCAAAGAAGAACTAGTAAGTGTGGTGTGTAAACTCTCCTTTAAATCATTCTCTGCACCACTTGGTAACTTCAATTTTTAAAAAAATCCTCCAGAGGCAATCCTGTCATTTACAGGCCAGCAAATCTAACTTCACTACCACACAAATGGGTTGAGACTATAGTAAAAAACAGAACTATCAGATGCACAGATAAACACACCATGTTGGGTGAGAGTCAACATGGCTTTTGTAAAGGGAAATAATAACTTGCCAATCAATTAGAAATTTTTGAGGATGTCAAGAAGCATGTTGACAAGAATGATTCAGTTAATGTAGTATACTTGGACTTTCAGAAAGCCTTTGGTGAAGTCCTCACCAGATGCTCGTAAGAGATCCTGGAATAAGAGGGATGGTCCTCTCATAGATCAATAACTGGTTAAAAGCTAGGAAATGAAGGGTTGGAATAAGGGGTCAGTCTTCAAAATGGATAGTCAATAGCGGCATTTTCCAAGGATCTGTACTGGGATCTGTGCTGTTCAATAGATTCATAAGTTATCTGAAAAAAGGGGTAAACAACGAAGTGGCAAAATTTGCAGATGGTTCAATATTACGCAAGATAGGTACGTCTAAGGGAGACTGCAAGGAGTTACAAAGGGATGTCACAGAACTGGGTGACTGGGCAACAAAATTGCAAATGAGCTTCAGTGGTGGTAAATGGAAAGTAATGCACATTGAGGAAAAAATTCCCAACTATACTTATAAAATGATGGGATCTAAATTAGATGTTACTTAGTGAAGAAAGAAATCTTGGAAGCATCAAGGATAGTTCTCTGAAAACATTTGCTCAGTGTGCAGCAGCAGTCAAAAAAGCTAACAAAATGATGGGAACCATTAGGAAAGCGACAGATGAGAAAACAGAAAATTTTATAATGCCACCATCTAACTCAATGGTACACTCAGACCTTGAATACTGCATAAAGTTCTGGTTCCCTGATCTCAAAAAAGATATATTAGACCTACGAGTGTCAGTTAATAGCAGGTAATGCATGCAATTAACACAAAACAACTTGATTTAAAAAATAATCACAATTAATTGAACTGTTAAACAATATTAGAATACCACTTTAAATATAGAATAAATATTTCAGATTTTTTTCTACATTTTCAAATATATTGATTTCAATTACAACACAGAATACAAAGTGTACAGGGCTCAATTTGTATTTATATTACAAATATTTGCACTGCAAACATAGTATTTTTCAGTTCACCTCATACAAATATGGCAGTGCAATCTCCTTATTGTGAAGGTACAACTTACAAATGTAGAATTTTTTTTTTTAAACATAACTGCACTCAGTAAGACAATACTGCCTGCTTCTTATTTACAATGTCACCTGAAAGTGAGAACAGGTGTTTGCATGGCACTATTGTAACTGGCATTTCCAGGTATTTATGTGCCAGATATACTAAACATTTGTATAACCCTTCATGTTTTCACTCATAGGTACCAAATTTTGACAGCCCTAATTAGAACTAAAGAAGGTACAGAGAAGTCAACAAAACTGATTGGGGTGTGAAACATCTCATAAGAGATTATGGAGCAAATGAATAGGAAAGTGTTATCTACTCTGTCAAATAGAAGAACTAGGGATAACCCGATGAAAATAGGCAGCAACTTTAAAATAAAAGGAAGTCGGTCAACCAGTAAATTCTTTGCCATGGGATCTTGTGAAGGCCCACATTATAACTAGATTAAAAAAAGAACTAGATAGGCTCATGGAGGGTAGGTCCATCAATGGCTATTAGCCAAGATGGTCAGGGCTGACACCCCATGCTCTAGGTACCCCTAAACCTCCAAGTGGGTTCTGTTCATTCCCTCTGAAGCAGCTGGCATTGGCCGCTGTCAGAAGACAGGCTACATGGCTAAATGGACCACTGGGCCGACCCAGTACGGCTGTTCTTATGTTCTAGCTAGTTAGAGAGGTTCTAAGAATGAAACTAAGTCAGGTAATTTGTGAATAATAAAACTTTCAAGACCTTAAACCAGACGTCGGCAACCCCTGGCATGCATGCCAAGAGCATGCTGGCAGCACACGGCGCCCTACAATGCTGCCGAAAGTGCGGCTCCCAGCAAATTCTTTCAGCAGTGGGAGGAGGTCCAGCTGCAGCCACCGCTGAATTTTCTGGTGCCAGCCGTTTCTGTTGGTGGTGGGGGGCTGCCAGCATTGGCTGAGGGTTGGGGAGGAGGGACTGGCACAGACAAGTGTAAAACTTGCTAATTGGAACAAAACCGAGTGAAGAATTGCTAGGAGTACTAGTGTAATTGGGCCACAGAAATTACAAGGTAAGAAGATTCCCCTTCTGTGCCTATTTATTATCAGCACAGACTGATACTTTGTCCATAGAAGTCTCTTGTGAAGGGTTCAGAAAAAAAGGGAAGCAAATTGCAATGCAAATAGATCCATAAATCTCACAGTGTTTTAGCACAAGTCATTAAGGTGACAGGAATTACTCAGAGTAAATCAGATTCAGCTGACAGAACATCAGACTTGCCATGGGCAGACCACCAAGCGACAGCTTTACATAGTTTGTTCACAGAAGCCAGCCTTCTCTCAATCCAAGAGACGAAGACTGCCAAAATAGTGCAACCATTGATTTCAATCATATGAGAATAATCTGGTATTCTGTAGGTCTCATCAAAGCAAGATCTAATACACTTGGTCAGGACAATCAGATAAATTCACTGCTTGGGTCTCCAGACCACCACTACTTCTTAAAAGCAGAAATCATAACCATGTAAAAACTAAGGACTCTATGAACATCTAGGGAAAAACACAACTTCTTAACATTGTTACAAAAGTTTGACAGGGCAATTTCCTGATGTATGAAATTTCTTTGGGATTTTGAAGAAACAAGAACAATGTTGGGATCTTCCTATGCAAAGCAGCACGTTGAGAGGCAGACCACCAGCTTAAGAGATGTGCCTACCTTGAATAAGGCAGCTTTCCAGAACAGGAGAGAAAAGGGGATTGAATGTAGGTCAGCAAACAACTGGTGCAGGACCAGACTGAAAGAAGTCCACCAAGGAAGTGGAAACTGAGGAGTCTGAAGGAATTACTCTGCTTTTAGGAACCTGGAGACCAGCAAATAATAGTCTAGTGTTTACCTGGATTCTCCCCTAGAAATCATTACAGGTAGCAGCGTGAAATTGGTCACAAGTCCTCTGAAGAGACTTTCTTGTTGGAAGTTATGTTTCTTTAGCAGAGTTCTTAGACATTACACCATCTGGCGAAAACAGCACTGATTCAGTTTCCTCACTTCTGAGGTAGTGGTGAAGTCTTTCTCTGAAGCCTCATTTCTTTAAAAGGCTCCTTTAATTAGCCAAGTCAATAGCCCAGCCTCAAAGGGATTGAGGTGCCATTCCATATTAAAGTTAGGCAAACAACCTGTGTGCCACATCTCCATAGAGGAGACAGATTGACAGGAGAGGTCACAGTTAGAAGTAATATCATCTATTACTCTGGACATTCAAGAGGACAAGCAAAGCATACAGATGAGGTTGCTAAAGCACCAGATAAGTACAGTGAACAGCTGAAAACCAGTGTCTGAGCCAATTAACATAGCAAGGTTTACTACTGCCTAAAGTAAACTATGTATTAACTGTTGTCTGCTGTTATACACCAACAGAAGTGACAAAAGAGGAAGAAGATGGCTTTTATCAACAACTGGATAGCACTGTAGACAAGATTTCTGCTCATATGAGTGTGCTGTTAATGAGATGATACGGAGGTTGGTAGCAGCCATGGTAAGCCTACGGATGTTTGACCACGTGGCAACGGGACAGCAAACAATAAGGGGGAAGCGAAGAACTCGCTGTGAGATGAACAATCTGATTATTGGTAGCACTTGGTTTCATCACAAAACATGCTATAAGAATTGGTGGAAAAAAGTCAATCAATTGATTCAAGTCAAAGTTTGGTGTAAAACAAGGAATTATCATTGCTTTTGATCATATTGTGAAATTGGCCATTAATAATTTAGATAATGGCACAGAGAATACACTTATAAAGTTTTGGATGATGTCAAGCTGGGAGGGGTTGCAAGTGCTTTGGAAGATAGCGTTAAAATTCAGAATGTTCTGGATAAACTGGAGAGATGGTCTGAAGTAAATAGGATGAAATTCAATAAGGACAAATACAAAGTACTCCACTTAGGAAGGAACAATCAATTGCATGCATACAAAATGGGAAATGACTGACTAGAAAGAAGTACTGCAAAAAGGGATCTGGGGGTTATAGGGAGCACAAACTCCACTATATTGTCAAGTGACTCCACTATAGAGTCAATAGTGTCAATATATAGTTAATAGAGTTCTACTGTTGCCAAAAAAAGCAAATATTCTGGAACGCATTAGTAGGCGTATTTTAAGCAAGACATGAGATGTAATTCTTCCACTCTATTCCGTGCTGATAAGGCCTCAGCTGGAGTCCTGTGTCCAGTTCTGGGTGCCACATTTCAGGAAAGACGTGGACAGGAACGGTCCAATTATTATGTAGTCCTGCCTTGAGTGCAGGGGACTGGACTAGATCAGTGTTTCTCAATGACCGGTACATAGACCAGCACTGGTTCCTGAGATCTCACTGACACAGTATAGCAAGCTGGTCCCTGGTATCAAAAGGACTGAGAAACACTTGACTAGACAACCTAGTGCAGTCCTTTCTAGTCCTACACTTTTATAATTCTGTTAATGGGAGACAAGTTGGAAGATGTGACAGAAGGTTAGAGTTGAGCCCTGTACTTTGCACAAATGACATTGTAAAACTCACAGGCATGGTTGACTAAATAATGATACTCTTTACTACCTTGGACCAATTGATGTAGTCTACTTGGACTTACAACAAATGCCAAGACAACAATGTGGTTAGTATCTTGGGAAAGGGACAATAGATACGGTGCTGAAATGCAGCAGTGGTGAAAACACAGAATAAGTAAAATCTTGTGTGTACCTAGGAAGAGTGACCAATGCCAACAATTAAATCATAAATGAGGTTAAAAGCAGACATGCTTTAACTATATGTGTCACAAAATTATGGACTGAAAACATTGTTTGGTACCAAAGTGAAAATTTATTGAACAAGTGTACTAACATGGTGACACTATGGTGTGGAAGCAGTTCCATTAAATTAAACATCAGCTGGCTGGAGATAGTAGGGATGAATTATTTGGAAGATGGCAGGTGTAAAGTAGAATGATTTAAAAGACAAATGTTAAAAAGAGGAGGGTGTGAAATCAGGGTGTGGAATTGGCTTCAGTCAAAAAGATTATGATGGTGAGGTATTGAAGAAAACAGATGACAGGTTGCCAATGAAAATAACACAAATATACCCAAGGTCAGTCAGACCTAAAGGCCAACGATCAACTAGATGGCTGGACATCATTTGCAGAGATATAACCAGAGTGGGGTTAATGAACAAACCCTGGGCAGGAAAGAATGTAAATTCTGTACTGTTCTCCATATTTTTCAAGATGGTTTGGAGGGAGAAGGAAAAGTGGAATTAAGTTTGCTCATTGCAGCTCAGTGAAGTTAGTTTATTTTTTTTAAATGGGGAGGCTGCTGTCTTGAACTTCAAAATTTAAGATTTCATTTAAAGTCTCCAGGCCTGCTTAGTGAAGATTACATTCTAGTCACAACTTGAAAATAACCTGATTTCTGCCAGTCTGCAGACAGTCTGAAACAACAGCTTCAGATAACAAACTGTACCTATTCATCTCAATGTGACGTTAATCCTGTATCCTACAACACTGGTCTTTAACCTGCAGTCCACAGAAAGGGGTCTGCAAACGGTTGTCGTCTAAGGATTTCCAAAGAGGTCCATACTTACATTTAAATCATTTTAAGGACCCACAAATGATAAAAGGTTTGAAATTATTGTTCTAACAGTAATTTAAATGGCACTATGCTTCTGACCTCAAGCAAGGATTATTGTATGAAAATTTGCATAATCTACTTAATTGCATCTAATTTTTCTCAAGTAGGAAATGTTGGTCTGTGAGCAAAGCTTGAGGGGGAATACATTCCCCATCAGTCTCCCCCAATTCAGTCTCTGTATGTCACCAGGTCACAGCTTCAGTCCATCAATGAGGAACTCATAGTATTTTCAGACAGCTTGGTATCATCCTGTGCAACACCACTGAATGAATTAATAAAGCTCTGGAATTTGCACAAGACTTCTGCTGATCCATTCATGAGGGAAGAGGAGCAAAAAAATCTGTCTGGAGTGCCACTGTCTGCTCTGCAGCAACTCAGACTGCTGCTTCAAAATTCCTCATGAATATTATTCCATGTCGCTCTCAAGGGGTCATCTAAGACGGAGCTAGCTTCAAGATAAATAGAAGAAAACTTGGTATCTGAAGGTACTCCAGGTTCAACCTTATGAGCAGACAGCAGGCTCTTGGGTGTCATATGCATGGCTGTGCTGCCAGGAAGCCAAAGGATTCGAGAATCTGGGACAGACTCATGCAGCTAATATGATATTACCTACAGAAACCAAACTGGAAAGACTTTATCAACAAAAGAATCTCCCAAGATAGGCAGGGACGATGCTCATGATGCTTTCTTTCGGGTTAATTTTTCAATATATTAGCCATATAATTTATAAGGTACCATAATTCCAGCATTCTGGGGGAAAAAGCTTTTTAGAAGGTGCAGTAACAACTTCAATTGCATCGAAGAATGAGCTTCACTCACCTCCATCTCCACTAGAGGCAGTGGGAAGAGGACAGCAATATGTGGAACTCTCATAAAAGACAGAGAAAATGTTATCTGCTCAGTCACTCAAGATGGCTTTTTTTTTTTTTTTTTTTAAACATGAGAGAGATCCAAGGATAGGGTGAATTTCTTAGCAACCCTGTAAACTATATTCAGCTAGAGGAAAGAATTTTGATCACCCTGGTTCCTGAAAATCTAGGCTGAGGTGTTGTGCAGGCTCGCTACAGATGAGATGTCACTCTGCAGTTGGGTGATAGGAAAGCCAATCAGCTCCCAAATATGAGTAAAGAGATGCTTGATAAAAATTCACTTACGATCGTCTCATCCAACTACTTCATCAATATATAAAAAATGTTTCTGTACTTTTGTAAGCTAACTTGACCACTATACTGCTGTACTGTAATATAGTTCCTAAATATATTATACCAATTCCTATACTTAACTAAATATAAATCTTAAGTTTTGCATTAAAATTCCACTGGAAAAAGTAATTCAAATTTAAACAACATTTACAGAAATCCACGCAGTTTTCTCACAGAGTTAATGTATAAGACTTGGAAAAGGAAGGACACTTGCAATCATTTCAAATTTGTTCTTTTAATGTCTTTAAAAGGTCACAACGGATTCAATCTTATTAATAAATTTTATTTGGACAAGTAGAGAACAACTTTTATCACAACATTTTTAAACATGATTAAAGACTGCAGCACTTCCAAGAGTGGTTGCAGATATGTACAGTATGTAAAGAAAAAGTTGCACCTCAGAGCCGATCATGATCAAGTTAAAAATACCTGACTTAAAGTACATGTGCTAATAAATTTCCTTCAGGTCATGACCAGCATGAAAATAATTAGGACACAGGTACTCAGCAAAGTTTTCTGCTAACGGGTACAGCAATATGCTGCATTTAAAGATTAAAATCAGATTCTAGTTTAGTGTTACCACTGAGCCCTTAAGAAAAATCAAAATCTCTACTGTTCCCCATTTACACACATCAAAACTATTCACACTTAAGGATGTGCCCAGTTGCACACAATCAAGTTCTTTGCAAGGATAAAAACTTATAGCTAATACTGGAGGTCTTATATCTTAGTTGAAATTCTTATAGCCAGAGAGGCAAATTTATACCATCAGTTGCTAAGGAAAAAACTTAAGTTTACTCCTCAGGAGAAACAACGAAGGTCTCTACAATGAAAATGCTCTGCCTATTCAAGTTTCATTTGTTCAGGAAGACAGAAGATTTAAGGCTTCAGTGGCAAATATAATCCTCTGAGCAATGTTTTTCTAAAGTCAAGATGAGATAGATAACGTTTACTTTTTCTTGACTCTTTAAAATCCCTGGCATCAAGTTTAGATAACATCCACCAGTAGTTAAGTCTGGCAAGCGATCTCTCCTCCTTCAGAAGAGGTTGTCCTAGATCATCCATTTTAGGAGCATTTGAGGATAATTTGTGGGTTTGGTTTTTTATTAAAATTATAGTAACATTCAGGGACTTCTTTTAATAAGTTGATGAAGCGGTGCTCATGGCATCATCTGCAATTTTGGTACTGGCAGGGTGTATGCTTGCAAAATATTTGACATCACTGTCGTCATCCATTTGAAGGGCCATAATTGTCTGTTCCACAGCTTCTTGATGAGAGTTGGCAGAATTCAGAAAATATTCTGTAAATAACGGAGAATGTAAGAGGTATACAAGAAAAATAAGACCAACAATATAACAATAACAAAATCACAGCACACTATGCCACGACACTGTATTCAAAGGCATGGAGTGTCTACTATTGAACATCAAGGGCAAAGAGAGACTTCTGTGTGAATATGGAAAGGGTATTAGTAAGACAAATTCTGGATTTAATAAATGGATAAATAAATAAATAGTGGACAGTAGTTTGGGGTTTTTTAGTTAAATCCTTATGCTGTAAGCAGACATTGCTTCAATTCAGAGACTGTCTTGGTTATACATCTGTAGAGCGCTACACAATAGGGTTATGTCCTCTCAGTGGTACCACAATACAAATAAATGATGAAGCAGCTATGAATTTTATCTACATAAATATTTTTTTCGACTACAGCGAGGCCCTCTGTCACAAGAGTTCACGAGTTCCACAGATGAAAGGCAATACATTTAAAGCCTTTCCAACAATTCCTTTAATGAGTTTTAAATGTATTGCCTTTCAGTTTAATTGGATGTCTCCTTGTTCTTGAGAAAAGGTAAACAGGAATGCTTTAACACTCTCCTCAGTACTGTTCATTATTTTATATAAATATCATGTCCTCTCCAATTTGCCTCCTCTAAACGAAGGTGTCCTAGTATTTTCAGTCTTGCCTCATACTAAAATGGTTACATGCTTCTAATAATTTTCTCTATCCACTTAAGGGTTCCTATTTTTGTTATATCTTTTTCAAATGAGAGTGAGCACAATATTCCAGGAGAGGGAATACTACTGATTTATATATAATGGCATATTTCCAATATTATTTTTGATCCATCCTAATATGGCTAGGTTTTCTGAACACTGTTGTGCACTGGGGATGTTTTCCTATGGGAATTCTGCAGTTTGACAGGAGCAGTTCTCTTGTTGAAATGTTGGAAAGGCCCTTACACCCAGAAGGAAAGCAGAACAGCACTAACCATCTCTCCTCTCCCAGAGAGGCCAGAGATGTAGGTGTAGCAGTGAAGGCTGCTTTTCTGGCCCCAGCCTTTATTACATACGCATCAATTTATCAAGTTTTATACTCAAACACAGCATGTTTCTTCTACATCATATCAATGAACACCAGTAAGCAGGCTAAGCAGTGTCTTTAATTGTCGGGGCCCCAAAGCTAGCCCATTTAGGGAAAACCCATCAAGGAAAACGAGCGAAGAGTGAGGAAAAGAATCCCTCCATTTCTCTAACGTTGAAGAATAGCTCTAGATGCCATTAAAGGGTTTGCAGGTACTATCAGGGCCTCAAGGGTCAGCCCAGGCTATGACCCTCTAGGGTAAGGCTCAGAACAGTATGTGGCATATGTGGTTTCTCACACTGGTGCTCTTTTCTTCACCTGGCTGCAGCAAACTTACCCCAAAAGGAGACATGTTAAACAGTCCACAGTTATCTTTGACATTTGTAATCTATTAAAATAAGACATTTTGAACTTCAGTACCACCCACCTTTCTCTAAAAGGGTTTGCCTCAAAGTTTTTGCAAGCAGTACTCTAACATTTGGAACCCTATCAGATGCCAAGTGTAGTAAATGAGGCAGTAGGTACACAGCAAACTGGTCCATGGGTAGGCAATCATCTTCAATGACAGTCTGTCAAAGAGAATGAAGCAACTGTGTTAGACTTCTCAACATAAAGAGGGAGCTAAAAACAAATATAGACCCACAGTGATAGTTCATGGATCCTACCAACTTAAAATCATCAAGGTAAGAATATTTAGCTTGCATATAACACTTCCTATAGATCTCAAAATGTTTACAAACACACTGTATATTCCAGCAAGGGGTAAAGGCCTTATAAAGCAGAATACAGATCTGCGAAAATTCAGGCTCAAAAACCAAGCAGTAGATCTCAGTGGGAGTTTTTTTACAGTACATATGGTAATGTTTGCTCATAATAATAGGAGCATTTTGTCACAGGAGTTTGCCTTAAATTTTACAAGTAATTTAGAAATCCTTACTGATTTAGACTTTGCTATAATTAGATGCAGTGATATGAACAGGGTTATGTTATGATATAGTTTTCCTTCGTGGTACTGTCCATTTCAAGCACCATATTTCAAAGAATTGTCCTAACACACAGACTTATCCAAATATGTAGCCCTTCTCCTCCCCCACCAAACAATACAGCAGAATGTTTAGTTCAGTAAAACACAAAACAGGAGAGAACTAAGAACCAGGCGGTATGCTCTCCTGGCACAACCCAGAGGGCCCTGCCTCACAGAGATCCTAACACATGAGATAGGGTGTGTGCACGTGCATGTATGGAAAGAGCTGTGGGAACAGGGCCATGCTACCAACAGACCCCAATCTTCCGAAGTGTCTTTAAACAAGATCAAGCCTCAGACGGAGGATATCCCATCAGTTCTACTCTCTGGGAACTCTTTTCCATATGGCAGGACAGTTGCCCAGACAGCTCCTTCGCCATCACTGACTATAGCAGCGGCACCTGAGTTCTAGTCCGTCTGCATAGCTCCGAGCCAGCTTGTTTTCCTTGATGGTTTTCCTGCACTTCTGAACAACCTGTGCTAGCTAGCTGAATGGATCACTCGCAGCTGCCAATACTGTATCACTCACCACTAGAGGGCGCTCACTTCATATTGTTCCATGGAACAAGTGGCACCTAAACTCAGGTCCCCCTCATGTCACTCGGACTAGCTCGTTTACTGCCAGTTTTTTATTGTTTTACACTCCACACTGTATTTGGATTCTCTGAACAGAACTTAAGCAGTGTGCAACATGGGAAGTTAGACTGCAAGGAAGACCGTGACTAAGTAATATCTCAAACTCTTCAGGGTAGGGAAGAAAAAGCCCTGTTTCTACAGCATCTCCTGCCACCTCACCTGTGGAGCAGTGCTGAGCATTGATAACTAGGCATTTCCCACCCCTGGCTAAAGGATGGGTTCTCTGGCAAATGAATCCCTAAGGAAGTTAGCTAGCCATCCTCCCCAAACAGATACATAAATAAAACCTCTTACCTGGCAGATAAAGACAAACGTTTGCCGACCGGACCACTTTGGGCATTTACAGAATTTTTCAACAAGTTCATTCGTGAGGTCTACCATAAAGGTTGGCGTTGAAGCCATGTACTGCTTCTTCACCATTTCACTAACCTGTAGGAAAAGTTAAGTTACCAATACATAAATACAAATATAACAGCTTCCCACAGTGACTTAGAAGTTTGAGATACTGGATTCATTTAGATTATTTTACATTCAAATTTATCTCTTGGCTCATACCAGCTTGTAGGAAATCCATCGAACAGAGGAAACCTTATCTGCACAGAGCTTAAGGGCAATAGGTCGCAAATAGTCATAGACATCTCTGGCACTGTATAGATCTAGAAGCAGGATTAGCTGTCTAAAAGAAAGAAGAAAGCATAACAGTAGAACAAATCATAAACAAAAAGGTATCCTTAACCTCGAAGATTACAGTTTGCACTACACTGCCTGCCATTTAATGTAACAGAAACCAAATCATACACACTGATAAACTGATTTACTGGCCTTCACTATCAATTTTAATCGTTTTCTCTGATAATATTGGATAATTTCACCCTATACTTGGCCATTCTGTAAATATAACCCATATTCTGCATAAAACAAAAAAATGTACAATAATAATCTGGGACCAGAAAAAAATTTAAACGTAAAAACAAGTTGCACTCATTAGATCTTACAAACTGATGCAGTGTTCCAATGTACATGTGAGCTGCAATGTGACCCAGCTGGTTGTACAAGATAAGATCAGCAGCTGTTCTGATTAAGTGAGTAGAGCAGATTTGGTCAAAATAAGTATAAGGCACTTCCCTTCCCCATACTCAAAGTATACTAAAATAGTTATTGTTTAAACAATCTAGGTGGAAGTGCTCAATTAATTGTTTTGCTTTGAAGGTAATTTATAAAACAGTTTATAAAGAGTTAAATGATTAGTAGATATTTATTATAGGTACATGCGTAGTATGTGTGGTAGATAGCTGTGAACACACATAGTTCAATACATTATGTGTTGAAGTGCCACTATAGAACAGTTCTAGTGTATTGACTGATTGATTTATGAATTTAAACTTTAAGAGCCACACAGCAGAAAAAATACCCCAAACCTCATGAACAACATACTCTGCCAGCTCATATCGAAACCGCCAGTTCCTGCTGTTATCGGTCAGTAAGAATTCCTGGAGTTGATACAGATATTCTCGCCTTTTGTCAAGCTGAAGAAGCTGGAACAATAAATATAAATTTAATCAGAACAGTGCAGGTTGCAAGCACCTAATGTGAATGGATGGAATAGGAACAGGATGTCTATCATAAAACACCTACCTTGATTCAAAAAGGACTCTTTAATACAGCACACTGTAATACTTGTCAAACATTTTGGGTAAAATTCTGCTGTGCCTTGCACAGAAGGCAGCAAAGTTAATGAGGTATTAGTGAACACAAAATTTGATGCCATATATACTTTTATTATTAAAAAGCAAAGAGTAAGTGGTAAATTAGTGCTACATCTTTAACTGATCCAGAGAATGAAAAGTGTAAGCTTCACAAAATTCTTGCAGCTCTTCTCTGGTATTATACAGGCATTTGGCTGGACTCTTATAAGGAATTATACTGGTGAAATCTATGGGCACAACAGGTCTGTGCAGGGAAAACAAGTGGATGGAAGGCGAAATACATTATGGTCTGAAGTAAAAAAAAAACATGAAATGTACCTTTAGAAAATCATGCAAGTGTTTAAGGACACCTATCCTGACTTCATCTAGATCCTTTAAAAACCCATTGAAGACTGGAACCAAGTCTCCAGCTGTGAGTTGGTCTCCCAAAATAAGTGCAAGCTCATGTATAGAGAATGCTAATGTCCTTCGAACCTTCCACTGAAAAAACATACAAAGAATTGCATTTATTTATAATTATTCCCAAACAATAGTTTCTTCTAATGTCAGGATTAATTTTCTTCTATTGCCCAACATCAACAGTGGAACCCTTAGCACAATCATTTAATTCACTCATTTGTTTCAATAAAACAGAATTTATTTCCTTTCAAAGGCAAAAAAACAAGACATGAATGGAATTGTTCGAGGATCATTTGCTCCATTTGCATGTCCAGGAACTGAACAAGCAAAATCATCATGTACTTAATTAACAGAAGCAAAACAAGCTGAATATCACATTTTTGTAGTTCTTTTCTTGTTTCGAGTTTTTCTTATGGATAATAAATTTGATAGGTCTTGCTCCTTTCTAATGTCTGTAATCTGTAATTTACAAAGCTCAAGAAGAAAGAAGGTACTCAGCCATACTTTGATTGGAATCTGTAAATCCCCAAAAGTTACAAAAGACTTTCCTTTCAGGAAAGCCAGCATCTCATAGCCACACACAGTATTAGGTATTTCGTCATAAGAAACATCTTGGCATAAGCACTGATCCAATTAAGAAGGGTTAGACCCTTTAAGTTTCTATGTGGTCTTATTTTGTGAGTGGATGGAGCGAATATGACAATGTTCTAATGCAGTGGTTCTCAATCTATTTACTATTGAGGATTGCATATGTAGTGTGGATGCGGCCCACACACACACACACACACACCCCCCCCCCCTCTGTATGGCCCTGAGGATGTCCCAAGGCCCAAGCTGTATGCTGACTGGGCCACGGGTTGGGAAACACTGTTCTAATGGATAATGTATTTTCAATTATATATATATAAAAAGTATTATTAATATTATTTAATCTTATTTGCCCCCTCTGGCCAGCATTTTCCAAGTACCAAATGATGCCTTTGAAGACTCAATCCTATTTTAGCATGCAGCTATAGCTCCCATTATTTTGGTGGCAGATTCTCAAAGCAATTTTAAACACAACAATGCTATTTTTACCTTTGTTTTTTAGTTTCTTTGCTAATTTTTTTCACCTTACTGTAAAGCACTTTAACAATTCATGACTGATATCATATAAAATATACTCTGGTTTATTAAAACCCTATTGTGCAAAGCTCTTCATTATCTGAATCCCTTCCTTGTCTCCCAGCATGAGATCCATGAACTATACGCCTTCTGCAGCACGCATGTGATGTTGGGGACAAGGAAGAGATTCAGAGGATAGGATGATTCATGCAATAGAGCAGAGATCCTGTCCAGGATTGAGAGGACAACAACGAACGCCTGGCCAGAGGGAAGCCACATGCGGCTGAATTGCTCCTGCTCACTTGATTACCCAACTATCAATTATCCGAATAAAATCCTCTCTGCTATTCTGAAAATTGGGAGTATACGGTATAATTAGACAATATATGTTAATTAGTTTTTGCTTTGATATGTAATCAATTAATTTATCAGGATGAAGTGGATCAAGAATGACCACTCCAAAAAGGAAGTGTGTCTTTGAAATAAAAAACAACTCAAAAATGAAATAGCCCAAATACTGAAAGCTGCTTCCTTAGCAGCAAAACAGGAACGGAGAAGAAAGCTCTGCCCTTTCAATATTTTACCATTTGTTTTAAACCATCAATGAAACTGTAATATTGTTATTTCTTTATGACTAACTTTTAGAAACCAGCCACTGCATCAAAGTGGATACCCCTAGTCTCATGAAAAGTGTCACAAGCGCTGGAGCAACGAGAAGCGATCAAGACCTCTGGTTTCTCACCTACCACAATGTGACAGGCTCAGCAACATATGTACATCTATTCTAGATACTTATGTGGTCCCCCATTTCCATAGTGTCTGAGCACCTCCCAGACACGGCGCCCAAACTTTGCTCTGGAATGTTGGTCAAACTATGACTCAGAGACACCTACTGAATTACCAACACCAGTGCTAGGATATGAAAACCACGATTTTTAAAATGCCCACTATACAGAAACATGTTTATATGCAATTTGTTTTCAAAACTGCTTGAGTTTAAATGGTTTAACGAACCTGCATGTCGGACGCCAATGTCTCATAGGTGTCTTTCAGACAGTGCCAGTTCTGTCGACCTAATGTAAGTGCCACACCTGGAAGGCTATATGCACAATGTTTAGCAATCTCTGTGTCAACTGTCTGTGCACGAGAAGGATCAGTCATGGATAAATATTGATCCAATAAGGCTTGAGGTATGACATCCTAGAATCGAGAGTGCAAGACACAGCCACATCAGTAATTTCCGTATAACCTACTATACAAAACCAGGTTACATACCAAGTGGAACAATTTATCTCACTTCATAACAACAAACAAAAAATGCGCAGAGATTAAGAATGTAAATGTTATAATTCATAGAAGTACTATATATAAAAAACCATCAGACTAATCTTAGTTGTTTAAAAGCTTGTATTTTAAGCAAATATTAAGGTTCCTTAGGCAAAATTAATACAGAAATTCGATAACTGAGAAAGCATAATTACTCTTTGTAAATAAATGCCCAGACTGAAGTAACAAGAATGGATCATTTGCAGACTACCAGAATAGAGTTGGAGCATTGTTTAACATTTTAAAAGAAACAATTTAACTTGGACTTCTATAGTATTTTTCAACACTTTTACAAATATTAAAGACTCACAATACACAGCGAGGCTAGCAAACATTATGCCTGTTTAACAAATACATAAAAATAAATATCTTATGCTGGTCAGAATATGTTTTTTCCCCACTCTGCAGAAAATTTTTATCTTCTGGGGAAAAAATGAAACTAAATAGAAATGTTCCATTTTGGCTCAGTTCAATATTAAACTGTGCCTTCCTGAGCAGCTGAAGTGCCTCATAAGAGTGGCAGTTTGAGTGCCTCATGCCCTCCATCTCCCGCATTGGCTGGGGATACTTCTCCCATCATACACCACATTCTTGCCTTTTGCTGAGCTGCTGCAGTGCTTCACTGGAGATGTAGTCTGGCTGGGAGCAACCAAGCCACAGAGAAGCATGGGGGGATGAGGTTCCCATTCTACAACTCCCGGGCGTAGCTATTGGTGGGCCCAGGTGGGCATTGGCCAGGAGGCCCACCCACCCATCACAGCCCTTGGCAGTGGCATGAGCTTGCTGCCGTGGCAGCAGCTGGCCACAAGCAGCTTTGCTGTGGGTGGAAGAACAGCCACAGGCAGGGGTGGCGGCGGGGGCCTGCTCCTCCACCTGCAGCTCCAGCCCCACGGCAGGGGCCGGGCTGCCTCTCTCCTTCCCTCCGCCTCCCCCCAAACTGGAGCGTCAGCAGGAGGTTTCCAGTCCTGTGACCGGAAGCAGGGCTGGCTGAGCCCACCATGAAGTGTAAGGACCTCAGCCAGAAAGCAGGGGTTAGCTACGCCCCTGGCTCAGGGGGATATAGTTTAACATCAAATTAAGCCAAAAGAATTCTATTTGTTTTCAAATCTGAATTTTTGATTTTTTTTTTATGCTAAAGTCCAAGTTTGCCATGGACAAGGATTATACAATGACTAGGGACACCATTTGGTCATGGTGACTTTGCAGGACCTCTGGGACTGGACGGGCGCATTTGCCAACCCTGAGGCCACCCCTGCACAGCTCACCAGGGGGTGGTCAAGCTGCTGGAGCAGTGGCCTGGGTGGAGTCGACTGCAAGCCCTAGCAGCTTTGTTTCCCCCCCACCCCCTAGGTATTTTTAGTAAAAGTCAGGGACAGGATGAGGGCTTGCATGAATTTTTGTTTATTGTCCGTGACCTGTCCTGACTTTTACTAAAAACACCCATGACCGAATCTTAACCTTCACAATGACCTACTCTGACATCCTCTGAAAACTACGACAGCAAAGCAGGCCAATGGACTTCATAACTAACAATGTGCTATCAGAATTACAAGGGAAAAAATTGCTCATTTACCTGTACTTTGGACTTTCTTTCCTCTTCAGGGCTGAAACTGCTATTGGTGCTCAAGTCTGAATCATTATGAATATAGCGGAGAGTGGAATCTATGTTCTGCATGGGTGGGGAAGAAAGGACACTTACAGACTGGGACACTGAAGGATTACAGACACACACAGAATTCAAACACCATAAAACAGTGCCTCACATAGTGGGTCTTTTCTTCAAGACTCTAGAGATGTATTTTCATTTTTATCACATCTTTGCTGTAGCCCATGTTAAAATAAAAATCTTAACCAGACAACTTTTATTTATTTAGATTTAAAATAATAAAGAGGCCTAGCCCAGGCATGAGATGATATAATTAATCATATTCTATTTTATACAGCTTCTTACACCATGCCCACCAGCGTAATATCTGAGTGCTGTCTATTAATGCAAAAAGCAATGTGATTAACACTGTCGTGTTCTTCTCTCAACACAGGGGAACGAACTCCAGCGAAAATAGGAAAGACCAGGATAAAGAACATTTAGATAAATTAGATGTACTCAAGTCAGTATGGCCTGATGGAACCCAGAACCATTAGCAGTTATCTTTGAGAACTCATAGAAACATAAACATCCTGTGGCACTTTAAAAGACTAACAGATTTATTTATTGCATGAGCTTTCGTGGGAGAAAATCCCACTTCGTCAGACGCTTTGAAGATTATAGTAACGCAGAGTGTGTTGAACGTAACCAATAGTCAGAATTGCACTTTAACTTCAAGTACTCAAGTGATTCAGATATACAAATACTGAACATTGTGAGGATACATTTTACCTTGTGCAACAGGCAGAGCTGCAAAATCAGCAAACCAAACTGGGCATCATTTAAGCCTGAAGTGGGAAGAGTTTAACTATGATTGCCTCGAGAGTGCAAAACACAGCTCTTTCTAACTCTGTAGCCATTTGTACAGTTAAATCAAACCATTTGTAAGTCAAATACTGTCTTGTCTCTTACCTCAACAGTGTCGCTAATTAAAGGCGGAGTATCATCCTCAATTAGTTTACAATTTAGTTTGTCTTTGATGATCAGTTCATTTTGTGGGTCCATTCCCTTGTCAACGCCTGCCCTTGTCTCTTCCTGAGGGTCCAAAATGGAGGCTCGGAGTGCAGCACACAGCATCTCCACTTGTGCTGTACACAAAGTGAAACACATTAATTGAACTGGAAAGATTGGTACACAGCAACAAAACTGCCTTTGAAAAATAATTTTTCATCTATGGAATAGCCAAAGAAGGAAGCTGAAAGTTTCCTGCTCTGATTATCAATGGTTAGTAAGTCCTCAAGGAAACTAATGAAGATGGGAGGTGAGGTAGTCTTGCATCGACTGCCATTGCCTCAGAAGGCCAAAGCAGAACTGGAGCTAGGGTGTATCTGGCTGTAATGCTGGAAACCCAAAAGTGAGAGGTTACTGAGGCTGCAGTACCTTTAAAGAATTATCTTTTCCAAAATGTGACAAACTACTTATGTTGAGGCTGGGTAAAGAAACAGATGTGCCCAGTCTGTAACAGGAAGAACATATGCATCAGCTCATTGGCCGTTTGAGTGAAATGAACGCTGCAAGTCAGGAGGGGGGAAGTGACTAGTTTTGAACTGTATAATAGATTGGTTTTAAAAAGTTGGACTTTAAAGTTTTTAGAGAAAAAGAAAAGTATTGTTAAGGGACTAAATAAATGAGTTGCATAAGTGCAAGGCATATCTTAGCTGCATCACTGTAAATATAAGTGAAGAGAAGGGTTGCTAATTCATACCAACAGAATACAAAGGTAACTTTGGGGTCCTAGAAAATACATGTTCAGATGCTCCCATGCTGCGAATTGCCAGAAGGTTGACTGGTCCCATTATGTTGAACTAATTCTGAACAAAGCAACTCTTCTGGAAATGCGGATGCAGCGTAACGGAGCGTTGGTTGTTCAGTGACAATTGTCAGTCTCAGTCAGGGCTTAGAAATTTTTGATCACACCCTGAAAACAGATGAAAATGAAATCTGACGTTTCCCCCCACCTAGCCCCATTAATACACTCTGGTCCTTTCTCAATTCTGTCTTCACCCCCACAAATTAATGAATTCTGGCTCTCTCTCATATTTCCCCAATCCTGTTAATGAATTCCAAGATCCCCTTCTCCTCCAAAAGAGGGGTATTATAATCCTTACTCCAAAGAAGACTACTGGGCCCTTCCCCTCTTTGCACAGCTACTCTGGAGAGAATGAGTAGCCAGGAGACTGGGACCAGCTGGGCTCTAGCTAGAGCACTCCACTTCCTCTGACTTTCTTGTCAATTTCACGACTCCAGCACAGAACTGTGAAATTGACAAGAATGGCAGATGAAGCTGGGAGCAAGGGCAACACCCACTGAAAACAGGAATGGCTGGGGGGAGGAATCCTTACTCAAGAGCCAGGAAGGGCAAATGTGCTCCTGGTGGGGAGCAAGGTGTCAAGAGCCTGGAAGAGCCACATTCCCAGTGGAGAGCTGGGATCTCAGGGGGGCAGCTCTCAGCTCCCCTCACTGCCCCTCAAGTTGGTGGAAGATTTCCTAGTGATGATGCACACCACCAACCAGAGAGTAGTGTGGACATAAATCACCCAAGCAATTACTACAGTGGCTGTAAGACAACCTAACTTAGGTCGATATAAGTCTGTAGTTTAGACATGCTCTGAGAACTGAAGGAAAGACCTTTTTTTTAAAACGCACAAACAACAGATATATGGATAAGCAAAATGAATGAGTTTCTATTATAAATTAAAAAAGGAAAGAAATGACTACCTCTCAACAGACTATTCTGGCATGAAATGTTATTTCAGATTTTCAAGAGCATTAATTCTTGTGAGGCAAAAACAACTGGAGAAATAATTCAACTGAACTTTATTATGATGCACATTTAGGAAAACTTGCCTTTATTCTCCTCCCCACCAACCAGAACCAACTTCAAAATATAGGCCTTTCATTTTCAGCTAAAATTAAAGAAAAATCAAGTGTCTTTTTCTGAATAGGCAATGTATATAGATGCATGATGCAACAAATGTGTGTTTTTACAGAAAAATACATAAATAACTGGGGGGGGGGGGATGTTCTCTACATGGCAGCACATCTTCCCTCTTTATTTTCTGCAATTGCTCTTTTCTGCTTCCATTGTTTTTAAACTTTTGCTGTTTGTTTCTTTCCTTATAGGCAAAAAATGAGACTGTGATTGTTTTTAAGCAATATAATGATGCAAGTACCATATTTAAAAAAAAAAAAAAAAAAATCTATCCTCAAACACCTAATAGATATTTCAAGTTCCTCTGAGGATGTTCTAACGATAAAATACAAACGAGTTTTCTCCAACTTTAAGTGACTCATGTTTATTATAGGTACATGTGGTACAGACACCTATACTTAAAGCTGACAGATAATTATCTTTATAGGTGCCTGTATTCTGATGCTTGAAGCTTTGCCAATCTATTCATAGGAGACTGAAATTTTCCATGGGAGGCGTTTCCCTCAGAATGAAGTTTTTAGGTACATTTCTCATAAAATGGTTCAATCATTTCTGAGAGTGAAAGTGTTCTTTTACCTATATTAAAACATTTCTTACAACCATTTTGTTGAGAAACTCTAGCTCCTCTACACTTTAGAGCAGGGACTTGAAATTTGGCAGGGTAACTGGTCTGATGAGAGATTCTGAACATGCTTATGCTTCCTTGCAACTGCTCCTCCCAGTTGCTGCAGCACCAGGCACAGAAACTGAGAGTAGGAGATCTCTCTCCTGTGCTACTGATGCCCTCACAGCTGGCACCCAGGAGTATGGAGGAAAAGGAGGAGGAGGAAGTCACAGTGAAATGCGCAGAAGAGAGGCGCAGAAGAAGAGAAGACAAGAGCCAGTTTAAAGGGAATTGGGGAGATACAGATTCAGAGGTGACAGTGACCTTCTGGGGCAATGGGACTGAATGGTTTATACCTGCAGACAACAGTCCCCAACAGAAACTGGAACTGAACTAAGGTACATTCCTCTGTTGTTAGTGAATAGCTGTGAAACCTACTGGCAAAGTGAGTTTCTCATCTCTCCCGCTATTGGCTGGTTCAATACAGGATGACAGTCTACTACTGACAGCTAATCTATAAGGGTCCAGTGGATGAGGTCCATGGTATAATCCAAAGGCTGATACCCAAATTGTTGGTCAATATGGTTCCATGTGTTGGAATTTATGTGTCTTCTTAGGTTTGGGGGGTTTTTTAATCAGGAAATTTTCTATGAAGCTTTGTTAAACGAACATTAAAGTCTGTGAAACCTTAATTCAGGCCCCACACGTGTATGCATTGACAGTGTCTTCCCACCAGTGGATCCTGGGAAGGTTTTAGATGGGAAACCCCATAGGGCACCATGGGGATTGAAGGAGAGCCTGGGCTACACTTACCCCACACTCACTTCACAGCAGTGCTCCTGTACTGCTGGGCTGGGGCTGGCAACCCACTCCAGGAGCTGCAATTCAGCACCATTCAGTGTTGACCTGGCTACTGAGAAGTTAGGTTTCTCTCCCACTACCCATCCCTCTGGACCTCTCCTCTGCGCCAGAGCAGGATTAGGGTTGTGGAACGGGAGGATGGGGTGGGGGAGGGCTGCTGAGCAGGGCAAGGAGATGGTGGCAGCAGTGGAAGAGGAGGATGCTGGCCTAAGATTTTGCCCCTCCATGAATTCTGACCCTGGGTGGGTCACCAAAAAAAAAAAAAAAAAAAAAAAAAAGACAAAATGAAGTTGGCAGACTACTTCAATAAAACGTTTGGGAACCACTATGTTATGATACAGTCTTAATTACATGATCACCTGCTGTTTTTCCACATAACCTTTGCCTCTTTCCATGCACAGGAAAGACAGTTCTCTGGGCTGTGTAGTTAATAAGGCTGTTATCTGTAGGACCCCTGGCTCATTCGTTGCAGAAGTTGGGTGGTGTTTAGTGGATATGGCAGAGGATTGCAGGTCATCGTTAAGTAAACAGAATTCTGCCCTGGAATACTGATTTCTATTCTTGCCTCTGGGACAGAGTTCCTGTGTGATGCTGGGCAAGTCACTTATACCACGCTGTTCACGGGTGGTCACTAAAATGTCATCTTCGTCATTATCAGATGTGCTGAGCACTCACAACTGAAACTGGCTGAAGCTCTCCTTTAAATGTATAAAATGCTTTCAAATGCTAATACTCTGGAAAGTCAAGTGCAAGGTGACAAACTGGGCATCCAAAGATTACTGCACACGTTGATAGTTTTAGCCTGAATCTCTCTGTGTCTCAATTCCCTGGATGTAAAGCAGGCACAGTGCTATTACCTTCTCTCAGAAGGGTGTTATGGAGATAAATTCATTCCTATTAGTAAAGCACTCAGATATGATAGCGAAAGCAACTATAAAACACCAAGGAGGAAGTTATTTATTTTATACTCAGCAGAGAGTTTAGATGGTATGCATTAAATAACCTCTAGGGCTGAACACTGAATGAAGAGAATACAAAAAAATATGGAGTAATTACTCATTCCCTGAATGAGACAGAGGACCTATATGAAAATAATAGTACGTGTAATTAATCATGTAATTAAAGTAAGTAATCATGTAATTAAAGACTGTATCGTAACACATGTGAACAAGGGAGCCAAACTGCTAATTCATAGGCATCCTAATTAAGCCATTTCCTAGCTTCTGGGCATTTGATTTTGCATCTTTAGCTTTGTTTTCATATAATTTTCTTGGATTAACCATGTATGTACACACTAGTAAACAGAACTATATAGTAATAAAGAGAGCCTCCTATATGGAACCATTATAAAGAGCAGGTAGACAACTGCTCTGGAATGAGACAGACAATATTAAAGCACAGATTCAGTTGCGAGAATTACAAATGCGTTAGCTATGCAGATCCTCATAGAACAGTTCAAAATACGTTTTGTAGCTGTTACAAGCCTCGACAGCCTCAACAGCACTGGTTAATGGGACATTACCAGGTGAGTTTAAATAATGTGCCCATTAGTTGAATGTTTGCACCAGTAACTGAACAAACACCTTTTTCTAGATCCCTCCACCTTTCTTATCATCCCTTACAGAAGGATGAGCTAGAGCTTTTCTTAAAGCAGAACATCTTCGTCTGTTTATTTTACAGTAGATTAAACAGGGACAGGCCAAGTCTGATTAAAGTTAGGCTATCAGTGTGTATGCTAATTAATGATAGGAGACACAGCAAAGTTTCAGAAAAGCGCTCAAGTTTTGCTGCTTATTCTGACACGACTTTCCCAGCACCCTTTTCTTCCTTTCTTTTTTGAGAGGAAGTGTGTCCCTCTAGCCTGCAGGATTCTTGGGATCAAGAACACTCCAATCTCCATGGCTACTTTCCTAGCCACAGCTGTGGATTTGCTGCTGCCCTTTTTCAATTTGGCCTGCTTTAAGACTTCTCCAGGACTGATATCCCAACATACCTGTGGTGCACATAAAGGACAGCAGCAGCATATTTTTAAAAAGTTGGGGAGGGCACTTTAATCAGACTTAAACCTCACAAGATCTTTGTGCATTTCAAGAGTTGGACAGGATTTGGGTCTCTTCTAATCTTACCCCTGGGGCACTTCAGCAGGCAATGGAAGTTGCTATGTTCCGGAAACATGGATACTCTAAGACTATGTCCTTAAAAATAAAGCCAATTGTTCATAACGTGAAAACACTCTGTCATCTGAGCCTTGATTTTTCAAAAGGCCCTCATAATCTGACTTTCTGCATTGCACATGCAGTAACTACCTAGACAACCCATGATTCACAGCATTCAGAGACTCTCTGCCTGCTCTTACTGACAAATCAAGTAATTAGAAGTGTAAGTACTTGGATTTACAGGTTCAATTATTATATCTGGATTCATGCATTCACAATTAATAGTGGGAGCAAAACTGCATCTGTACAGAGGCTGCATCTCATAAATAAAGACAGTTTGATTTGTCATCATTTTTACAGTTATCTTAGAACTCCAAAAGCATTCATTTTTCTGAATTTTTAAAAAGTTTCATTCAAAAGATTAAAATCTCCAAGGCAAAACATTAATTACTACACACAAACATTTCCAGACACTAAAAATGAATAAATATCTTCACTATACCTTTAACTTCTGGATCATCAATATGAGGCTCCAGATTTTCTATCATTTCTTCCAGCTCCTTCCTTGTGGCCATAGAAATGTTTGAAGAAGCTGGTACAGTCACATCTTTTGTTCCTTCCTGAATTTCAGGGTCAGGTATTATCTGAGCCGTTTGCTGAAGCTCTAAATCAATATCTATTTTAGGAAGCGGAGTCCTCCAGAAATGGAAAGAGTTGTACAACTCCTGTTCTGAGAGGGAGGTTTCCTGGGACCTCAACCCAGACTCCTGCAGTGTTGCAGTATTACAGAAAACAGAGCTTTTCTCATTCTCATCAGCTATTTCCCCACAAGATTCTGAAGACAAAGGGCAACATAAGAACATCTGACTCTGGTAATCAGGTTTATGCCGAGATTTACTTGGCACGGGGTTACGACCTTTCATGGCGTTTTCAAGTTTTACTGTAAAATCACTACTATCAGCATCTGAAGGCAGCTTCTCTGTCCTGTTGTGTACATCCTCTGTTGTGACACCTTCTGTATCCCTGATCTTTTCACTGTTGAGTGTCAAAGAAAATGGGCATTTTAAAAACAAACAATGTACTGGCTATCAATTTAGACATTTATGCAAGTTCATAGTCATGTTCTAATTTTGGTATTTACAGAATTAGTTTTACTTAATGGATAACTGACCTAAGGGAGGTACCTAAATAACTTAATAACAACTTAGTTAAAGAGGAAAAACAACAAGTCCTGTGGCACTTTAAAACTAACAAATTTCTTCGGGCACAAGCTTTCGTGGGCTCCAACCCACTTCGTCAGGGGCATGAAGTAGAAACTACAGTTGAGAGGTGTATACACACATACCAAGATGATGTGTTAGCGAAGTCTAATCCACTGGTGTGAATGGGCCTCCTCTGCCCCAGCTGAATTGACTGTGCTAACACTTGCCCTCCTTCATCTTGGCATGTGTATATAGACACACCTCTCAACTGCAGTTTCCACTGCATGCATCTGACGAAGCGGGTTGGAGCCCACGAAGGCTTATGCCCGAAGAAATTTGTTAGTTTTTAAGGTGCCACGGGACTCGTTGTTTTTGCTGTACACAAACTAACACAGCTACCACTCTGGAAATTAGTTAAAGAGCGTTCCATTGGGGAATTTTCAGCAAAAGTTCTGATGCCTTCACTTTCCAAGATGTGTAACCAACTTAAAAGAAAAGTTAATATCTATATGCAGAAGAAAAAGGAGAACTACAAAACCCAGAAAATCCATACCTATTTTCCTCTGCAGAGCTATGCTCCTCTGTGTTCTTACTTTCTTCTTCTTTAAAAAAATGACCACTACTAGATGGATTAGCAAAAGTTGATATGAAAGGCCCCAGAGACTGAAAGGCAGCTTGGCGGACCTAGAGTAAAAGGTTCCAGATAAAATAATTTAAATAGAGTGTTGAATAAATACACCAACAGCTGTTAGGAATGGGAAGAACTGTAAGGACACTGGGAAAAGTGACAGGAGAGGCTTACATCTGGAACAGGGTCAACAAGCTGGATACGGAAAAAGGCCAGGAAAAAAGCCCTAAGCAGGGAAAGACTGGAGTGAGATGTGTAAGGCAGCAGGCAGGCAAAATAGTCAGTTCACATCTTCACATTGACGGGGGGACAACATTCTTCCTCCTCCCACATTAGTTCAATCTGGATAAGTGGATAAGTCTGAAATCCAACCAAGTGGAGGATCCAAGTGATTGGAAAGGAGAAATTCTGGTTTACTGAAAAGAACATATTTTAAATTGTCAGGAATTTAAGCTGACACCATGAGACCCACAGGCTTGAATTCCTTTGCCTCTTGCACCTATTTTGATCTTTTCTTTCCCTCACTCCTCTTGTCTCCATATACTTACTCTCTGGTGAACCTCTCTCACTTCCATTTCTATTACTTCTTTCACTGTATCTGACTATGGCTCAGATGCCTTCTCAGAGTCAAAGAGCAGGCATTCCTGATCATTAAGACCTACTTTTGGCTCTAAGGAGTCTACCCATTGACAACCCTGCTACAGATTTGAAGGATGGATTTTCAAAACAAAAAAAAAAAGTGAAGCAGGGGGAAAAAGAAAATCTCAAGAAGTTCATTTTATCTCCAATTTTCTGATGGTGCTGGTGATAAGCAAATTTTCGGTAACACTGATTATAGCAGGGAAGCATGAAGCTCCACATACCTTGTCTTAAGGGAAGAGTCCAGTACATTTCACAGGAATAATGTGGGACAGCCCTCCTAGTCAGCAAATCACCTTTCTACACAATTACTTGACACAGTCATGCACATGAATTTATATCTTTTAAAAAATTAACAAGTGGTATGGTATCAAAGAAGAAGCTAACAGAAAAATAAGTATTTGATAAATAAAACAAAACTCTTACCCATCGTGAAGGATCACTGATCAAATTAATAAAAAGTGTTGAGAGTTTTGTCCGCCGGATCTCCTGGGATGTTGCACATGAAACTGCCATGAAGCATTCAGCACAGGCCTTCCGAACACCCCAGACATTATCAGAACAGAGCTGGAAAAACCTTGGCAGCTATATAAAACAGTAGATAAATTTGAATGCAGGCTTTAACAATGTAGGCTCCTTTACCTCACCACTTTCCTTGTTAAGATTCTTCGTCCTGCTGCTCACTAAGAAAAGGAGCATGCTATTAGTATTACCCTCCTAATTAAATCCCCTCAAATTACATCTGAAGGATGGACATCCAAATGTGTGCACTTGACGAAGGATACTTTTTATGACAGCAGGGTTTTTCTTTCAACTCTCCTACCATTGTCTTTTTCCAACATCAAAATAACTGTCTGGCCACAGACCTACAAAAAACATTTCAAAAGAATCTCTACACTATATAAATCCTTTTGAAATGGGTAATGTTAAAGGGACACAATCACACTTGTGTCTGACAACTTTGTACTGCTACTGTCAGAAAAATTCTTAATGTTACTTTAACCCCCACTGGAAAGAGAAGATTACCAGCTAAAAGCAAATGATGAGCTTCTTCAGAAAATGGAGAATCTCTCCCTTCTAATTATATAAAACTCCCACTGCTGACTCTTATAGGTTGTGAATATCAGACCTGAAACCTGTCATTCATTGCCTGTCAACTGAATATAACCCATCCTGGCACTCAGAATATAAACAATGTAGGGGGGAAAAAAATCCACATTTGGTGCAAGGGAAGAAGAGATTACTCACCTCGGGCAGTAACTCAAGTTCTTTGAGATGTGTTCCCCTCTGGGTGCTCCACATGTGCCTTTGATCGGAGATTTTCAGTAGCAGTGCCCATTTGGCCTGCGCATACATTCCAGACATCCTCAGGCCCTGTACTAAGGATGTATAGAGCCTCATGAGCAAACCACTCTCAGTTCCTTCACTACCATGAAGTCCCACAAGACAAACTCTGAAGCAGAAGGGAAGGAGGGTGGGTGGTGTAGCACGTTAGGGAGGCACATCTCAGACAACTCCAGTTATTGCACAGGGTGAGTAACCTCTTCTTCTTTGAGTAGTTTTGCTAGACATACTCCACTTCAGGTTACTCTTGAGCAGTATCTCTTGGGAGAGGGATCTTAGGAGCTGGATCCACACGGAAGAAAGGCCTACTATGCCAACAGCAGCACCTGATCTAGAGGCACGTACCAGGATAAAGTGCACTGATGCTCAGGTTGCCATTTTGCGAATTTCAGCAGTTGGTATGCTCTTAATAGTGTTATGGAGATAGTTTGGGATCTTGTAGAATGAGCTGAACATTAGCAGCCTAGTACACAAGAACACAACCGGAAAACCACTTTGAAAATCTCTGGGTGGAGACTGTGGATCCTTTAGATCTGTCTGCAACTGAAAAAGAATCTGGGAGACTTTCTAAATGGCTTGGTTTGTCCAAATAGAAGGCTAACGCCTTTCTAACGTCCAAGGTATGCAGGGTAGAGTCCTCCTTAATCAGACGTGATTATGGGACAAAAGGAAGGTCAAGAACTTTTAGTTAATGTAGAAACTGGAGGATATTTTAGAATGTAGACTTAATGGTACCATATCCTGGAAGAAAACAAGAAGGATGCAGGAATAGAGAGCCATCATTGCTCCTAATTTTCCATCTTCGCAAGCCGCAGTGGTGGCTACTAAGATGTCATTATCATAGGTAAGATCTGCAGAGAACAAAGCCAGTGGCTCAAAAGGAGGTTTCATAAGACAATTAAGGATCAAGTTTAAATTCCATATTGGCATAGGCTCCCTGATTTAGGAGGAAAGTTTAAGCAATCCCCTGATGAATCTTGTTGTTGTGGGATGAACAGAGATTGAGAATCACTGGGGACTAAAAAGTTTTAACAGCTGCCAAATGTATTCTGATAGTATTCATTAGAAGGACCTGGCTTCTTTAAATCCAATCAGTAATCAAGAACAATGGAAAGGAGAAAATGAAGAGTTTCTAGATACACCAATGAAATCTATTTCATTTTTTAAGGCAAGAGATGCGTAATCTTGTGCTGGCTTTTTGCACAGGGGTGATTTCTTCCATCAGTCTTTAAAGTGGGAACAAATCCTTTTGATCTGGGTGTTAGATGCTTTTGAAGGACTGATGAAAGAGTAGGTTGTGATATGAATTTGACAATGGAAGAGAGAGTCTCCATTGAGAGTATTATGGTTCACATGAAGATTCCCAAGGAGGGGACATTCTGGACCCTCGATCAAACCATCAAAACTGATGTTTCAATGAGGAGGTGGTCTGGGTGGTGATAGTGTTTTTGGTGGGAGGTCGTTAGGTGGTTTGGCAGGTTTATGAAAGCTGGAGAACTGGACTGGATTGGATATCTATGCCATTTCATACCTGCTTAATTTTTTTTTTTAAACCAAGAGACTTGAGTGTGACCCTGGACTCTTTCAAGATGTGGAAGGATTCATCAATGGAGTCATAGAAAAAAGTGTCAGTCCATCAAAAGGAAGATTTTCTATAGCACTTTGGACCTCTCTAGGAAACCCAGACAGTTACAGTCAAGATGCTTGATGGACGACAGCAGCATAGATGCAATGAGCTGCAGAGTCAGCTCCATCTAGGGAGGCTTTCAGTGATATCCTTGGTAAGAGCAGATCCTTTGCTATGATAGCCTGGAACTGTTCCTGATGTTCTGGGAAAAGATGATGAATAGAAGTGTTGAGTTTACTGTAATTGGTGTGGTCACACTTTGTTATCAAAGTACGAGAATTTGTTATTCTAAACTTGAGGGTCATGAAGAGCAGGTTTACATCCAAACAAAACTGAAATGCTTCTGGTTTGTATCGTACGGTCTGGACTTAGTATAGTGTTGTCTATCATGCTCATCAACAGCCTTCACAATTACAGAATTGGTAGGAAGGTGAAAAATAAATACAAAGGATTTTTTGCTGATTGTAGTACTTTTAACTCAGCTCTTTTACATGTGTATGCTGCAGTAACTGAAGTCTTCCTGTTAGTCTTGGGAAGATCCAATAGACCCTCATTCTTTGGCAAAACTATTTGACCACAGGTTGTCATATGGATGATTTCCAAGAGCCTAGGTTGCAACTGCTGGACCTCCTCTAGTGGGTTTTGAAGTGTGTTAGCAATCCATTTGGTCAGTTCCTGAAACTGTTTACAATAATTGGCATGAGAAGGCAGAGGAGGCATCATAGCCTCATCTGGCAAAGATATTAATTTGTGGTGTCACCTCCTTATCCACTCTAGGCTCTTGCTCTTCAAGAGATTCCTCTTACGATTGGAGCTGCTGAGGAGGAAATGAGAGAGCAGAAGATTTCTCTCCATGATGATTCCCAGGGAAATATCTAGGAGCTCTTCGAAACTGCTGACATAGGCAGCCCATGTGTCCCAATATGGCCACTGAGTGAGATCAACAAGGTAGAGGGGGAAGCAGTCAGTGTTGGTCATACCAGCAAGAAGGGGCAAGAGACTGTCTTGCCCTTGGGGCTCCTTTGTCAGTTAAGATATCAAGAGAGATGCTCCGGTGACGATACGTAGGGGATTCTTTCACCGATATATCAAAATCTACAGAGGAGTTCTCAGCATCGTCCAAAGGAACAACAGACCCTAGAAGCAATGATGATTGTTCACCTGTTGCAGGTAGCACTACAGCAGTGGTTCTCAACCTTTTTTGAGTTGCGAAACACCTGGTAGAGTAACGCGACCTTTCGGGACACACTAGCCCACCCACCCCAGGCCAAATCCAGCCATCTCCTCGACTCTCCATGACACACTTACCACTATGGCAATACAGTAATGAGTCCTGACACAGCGGTTGAGAACCACTGCACTAGAGAACCAGGAGATTCAAGAGAAAGGTAAGATCTCAGAGACCCTACCGATTTCAGAACCAAGAGTCATTTGGTACCCATTAATAAAGGGGATTTCAGCTCATCAGACACCAACAAGACTTTGGAGAATCTAAACTCCTGCAGTGCAGGATGAATCTGCACCAGGACTGGATGGGGCTCTAGTGCAATCAGTGTTGTTACTAGGATGTTGATTGTTTCAGTAATACCAATCTAGGTACAATTAAAGCAATTTGGGTCACTTGTTTGGATACCGGAGATGGCACTGAAAAGTTTGTCAATGTCATATAGGCTTTCTTATAAGCTTGCTTAAGTCGACTTAATTTACCCTGCGCCTACACTGCAGTTTCCTTAAGTCGACTTAAGCAGCTTGCTTAAGTCGACTTAAGGAAAATAAAGTCGACAATTAAAATTAAGTCGACTTTCTAACACCACCCTCCTAATCAATCTAAGGCTTAAGTCAACTCCCTAGAGTCAACTTAAGCCAGTGTAGACGTGGGGTAGCCCTAAGTCGACTTTGTCGACTTAGAGCATGGGTCCCTTCTCACCGGGACCACTCAGGTCCCGGCAAGAAAGGACCGAGGGCTTGCTTCCTTCTCCCCAGGACCCGCGCTGCAGCTGATCAGCAGCTGGAGCGCGGACCCTGGGGAGAAGGAAGCCCCACGCTCCCCACACTCCCT
>ML685766.1:22250841-22262442 GCA_007922175.1 Pelusios castaneus
GACTTAATAAGGTCGACTTAAAGTCGACTTATTAAAGTCGACCTTTTTAAAGTCAACCTTAATTCCCTAGTGTAGACATAGCCTCTGTGCAACAGCCATGTTGGGGTGCTATAGCAAATGACTTTGGGATGGAGATATGCTTGCTACTGAGGATCTTTTAGGAGCTTGAGGTCTTCAATGAGCACCTGATACTAGAGAAGACTGGTGCCCCTGAGTACTCTTCCTGGGACATGAAGTCTCCACCAAAACAGTCAATGTTAACAGTGACTGTGGCTCTTTTTGATGTAGGTTTTCTATGAGGAGATCCAGAACTCCTCTTCTTAGAAGCTTTACCGGTATTGTCTGTGTTCTTATTCCGTGAAGACCTAAACAAACAGGTAAGGAGATTGAAGGGGCACTAATGCTCACTGAGAGGCTGATGTATGTGGAATATCTGAGACCGGATTCGAGGTGGATTTTAGAGAGAATAGCCAAAGTTTAATCTTGCGGGTTTTCTAGATCTGCTTTTAAGAGCAGAGCATATCTTGCTCTTGTCTGGAATGCTTGTGTCTCCTAGAAAGCATATATACCAGGAATGTCCATTGATTGGGATAAATTCCTGGCAGGTACAGCAATACTTAAATCCCTTATACCTGGTCAATGATGACCCCCTAAGGAAAAACCCTCAGAAGTAGGAGGAAGAAAAAGGTGGCATTAAACAGAAAATCCCCAAATTAACTAAATAATTATAATTATAAAATAAATAAGAGAACTAACTCAATGAAACCTAGAACTAATAACTCAAGGCTAAGCTGGAGCAAAGTTGAAACAGGCAACTATAAACTCCATCTCAGGCCCTTATGTGATAGGGAAGGGACTACTGCTAGTTCACCTGTGCAGCTCTACAGACCCTCAGTATGGGGAACAAGGTCATCTGGAGCATTTGCATGGGCCAAAGTAGTGCACCACTACTGAAAAAATCTCTGATCAAAAGGTACAAGTGTACCTGAAGTGGAGCACCCATAGGGACACTACTCAAAGAAGGAACACTTTTATAGATCTTGGTTTTATAAAAATCTGTTACTGAACTTTCTTAGTGTTTGGAATTCTGGAAGTAACCCCATCAGAAATGGATTAGTGGGCAAAATGCAGATGACACAATCACAGCATGAAGTCCAACGCATGATCATCACCACATGTGTTACTGCAGCAAGAATGGCAGTGACTTCTATCAAGATCATACAACAGTCTTCATCACAACCCTATTTTCAGTTGCTGAAGCAGTCTCCTTTTCCGTTTAAAGTTTCCAGAATTTCTGACTAAAAAGTGATGTTTTTAAAAATAAATTTTCAGCTGAAGTCATTCAGCTGTTTTTGAAGTAGAGGAAGAATGGGAAACAAAGATTCCTTCCAGCATGAAAAGGGATTCCTGACTTTTTTTCCCCCTTCTGTTCTGTTATTTTTTTAAACATCTCAGATGCTGAAATGATTGAGGACCGAAAGCTGAATTTTACCACAGAAAACATAAGAGGACAGCATAAATTACCAAGGAGCTAAGAAGAACTCCTCCACTCTTTTTAAAGGTGCTCAAAAATGCAGTCCCATTCTGCAGTACCTCTGTTCTTTCCTGTGAGCCTCTTAGATGAGACAGTTTCAGATTATGAAATTCACACATGCTATTTAAGTAGGTTATGGACTGTTAAAAAGAGGACAAGGATCTATTGTTCTCCATGTCTACTAAAGATAGGACAAGAAGTAATGAGCTTAATCTGTAGCAACGGAGATTTAGATCAGATATTATGAACATAAGAATGGCAATACTAGGCCAGACCAATGGCCCATCTAACCCAGTATCCTGTCTTCTGACCGTGGCCACTGCCAGGGTCTTCAAAAGGAATGAACAGAATGGGTAATCAATTGATCCATCCCATCAGACATTCCCAGCCACAGCAATCCCTGCCTATCTTGGCTAACAGCCATTGATGGACCATGACATGATTTAGTTCTTTTTTGAACCCTGTTAAAGTCTTAGCCTTCACAAACCTGACTGTGTGTTGTGTTAATAAATACTTCCTTCTATTTGTTTTAAACCTACTGCGTATTAATTTCATTTGGGGGGAGGGGTGTTTTTTTTGGAGGGGGGTTGTTATGAGATGGAGTAAACAACACCTCTTTTCACTTTCTCCATTCCAGTTATGATTTTATATCCCCCTCTTACTTGTCACTTTTCGAAGCTAAAAAGACCCAGTATGATTACTCTTTCCTCATATGGAAGCTTTTCCACATCCCTAATCATTTTAGCTGCTCTTTTTTGTATATTTTCCAATTCCAATACATCTTTTTTGATATGGGGTGACTAGATCTGTATGCAATATTCAAAATGTGGGTGTACGATGGATTTATAAAGAGGTAATATAATATTTTCTGTCTTATTCTCTATCCCTTCCCTATTGATTCCTAACATTGTTAGCTTTTTTGACTGCTGATGCACATGAAGTGGATGTTTTCAGAGAACTATTCACAATGTCTCCAAGAGCTCTTTCTTGAGTGGTAACAGCTAATTTAGAGCCCATAATTTTACAAGTATAGTTGGGATTGTTACCTGCCCCCCAACCAATGGGTATTATTTTGTATTTATCACCACTGAATTTCATCTGTCATTTTGTTGCCTCGTCGCCCAGTTTTGTGAGATCCCTTTGTAACTCTTTACACTTAGCTTTGGACTATCTTAAGTAATGTTGTACCATCTGCAGATTTTGTTGACTTCTTAAGGTCCCTTCCAGCCCTACATTTCTATTGACGCTATTGCCAATTTCTTGGTAGGCTCGAAGAGCTATCAATCCTGCAACATAAGTTCTTTTCTTATCCCAGTACCTTCTTTCTGTTTATGTTTATTTTAAAAACATAAAAACTCAATGTCGGAGTTCTTTTGGTAGTTTTTTGTAAGGAAGGTGTTAGTTGAGGGGGTGAGGAGAATATATGTATGTACATACAGCCATAACTCAGCAACTGAACTTTTGTACCAAAAAACATCTTACCAGCATTTCTTCAGTGGCTTGCTGCCCAACCACACTGCAGATATCTCCAAAATTGGCTGCACATACCTATAGACAAAAATTAGAGATAAGTAAATTACATTAATTGATAACTGATTTACGATCATTGGCAATATTTCATCATCTGAAAAGTATTGTAATAGCCAGTCCAAACACAATTTTAATATAGTCACTATGACAAAATCAAATGGAAATCAAGTCAATTTTAAAAGGCAATAAGTAAAACTTCAGGTACTACACTTATACCTGTAAATTTATATGGTTCTAAAATCACAATTTACTATTTTTTTAAATGTCTTCTCCCTCCCATTCTTCCATATGAAAAAATCCTACAAAGAACAAGCACACTAACTGGATACAAAGGGGAAAGTGAAAGTGCTATCAAACACACACAGTAAAACTGAAAAAAAGAGAAAAATATTTTCTCCTCTTGTATCTGGTATTCTTTGGTACAGTAGGACCAAATTACATAGATGCAGTGTGTAAATTCCATCGAAGCATTAATTTATTTTAATGCCCTGATACAAAGCTAGTGTTAGAATCTGCTCTCTATTTCTGGCCTGCCCTGACTGTGGCATTTTCAGGTGACTTACCCTAGGCATGGACAGATCACATTCTCCTGCCCCATTCTCACAGGCAGGCGAAACTGCATAAGTTTACCCTTGGTTCGTGTTTTCAAACTTATCTCTACAACCACAAGGGCTAAAAGCATATTTTTCTTTTTAAATAAATGCCAAGATTCCAGAACACAATTCTGCAGCAATTTCCACAGTTACTGAATCGCAGAATACATGGGGCCCTGTATCTTTCAGTCATAGTTATCTTATCTTAGGTGTTATAAGCAACAAATAGCAGATAAAAATAATTTCAGAAAAATGTGATTTTTAAGTTAATTATGTTCCTTTAAATCTAAAGTAACAATAGTTGAACCAAACTAGACAAGAAAAAAATCATACCTTACGAACATGAAACATTCTGCAGTCACAGCACATCTCACAAAACCTAGGAAGAATTAGTCTCTCTGTGATGTCTTTCCCCACCATGGAGGCCATTTTGCACATTATCTAATGAGAAAGAAAATACTGATTAAGAATGCCTATACAACAGAAAAACTATTTTCATATAATATAAAAATGCCAGTTAAAGTTGTAACTGATGTCAAGCTAAATTCTGATATTTTTATATCTTATATTGAAAAGTGTGTGCATTATCATTCTAGGCAGCTCTATTCGTCATTCTTTCCCCTGTATCAAACTGCAACAGGGTATGCAGGAAACGTGTTCTTCACAATATAAAGCAACAAAATCAGAAAGTTAAGTTACAGAAAAAGGTGACTTCAAAGCATTCTGGAAAGTTGATAGGAATGAACTCTTAACTATATTAATGCAGCTATCTCACAATACTGTGTATTTTATACAGTCTAGAAAGAACAAATTAGTTTTAAAAGTTAAATGTGGGACTTCATTTCCCATTTCCACAAATTTAACAAAATCAGTAATATGAAGTTTTGCATAATCATGATTCCCACAACCCACAAAATATTCCGTATTTACACAGATTTCTAAAATTCTCTTCATTACTCATTTGTAATGTCCTATGTGTAAGTTATTGAAAAAAGTGGGTGATGGAATAATTATGCCAAAGAAAGGGACAATTTTTCCTTCTAATTGTTCTTTCATTCTCTGTAATTTTAGCAAAGTTTTGTTAAGAAAAAAATGGAGGTTACTGAATGTAATATGATAAGTTCTGAGCTTATCTGAGAACTTTTGGTCATATATAAACTATCCTTCAAAATCAATTTCCAATAATTTTCAATACATTTCTATACTTTGTTGATATTTGAAATGAGTTTCATACCTTCATAACAGTGAAAATGGACTGTATGAAGCAACTCAGTTTTAAATTTTATTCCATCTCATGTATGTTTACTTTTAGACTCTTTACTTTTATATCTGTTTAATACCTAACACATAAGGACCCAATCATCTTTAGGCACAGCCTACAATGTTAAATAAAATGATATATTATAATAATGTTTAATAAATATTAGTGGTTTTGTTTCAAAGTGATTTACATACTGTAAAAAAATCTAGTATGAATGGAATGGTTTACATTGCGTTTGACATGAAATGAGGATTTTCCCCACATTTAGCAGTATGCTGTTAAAAATAAGTTGTTAAATGGTTTCTTAAAATGATTCATCTTTACTTTTCAAAACCAGGTATAACCTATGAGGGCTGTTTATTAAATTTGTACCTGTGAGTTGCTCAACTTAGTCCATTCATTACTCTAAATTCATTCAGGTTTGTCTTCATGAGAATTATAGTCAGAGATGGTGGTGATTAGAAAAAGAACAATCCCACAAAGCAAAGGTTAACACAATTCACGCACCAAGCTCTCTCTATTAAAGAAACGAACACAGTACAAAATCAATCAGGTGCCAACAGACATAAAGGGAGGCTCCAAAAATAGAAGACACTTAATCAGATAACAGAATTAGTCTCCTGAGTTTTTTGTCCAGTTGGATGTCTCTTCTTTTAGGGAATGTATAAGTAATTTATTTCAAACGTGACCCTGATTAGGTGCAAGAGAGTGTAAAGAACACTATGGGTTAATTTACAGTCATTTATCTCCCAGGCACCACAACAACAAGTGCTGTAGACATACCTGAATACCTTTATTGTACACTTTTATAACAGCAAATATAAAATCAGACCTTAGACCTTACAGCTTGGTTTCATTGATTTACTCACAGCAACAGCCTCTGTCTTCACGTCATCATTGCTATCTGGAGCAGTCAGTTCTATAAGAACAGGGCATACTTTGGTTTCCACATCATATCTATCAATCAGTTCTTGCTCCAACAGAACTAGCAACGCTGCCTGGCTTGTTTTTCTCACCTATTGTAGGAAAAACAAAGTGTATTAAAAATGGTTAACTGACAGATCTTAAAAAGTAAACGTAAATGGATTCATCATCCAATGGTGTAGTTTCTAGTGGGGTCCCACAAAGATCTGTTCTTGGCTGAGTGTTATTCAATATTTTTATTAATGTTCTGGAAGAAAATATTGTTGGTAAAATTTGCCTATGACAAAAATTGGTGAAGTCATAAATCAAGGAGAAGGCCAGTTATGCAGCCTGATATGGATTGCTTGATGAAGTGGGCTCAGTTGAACAACACACACTTTAATGCAAGCAAATGTTCATGTAGGAAAACAGAATATAGGTAACACAAGATGGGGGACTTTATTCTGGATTGTAGTGACACTGGAAAAAAACTTGAAGATCATGAGCTCTGAGTGCACGCTGTAGGTAAAAGGGGGTAACACATTCCTTGAATGTAAGAGCAAGTAGTAGGGATGTGATAGTACCTCTGCATCTGGCATTAGTGAGACTATTACCAGAATACTAGGTCTACTTCTAATATTTACGTGTCAAAACTATGTTGAAAAGTTAGAAAGGGTTCAAAAAAGATCTGTAAGAATGATTTGAAATCTGCATAACATGTCTTACGGTGACAGGCTATAAGAATCTAGACTCAGCTTCTTGAAAGAAGGTGAAAAGACGAATTGATCACACTCTGCAAGTTTACATGGAGAAGAGATCCAAGCTCTTTCATCGAGCAGAAAAGGGCATAATGAAGTTCAATAATGGGAAGATGATACTAGACAAATTCACTAGAAAAAAGACCTAAATTTTTAAACAGTGAGGGTAATTAACCATTAGAAGAGCTTAGCTAGGAACACAATGGATTTTCCATCATTTGAAGTCTTTAAACCTAGATACTGTTCTAAAAGTTATGCTGTAGCCCAAAGTGAAGTTATGGGCTTACGAGAGAAATAATTGGGTGAGGTTCTACAGTCTGTGTTATGCAAGAAAATCGAAGATGATTATAATGGTCCCTTCTGGCCTTAAAATCTATAAATTGCACTTAAAAATTGGTTTTACTTCTTCCAAGGAATTAAACAACATGTGAGCCTATAAAAGGACGGTGTTCTGTTTTGGTAGTGATGCTTTAGCACTACATAATGAAAGCCACAGATGTCCAAGATCAGCTCACATCCTATTATATTATCGAACTTTATTTTTCACACAAGTTACATAACACTCTGTTCATAAATGACTCTTACCTGGTTATTCTGGTCTGCGAGGTATCTTACCACAATAGGCAATAAATATTTGGAAAAAGCATATGGTATTGAAGGCCTGTTTTCTTGACAAAACATAGCGATATGAGGCACCTGTTCCATCAGTTCTGCTCGCACGGTTGGCTCTGTTAATCAGAATGTCGAAATAAAATAAAAAAGGCATTGTATGCGTAAAGGTACTAAATTCTTTTTACAGCATTGTCAAATACAATACACCCTAGTGCAGTGGGTTTCAAACTATGGGTCAGGACCCAGTACTGGGTCGCAGACCTTCAGGTACTGGGTTGCGACGCCCCCTGCTGCAAGACTGGAATACATTGCTGAAAGATGTAATTGTTGGGTCATGGGTGTAACTGATTTTTTTCAACTGTGTCTTCAGAAAAAAAGTTTGCAAACCACTGCCCTAATGCTAAAAAAGAGTTTGATAAGGTACCACCCTTTTATAATTCAGGGTGCAGAGTTTGTTTGCCTCAGTGAACCTGCTGACAATCTGGGCTCAGACTTTTACTGTAGAATGGCAAGAAAGAAAGAGAAGAAGGAAGCCTCCAGCTCCCTAAGGTCATCTACTAAGTGCAGAAGAAGCTGTTTGCTATGGCATAGAAAGACAGCTCAGGTCATGCAACTTCATAGCTCATATAAGGAGAACATTTTGGGCACCAAACAAAATTTCAGCAGCTTCTATGGACTTGTGGGTGTGGTTAAGCAAACAATAAAATCCCAGATGAGAGGACTCCACATGTGAGTGTGAGAGAAGCCACTTCAACAGGATCCTAATGGAACATACCGCAGATGAGTGAATGAAGAATGACAAGAAACATAACTGGGGCTTTACAAAAGGGAAGTTTTGCCAGACCAACTTGATCTCCTTTTTTGAAAGGATAACAGATTTTTAGATAAAAGAAATGTGGTGGACCTAATTTACTTAGATTTCAGCAAGGCATTTGATACAGTTCCACATAGGGAGTTATTAGTTAAGTTACAGAAGATGGGGATTAATATGAATATAGTAAGGTGGATAAGGAACTGGTTAAAAGGGAGATTACAGCGGGTCATACTGAAGGGTGAACTGTGAGCTGGAGGGAGGTTAACAGTGGAGTCCCTCAGGGATCTGTCTTGGGACCGATCTTGTTCAACCTTTTTGTTACTGACCTTGGCATAAAAAGCGGTAATGTGCTAATAAAGTTTGTGGATGACACCAAGTTGGGAGGTATTGCCAATACAGAGAAGGATCGGGATACCATACAGAAAGATCTGGATGACCTTGTAAACTGGAGTATCAGGAATAGGAAAAAATTTAATAATGGGAAGTGCAAGGTCATGCATTTAGGGACAAATTACAAGCATTCTTCCTATAAGTTGGGGAAGCATCAGTTGGAATGGACTGAGGAGAAGGATGTGGGAGTACTGGTTGATCATAGGATGACTATGAGCCGCCAATGTGATGTGGCCGTGAGAAAAGCTAATGCGGTTCCAGGTTGTATCAGGAGACGTTTTTCAAGTAGAGACAGGGAGGTGTTAGTGCTGCTGTACAAGGCACTGGTAAGACCCCATCTGGAATATTGTGTGCAGTTCTGGTCCCCCATGTTTAAAAAGGATGAATTCAAATTGGAATAGGTGCAGAGAAGGGCTACAAGTATGGTCTGTGGAGTGGAAAACCTGCCCTATGAGTGGAGACTTAAGAAGCTTGGCTTGTTTAGCCTAACCAAAAGAAGGTTGAGGAGGGATATGATTGCTCTCTATAAATACATCAGAAGGATTAATATCAGGGAGGGAGAACAATTATTTGAGTACAGCACCAATGTGGACACCAGAACAAATGGTTATAAACTGTCCATCAAGAAATTTAGGCTTGAAATTAGATGCAGGTTTCTAACCATTAGAGGAGTAAAGTTCTGGAATAGCCTTCCAAGGGGAATTGTGGGGGCAAAAACCATAACTGCTTTCAAAACTGAGCTTGATAAATTTATGGAGGGGATGATATGATTAGCCTATTTTGGAAATTGACTGATATTTGGCTACGTGTGGTGGATATACAAGTGGCCTAAGAGGGGAGAGTACATGGGGTGGGTTCTAAGTTATTACAGAGAATTGTTTCTTGGGTAACTGGCTGTTGAGACTTGCCCACGTGCTCAGGGTTTAACTGATCGCCATATTTGGGGTCGGGAAGGAATTTTCCCGCAGGGCTGATTGGCCTAGGGTCTGGGGGTTTTTTCACTTTCCTCTGTATCACAAGGCATGGCTCACCTACCGGTGAATTCTCTGTGTCTTAAAGTCCTTAAATCATGATTTAAGGAGGTAAATAACTCAGTCATAGGTTGGTGGCCTATTGCAGGATTGGGTGGGTGAGGTCTTGAGGCCTGCATTTTGCAGGAGGTCAGACTAGATGATCGTACTGGTCCCTTCCGACCTTAAAGTCTATGAGTCTATGTGGCAGTCTTTTCTGTTGAAAAAAAAAAAAAACTTACAGTGCCCTAGCAGTTTACAAATAAATCCTACTTGTACACTCATCCCTTTACAGACTATACTGTCCTGTTTAGTTCAAGAAGAAATAGAACACTGATTAAAATAGATAAGCAGCATTTCCATCATTCAGAATATGAAAACACACCACACAAGTAAACATTCAAAATAGGAAAGGGACATATAAAACTAGGAATGTAGCAATTACACATTTTGACTTCCATGGATGCCTAAGAAACACTTTCTCAAGTCATCAGATAGCAATGGTAACTCTCAGGCATACATGGTGGTACCAAAATTGCATGCCAGCTAACACCAAACCTGATCACAAAATGGACAGTTAGCAATATAAAATAAATGCCAAAGCACAGCAGAATGAGCCATCGATACGCAAAGACTTGAAGGGACCCTGATTTCTTGGTACCTGGCTGCTCCCTTCTTTGTTGATATGACACCGATACTTTCTCTATGTGTGTGCACGCTTCTTTAGGACATTATAGTGGATGGTAATTTTTCTGTTATGTCAACGATTACAGAGATGTCAGCTACTCAAGTTCTACCTTTGAAGTTTTACTGAATACCAGTCACTTCTGTAAAAGGCTTATGGTACCAAGACATCTAAGTAAGATGATGGGAGCTGAGGGAAGAGAAGAGAGGACTGTCTGTTTTCTTCATTAGTAAAAGGCTTTTTCAAATATAGTACATGAGCTGGAATGGGGAAAGAGATATTTACCTACTCAAAGCAACTGACAGAAAAGATCTTATGCAAAGGTGACAGGAAAAGTAAATCACTGACTCCCTCACCATATCAGGACAAAAACCAGAGCATAAAAGCTTCATGTTTACATTGTCACCCTTGTTTCCTATGTTCATTAGATTAGAAATGTCAGAATACCTGTGTATGAAACCCTTCAATTCCATGACAATGATGGGGGATTTGTTTTGGGGGAAGTGGACAAACTTGATAAAGTGATGAACCCACCACCAATATGACTCACTCAAGTTATGTGGGAGAGGAAAGGAAAAACTAACTGAACATATTTCAGATGAGACCCTGCTCAATAGAGCATCTGGTACTGATCACACAATCACAGCAGGTCCTTTTGGAATTTTAATTTTTGCAACAATTACTAATATTTTTCTAAAATTCTGTTCATGTTTAACAGTTATTCATATAATAAGCATTTACTGTAAGTAGTTGAATTTATTCATTCACTGTGTATCTTTATCGTAAAATTTGTAACGATTTCATGATTAATTTATTTTTTGTGACGGAAGTAGCATACTACTTGAGTTAATCTGATTATCTTCACCTCTTTCCTAAAATATACGGATCAAATTCAAATTGGGTATTTTGCGCATCCTCAATTTTAATAGACAGTGGGACATTACTGAATACCAATACTCCAGTTGCTCAGGAAACAACCTCAGACCTAACCACTGGATAAATATTATTTCCTTATTGCAAATTTACACATGAACTCCTCAGGTAAAGCTTATATGGCAGTAAATTTTCCCACTGCATTGAAACATTCACTGTAAATCTTATTATATAACATATAGCAATCATCAAAACACAGTGGTTGTAAAAAGCAGTTCTGTATTCTAAGAGGGAGGATAGTATTTATATTTAATACTAATTTCATGCTGCAATTAAACCTGAGTGAGCAAAACAAATTTTGCTTTTTACACTACTATATCCAGTAGCTGATAGAGCAAATCTAATGCTGCAGTGTATCTAAAAGCAATGGTTCTGACTGAGTGGTAAAGGAGTCAAATTTCTGCTTAACAGTTCCATTTCTTTGTAGTACATATTTAAAATTTATGCACAAAAATATTTTGTAACAGTTCATTTTTTGTAAGCTGCTAAGAAAATCCCAAATCAAGCTGGTTAGCTGTTCTGACTAGTTTCTCTTTATACGACATCAGTAAGCAGTTGTATAAAGAAACAGAACATTT
>ML685766.1:22262452-22307652 GCA_007922175.1 Pelusios castaneus
GCACATTTTTGGCAGTATAAACCATGTCAGAGAGCCAGGCAGCCATTAAGGAGGAGGAAGAGAAACTGAGCAGCGAAAAAGACTATCCATTTCAATACATTATATTAAACACAACAAAAACATTAATGTAACTTGAAATTTACATTCTTTTTTAAAAAATTAGTATATACAAATTGTAAAGTTTTCAGAGTAGTATTATAGTCACAGTTGATAGCACTATTATTGATGCTGTCTGATACTTTCCAGTAATAAGATCCTGTTTTCAGTTGCTAGAAAACTTTGCCAAACTAACTTTTTGGGATGAAACTGTACACTCTGGGTGTCTGCCTCAAAGTGAATATTTTTGGTAAATTTCAGCCAAAACTTTAGAACTGTTTCCAAGAAAGAAGTTCAGGCAAAATACATGGTTAGTATCCGTGTTAAAAATTCTGGCCCCTCTTTGAAAAACTCATGCTTCGAGGCAGGGACTTCACATTTGGCCGAGGAGTGGTCTTTGCGTTAGTGGTGAGCCTTTTGCCATCCTGGTGAAAATCCACACTAAATTATGAGTCTTTGAGAAATCTCAGTTTGCACATACTGAGTGCAGACTTCAGAGATTTCAGCTGCTGAAAACCACAGATTACATGTTCACTAAGCATGCTCGGTGTTTTTCACAGTTCCTCGTACTGACCAGACTGCAGGGCCCAAGCATAAATTTTTCAGGCCCAAAACAAACTTGTAACATGTGTCCCTTGGAAATGTGGTTTGCAGGTTGGGCCAGGCCCCGGTAAAGTGTCCAATATGGGGGCTCCACCAGACTGTATGCGTCATACCCACAGTATGACTGAACACGATCTAGCCTACTGCTGATCAGACTGTGCTTGCACAATCTTCCCAGAGCAACTGACCATGCTCCCGCCCAAGGCTGCAGGGGAGTAGCCACATGTTCTCTGTAACAGCTGGTCTGTGTCAGAATGGAGCCAGCCACCAGAACTGAGAACAGGGAGCCTGTCCTTCCTGTTCTCTCAATGACCACCCTGCTGACAGCCTTGCAGCGTAGAGAAGGAAGATGTCAGATTCAAATGCAGGACAAAAGCCTCAATAGTAGGGAGGAAAAGGGCTAGAATAGGAGAAGTCTGCAGAAATTGGGACTCAGGACATGGGGGTAACTGTGTCTACGAATTGGGAGAGTGGGACTGGTGGATCAAGGAAACTGGGAGCTTAGTGAAGGAAGGGAGGGACTGGAAGTTGATGATGGAAATGGAACATGACCTGTCAGAGTGGGAGAGAGATGCTGAGATTTGGATGAAGAGCTTGGGTGGAGAGAAGAAGGAAGATTGGGACTGGCTGGACTAGAAGACTAGAAACAGAAACCAGTCATTGTAAAATGGAGGTGGTGAAATGGAGACCGGACAAGATCTATTTTTTTCAGAGGACCACAGTGTCATTCTGTGCAAGTAAGGACCTGCTCTGGAAAAGAATCAGTTATATAGGAAAGTAGACTTGTCTCTAAGCCCATGCCTTGTTTGTTGCAGAAGATGGAAACTGTATAGTGAATACAGCAGAAGACCGCAGGAAGAGAAAGTAGGGTCTCATGGCTAGGCAAATGAATGACATTTTGGAGAACTTGATTCTACCCTGCCTCTGCTACAGAATTTCTATGTGATGCCAGGGAAGTCACTTAAAAAAAATATTCACAGCTGTGTGTTCTTTATATTAAGGTGCCCAACTTGAGATCCTGGGGCTAGATCTGCAGAAAGGAAGGTTACCCACCTTGTGCGGTAACTGTAGCCCTTCGAGATGACTGTCTCGGTGGGTGCTCCACTTTAGGTGTTGACGCATCCACGTGGCACGAATCAGAGAACTCCTCTAGCCATGTCCTTAAGGGTCACGCGAGCGCCAGTGGGCTGTCTCTGCCAAGAGACATCTCCTGCCAACATGCGCGCGACCCAACCCCTCCTCCCCCCAGTCATCTCTCAACTTGGGAGCAAGAAGGTAAGTACTCCGAAGAAGAGAGGGGAGGAAGGTGGGTGGTAGAGCATCCACGGGAACAGTCATCTCGAAGAACTAGTTACCGCACAAGGTGGGTAATCTTCCTTTCTCCTTTGAGACGTGTCCCCGTGGATGCTCCACCTTAGGTGACTCCCAAGCCATATCCTCAAGAAGGAGGAGGGTCTTCGGAGTGAGATTCTTGAAAGGAGGAAAGGACAGATAGCCCAATCGCAGCATCCGATCTGGAGGCTTGATCTATGGCATAATGTTTTGTGAGGGTATGGATTGAAGTCCAGGTAGCTGCCTTGCAAATGTCTGTGATGAAGACATTATGAAGGAAGGCTGTTGAAGTAGACACAGCTCTGGTTGAGTGGCTTCGTATGTGTTGCGGTGGAATTAGTTGTGAAATGTCACAACGTGTGGATGCAGTTGGCTATCCATTTAGAGAGTCTTTGTTTGGATATTGGATGGCCCTTGTTGTTGTTTGCTAGGGACACAAAGAGTCTGTCCGAATTTCTGAATGATTCTGTTCTTTGTAGGTAAAAGGCGATGGCCCTTCGGACGTCTAGCGTGTGGAGCAGGATTTCTTGTGGATTGGAATGAGGCTTTGGCATGAATACAGGTAAGTGAATTGTTTGGTTAAGATGGAACGGAGATGTTATTTTTTGAATGAATGTCGGGTGTATTCTCAGTGAAATCTTATCCTTATGGAATGTTGTATATGGTGGAAAAGCCATGAGTGCTGCAAGTTCGCTGACTCTGCGGGCGGACGTGATCACTATTAAGAATGCAACCTTCATGGAAAGATGGGCAAGGAAGCAGGGGTACTAAAGGTTCGAATGGAGGAACCTCTTGACTATAGGGTGTGAGAGGGGGATTCAAACTCTGGATGTTCATGGAAAGCAGTGATTGCTGCTAAGTGAACCCTAATTGCATTAATGGATAATCTGGATGACTTTAAGTGCAGGAGATATTGAAGGATGGCTGGCAGTGAATGGACATCGTTTTCCTCACACCATCGGCGGAATCTGCTCCATTTTTGGAGGTAAGTTTTACGGGTTGATGGTTTTTGACTATTTAAGAGGACGTGTTGAACTGCTTCGGAGCATTGGAGCTCCTCTTTATGGAACCATTGAGGAACCAGGCCGTAAGATGAAGTCTGTCGGGCTCTGGATGAACTCTGCGACCGCTGAATTGTGTGAGGAGGTTGTGGTTCGTCGGCAACATGATGGGTGTAAGGACCGACATCTGTAATAGATTTGTGAACCATGGTTGTCTGGCCCAAGCTGGGGCTATCATTATGACTGTTGCCATTTCCTGTCAAATTTTTTGTAAGGTTCTGGGAATTAGGGGTATGGGAGGGAAGGCATATAGGAGTTTCCCTTCCCATGGGAGGAGAAAGCATCCCCTAGTGAATCCATGCCTATTCCTGCTCTTGAACAGTATTCTGAGCATTTTCGATTGTCTGCTGTTGCAAAAAGGTCTATTGAGGGATAACCCCATAGCTGAAAAATCCTTTGGAGGAGTTTTGGATGTATTTCCCATTCGTGGTGCTGTGTAAAAGAGCAGCCGAGGAAGTCGGCCAAAGTATTCTGGACATCTGGCAAGTAGGCTGTTGAAATTGTAATATTCTTTTCTATGCACAATGTCCATAATTTGATGGATTCTATGCATAGAGATTTTGAGAGGACTTCTCCCTGCCTGTTTACATAGAACATGCAGGAGGTGTTGTCAGTCATAATTTTGATGTGATGTCCCCGCAGCGAGGCTTGAAAATGATGGCAGGCATATCGTATTGCACGGAGCTCTAAAATATTTATAGATAAAGTCCTTTCGTGAGGGAGCCATTTTCCTTGTGCCGTGCGATTCTAGAAGTGAGCACCCCATCCCAGAAGAGAGGCATCTGTAGTCATCATTAGTGATGGAGGCTGTTGTAGGAAGGGTATTCCGCTTCCTATATTCTGAGGATTTGCCCACCATGCTAGGAGGAATTTTATCTCTGGGGGGAGGTATACTATTTTCTGCACTGAGTGATACATTGGTTTGAAAACTGTAGCCAGCCATAGTTGGAATGGGCGCATATGTAGTCTGGCGTTTTTCACTATGGTGTTGATAGAGGCCATATGCCCTAGCAGTTGCAGGCACATTTTTGCTGTAGTCGAAGGTGACCGAATGAGCATACTTGTAAGGTTCGTTATGATGTTGATTCTTTCGTCTGTTAGCTACGCTCTTGCCTGTGAGGAGTCCAGACGAGCGCCTATGAATTGGATGCCTTGTGTTCGTATTAAAGTTGATTTTGGGGGGTTTATTAGAAGACCTAGTTTGTGAAAAAGGTCGCTTGTGAAACGTACTGCTTGGACCGCTTGTGCTTGTGAGGAAGATCTTATAAGGCAGTCGTCGAGATACGGAAAGATGGTTATTCCATTCCTTCAAAGATGGGCAGCTACAACAGATAGTATTTTGGAGAACACCCGCGGTGCTGCGGATAGACTGAAAGGGAGAACAGCATATTGGTAATGTGTATTGTTAATTGTAAATCTGAGGTATTTTCTATGTGCAGGATGGATAGGGATGCAGAAATAAGCGTCCTGTAGGTCGAGGGCTGTGAACCAGTCCCCATATTCGAGAGCCGGGATAATGGTAGAAAGGGTAACCATCTTGAATTTTTGATATTTTATAAATTTGTTTAACCTTCTAAGGTCAAGGATCAGTCACCAACCCCCTGACTTTTTCTGAGTCAGGAAATAGGGAAAGTAGAATCTCCTACCCTCGAATTTCTTCAGGACTTCCTCTATTGCCACTAGTTGCAGGAGGTGTCGGGCTTCCTGCTCTAGAAGTTGTACGTGAGTTGTGTCCCTGTAGAGGGATGGGGAAGGGTAGTGGGATATGGGATTTTGAGTAAATGGTATTATGTAACCCAGTGATATAGTGGCAAGGACCCACTTATCTATAGTTATGGATGCCCAGGAGTTGTAATAGGACCTTAGGCAATTGGTGAAGGTTGGGTTTGTAGATGGCTCAAGTAATATGGGTGTGACTTCAGGGCCCCCGACATTATCCTCAAAACTGAGATTTTGGTGGAGGGGTTTGGTTATTGATAGATTGATTGGAGGATTGTCTGCGGCGTTGTGGGTGCTGGCGGTTACAAGGATTCTGGTCTTGTCTTCTAAATGGTGGTCTAGCCTGTGGCTGATAATTGTACCTTGCGTTGTAAGGTTGATAGCGGTAAGGTCTGTGCCGTGGTACCGGTGGGTAGATACCAAAAGCTCAGAGTAGAGCGTGAGTCCTTAGAGCCATGCATTAACTGATCTGTCATTTCTTAGAACAGCTTTCTTTTATCAAAAGGGCAGGTCCTCTATGACTGCTTGAAGTTGCTTAGGAAGATCTGCAGAATGCAGCCATGAAGACCTACACAGAACTATCCCAGTGGCAGTGGTGCGGGCTGCAGTGTCTGCTGAGTCGAGAGCCGCCTGAAGGAACGTTTTTGAAATCAGTTGTCCTTCTTTAATTATAATGTGGAAGTGTTGTCTATTTTCTTCTGGGATGTACTCAATAAAGTCAGCCAATTTTAAATAATTGTCGTGATCATAATTTGCCAGGAGGGCAGCGTAGTTCGCTATTCTTAATTGTAGAGTGGCTGAGGCATACACCCTTCTGCCCAGGGTGTTCATTTTCCTGTCCTCTTTATCTTGAGGTGCTGTTCTATTGAACTGTTGCTTACTCCGGTTGATTGCTGCCTCCATTACTAAGGAGTTGGGAGGAGGGTGGCTAAAGAGATAGTCTGATTCCTTATTTGGGATGAAATATTTTTTGTCTGCCTTTCTGGAGGTCGGAGGGATCGACGCTGGTGTTTTCCAGATTTCATTTGCTGGATCCATAATTGCGTTGTTCATTGGGATTGGGACTCTTGTGGAAGGTTCTGTATGTAAAATTCTCAGGAGCCTATGTTGTGCTCCTACGTCATCCTGCATAGGAATTTCAAGCGCGTCCACCACTCTGCGAAAGAGTTCTTGGAACTGACTGGGGTCATCCCCACTTGGCGGTGATTTGGTGATGATGTCGTCTGCCATGGAGTGGTGGCGTATGTGCCACTGGATTCTCTGCATCAAGATCCTCCTCCGAGTCCTGGCTGTTGGTCTCGAGCTGCTGGGGTTGTTTGTTCAATGATCTGTGTTGTTGTGAAGTGGACGGTCTGGAAAAATAGTGTGACCAGGTGTCCCATTGCAGGTGCTGTGGAGGCGGCATTCCGTACCAAGGTGGCGGGTACCAGGGGTACGGAGGCATGGTTGAGAACTGATATCTCCTTTGTTTATTCGGGGGGGGGGGCATAATCTCAGATGGAAAACCCCGATCTTGTCCCCTGGTGTCCTTGTCTTCAGAGTGGAAAGGAGAAGCTTGCTGTGAGCATGGGAGAAAAGATTCGGTTCCTGCCGATTCCTGTCTTTGGGCGGGAGGTGGGGTTGGAATGTCATTCTCCTGTGTGTCACAGTGTTTCATCTTCTTTGTGCTTTTCCTTGGGGTTGTATGTTTTCGGGAATGGCTCAGTGCCGAAGAGCTTGAGTTTTGTTTTGATGATTGCGGCTCCGCAGAGAGCAGAATCGGAGCTGTGATAGAAGATGGTGCCGGCAGGTTTGAAAGCTTCGGAGTTTCAGCTGGAGCCGAGGAGACTATCGGTTCCGGAGCCGTGTCCACTGTCTGCGGTGCAGTGGCTGTCTTCGGTGCCAACCCCATATGTGCATTGGCACCCGGCTGTTTATTTGCTCTGGGTTCGCCCTAGTGATCCGAGTGCTTGATTTTTGCCCTATGGTCCAAATGGGGAGAGGTGGAACTTTTCTGGGCTGCTGAATTCAACGTAGCTGAGGAATGTGGAGCCTCTAAGCTACGGGACCTGTTTGGTGGCGATTTCGACTTCTCTCGCCTTGTGCCTGAGGTTGGAGGAGTCAGGCTTCTGTCCTTTATGGGCTGAATAGGCAGCTGCCTCTGGTCTGAGACCGGATGGAGGGAGCGCTCCATCACCAACAGCTTCAGGCGAAAGGTCTCGGTCTTTGCGTGCCCTCGAGCCTAGGTTTTGACAGTGGGGGCACTTCTGCGAGATGTGCCCCTCACCTAGGCATTTTATACAATCTGAATGTCCGTCAGACACCGGATGGCGTCCTGACAGGACTGGCAGCATTTGAAGCCGGGAAAACCTGGCATTGCCGGCAAGTCAGAAAAACCGGTGGCTTTTTTTTTTTTTTTTTTAATTAAACGAAACGAAATAAAATGGTTCAAGGGAAAAGGTAATAAGAAAGGAAGAAAGAAGAAAAGCTAAAGAGGTAATTAGCTGAGGTAAAATTTGAGAGAGTGAAGGGACTCCGTCCATTGCCGCAGACGGATGAGAGACAACTGGGGGGGGGGAGGAGGGGAGGGTCACGCACGCACTGGCAGGACACTGCTCTTGGCGCGAGACAGCCTGCTGGCGTTTGCGCAACCCTTAGGCACATGGCTAGAGGAGTTCTCTGATTCGTGCCGCGTAGATGCGTCAAAACCTAAGGTGGAGCATCCACGGGGACACGTCTCGAAGGAGAATTGCTGAGTACTCACGACTGAATCCCAAGCCAGTGCCTTCGCTGGAAGATTAACTTTTAGAAACGTGAATACATTACATTGCACAAGAGTGTTGGGAGGATAAATCAATAAATGGCTGCAAGGCATTCAGATGTTATGGTGATGGACAGCATAGAAGGATACACATATACACAAGGCAGAGTTGTATTTGCATATTAACCACCACTTACCCTTTTTGTGTAAAGACTAGAAGTACAATGAAACTGAAAAGTAATAAATTCAGAAGTGTTAAGAGGAAATACTTTCCCCACACAGAGTTTAATTAGTCTGTGGAACTCTTTACCACATGGTGTCAGTGAGGTCAAAAGCTTAGCAGGATTAAAAAAAACAAAAAAACAAAAACACAACACTAAATGTTTGTGTGTGTAACAATAACCTCTCCCTCCAGTTTGGTAGTAAATATTAAAAAATAAAAAGCAAGAATTTTGGAAGGTATAGAAACACTCAAATTTCAGGACCAATGCCAACATCTAACCTACAGGGGTTTAGGAGGATGCCTTCCTTTGGGCAGATTAATCCACAACTGCCTACTGCTAGGGTTTCTCCTTTAAAGCGGATGCTACGAGCAACTGTTGGAGACAGGATATGGGATTAGACAGACCACTGGCCTGATACTGTATGGCAATATCTGTACTCTTAGAATAAGAATTTTTATAATAAAAAACATTTTTACTCAGTATTTTTGTACTTAAATGCAGACATGGCTGAACCATTTTTTCCCCTTTACCTTCAGGTAGAGACCATGACTGAAAAATTTCAGCCAATGATGGGCATAACATTAAGAGTGACTGAAGATAGAGGTTTGAAATGGAAGTTCTGAGACAATATTAGTACAGGCCTTTCCAGCACCCCAGCTATATTACCTATATTTTGATTAAAAATAGCATTTGTGGGGGATTCTCATTCATGCAATATTCTATGCAAGTCCCTGCACTCTGATTTATTGCTGCCTTCAAACCTAGCTACATAATCTACACACAACAAAAAGATCCTTCAATTTCTCATTTGAGCCAGCTGACAAATCAGAAGAAAACAAAATCATCATGGTTTATGTGAAATTGTGATGGAAACCAAATGTAAAAAAATGAGCTGGTGTCTACATCAGTTTACTCTGACCTCCCAGAAATTCACATGTCAATGGGCTTTTCTTGGTATTCAGGCTTGGTTCTGGTATAATTCTAACAATGAAGCCAGAGTACCACCAGACAGAGATTTCAGTTCAACTAAGCAAGTACAAAGCACAAACAATTTCAACTGTTCGTCAGTTTTACAAAGCAAGTTTAAAAACTCTCCTAAATCGCAAAAATAGCATTTCTTACTATACCAAATGAGTGATTTTATTTAATGCTGCAATGTAGATTGAAAATATACAAGCATTCAAACTTTCTTTCACCAGCTTTGACAGGACAGTGCTATTTCCATTTGTAACAAATTTTTCATTTGTTTTAAGATTCAAGATGAATGTTCACATTGACTGTCTTACAGAATAGCTTGATATTACAGCTGCAGCATGCATGAAATCACAATGAAATGGCATCATCATTTTATGGAGCGGCTAAAGAATGAAGCTCACAGAATGTCAAACTAGTAGCACTGGCAACTAGAATTCTAAAATGCACAAAAAGCTTGAAATGCTGCTGTTGTCCATCAGTCCAGACCAAAAATATACTCGACTCTTGCTAAAGGAAACAGAGCAGATTACAGCTCAGGTCTCAGTACTCAGCCTTTCTTCTATAAATAGATGTATAAAATGGACCTTAGCTATGTATGAAAAGCTTTAGGCTACAAATCTGTTAGTTCCTTTTGGTCATCACTATAGCAATAAAGACTGCTAAGATCACTGTGCTAAAGCATACCTAGCACTGCATTAAGCTATTTTCCCCCAGGCAAATCTGTCCTATTTTCAAATATGCCAAGAACCTAAAACTAACTAGAGCCTGTGGGAGATGCTAGTGTTCAACAAAATGGAAAAACAAAAAGACAAACGGATGCTAGATACACGTATTTCAAAAGCAAAACTTAAGCCACAAAAGTGCTAGTATTTTGTATATATTTAAAAATAACTTTGGTATTTTATTTTTTATATTTAGGCACCCAAAACTATGCACTCGCCACAGTGGGCTACTTATCCTGTCTATCAATGACATTTGTTCATATCAACATCAAAAACATATATTATAAAATAACATGGTAGCCGTTGACAGAATATTTGCCTTGAAAAGGAATGTGTTCAGCATTCTGGGAGAAAGAAAAGAAGTAAGAGGATGAAGACCAAAAGCAATACTTTAGATCTACACGGGTTTCTCTAACTCTCACAGCATTCCTGCTCTTAAAGCAGGGGTCAGCAACCTTTGCCAGCCCCGCCCACCGCACCCTCAGCAGGTGCCGGGGGGTGGGGCCAGGCTTTAGGTGCCCTGCCGGCCAGGGCTAGGGCCTGCATCAGCTGGCGGGCGGCCTCCGGTTCCTCGCCCCGGGGCCAGCTCCTGTCTGTAGGGGCGGTGCGGGGCTGATGGCCCCAACCTCTGCTGGACAGCAGCAGGGGAGCGGAGTGGGTCACGCCGCGTCGCCCAGGGCCACCCAGAGCCGCACCGCTGCTGGCAGGGCAGAGCCTGCCCTGGCCATGGCCGGCAAGAAGGCGAGTCTGCTCGGCCCACCCGCTGCCGGCGGGAAGCGGGGCCAGCAACCGGAGGCCACCCACCATCAACGGCTGTCCGAGCCGACCCACCCTCTTGCCGGCCATGTCCAGGGCTGGCTCTACCCTGCCGGCTCTGGGCGGGCTGGGGCGATACAACCTGCTCCCGTTCCCGCCCCTCCTGCCATCCAGCAGGGGGCGGGGCCAGCAGGGGCCCTCAGCCACGTGCCGCTCAGGCTTGGCCCACGTGCCAGCTCTGCCATGTGTGCCAGGGGTTGCCGACCCCTGTCTTAAAGCATAAATAATGTTTGTGCCTTCTGAAATGTTAAGCTTCTTTTTCTGCTGAAGTCATCCTCCTCTTCTCTTTTTACTTCAGCTATATAACCTCTCCAAAACTTCCTGTTTCTTACCATATCAAATTTAATCTCTACATTCTCAATTAAAAACCCTCAGACATACCTACTTCCTTGCATGTACTTCCCTGATCTCATTTCTTCTTACACAACCCTATTCCCTACACAATCTTACCAGTCTGCTTACCTCGCTCTTTTGTTCCCTTCTTCCTTCTACTCTTGATTTTGCATCCCAAAAGTTATCATGTTCCATCAGCAAGGCCCTCTCTCCACCACCAAATCCCTCCTAAAACCCCTACTACTACTACAACCAAAAAAGCCTTCCTTCCATCTCACGAACAAGTCTCATATCCTTCTTTACCTCAGCCATCAATGATATCATATGATTAATTTGTCCAACATAGGGCCTGAACCTGCAAGTCCCTCTGCATGTGAAACTTCAACTGAAGCCTATGAGAGTTTTGTGCAAAGGGGTTGCAGAAATAGCTCCCTTCAAGTGTCAACTTTTTAGGGCAGAAAATGTATCCTCATCTACAAATTGCAAAGTACTGTGTAAATGTGGGGCACTCGGTTACATGATATGAACTTTTGTTGAGATCTACTAATAAAAAACTTTATAAATGTGTTAGATGTTGATAGCTTTTTTGGTAAAGTGCTATTGAGAAAAGCAGCTGAGGAGAGGAAGAAAGTCTCCTTCTGAAATAAATTATGGAATTCTGAAAGCCTATTTTAAATATGGAAGTGGAGGGAGAACACACAGTTTTAATTTTAAAATATTTGCTTTTCCTTCCATAAGCCCATTATGATCTTTCACACTACATACCTGAATCATCAGCTAACCTGCTGATTCTCTCCAGCACAGCAATACAATCTCGCTCATCATCACTGACTTCCTTCAAAGTGTCCAGCAAACTTCGAGCCACCATTTGCCTAATTCACAAGAGAATAAATATCACACAATTTTTGGAAGCAGTAACATAACATTTTGATTACACAGTATTTCTTGAAGTAGAGAAGTTCATAAAAATAGATCTAAATAATTTTAAATTAATAACTTCAGTTAAAATAATCCAAAGAACACTTTAAGGATTTTTAGAGCTATGCTAAATATCCAAACTATTAGTATTAAATGTAAAAAGCTGAATGAAGGTTAACAGTCTCTCTTCAATTTATAAAAACAAGGAAATCAGAAGTGATGTCAATCCCCTGGGATTATTTTCTATTCTCAGGGGGGGAAAAGAAATATTGACAGTGGGTCACATTTTTCATTCTTAACAAGCAAGGTGAGGTGAGAACTCTACTGTTACGCAGTGTTTGATGGAATTATGGGTCTTATTTTTACTAATGCATGTATGAGTACTCAGAGATTGACAACAACCAAATTAAAGATGAACTACAAACGCTGTACTTTGTGCCATCCTACACAAAGCCATGCACTGTGAAAATAAATGGAACAAACCTACAGCTCTCTTTATGCTTGAGACATTCACGAAGAGTAATAGATACGCAGCATTCATGTAAATCAGAACCACCTTATTCATTAATTTTAACTCATGACATTTTTATAATGAAACCTAAACATCTTGGTATTGACACTACAGACTAGAACAGAAATTTAAAGGACAAATCCAAGTTTTAGCCAAAATTGTTGACAAATGGGAGGGCCATGGAAAAGTTCAGTTGTGTGGACAAATCAACCACATTCATTAAAACTGGATCATATAAGAGCATCACAGGCTAGTGGCTAATATATGGGTGTATTTCTGAGGGTGCATCTACACTTACAAATTAAGTTGACTTAAGGAGGCTTACGTCGACTTAAACTACTCCACGTCCACACTGGGCTTTCCTTAAGGAAAAGTTTAGTCGACTTAACACCTCAATTTAGGTCGATTTAAGCCAGCGTGGACAGGGATTAGCGCCTAAATCCACTTTATTAAGTCAACTTAATAAGGTTGAAATGGGGCTATATCCACACTTGAAAAGTTACGCCGACTTTTGTTAAGTCGACTTAATAAAATTGACTTAACTTTTCAAGTGTAGACATAGCTTGACATACGTAGGGACTTAGGAACTTTGCCATTTATTTAATTAAAACCAGGAAAATAAAGGCAATTTCCATTAATGTAAAGCCTCAATATTAAGTCATTTAAAACTTTCTAAATTAAAATAAATAAATAAACTTTTCCAAAAGATCAAAGTAATCCATCTGCTAACCACCAGCAAAATTGTTTTAAACAAAAAAAAATATTTTTAAAGAAACATTTTTCCTGTGTATATTCTTTAAAAATACAACAACCTGCAGAAATGCTTAACTTTTTCCAAGTCTCCTCTTGACATGAGATCACCCAGGCCAAGTTTCTGTCTGGGAAAAGGTGTTATAGATCTCTAAAAAGAAAGACAGCTAAAAAAGACCATGTTCATTGACTATAACGGAACAAAACAAAAAAAAATCAAATTCCCACTTGATCAGATTTCATGTTTTGTCTGAATGTTGAATGTTTTATAATGAAATGACCAAAAGTATCTATGCAGTGCTCGTAAAGGGGAAGATTATCTTGAAAACTCAGGTTGTGCATAAGAAACTGTGAGGGATGTAAATGACCTCGTCTTCCTGCCAGTTGAAGGAAAGAACAGGCTTTCCCTGCTGTCTCCCAGCCCTATAATTACCACTCTGCATCCCTTCCCAAGGTTGCTTTGATCAGTGGACCCCTAGACAGAGAATCACACAGAAGGAACAGTTAACTTACTCTACAGTGTATGGTTCTTCAAGATATTGTAGTCAATTTGTATCCTACTGTAGAATGGGCACAGGCCTCATGCACACAGGACTGAAGTCTTCTAAATATCTGCATCCTTTGGGGCCATTTATGCACCCTATGCATCCCTGTGGCCCCCCTACAAGGGCATAAAGGGTAGGACAGTCAAGACCTTCCCTCAAGCAGGTGTTGAGGACGGGTCACAAGAGCCACACTTACTACATCTTGGGGGTGGGACAGGAAATCACAGTCACTAGGGTAAGTAACTGTTCTTCTTCAAGTATGCGTAACTGGTAAGCAATGGCCTCACTGGATGATGGGAACAAAGAGTTTCAATATATTACTCAAATAATGATTGCAACACTGCTCTTCTAAAGTTGTCATCTGATCTAGTCATTAATGTTTGACAAAGGTCAGTGAGTTGTCCAGCAATGCTACCTTGCAGATCTCAGCACATTCTTGAAGCAGACGGAAGACAATACTTGTGATCTGGTGGAGTGAACCTTGACATTTGGAGAGAGAAGGTGGCCAGACATCTGACAAACAAATGGAAAAACAGTGCATGATCCACGGAGATTCTCTGTGATGAGATAGCCTGGCCCTTCAAAGTGATAGACATAACCATAAAGAGGCAAGGGGGCAGTCTTAAAAGGTTTGGTCTTGTCAATGTAATAGAATATGGCTCTGGAAATGTTCACACTACATAGGATAAAAGAAGCTACGTCAAGTGAGAAGAAAATATTTTGGGAAGAAAATATGCAGATTGACTAAATAGTTTAGGTGGAATTCAGAGGCTAATTTAGGAAGGAATCTGGGATGCACATGTAGCACAACTTTGTCCCTCTGAAAGAACATATAGGCAAATCTAGTCACGGGGATTTGGAGCTCACTTCCATCACATAAGAAAGGACGATCAATCCAAAAAATCATCTTCCACACAAGACAGTGCAATGAGCAGTTAAAAAGGTCCCATGTACTTTAGGATGATGATGCAGTTAAGGATGGAGAAGACTTTTGAGAAACTTAGGTATAGTTAAACAAAAAGTCCTGTGGCACTTTTAAAGACTAGTAAATTTATTTATTATATGAGCTTTAGGTATAGTTGAGGGTACAATGGAATACAACTAACTCACAGAGTGATGTGCTAATATTCCTGTGAGGTGAATCTTCAAAGAAGGCCAGCAGGTGTTAAGTGCAGTATACAATTGAATATCTTTGCTATCGGGGCCAATACCAGGTCTAGATTGCACTGGGCTGCCCATATGGAGAGTTTCTTCCATTTTAAAGAGCACCTATTTCTTGTATGTGGCTTTCTGCCCCGCATGAGAATTTCCTGAACTGATGGAAGCAGCCTGTATCAGTGGCGTTCCATCAGCCATCATTCAAGTCATCAGGTAGAATGATGGCAGGTCTGGGGCAGAATCTGACTGCAGTTCAGTGACATTATGTCTGGGCAGGCTCGGAGATGGATGGAGCGACAAATGGACACCTATAATAAGTGTGAATGCCAGTAAAGAGCTCTGAGGAGCTATGCAGCCTTGCCTCTTCTAACCTTGGCTATCAACCTGGGGACCAGGGAAAAACTGGTGGAAGTGCACATAGGAGGAGTTGAGTCTATTGTAGCAGGATGCAGTATAACAAAAAACTGGGCATATAATGCCTCTGGAGCAAAAAGATTTGGGTATTTGACACTGTTCTTGCTGTGGAAATTCACAATTAATCAAACATCAGCTCTGCAATGGATTTCCACAAAAACCATCCACTGTTATTTACTGCATGTCTGCTCAAGAAGTTGGCTAGGTTGTTGCTGATTCCTGGAAGAGAATGAGCCAATAGAATTATTCCATTCTGGGCAGCATGTCACAGCTTGATGACTTCCTGGCAAAGGGGTGATGAACCAGTTCTTCCATGCTTATTTATATAATGTAATGACAATGAAAATCTGTATCCTGGAGTTCCAGAGGAGGGTAGAAAATGCCACAAAAGCAATCTTATGGGCATGAGTTCCAGATATCCGCAGACCTACAGATGGTTTAGTTGGGCTCACTATTAGTTGGGCTCCTAGACAAAGCAATTAAGCCACTTTTGCTTTCAATAGGTTCTTGTGAGAAAAGCCCCTGAAGAGAGAAGGAAATGGGGCAGAAGTGAAGTAAGTAATGACATTTAATAGAGACCATCACCACAGCTATCCTGACACCCTTCTTTCTGATGGCAGACAATTCATAATGCAATGAGTAAGATGGCTTCTGAAGGTTATGTTCACTAAAGTTGCTCTGAAGTGACTCCCAGCAGTCCCATCAAATATACTCATGTGCCACTGGTGCAGAATGTGTCATTGAGAAGGAAATAGACTGGTGTATCTAGGCCTTTTATTGGGTGGATAACTGAGCTCTCTGGTGTAATACGACAGGTTCCGTCTCCTGAGGTGTGTAACAATATGGTTCTTGATAAGTAGACAGTGCATTGAGTCCAAAGGATTACAAGATAGCCTTCAGATATTTCAAGGAATGCAGAATGTTGTCTGCGTGTTCGCGGTGCAAATCCATCTCTTCGTAGTATAGATCAGTGGTTCCTAACCTGTGGCCCAGGGGTCAAAAGTGGTCTGCGGAGGCTTTCAAAGAGGCCCTCCTCTCCCCTTCCCACTGGTGCAGAAGGGAACTGCAGCCTAAGGACTCATGCCAGGCAGAGTGCATTGCCGAGGGGATAAAAGACCAGGCCCCTTGCTGCAGCTAAGGAGGACAGGAGATCAGCGCTCCTTCCTCCTCTGGCTGCAGCAGGGAGCACAGTAATATGCTCTGCTTTGACCCCTAGCTGCTGCGGTCCCTGCTGGAGCCTGAGGGAGGGGAGCACTGATCTTCCATCCCCCTGAATGCAATAGAGAGCCACTGTCTAGCGACCCATGTGGACTGATGGACTTCCAGCTAGTAAAAATGTATCTGTGGCACTCAGGCCAAGAAGATTGGGAATCACAGGTATAGATCTTGCACTTCCCTTTGAATTCTTGATGCCTGAAGTCATGAGGCCCTTCATATAGTGACTGCCACACAGTGGTGTAGCTACAAGTGGGCCTGGGTGGGCCATGGGCCACCCACTTTGAAAGCAGACCCATCCAATGTGTTGGTTCTGCTGCTGATGCTCCACTTATGCTTGGTGCATCACACAGTTTTCAACTGGTGGCTACCTGAACTTCCTGCTTCCGGCCACGTGATCCTGCTGCCCAGATGAACATGGCTATTCAAAAGACTCTTACCTTGTGCACACAAGGCAACTATGCACCTACAGCTGAATTCACAGTTATTTGAACAAAGACCATAGATAGCTTTTATTTAGGCATGCCAAACTCCTCTTATCTGCTTCTTGATTTGGAACCAGCACCCAGACTTCTCCACAGAACCAAGGTGATGCAGTCACCTTGAACGCACAGTCGTTTTAACCCTTTCTTCCCCTAATTTCTATCAGCGGGCTTAAGTAGTGCAAGACTCTTTTACCTCTGTATAAGAAATGAATTTCATCCTACAAGCATACATTCAGAAAAAAATAAAAAATAAAGGAGGTTAGAAAAAGTTGCCATTTGCTTTCTGCAAGCATTCAAAATCACAATCAGGAAGATTTTTCAAGTTTACAAAAAATATTATTTTAAGTGAGCAATTTTACTGCTGATAATTGGAATATTAGCCAAACAAGAAAACAAACCTAAAAAAGTTTCTGAATCAATTCCCAATTTTGCACTGAGCTTCAGTATACCACTACGAATAGGAAAATTCACGCCCCCACCCCCACCCCTTTGGACTTGGCAAATATCAAAAGTGATTATAAAGTCAGTTAAGACCCTTAACACTGGCTTGAGAACGATAAATCTGTAACTCCAATTCCTACTGACGTAATTTCAACACCAATTCCTAATCTTGAACTCTGTGCATCTATGTTTTGAAGATAAGATATACTTTCTCTCTTTCCTTAGAAATGAAATAATTTTTATTTGAAATGTATACAACTTAAATAACATTAAGAACAATTATTTTAAAAGTATGTATTGACCCATAATAGGGTCACAGGGGAAAAAATAAAATATTACTTCATTTTATGAAGTGTTGTTGAATACTTCTTGAAAACGTATGTGGGGGGAAAGTTAAGAGAATAATTCCTATTAAGTTAAAACCTCAAAGGCCTGACATTTTCAAAAGTTTTATTTTCCTCATTAACTGGCTTTGATTACATAACCGTCACAAGAAAATACCATAACAAGAAACTATCATAGGCATTAAAAAGGTTATAACAAGCTAAACTTTTCTAAATTAGAACATTTAAACACTTCAATTCAGTCTAAAAAAATAAACCACCAATCTGGTAAATTTGGTGAATGCCACTTACAATACAACCTTTTAGGGACCATTCACATGCTTAATATTAAGCATATATGTAAATCTTTGCAGGACTGGGGCCCTAAACATGAAAATTAACAGGCTAATCTCCAACGGGACTGAAAAAATATATGGAAAGCAAACTTAAAAATTAAAAACTGAACATAAACAAACATTATTAAAGGCAGTTTAGATCTAAAATGTAAGCTACATTAAAATAAATATAAAAACCCTTTTACAGTAGCTTATATTAGTATCAAAATGCTCATGATCTTGGAGTATTCCAACCAAAAATATTTTGGTTTGGTTTTAAACATTCCCCTGAAGCATGTGAAAGCCAAACACTACAGCACACACAATGCTACTGCACAGAAACCAGAAAGTGAAATAACTAGTTTGCTTGCATTATCATCAAACACAACATGGGAAAAATAAACCAAGCGCATGAAAGTGGAAAAAGTAAATTCGGATTTTAAAACGTTTTCATTTTTAATACCCTAAACAGCAGTTCCCAAACTGTGCTCAGTGGACTACCAATGGCCCACAGGATATTTGATGGTCTGCTGAGAACTGGGCAGGTCACAAGATGCTGGTGATCTTTGTTTGCAGCTGCTATATCTCATTACATAAGTATTTTCCTAGTATAACTTTTCCATATAAGTTATAACAGCCCTGTGGCAGCTTTTGCCACGTGACTGTTATGGGATGGGAAGGATCCACAGGAACTGTTAGGATCGGGTCCACTTTATGAAAAAGGCTGAGGATCTCTGACAATTAAGGTTACATAATAGGTAGGAAATGTTTCGTACGTTTTGCTTTTGTCAGGTTTTTTGGGGGAGGAAAGGTGAAGATGTGAGGGGAAGTAAGGGTACAGTACACACTTGACATATGTATTTTTAAAAAAAAATGTAAAACATTTATACGTCAGAGGTGAACTCTAGTTAGATATCTAAATCAGATTAGCATACAATATACACATTGTTCTTTAAACAGAACATTTTAAAAGCATACCTGTTAAATATGTTCTCGCTTGCAGCGTACTTGTCCAGTCTTCCCAAAGGCGTCAACATTTCATCTTGTGAGATAAAGTCCAGGGCTGAAGGTATAATAATCACATCAGACTCTGAGCTGTAGTCATCCACACCAACTATCAGAGACACCAGAAATATTCCTTATAATCACAGTACTTTAACACTACAATGATGCCCTTTGTTGGTCAGAGTCTAGGCAAGAATCTCTGTCTCTGATAACGTGTGTGTGTCTGTGTGTGATGTTAAAACCACATTTTAAAAATACCCTCATTTTCCTTTACAGTCGTTTTCCTTCTATAAAGCTTTCTTTACAGAGGTCGGTAATTAATCTCAAAAGCTGTTTGCTTCAACTTGCATTCCATTTGCTCTACAGTTCCAAGTTTAAATGTTTAAAACTACAGACGTTACACAACATTTCCATCTGCATACATCAAATGGCTGTTGACTAATTCTGACTCATTAGTCAACTCAACTTTTAAAAAAATCTACACTAAATATCACAGTAAAACAAAAGTCTGCCAAAACTGCACCTATCAATTATTATAGACTGTTTACATCGAGACTAAGCAGCAATTAAATAAAAGATTAATATTAACGCGATTGAAAATATCTACTAAGCACAAAACAAAAATGCACACAAAGTTGAGTACAAAAGTGAATACTGTACTCCAATTATCAAATTTAAAAAATTCTTCCCCAATGCATTTACTTCTATATAGAAACTGCACATACACGCATGCTTCAATCTGACAAGCTGTTTTATGCAGCCACAAACTTGCATCCCCATTCAGCCTCAGTGAATTTAGTGGTTCTGTGCAAGAGAAGTTTTGCATGGAGCTGTGTGAAGGTCTGGGGTTTAAACTAAGTCTCTGAATGCATGGAACTCCTCCAAGTCACTTGACAATTCAGTCTAGCAGACCAAGGACCCAATCTTGTAATCTTCAGTTATGTGAGTACTTCCACTGAGTCCCCAAATGAGACTACTGCTATTCCTAACAACTGCAGGATTCAGCCTTAGGTCAAAGGTGTTTCCTCTGTAGGTCTGACACCACAACACTGTATGACTACTTCCTAGCTTGTCTGACTAAGTTCTGCCACAGAACATATTCAAGGCTAAAAATGGTATATCAACAAGGACCGTATTTTTTAAAAGGAAGATCAGAAAAATGAACACACCCCTCTACTCACCTTCTATAAAATCATATTACGGATATGTCTACGTTGCAATTACAAATCTGTGCCTGGACGATGCCAGCTGACTCAGGCTTGTTGGGCTCAGAATAAGGGGCTGTTTAATTGTGGTGTAGACATTCAGGCTTGGGGTGGAGCCTGGATTTTGGGACCCTGCAAGGTGGAGGCATCCCAGAGCTTAGGCAACACAACCCAGAACATCTATATCCCTAGTCTGAGCCCATAGCCTGAATCAGCTGGCACCAGCCAGGCATGGGTTTGTAACTACAATGTAGACGTAATTCTAAGAGTTCTGAAAGTTAGGGTTTCAGGCGTACAATTTCTTTTCAATATTCCAAATGCATGTATCTGTAATTTTTTGAATTGAATCCTTTGACACTTTATTCTTCAAAACGTACCTTCCTTTTATGCCACTATGTATTATGTTCCGTAGGGTATTTTAGGACCCAAATATATTAACCGTGTTTCTTTATATATAGTCATGTACCCACCTTCAACCTGGGTAAAAAACTGTCACTTGGTAATTGCGACTGAAGGAGATGATTAGGAAATAAATATAAATGAAAGCTAATGGATGGATAAACAGCAAATATCTTGAAAGAAGGGCAAAGTGATCAAATTTTGCAGGAGTTGGGAGTCAAATGTTGGGCTTCACAAGGGAAATGAGAGAAAAAGGAAGGCAGTAAGATTTGGGTATTGAGGCAGCTGGTAACCAGGGGAGATCTGGTGCAGTAGCAGCTGGAAGGGTGGAGGATAAGGCGGTGAGAGAGCTGCAGTTGGAGAAGAGGAGAAGATAAGCGCTCTGCAAATATGAAGTCAGACTGGGTGGAGTGATACTGAACGACTCAAGAGGAAGGCTCAGGGAAAGATCAGTTGTGTAATCACACCATTGCAATACAAAGGGAAAAGACTTAGCAACCATTTGTTTACACAACTAAACAGGCACTTGGGGAGGACAGCAGAGGCTGAGACTAGGATTTCTTTTGGATATAGGTCCTTTTCTTCCGGGGAGGGCTGAGAGGGGGCGGAGGAGAGGAAGAGAAGAGGTGTGCCAATTTCAGTTTGCTAAGGCTACGTCTATACTAAAAACATAACAAACAAACTATGTTAGGTCATCTTTCGGCTACTGCAGTCATTATGCAGTGGTTTGTCCATATCGCCCTTCGTTGGTGCCTCATGTCCTCACCAGGATTACTTCCACCGACTTAAGGAGAAAGGGGCCTGAGAGCCTGCTGCCCACTCCCAGCTGGGCAGATGCCCACCTTCCTAGCTCTCCACCTCCTCCCACCAGAAGTTTAGTTGTTGCCCTGAGGCTCCCACTCACTGCCAGGATCCTAGGTGCTGACCCAAGGCTCTTGGCTGCCCTGAAGCTCCCAGCTGCGAGCATAGCTGCCCACCACCCTGGCTCTCAGACCCCATTCCCTGCTGTGCCCCTAATAGGACATGGGTAGATAGTCATCTTCCCTGAAGGGAGCCTCTGGGCAATAACCGGGCTCCCAGCTGGGAATGGGGAGTAGAGTAGGGGGATTGAGGGAGAAGCCCAGCTAGGAGTAGGGAGGCAGGAAACCTGAGCAGCAGCCCAGCTGGGAGCCTGGCTGAGATGGGGAAGCCTGGGCAGCAGCCCTCTGTGGAGCTGAGCTCTAGATGGAGACCCCCACTCAAAGGCCTTTCTTGTAGCATGGGAATGTGAAACTGACAAGAATGAGAGCCAACAGCCAATATAAGTAACCCACAGAGATACCATGTCACCCTAACTGGACTGATTTAAGCCCTACACCTCTCATGGAAGTGGAGTTACAATGTGGGTGTAGTATGGCACTTACATCAGTAGGACCAAGGCTGGAGTGTGTACACTGACATAGTTAGATCAACATAACCTGACTCATGACAACCTAGCGCTGTAATGCAGATTCAGCCTAACTCAAGATAATCTTCAACTCAGCTTGCTAACTCAGGTGAAAACTATAAACTGCCTTGTGTTTACCATGATTTTCCTCAAGTTAGTTAACTGAAATTAAGAATACATCTTCTCCACAGTCAAAATAAAGCCTGTGAAATTTTGATTTCTAAGGATTGCCCGACACACAAATTTTATTCCAATTTAATTACATTGATTTAGATCTGAACACCCAGGAAATAAGCTATACCAGTGTAAATCCTTTTATACCATTGTAACTGTGTGCACATTACCTGCTGCAACAATTCAATTATACTCACCTCTCTATCACCAGACTTAAATCAGCATAAAAACTGTAGGTAGACAAGCTCTTACTGACTGGCTTTAGTTGGGGGGTGGTTGCTGCTCTTTTAATGCTATGGATTACATTTTTAAACAGATGCATAACAGGTGCCTAGACCTGTGATAGGGATATTTTGTCTATGCTGAAAACTACTAGAATGCCCCAATAACAGGGCTGAAGGGATTATTGTGAATTTTGTGAATTCTTCAGGATTTGATTCATAAATGTAAACAGTTATAAGTGCCAAGAATTAAGGAAGCATAGTAGTGGTATCAAAATTAGAGATTGTGTGAAGCTTTTCCCTTTGAAAGATTTTAAAATATTAAAATCTTTCTAAAGCCTATTTACTCTTTCTATAAAAATTTAAAATGGGAAACAGTCTTTGAAGTGACCTTGGATTTTTGAAGACACAAATGAGCACTGACAAGTAATCTTAGGACAAGTTATAGACCTGTCTCTGTGACAGACAAGGGATAATTTCCAGCAATATCCTTCAGAAACCTTAGTGAATTAAGCTTAAGAATCTCCAGAATCCATTGTATTAAATGGAAAGGTTATACCTGGATAATCAAAGGACTATACTGAACAATGCCATAGATAAGAATGGTCTTTTGGGACAATATATGTGAAGTGGATTTCCTGGGAAATATGTAGGAAGAAGTGAATACATATTCCACACCTCCAGTTATGCAAAAACCCAGTCTTCTGTACCTACGCCCTGAGGGGTGGGCCTTAGTTTGCTGAGCACATGCTACATGAGGCCAGGATCAAAGGTGTAAGCTGTATAAAGGAACGACTAACCTACTCATGGCTGTGCTCATTCTGAACTAAGGCTGTTTTGAAGTTGTAATCACAGGAAGCAGGTTGGTGGGATTGAAGGACTAACTCCTACCAACCTCTGGTAAGTTTATGAGAATGCATATTCTTTTTTATTGTTTTAATAAGTTTTCTCTGTAATGTTTTCACCTTAAGAATAAATGTGCTTCTTTATAAAGAGCTGTATGGTAGCTTGTGACTGCTGGCAATCAGTTGTTATAGCCTTAGAGGAGAAAGCAAAGAGTAGATGCTGGCCTCTTGAGGCAGTCTGGCTTACTGGGATATCACAGAATAAGCAAGAAACTGTACCATGTGGAAAAACCCTTGGTCAGGAGCGAGAAAGACATGGGTCTCTGCCCAAGAGAGGTGATGGCTGAGGAGCCTAGAGTGGGTCCCCTTTATTGATCATGGAGGGGGAATACAGGTGTAGTTACTCTGAACTGTGACAGCCCCCCTTTTCTGAAGTGTAGGTCTCCATGCTCTCCAGTTTCGGAACTGTACAGCTGAACTACTACAGTCTTTGTAATCTCAAGTTGCCCCATACACGTTAATTGCCTCTACTCTGCAGTGCGGAGGACATTTCTACATATAATATTGTTTACCTTTTTATTTGCCTAATTTGCCACAGATAGAGGAAACTTTTCCAAATGAGGATGGCTTATTATTTCATCAACTGCACTACCTACTTCTACCTGTCCACAAAGTAAGGCATAAGTTGCTTGGGTAAGTCCCTACTCCTTTGTCCTGTTTGGAGGAAGCAAAGACGCCTTTTGAAAGGGGGCTTTTGTCCCTGAAGCCGTCTTAAGTGTGAAGGTTTCCAGTAGAGCTGGCTGAATCATGGGATTTCCAGTTCACAGGAAATATTTTGTTTTTTAAAAACATTCCAATTGTCATTCCAAATCAGAACAAAACCACATATTTTGGTAGGGTCTAAATTTGCCAGGAACAAGAATCCTGAAAAAAATGACATTCTGAAAGCATCAAAACATCTGCTCCCCAGGATTCTACCCCCTCAGCTGCTCTTGGAAATTGATACTCTGTCAGTTTCCCCACTGCAGTAGCATTGAAATTGACAAGAATGTCCATTTCACTCAGCAGCTAGTGGGGCTCTCAAGATCTGAGTCTCCAGGTGATAGGAGCTGGCAGAAGAGTTCCTCACAGACTTTATAGACTTTAAGGTCAGAAGAGACCATTATGATCATGTAGTCTGACCTCCAATTCAGAGGCAATCCAGATGGTGGAGCTGCAGACCCTGGGAGCCCATCACAGGATTTCCAGGCTCATCCCTCTGTGGGCCTGGAAGCCCTAGCAAGGGTAGGGTGACCCTAGAGACACAAATCCTAGAAGACTGGGATCCCTGGTCTCAGGCAGCTCAACACATGGGTTCTTGTTGCCTCTCTGGTTCTTCCGGGGCTGGATTGAGAGCAGCAAGAAGGCAGAGCATCCAGGGCTCTCAGCCTGGCAACCATCTAGGAAAGATTTTATCAATTTCATTAGCAAAAAATGAAATTGACAAGAGCCTTCTAGGTGGGCAGCCACCATTTCAGTTTTCCCAATCAAAAAAATAATCAAAGTCTTCAGGAAAAATTCAATTTTGTTATGGAAAAATTTAGTTTAGCAAAAAAGGGCTTTTTTAAAAATCAGAACATCATTTTGATGAAAACTTTTCAACCAGTCCTAGTTCCCAGCTCTGCTCCTCCTTTTCTTAGCCAATAAGTCATTTATGGTTTTACCAGTCAAGAGTGTTAGCCTAATGAAGGCTTAGATCAGCACAACAGGCACTGTTGCAAAGAAATTTTCTAGGAGCATTAGGGCGAAATGAAGGGCTACAAAGGAGGCTATGCCTCGCCACCATGTGTCCACTTATTCCACACATACCAAACTCCTAGTACTGCCCGCCCCACTCACACATCACCCCTGCTCTTTGCCTGTTCAGATCTCAAGAAGAACTTGGCCCTACAAGACTGTGCTCTTGATAAAAGTCCATCTAATGAATATCATCCTCAAGTACTGCATGGACCCAGTTATTCCAATAGGAGTGGGGGAGAAGAGGTGTACAACACCATTACAGCAACAATTCCAACTCATGGTCTTCAGCTCTCCACAGGTACTGTTAGAAATCTCCCGGCAGGCTGCAATCATTCTGCTGACTGAATACCTTTCAAAAACTACAGCAGCAATCATTCCTGTCAAGTAAAGAGCAAGAGCCAAATGTTCATCCTGGCCTCCATTTTGAGAAAAAGACTTAAGAAATGGCTCTAGTACCCAGAACTGGAGGGAGTTTCACCTCTATCATCCACAAATTTTCTGGGATTTTTTTCAAGACAATGCTTCAGGAAGTTGTGCCAAGAACAACAAGTTAAGTTCTCAGACGGCACTACTGCTGCTGCAAGGGTGCAGTACAGAACAAGGATGGACGCAGCAAAAATCCAAACCCAGGAGCAATGTGGACACACTCCACTGTCAGTGCTTAAATCACTGCCTGTCCACCAGCTGAATTACCAATGGTCCATTTACGTCATATATTGCTAGCATAGATGGAACAACATAACTAAGGCCAGGTCTACACTCAAAAGTTAAGTCAAACTAGCTGTAATAGTCCACCTAATCCCTGGAGAAGACAATGCTAGGTCAATGGAAGATTTCCTCCCTTGATGGAATTACCGCCACTCAGGGAGATGGGTTAACACACCAGCAGGAGCATCCCTCCCATCACGGTAGTGTCTACACTGAAGTGGCACAGCAGCATAGTATCACAGTAGCATTTCAAGTGTATATAGGCCCTACTTATATGAGGGAATAGTGCTTTAGCCTAGCTCAGGTGAAAAGATGCAGCAAGGTTCTTCCCACTAGTAGGAGTTTGGGACACCACCTTTGACCACATTTCAGAAATCAAAGCAATATTAGAAATGGCATTCAGAAAAGGTTCATCCAAACAGCTACTAAAACACTTTAAATATTAATATCAAACTTCTTTTTAAAAAAACAACAAATCCTAACAGTTTAATGCTTTTACAAAAAGCATGCTTTAAACATGATAGAAACCTGTATGAAACATGGTTAAAGGTAAAACAAAGAAGAAATCTTGTGGCATTTTTAAAGACTAAAAAATTTATTTAACGCATGAGCTTTTGTGGGAGAAATCCCACTTTGTCAGTTAGTCTTTAAAAGTGCCACAGGACTCCTTGTTTGTTTTCCTGAACTAGACTAACATGACTACCCCTTTGGAAATGGTTAAAAGTGACCTTCAAGAAAGAAAAAATGTTTTGACTTGTGATCTTTGTTTCTTTGTGACATATAAAGATGCTGCGAGTGGTGTTTTTTCTTTTTTTGAGGGAAGAGGTGGGATGGAGCAGATGACCATTCCTCCCCCCCTTACCTTTTTTCTTTTAAAGTGTGGTGTCAAAGTGAAGAAAAGGTTCTGCTTGTTTGTTACCAAAGCTTTGTCTACCCCAAGAAAGTCTATGGCAATTAAAGAACTCATGAAGTTATGACAAGAGACAAACCTCAACAATTAAGATAGGAAAAGAAATTTTAAATCAGGACTTGGACTTGTCTACACTTGAAATGCTGCAGCTGCACCACTGAAGTGCTTCAGGACAGTCACAACTTACTGCTGACAGAAGCGGTTCTCCCGTCAACGTAGATAATCCATCTCCTTGATCTAATTCTAATTCGACTGTCAACCTAGCTCGGTCTATACGGGGACTTAGGTGAGCTTAAGTATACCACTTAGGGGTGTACATTTTTCATGCCTCTGACCAATATAATTATGCTGACCTAATTTTCTAGTGCAGACCAGGCTTTACTGTTTCAAACTCCTGAAGTTCCAATTAATTTACACCCATAACACACTTAAATCACTCAGCTAAAAAAAAGTGCAATGTCTGCCCAAAGCCTTGACACCAATTGAGTGTTTCTTGGAACTGCCAGTAATATTAGCATTTAAATAGTTTCAAGTAACAGCTAATCAAAGTGAATGGTGAGTGCCAGCAGGTATAAGAAAATAATGGTTTCCAAGAAGCAGTTACCGTCTATCATGTAAAAAAATCTAAATCTTTAGCAACACCTAAAAAGGAAGTTAGTATGAGCCACTGCGTCAATTCACAGATTAAAATGTCAAGAATTGGCATACTGTCATAACTGTCAGCTCAAAAAGTATCAAGAAAAGTACTGAGATCAAGAGTGTCAAATTCATTCTGCAATGAGGGCCAAATTCTATTTTGAATTATGGTCCATCAACCATATTAGAGATTCAGAGTTATACAATATACTCAATTTATGGCAAAACTCACACTTATCGTTATTTATTATTTGTTCAATACACTTTACTGATACATTCTGCATCACTAACAGAAAAATATGCATACCATCAGTACCACCTCTGCTTATCCTTAGTCTTCCTTCCTGATCTCTTTTCTATGTGTGTATACGCACAACCACAAGTATGCCTTATTTCCCCTCTGCATTTCCTTTTTTGTAATGATTCCCATTTCCTACCACCTATGGGTAGGTCTTCACGGTAAACAAAGATGTGATTTTAGTGTAGAAAGGCATATCTATGCTATCTTTAATCCAGTTAGCTCAGGTAACATTGGTAGCAAAGATGTCACTGCTTGGATTTTAGGTTCAGTACCCTAGTACAAGCCCATCAAGGAACCAGGGTACCCATGCCAAAACATCTTTAGTTCTTGCCAACTACACCAGGTATGCCTACCCACACTAGAGTCAAACCTTCATTTGCTGTGTAGACGTACACCATGAGATTCAATTGCACTCCCTTCCACCACTAAAATGATAAGCAATAAAACAGTAAATGTGTTAGAAGATCCATCCCCTCTCCCTCCCCCCCCCCCACTAATCTCACCTGGGAACAAAGGAATTTAGAGTTGCCAGGGTTATTGTTTCAGATTACCTACTCAGACTCAGGGAAGCATCACTGCATTGGTTTACACTTGGTGCATATTTGGAAGTTTATCTTTGCAACTCTAAGAGTGATAAACACTAAAACTAAATAAATAAAACTAAGATATTGCAGAATTTGATAATGCCATGTAGGCCACAAATATAGCCCAAAGCAGGCTGGGTGCCTTACGGCTCTGATTTAGCTAAATTAATGTTTTGACAACCTCCCCCTCAATCACCTTTTTTTTTTTTTTCTTTTAAAGATGTTGCTGGTGGACCATTCCATTTTCAGTATAAAAGAGTTACATTAACTTAATTCAAAATCAGTTACCTTACCTGTAATCAATCTGTATTTTTAATCAGCTTTTCACATTTATCTCACACTGAACCTATTCATTTGTTTCCTTGACAAAATATTTCTTGTCATATTTAAACTGTTCGCTTTCCTGGTTTTGCTCTCAGAACCATTCAAGAGTGCTATAAAAGTACCGTAAATTTTCTCCTTCACAGTTCCTGGGCCAGATGGACAGAAAAGAAACTGACAGAGGAATCTAGCATGTGACATGTCCTTTTTCACTCTTAAAGATGGAAAAATCACAACAGAAAACATCTGTTGATCCGGACTAAAATGTGATTATTTAGGGCTTGTCTACACAGGAAAATCAACTAGAATAGTTATTGCTAAATAAGCTTTTATCCAATAAAGCTTAAGTGTGCACAAAGGGAGCTATTCTGTAATAGCTATTCTAGTCAGTTTCCACATGTAGGCCTTTATGGAACACAAATTTATTACTATAACAAGCTGGATGAGATCCTTCATGCAGGAATCCATCAAAGACAGTATTAAATAAAAGAGCGAGGGTGAGGGGGGAAGACACCTAAAAAGTAGTTAAGGCAAAAGTGGAAGAGTTCTTGGATCTTACAAAAATAGCTGACTACATAATCAACAAGATAAAAAAATAATTCTAGATATTTGGCATGCATTTATCACCACCATGTTAACACATAGATGTTCTTATACATATTAAAATGAAGTTATTTTTTCTGTTAGATACACTTCATACTATGAAATTAATATCTAAGTCTTCTTTACACAGCAGTCATATAGACTGAAATGTTACAACAGCGTTTGTCACTGCTTATACTTCACACTAAGTTTTGACCAGTTAAAGCCTTATCTTTTCAGTTGTGAAATGGAAAACTAAAAACCTACATTTTCATTTTAGCTCTGAATTCCCCTGCAGCCTCTCTTTTTATTGCCCAAAGGATTTTAGCTTTACATTTTCTGAACCAACCTATTATAGCCAATGAACCGTAGTACATTTTACTTGTAATATTTGAAATAGTATTATAATTGGTCCATATAATTCATATATCTAAGAAATCGTTGTAGCCTGCCCCATGTGTTAGTATTATTTAGAAACATTGTTAAGGCCCATCTACAATGCTGAACAAAATCATATTGGTGATTAGGGGACATTACTTGTAACTAGGCCCCCTGACAAGCTGGTCATATAGTTCAAACAGGACCATTGCATGTCCTCTCTGTGATTTAGGGATGCAATTCTTCTGACCCACAAAAGACACACACTGGCCAGGGCCGGCTCCCCCCAGCAGTGGCGGCGTGGGGCTGATGGCGCCTGATGGCCCCGCCCCCTGCTGGGCAGCAGGGCTGTTGGAGGGGAGCGGGGCGGGGCGGGGCGGCCCACCCAGCAGCGGCAGCTCCAAGCAAGCCAAGCCAACCTGCCCTCTTGCCGGTCATGGCCAGGGCCGGCTCCTGCCGCCCTGCTGCTGCCAGCAGTGACGCTCTGGGTGGGCCGACCCGCCCCCTCCCCTCCAGCAGCCCTGCCCAGCAGGGGGTGGGATCAGTAGGAGCGATGAGTCTTGTGCCGCGGCTTCTGTTTCCCTGCTGGCCACACTCCCCAACGATGAAGTGTGGCGAGCGAGGGCCTGGAGCAGTGGCACGCAGTTCTTGTGGCCCCAGGTCACGCTGGGGGGAGCAGGGCCAGCGGGGGCCTGAGCTGCACCGCATGCCACTCGGGCTCAGCCCGCGTGCCAACTCTGGCATGTGCGCCAGGGGTTGCCGGCCCCTGACATTGTCCAATCTTGCCTGTGTAGACAGAAACAGAGTCTTATAGTCATGTTACTGAATTAGGCTACAAGCCTGTGAAGTCCAGAACTATAGCCTAATCCAACATCATAATCTACACAGACATCTTCCATAAACCAAGTTTGTTGTTCCTTCATTTTAGTATTCTGCTGTTCACAGGAAGTGTCAGCAACAGATACAGTTGAGCTAATCATGAACATGGTTTAGTTGTCAGTATAGACAAAAACAGATCACACCCCTGTGACTGGTAGCCAGCCCCTAGACCTTTTTCCCACAACCACATTAGTTAAATCTACTTTGAATCAGGTTTAATAAAATGATAAAAATACCAAAAGTTGCTGTGGCCTTGTTTACAGTAGGACTCTTACTCATTCTACTTATTAGTTGAGTCATGAAAATGTTTTTGTCAGTTTCTGCAGTATAGACCCAGCCTAAGAAAACTGGTACAACACTGATACGTGCCTGATTTAGTCTCCCTTACTCATCCTGAATAGAACTTTACTACACAAGTTGTCAGCACTGTGATTAAAAAAAAATATTACTTATGATAACGGAGAGGGAATATGTCAAAATAAGTATATTAATGGTTTATATAATTAGAAGTTCTAGTAGATAGTAACTGATAAATACTGAAGGTTCCTCCATTATGTCACTCTCAACATTAAGACACTGATAGAAACTAAAGTGAGTTTCAGGGCAGCTGAGTCACCACATTATGAAAAACAAACAAGGAATCCTGTAGCACTTTTAAAGACTAACAAATTTATTTATTGCATGAGCTTTTGTGGGAGTCCTCCCATTCTGTTAGTTCCCCATCTTCAGAGCGTCTGACAACATGGGATTTTTTTCCCCAAGAAAGCTCATGCAAAAAATAAATGTGTTAGTCTTTAAAAGTGCCACAGGACTCCTTGTTTGTTTTGCTGAATTAGACTAACACGGCTACCCGTTTGGAACTTGTCAACACATTATGAATCCCTCAAGCAGGTCTCTGTACTTAACTTTTCTCCAAGATTCACTGAGTACCACACTGTTTAACCACTTCTTCTGCTGACCAATTTAATTGATATATTAAGTGCATCTGAATGATCCTGAAAAATCCTGACGTATTTATTTGAAGGGCATTCCAGAAGAAGCTGCTGTCCAAAACCATGCACTTTACAAGAAAAGAAGGTAAATGAGATAGCAAATATTAAATGATATAGTCTCTGTTCAATCTCCACTATCACCCATTGGTACTGAAGCAACCAACAGCATGTGCACTGCTCCACCACAAATACTACCTTCACAGGCCCTGAATTAAAAGACCCACCAGCTCTTTAGAAACTAAGCACCGCGTTAAAGAAGTTGCAACAGGATAGTGCACCCACAACAGCTGCTGAGCACTGGGTCCACCAAGCACTTCCTGAACAACTGCAGAAGAACTGTGTTGTGGCGGTCCCTGCACAACTCCCCATCTTTTCCCCTGTTCTATTTTCTACCTGGAAGATGCAAGTGCTTACATCTGACAATTGAAACAAGAAGGGCTAAGGGAAACTGGAATCTCAATGAAACATTCATACTCCCAGAGTGCAGAATTTCCCTGGAGTAAGGCAGAAGTATCATGGGACTGTACTAGGAGGGATACCTCCAATCCCAGCATTTTCTGTCCATATTAGCGCTGCAAGCATCCAAAATGCATGATTTTAAGGTGAGCCTTGCTCTGAAGACTGAGTTACAACTGAATGTTAAACCAAATGAATCACCAAATGAACATGATATTCCTATTGAACAGTAACTAGAATTAAAGAAGCGTAGTGATACTAGCTCCGAGTATTACCATGCAGATGCTCATGATGGCAACAACGCTTAGCACAAACCACTAGCAATGTGTTTGTAAGAGAGCATATACTACTGCAAGAGTTCTCAAACCCGGGGTCACAAAATTATTATGAGGGGGTCACGAGCTGCCCAGGCTTGGGAAGGCAGTACCACTGCCAACAGTAGCATAAAAGAATGGCAACAGGGCATTAAGTTTGCTGTGAAAAGTGATATTGACAAAGTTTCTTCACACTCCCAGTATTAAACAGTACTTTAAAAAAAATAACTTTTCTGCTTATAACAATAATTTAATAAAAATGTGTTCTAGTCTTAATTTAAAAGTGAAGAGAAAAGATAAATTCATTTTAAACAATAGGGTTATAAATTTAGCATTTAAAATAGGGTACACCATAGTAACTTAACCTGTCCCTGGAGCTCTCTGTTAGTCTTACTTTGAGGGCTGAATTAGCAGGAACTTCGGTGGCACCAGAGGTAACTGCTGCAATCACTAGTTAGTACCACATTTCTAGTGGCAGGTAAAGAGCTTGAGTTCCACCTGTAGTGAAATTAAACTAAAAAGAATCAATTTCCTGACTCTCTGCCCATAAACAACTGTTAAAAGCACCACAGGACTCAAGGACTCCTAGTTAACTTTTCCCCAGCAGTGAAACTAACATGGAAGAGCCAAGAGGCCACAGCGCAAGCAGCTCCTACCATACGTACCAAGTAGGGAGCAGGTAAGTGTGAACTCCAGTGACTTACCCACATTTAGTGCTTGTATAATGCCAGTTCATAGGGCATATGTAGCACTAATGTGACAGCAGTGCTGAAAGCTGATATCACATTGTTATTGTGATTTCACGCTCAGGATTCTAATTATGCATCTTTTCAGAACACACACATCATGAGCATAGCAATGAACAGATTAGAAAAAGTTGGCATCATGACCATTTAGATTACTGCTTTTTGTACTGACATGTACAGCCTCTGGATGTGTCCACTGGGGAAAAAAAACTGTTTAAGGATGATCTTCTAGAGTTTTTGACTACCGGTGGGAGTATTTAAATGTATTTATCATTTATGCCGTTTGTTTGCTTTCTGGTACTCTGCTTTGCTTGGACAATGACACTAGTTTGTTTGAATTTCCAAAACACAAAGCAAATGTTAATGTAAATAAAAGTCAAATTGTTCTCACTGAATTTTAATTTTTTTTTTTTTAAAACATGATCGTGCCAGATGCTAGACTGAAAACCAATGAGATGGTGGTATTCCATCTATCTAATAGACATATGCAATGCTGGCCACACCAGTGTAAACAAGCCCTACTACTATTTCACCAACCTGAACTGGAGTAACAACTATTATTCAGTCTCCATGCACAGTTGCTAATTGCCCTGAAATAAGACTCTTCACAAGGTCACAGTCACACAAGAAATTTCAGCTATCACAGGCTAGACACACTATTTGTGTGATCAACGTGCAGTAAACTATTTAAACCCCTAAGAATTTGAGAAAGTTCTTAGCACAGATAAAACTCCAGTGTGGACGTGGCCCAAAGGTACCAGTTAGTCTAAGCTGTGATGCGGCTATCTGTCTATTTGAAACAAAACTAGAAGTGCTAACTTAGGGTGTGTCTACGCTTACTCCACCGCTCTGACAGTTGCAGCTGTGTCACTTAGCACAGGTACTGCCTATGCCAACAAGAGGGGTTCCCCTTTGGCATGAGTAATCTACCTCCCTGAAAGGCAGTAACTAGGTCAATAGAAAAAGTATTGTCTACACACCAAGACTTAGCTCAGGATAGATTTCCAAGCTTTTTCACACCCTTGGGAGACATAGCTATGTCAGTATAAGCTCCCAATGTAGATCAGCTCTTATTTTATATAATAGCCAGATAGTAAAACCTTCATTTGCTACAAGTTGAGGCTGGATTCAAATGGGGAACCTATGGGTGAAAGACTCCATTATCTCATTACTAGCATCTTAAGACATTTCCCCTTCATTTAATTATTTTTTTAAAAAAAATAGACATGCAGACACTAGAACGGGGATCAGCAACCCCCAGCACATGTGCCAAGAGTGGCACACAAGCCAATTTGGAGCGGCACACACCACCTTTGATGCCAATGAAATTACTGCTCCTGTCACCAACAGCCACTCCAGGCAGCTTCTGTCGGTGGCATGCTTGGGATTGCACCCTAAGTATGCAGCCAAAAGAAGCAGCCTAGAGCAGCTTTTGATGGCATGTCTGGGGACCCCCATCCCCACTGCAGAAAGAAGCCACTCAGCATGGCTTTCAGCAGGGGGAGGGGAACTCCAGCTGGGGCCACCACCAAATTCTCAGGTGGCAGCCATCTTTTTTCAGCAGAGGGGGCCGCCGGCAATGGCTGAGGTCAGGGAGGAGGAGCCAGCACAGGTGTTGGTAAAGGTTGCTGACACCTGCACTAGAATCACATAAGGCTTTTGAATGTCACCGTCTTGTGACCACTTGCCACATTCTCAACCAGTGTTTCTCAACAACCAGTCCGTGAGATTTCTCTGACACGGTTCAAGGCAGCAGCAAGCCGGTCCCTGGCATCAAAAAGTTGAGAAATACTGCTCTACATTTACAAATTAGGCCTTATCTATTTCCTGGTATATCTTTAATGACGTGCCCTCATACAAGACTACTCATTTCCTCTCTGATCTTTTGAACAAGATTCTATAGTCTTGATTTTTATTCTTTTTGTATCCATTATATTTTTCCCATGTCTACATATAGTAACCAGCACTGGACCCATAATCCAAAATTAACTTGGCTAGTCTCTATTAGAGTACTAGAAACACTGCCTTTGGTTTGTATGTCCATCTACGAATGGCTAGTTGCAGTTAATTTTCTCAGTGTCACCTGCTATTAAAGGTATACTGTCAAGTCTGACAAAGCATAAACAGAATGCTTTTAAAGTCTTATATATTAATGGAAATATTATCTGATGATCAAGAATGATGAGATAGGGAAGGCACAAATTGAGTAGTGATAATGCAAGACCTGAATTAAGTGAACACATTCTTAAATATTTTTATTTCTGGAGGGATTAAAAACATGCTGTAATAAAGACTACAGTATATATCCTCCATAAAACTATTACATTAAAGATATTCTGATTTTTGGCTTACTGTATTTGACATTGTCATAACACAGTGGAATTTCATTTGCCACTAACTCCCAAGCTGTCTCTTGCTGTTTTGTAACATGACTAATAAAAGGCATTTGTCAATCATCTTAAATTTATCTACTTGTAATTCCATAATCAACTTATCTACCCATATCCGATGCAAAAATTGGGGTTTTTTTATTGTTAAGGGTTTTTTTTGTTTTTTTTTTTATAAAAAAGAAAGGATTCCCAGTTTGGAATCATAACATTTCACGCTTACTGCACATTCTTCTTCCAGTTCACTGAAAGGAAAAAACTGGACCCGCTAATGAGCTATGTGATATTTAACTAGTCACCAGACCTTTGTGTCTCAGAGATCTAACTGGGTTTTTCATATATGCAGGAACTCTTCATCACTCCTTTTATTTTGATCGCATTTTTGCCAGCTTTATAGATCAGGTTGTTTTTTTTAATTGGTCCAACATGAAACATTTCCAAAAGAAGTCTAGATAGTTTTGTCTCCCACACATCCAGTTAGCTGAGCTTATTTCAAACATAGACATTTGTTAGATTTTTATATATTCTTTTATGAAAAAACTGTGTTGACTATAAATTACACCATAATTTACTACAGGTCTGCACTATGAAGCAATAATAATACATTAACATTTGTCTTGATTATCCTTGCAACAATTCAGCAAGTCTAAAATAACAAGACTTCTTTTTGACAGAACTGCGTGGATGCATTCATACAAAAGGCTTCATGACCAAGATTACACTTTTGAAACATGTCCCAGAACCAGCTCTCAGCCCTGATGCTGGAAAGAGGGGTTTAGGGGAACTGTAAAAATAAGAGCCACTGCACTGTTGGATGGAATTAAGATGACTGACTGAACTGGGTCAACTGTAACAATCATAATGAAAGTCCTGTGGCACCTGCACCTGATAAAGTGGTTTGCAGCCCACGAAAGCTTATGCCCGAAGAAATTTGTTAGTCTTTAAGGTGCCACAGAACTTTTGTTCTTTTATGCTATATATAGACTAACACAGCTACCCCTCTGGAACATATAACAATCCTGGCTTTCTGTCCTTTCTTAGATAAACAATTATAAATTTCAATTCAGTGACACCTGTGCATAAGACTTCATCCCAAATGTTGCAATTAATTCATAAAAGTAAGTTTTGTAAATTTACTGGGAACAGCTGTTGCTTGTAGCTATAAAGCACTAGTTCAAAAAATTCCAGTCAACAGTTGTCTGTCTTTTAACCAAGTGTGCAAAGAGGATGTCTCTTTCCAGGATGCATCTGGTTCCTATGAAGGAGATTCCGGCTCCTGAATTCAATGTTACAACTACTGAAACCTACAGAAATTAAAGGTCTCTTATAATTTAAGATCATCTAATCTAGTCCCCCTGACAATATACAATTTTTTTCCACATCATATTGTATAGTCCAGTTTCATCAAGTTTCTTGGTTCTTCTCTATAAATAATTAAAATATAAGTGCTGAATTATCTGCTGATCTTTGATGCATCAGAACCAGCCTCTTTATCAGTAAGGTCTTGAATATTTTTTATGAATTATCTGAATACTTCCTTCAGAATTCTAAGCCAGCTCTTGTCTGAGGATCTTGATTCTTATAACCCCCCCCAAAAAAGGCACAGATATTGTTATTTCTTCTTTTTTAAGACAAATCCATGATTTTCCCATCTACCTTTGGAAGCATCAGGGCAAAAAAAAAAAACCCAACAAAGCAGGTGTGGTGTATGAAGTACATCAATATTCTCCTCTATCTATCTCTTACAGGACCTACAATTTCTTTTATTCATCTTGTCTTTTGTAGTCAAGAAAGAAGTAATTTTAAAGAGAAAACAGATTAAATTATTTTTACAATTCCTCAACTATTCTCAGAAATATCCCACACAGACTAAAGGGGCATTATCAACCTGAAATCTAATCATTTTATATTTAAGAAAAAAAAATAGCTGGTGGTAGTTTTTAAGCCTTACAAGAGGCAGTTTACAATGAAAGAACAGAAAAAAAATCTACAAAACAAAATGCTGAAACATTGGGTTACAATCACTACAGGGGAGTATGTGTGTAAAACTGAAGTTCCACTTTACTGTTGAAAAATAATTTAACAAACATTTCTACAGGTCTTAAATGTCTTAAAAGCTTATTTTTACCAATCTAGGTACCCAACCCTGAAAGCTGCTCCTTGTGGACAGACTCTTGTGCCTGCATGAGCTTTACTGAAGTCAACGGGCTTCTGTACCGGGCCAATGGTCTTTTAAAGCAGATTGCAGGATCAAGGCCTGTATCTGAAGCACTTGCTGCCAACTATACAACATACTAAGCATTTTTTGTCCCCCCTTTAGTTAACTTTGTTTTAATGTTTCCCGCTCTACACTTTATCCAGAGTTTCCCAACAGTAATGTCCTACTATGTACTTTCTTATCATTAGATTTTTTTTACTTTTTATAGTTCACTTGTGCTCAAGTCACAGCTATTATATCACTGCATTTAAAAAAAAAAACCCAAAATTAAACAAACATCCCATTACTAATACTGAATTGTACATTCACGCTTCTTTTATAGTCCAACACCACGAGATTAATTCTTTCAAACACTAACGCTTTACCCATCACTAATAGGGAAGAAGAGGATTTTAAAAAGAAGTGCATGCAAGTTAGTTCATTTTCCATGTTTTGTATATAAAGTCATCACCACACTGAATTTTTCTAATGTTGCTTTTTATACATCTATTGGGTCCTGTATAGAAAGGTCCTCAGTTTCAACAATATTCTTATTATTCAACATGCTTAAATAATAAAAACATAGCAGTAAGGATATGCTATTGACAACCTGACCAGTATAACAACAGTGACTAGGGAATGCTAAGGGAGATCTTAGATGCTAAAATTTTTTTTAAAACTCAATAATAATGGGGGCTTCCAACTATCCCCATATTGACTGAGTGCATGTCACCCTCAGGATGGGATGAAGAAAAAAAGTTTCTTGAAACTTTAAATGACTGTTTCTTGGAATAGCTAGTTCTGGAAGCCACAAGAGGCGAGACAATTCTTGTTTTAGTCCGAAGTGCAGCACATGATCTAGTCCAAGAGGTGAATATAGCTGAACTGCTTGGTAATAGTGACCATAACATAATAAAACTTAACAACTCAGGAAAATGGACACCAAAACAGACTGCCATGGTAGCATTTAATTTCAGAAACAGGAACTACATAAAATGAGGAAGTTAGTTAAACAGAAATTAAAAAGATACAGTACCAGAAATGAAATATCTGCAAACTACGTGGAAACTTGTTAAAGACACCACAATTTAAATGTATACCCCAAATTTAAAACATAGTAAGAGGACCAAAGAAGTGCCACAACAAAGGAAAAGAAGCAGTTGGAGGCAAAAAGAAATCCTTTAAAAAGTGGAAGTTAAATCCTACTGAGGAAAATATAAAGAAGCAGAAACTCTGACAAGTGAAGTGGAAAAATATAATTAGGAAAGCCAAAGAAGAATTTGAAGAACAGCTATCCAAAGATTTGAAAAGTAACAACAACAAAAATTAAGTACATCAGACGCACGAAGGCTTCTCAACAACCAGTGGGGCCACTGTACAATGGAGATGCTAAAGAAGCACTCAAGGAAGAAAAGGCTACTGCACAGAAACTAAATGAATTCATTGCATTGGTCTTCAGGGCCAAGGAGTGAGGGAAATTCCCAAATCTGACCCATTCTTTTTAGGTGGCAAATCTGAGGAACTGTTCCAAACTGAGGTGTCCTTAAAGAAAGTTTTTGAACACACTGATAAATTAAACTATAATAAGTCATCAAAACTGGATGGTATCCACCCAAGAGTTCTGATGGAACTCAAATGTGAAATTGCAGAATTACAAGCTGCAGTAAAACAGTCTTTAAAAGTGCCACAGGACTCTAACAGATTTATTTATTGCATGAGCTTTCCTGGGAGAAAATGCCACGAAAGCTCATGCAATAAATAAATCTGTTAGTCTTTAAAAGTGCCACAGGACTCTGTTGTTTTTCTGCAATAGACTAACACAGCTACCCCTTTGGAACCTAGCTGCAGTATGAAACCTATCATTTAAATCAGTTTCTGCACCAGGTGTCTGGAGGATAGCTAATGTGGCACCGATTTTTAAAAAAAGGTTCCAGAAGCCATCCTGGCAATTAATTACAAGCTAGTAAGCCTAACTTCAGTATCAGGCAAATTGGTTGAAATTTATAGTAAAGAAAATTTTTATCAGACACATAGATAAATACAATTTGTTGGGGAAGAGTCAACATGATTTTTGTAAAGGGAAATCATGCCTCACCAATCCACTAGAATTCTTGGAGAGGTCAACAAACATGTGGACAAGGGTGAGCCAGTGGATATAATGTATTACATTTTCAGAAAGCCTTTGACAAGGTCCCTCACCAAAAGCTCTTAAGCAAAGTAAGCATTCATAGGATAAGAGGGAAGGTATCACCTGGATCAGTAGTAAATGGTTAAAAGATAAAAAACAAAGGGTAGAAATAAATGTTCCCAAAATTTGCAGTTGGTACAAAACTACTCAAAGACACCTAAGTCCAAAGCAGGCTGTAGAAAATTACAAAGGGATCTCACAAAACTGGGTGACTGGGCAACAAAATGACAGATGAAATTCAATGATAATAAATGCAAAGTAATTTCCATTGTAAAACATAACTGCAAACTATACATTTAAAATGATGGGGTCTAAAAGAGCTGTAAAATCATGACTGGTAGGGAATAAGTAAATAAGGATGTACTATCCTCATAATATAAAAACTAAGAGTCACCAAATGAAATTAATAGGCATCACCTTTAAAATGAACAAAAAGAAGTATTACTTCACACAGTACAATGTTATGAAGGCCAAGATTATAATGGGGTTAGAAAAAGAACAAGACAAATTCATGGAGGATAGCTCCATCAATGGCTATTAGCCAAGGAAGGCAGGCATTATACTGTTTGACAGAGACAGTGAATGGCCAATGGGATAGATCACTCGAAGATAAACTGGTTTATTCATTTATTTCTGGGATGGGCCAGTGTCAGAAGACAGGACACTGGGCTAGAAGGGCCTTGTATTGCCTTTATGTTCTAACAGAGCAGGAGTCTTCAGGAAGCCTGTTTCAACCAGCAACAGCCCATCAGATTCACTCCAACTCACAGGAAGATATGTACTGGACACAAAAGCCTAAACAGCTTCAAGTTCAGCCACACCATTTCTACAACACATCCAGCCAACTGCAGAGATACCTGGCATGGCACCCACCAAGGGGTCTTCAAGTGGAAAAACACAACCCGACTGCCAAAGCCTAAAACCGCACACACCAAGACCTCTCCTGCGGCAGCTGCCCGCGACTGGCTTCCCCACAAGCCATCTCCCCGCTCCCCTCTTCCCGCAGGAAAACTTTGCCCGGCCACACACACGTGTGGGGAGGAAGAAGCCGGAACAGCTGAGCATGGCCGCCTCCTCCCTTTCCCACAATGCAACGCGGGCTTTTAAAGCGATTTCCTCAGGCTCATTCATGCCCGAGGAGAGCGACACCCAGACCCAGTCCCCAACCCCATCCTCGCCCCCACTGCGCGGGACCACCCCGGGGCAGCCACTCCCGCCACCTTCCTTTCCTCCAAGGCCGGAGCTTCGGGCTCCGGTGAGTGCGAGGGACCCACCCCCGTGCGGGATGGGGGGCGGCGGCGGTACTCACACGCGTCGATCTCCTCCTGCAGGTCCTCCTGGAGCAGCGTCAGATCTAGGGGGAGAGACACCGTGAGACGCGCCCGCGACCCCCATGCGCCTGGCCCCGCCGCCGCCCCCTCCCCGCACGCACAGCGGCCGCTCCCCGCGGCAGGGCGCAGGCGGGGCCGGGGCGCTGCCCGTGCACAGGCGGCGTTGGGGGAGGGGGCCGCCCGGCGGTTGGTACCTACCCGCCATCTTGCCGTGGCCCCCCCGGCCCGGGGCTGCATGGACGCCGCGGCTGCAGGAGGGGAGGCCCCGCGCGCTGCGGGCCCCGGCGGCGCCTCCTGTGTCCCCGAGAGACTGAGGCTCGCTGGCGGCGAGGGAGGGGTCTGAGCCGGACACGCCGCCCGCTCCCGCCTCCCTCCGCCAGGGAGAGTCGCACGAGCGCGGCCGCCCGCCCCTCGCTCGCTCGCGCTGACTGACTCAGTCACTCCCGGAGCCGCCAGGGCGCGTGCCCTGCCCCTGGCACGGGGGTTCTCGGCCTGGCCTTAGCACCGCGCCTCCCGCCCCAGCCCCACCCGCCTGGCGCTGACACTGTGCCTCCGATCCCAACTGCTTGGCACTGCGCCTCCCCTTCCTCCCACCCCGCATGCTTGGCCTTAGCACGGCGCCCCCTGTCCCCCCCGCAGCGTGCCCCCAGACCCTGTGCGTTTGGCACTGGTGCTGCTTCCCAATCCCCACACGCTGGGCCATTGGCTTTGCACTTTTCCCCCAGACGAATGCACACTTGGCACTACTTCCCTGTGGGCTCTGACATGAAGTTCCCCTAAGTTGGCACTGTTGGATCCCTCCCTGCATACTTGACAGTGGCACAGTTTCCCCTCCACTGGGCACTGTTACTGCCTCCGCCACCTCCCATACACATTGCTTGGCACTGGCTTTATTTCCCATGTTGTTTGGCTTTGATATTATTGCCCAGTCCCACTTGGCACTCGCTGTACATATGGAAGCCTTTCCCGCATCCTTCTGATCACTTTTCTGGACCTTCACTGTCTTTACCAGTGTTATATAACTTCCTATTCCCCAAATGAGAAGTGGGTAAACTTTTATGCTCATCTACACTACACTATTGGTGTTTGCCAAGTGTTGTCTGAGATAAGGTAACCAAAACTGAACTCACTCTTCCAGGTGAGGTTGCAGCATTGGTTTTTAGAATACCCAGAGTGCCCCAGAACCTGACACAAAAGTGCCACTATTTGGCTTTGTGATGTCATTCCACAAAGAAAATGTCTTCCAGCGGTGATAATTCCAAGACTGGTGTGTCAGTGCAGCAGGGAGACGATTTGCTAACTCATTTGCACTTTAACCAGTGACTTATACTACAAGATAAGCCACCTGAGACCTTAGCTAAGGCATCCCAATTTCAAGAGAGAAACCGCTAATTTAAAAATCTTGTGAAACACTCCCTAAGGGTGCTCTTCAGTGTTACTGTTTTTGTTTTTAAATAAAAAACATATTTAAACAGAAGTAGTAATTCTCCAGTCCTCAGCCATACCTTAAACTCAATGATACAGTTTACTGTCATAAAGAATAATTCTTACCACAGAGTACTTTCTGTTGGAAATTAGAAGGCTAAGACTGTTACTCAGTCTAGTGATTTGATTAGCTGAACACTCTGTGGATGGTGGCACATCATAAGGCAATTACTTTTTCACCTAAAAAATGAACTATCGTTGACAGTAATATTCTCAAGAAGTCCTTACCTCAGTACTCCACCATTCCTTTATTATTTTGTCAATTTCCTTTTTGCAGATGTTGAAAATATCCAGAAAAGTTAATATTATTTTTAAGACCGGTTGTCCAAACAAGTTCCCTTTGATAGAGTCCCAAACCAAATTCTCTTACATAAAGAAAGCAGTCTTCGGTTAAGAGGGAAGGGCCTCTCATGGATCAGTGACTGTTAAAAGATTGGAAATAAAGGGTAGAAATAAGTGGACTTTTTCACAGTGAAGAAAAGTAAATAAGCAGTCCCCCACATATGTATACGGTGGACAGTGCTGTTTAATATATTCTTAAACGACCTGGAAAAAGGAGTAAACAATGAGATGGCAGACAGTATAAAATTACTCAAGATAGTTAAGTCTAAAGCTGACTGCAAAAAGATACAACGGGATCTTACTAAACTAGGTAACGGGGCAACAAAACGGCAGATGAAATTCAATGTTAAGTGTAAAGTAATGCACAATGGAAGAAATATTCCATTTATACATACAAAATGATGGGGTCTAAATTAGCTGTCATCAGTCAGGAAAGAGATCTTGTAGTCATCTTCAATTGTTCTCTGAAAACATCTGCTCAATGTGTACCACAATCAAAAACGCTAACAGATTGTTAGGAAAATGTTAGGAAAAGGATAGATAAGACAAAAAAATCATAATGCCATGGTATACCAACATCTGGAATACTGCGTGCAAATCTGGTCATCCCATCTCAAAAAGATATATCAGAATTGAAAAAAAAATTCAGAGAAGGGCAACAAATGATTATGGGTTTTGAAAAACACCCATATGAGAAGAGATTAAAAAGGCTGACTGTTATCTTAGAAAAGAGATGACTGGTGGGTGGTGGTGGGGGTGAGGGTATGATAAAGGTCTATAAAATCATTACTGGTGTGGAGAAAGTAAATAAGGAAATGTTATTTGCCCCTTCGCATAAGACAAGAACCACAAGTCACTCAATAAAATTAATAGGCAGTTGGTTTACAACAAACACAAGGAAGTACTTCACACAATGCACAGTTAACCTGTAGGATTGTCAGGGGATATTGTGATGATCAAAAGTATAACTCGGTTAAAAAAAGAATTAGGTAAGTTCATTAAGGTTAGATCCATCAAAAGGTATTAACCAAGATGGTCAGGGATACAACTCTGTGCTTTGTGTTTCCCTAAACCTCTGACTCCCAGAACCTGGGACTACATGGTGTGATCTGAAAATCAACATTGGTTTGTATTAGTTTGTGGATCACCAAAAACCATTACCAGTAATAATAATTCTGCAACAGTGACTTAGCACTGAGTTATGCCGTCACTTTTTAATTGCAAAAGACACAATATGATCCAATGGATGAGCATTAAACTGGAAGAAGACCTGGATTCTGTTAACAGCTCTGCCATTGATTGGCTGAATAACATCGGGAAAATCACATAACCTCTCTGTCCATCTGTGAAATGGAGCTAATAATCTTTACCCATTTTGTAAAATGCATTGAGACCAGTGGATGAAAATACTATGAAAGTTCTAGGAAATTTTCTTATTTTCAGAAGAGAAGGCATTAAAACCCTGTTGTCCTGGCCAGATTCTAATATTTGTGAAAATATTAGTAATATTTAGCAGTTTTTATTATGGCACTTTTCATCTTCAAAACACTTGACATTCTACCCTTGTGTGATAGATACATAAATGCCAACTTAATTTCTCTGTGCATTTTAATGTTTTTTTAATCCCTTTTCCAAAACTGTTGGGCACTTTTGAACGGCTTTCATATTACAACATAGAAGCGAAAGATCCAGTATTTAGGCTTCAGTCCTGCAAAGTCTTATGCACATGCTTAGCTTACTGCTTGTGAGTAGTTCCACTGAAGTTAAGAAGACTGTATAAAGCCTTCTCTGTACTACACAGTTTTGCTGACAAAATAATGGACGTGTACACACTGAAATGCTCCTCCCACCAATGTAACTCCCCCATTATGCCAACATAATAAAACCACCTCAGCCAGAGGCATCGGGCTTTTTGCTATGTAGTTAGAGCAATGCAGCATCGGCATAGACATTATGCTTGCTTATGTGGCCCTCATGGGCGGATTTTATCGTAGGCACAGGGAGGCAAGGACTTGCCAGTGAGACGCTGCTTGCTCCGCCTCCCTCATCCCTGCTGGGAAGGCAGCAGGCACTGTGACGTACACTTTCATTTTTAACCACATGTTTTTTCCTGTGGTTTCATTCTCACTTAAACCTGTTCTCTAAGGCTATGTACACATGATCACTATATTGCGCGATAAGGCTCCTTATCGTGCAATAAAACTGACTGTGTACACACGATCATTTTTCTTGTTGCGGGGCAACACCCTCTTGCCGCGCAACACTTAAACCACTCAAACGAGAGTGGTAAGCATTACTGCGGAACAGCTGTTCCACAGTAATGCTCGTGTGTACGCTTTTTGCGTGGTAGACAGCCTCCAGAAATGTCCCAGAGTGCCAGTCGAGGGCACTCTGGGACATTGGAGCTGTCAAATATGTCAATTTCACTGCTCTGGCTGAGCCCTGAAATTGATATATACGTCAATTTCACTGCTCTAGCAGAGCAGTGAAATTGACTATTATGGGAGCTCCCCTGGACTGAGCTAGGAGGCTGGCCCGAACCAGCTGTTCGGGCCAGCCCCCTAGCTTAGCCTAGGGATTCAGGTGGCGGCAGGGGCTGCAGCTCCTGCTGCCACCCAAAGCCCTGAAGCCTCCTAGCTCAGCCCCGGGGTTGAGCTAGGGGGCTGGCTCAAACCCTCACTGGTTCGAGCCAG
>ML685766.1:22312467-22359714 GCA_007922175.1 Pelusios castaneus
GAGGAGGGCGGCCGGCTGCTGTGCTGGCTCCTGTCTGGCGGGGGGAGTGGTCAATTAGTGGCAGCGCCCCTGCCCTGGGGGCTGGGCCTGGAGCCGGCTGGGAGTGCGTGGGCCAGGAAAATACATGCGCGGGGGGTGCGACGGCTGCTGCGCGGCCGCGCACCCATGCAGCTTAGACGGAACAGTGGTCTGCACCCCTTCTTCCTCCTGCCCAAATTTCTTGTGTCTCTCCCAAGCGTCCTGATGGGGAGGTCTGTTTAATATACCCCCCAACACTTGGGTCTGTCATTGCCCCAGTCAGCCAGGGAGGGAGAAACAGGCTGAGTGAGTGAATCATCCTACAGCAGCCCCCATCCCATGCTGACCCAATTCCTGCCTTTGGAAGGGCACATAGATAGGTAGTTGCCTCTCATGCTGAGTGGGGAGGATAAGTAGGGGTGTGGGAAGGAGAGGAGTGGAGGAAGTCAGCCAGAGACCCACGCAGTGACTGTGGTGAGGGGTGGGGAAGAGGCCTGGGGATGGGACCTTGGGTGGACTTAGGGGGCAGAGTGGGCCAGGGAGCTTGTCTTCCATAGGGGAAGCTTTACCAACCACCCATGGTCACCCTAATTAGCCTCCAGGAGGTGTCCCACAATTGTTATCCACACACTAGGGCATCCCATCTTTACCTCAATCTGTAGGGCTCAAGGTATAACCCAGTTAAGGCACCCCTACCCTTTCCCAATCATAGGGCTCCAAAGGAAAGGCATCTACTCTTACCCGATTTATACTTTAGGGATCAAGGTTGCTCATTCCCAGGCTGTAGGGCTCTGGGCATAAACTGGTTAATTGAAGTATCCACCCTTTCCCAATTTGTAGGGCTCTGGGCATATTCCTCTGGGTGTTTGCAGGATATTTTACCAGTCATAGAGTCTTACATAGTAGTAACCCTAACCTCTATTTAACAGTTATGAAAAGAGAATACACATGCTAAGCATACAATGCTCACGACATCCAATGAGACAGAGAAACTTCTCCTGGAAGCCATTCAGGATTAGACTATCTGGGGAGTCCAGCTTCTGCAGCGTATAGTTGGCAGGGTGTTGAGATCTGGCAGCTCTGATCTTGGGAATGTCCTAGAGTTAGGTTCCAAAGAACTTCCTTTTAGACCTCACTTTATATAGTTAAAATTTGGGTCCTGCTTAGCTGTACCTTAACCAATCACTTTAAACTAAAGTACTACCAAAAAAAAAATCATAGCCCATTATGAAACAATTCTTTCACCAATCATATCCCACCATCTTAATTTTATTAAATGATACATACTTAGTTATGCAACAGACAGAAACAATCAAAGAACCTGACAGAAATCATTCAGATAAACAATAGAGAAGTGGGTACTATAAAGATAAAACAATGTGTAGATTTTACAACGGCAATTGTTGAAAAGTGATTCCTTGCCAGACAGAATGCTATTAAACAAGATTTCCTTTACACCTTTTAAATTAAGACATGTTTCTTTGTCTGCTGGTGGTAGGTACTATTAGGACAGTAGCACCTACTTAACAGTCTGATACTACATTGTTTTGATATAATTTCAGGAATGTAAGGATGTGATTACCTGCTACTTAGCTTATTGCAGCTGTCACTCCTAATATGGCTTCTACTTCTTAGTCCAAGAACAAGGCCTCAGAACTTCCTTAGTGCCCATCATGACCACTGTGGTCAGCAGTTTGAACTCCTCTGCCCTGAAGGGACGCTGGCATGAACCCCTCCCCTGTTTAAAGATCCTGGAATTTTTTAAATTCCTCTTCCTGTTTGCTAAGCATTCACATTACACACAGCATTTCCCCAACTGACCATGCTGGCTTTCTGCAGCAGACATGCTCCTATGTGGAGTAATCTGGAGCTGTTAGGTCTTCGAGGAGAGAAGTCACAACATTGCTCCAGCTGTAGAAGCTTTAACACCTGGGGACTGATTACTTGGCATGCAAGAGAAGGAGCTCAAAAGAGATACCCAGCAGTGCTCTGCTGAGATCAAGACAGGCAAGGCAAGGGTGGCCAACCATCACTCTGGTTGCAGCACCAAAGACATGCCACTTCTACAAGGAGCTGCATGCCATCGTCAGCAGTTACTCCGCCACCACTGCCAAGAGCCCCTGGATACTGCAGGGGGACTGGAAGCAGTGGCCAGCAGGGTCAACCCCGAGGATGAAGCAGCAGCTGAGCCCCACCATCCACCGGGCTCAGTGGGGCTCTGCTTGCTTGCGGCAGCCGAGCCCCACCACTGACCAGGCTGAGCAGGGCTCGGCTGCCACAGGGGCTCACCTGCCGCCGGTCAGCTGAGCCCCGCTGGAGTCTGGTGGGTGGCGGGGCTCGGCTACCACCGGCCAGCGGAGCCCTGTACCTGGCCAGGCACCAGCAGAGCTCAGGTGGCCAGCAACTGGAGCCCCGCTGCAGCCGTGGCCACGGCAGGACTGTCAAGCCGCCCCGGGGGCCTGATCCGTGGCTGGGCTTGGCTGCTGCTGGCCAGTTGAGCCCCCCTGTGGGTGGCCAGGAACAGGGCTCCGCTGACCAGCCGCAGCTGAGCCCCCCCATCCACCAGGCTCCAGCGGGGCTCGGCTGCCCCTGCCAGAGATGGATCCTGGTGGGTTGCGGGGCTCAGCTGGCTGGGGCTAGAGCTGGAGCCAGGGCTCATCAGTAGGGCTCCCGCCGCCAGCCAGCTGAGCCCTGAGCCCCATTGCTGGCTTGAGCCAAAGTCTGGCTCAAGCCGCTATTTGTCAATTTCACTGCTCTGTTAGAGCTGTGAAATTGACAAATTTGACAGCTCCGGGGTCCCGGAGTGCCCTGGATTGGCACTCTGGGACATTTCCGGAGGCTGTCAAAAACGCAACAAGCGTCCACACAGGTAAGCCTTACCACCCTCGTTTGGGTGCTTTACATGTTGCACGGCAAGAAGCCTTCCTGTGTGGATGCTTTGATTGTTATCGCGCAGTAAGGAGCCTTACTGCGCGATAACTTTGTAGTGTGTACAAGGCCTGAGACATTGGGTTTGATGACTCCAGCTTCCTATGTCTTCCTGTGTGCTTGAAAGAACCCTCTTCGCAAACTACTCAGACGCTTTGTCCCTTCTTCTCCATGCATGACTCCCCCTGCAGTCAATGCAGAACATACTTTTTTGCACTGTTTTTTCGCACTTTTTTACAGTCTTCTTTTTTGCACTGGCCACTTTTTTTTTTTTTTTTTGCATTGTTCTTTGTACTTTTTTTTGCACTGTTTTTTTCCCCCCACTTTTTGGAGGGGGAAGGGGTGGAGTCAGAAGGGGGGAGCTGGATGCTGCTGGCCCTAGGGAGTTGTGGCCACTGTGCTCCAGCTAGCCGCCACTGGGCCTATGGAAGGAAGAGGTGGAGCTAAGTGGGGGGAGCTGCCACCCACTGCACTTCAGCCAGAGTTGCACTGGCTCACACCCACGGGAGGAAGGGCTGGAGCTGGGAGGGAGAGGGGAACTGCTGCTATGCTTTGGCCGAGGCCCTGCTGGTCCTATGTGGTGAGAGAGGGGTGGGGCTGCCTGGATGGAAGTGGGGAGTGGCTGCGGCGGCTGTACTCTGGGCCACCAGCCAGGGTCAGCTGGTGGTCCTGCTGAAAGGCTCAAGCAGGCCGCATAAGGCCTACATGCCTTAGTTTGTCCACCTCCGGCATAGTCCGATTATGTCTGGTATACTTTCTACCAGCACTACATTAGGAAGCTTTACATTCTCCAGAATCCAAACTCTTCCACAGTTTGATTGAACAGGGGCCTTATTTCAGATTCAGAACTCATTGTTGAAAATTAGATTTAATATATGTATTATAGAATGTAGCGTTGTGAATAATCTCTTGAACTATGAGTGTTCTGTTGTGTGATTCATAAAGAAAAGTCAGATGTAACGATGGATAGTGGTACTGGAACATAGGTGGGATCCCAGCAGAGGCGGCTTTTGTGGTAGGCGAAGCAGGCGCACGCCTAGGGCCCCAAGCTGTAAGGGGCCCCATTGCCTGCTTCGCCTGCCCCAAAAGCCGCATTTGTCTCAGCAGCAGGAAGAAGAGCTGGTCTCTGGGGTAGGGGCCAATGGAGGGGAGCTGCGATTGGCGGTGGGGGACTGGGGCTGGGGCCGTGGGGAGGAGCTGGGGCCAGCGGGTGGGCCAGGGTGGCAGAGAGCCAGGACTGGGAAGGAGAGGGGACAGGGGTGGTGGTGGGGAGCTGAGACCAGAGAGGGGGCCCCCACGGGCCTATAGGGGACCCCAGAATGGGCCTTCGCTTAGGGCTCGCAATAGCCAACGGCTGCCTCTGGATCCAAGTAATGAATTTATAGAATGTGTTTGTCAAGCAAACAATGATGGAACATCTCTTTGATTACAGATGAACTTAATCTATGGTGAACAATAGTGTATACAGTGAACTCCCAGTGAAAAAGTACAAAATGGCACAGTTTAAAAAAGGGAATTACATCACACATGCTCCCCAGATATTACAGCTACAAAAATAGCATTCATTTAAAGAGATTCTTTCTGTAATGTACAGCATCCTAATTTCTTTATGTCCCCTGCCACTAAAATATCTGTGAGTTCTCCAGAGGAAGGTCTTTGTTATCATCCCCAGCTCGTGACTAGCCTCATCAGGAATGAACAAACCTCAAGTGCTGAGTTTGTTGTGACTGCAGATTTGTCTGCGCACATCTTGCCATCTCTCTGTTCTTCCTGCCCACACCACTTTCCAGGCAGCATATTGATTTTGCTTGTAAGATTAAGAATCTGCTCCTACTCCTGATGACAATGGTAAAAGTCATATTGAATTAAACGGGAGCAGGACAGGGCCCTAAGAATGGGGATTTAGGGTGAGATCCACAAAGGTACGTAGATCCCTAAATCCAGATTTAGATGCCTAAGTCACTTTTTTGGCTCCACTCTGAGCCAGAAAACTCCCACTGAACCCTGTAGGCACTTACACTCACTTTTCACCATAAAAGTTGCCTGTGGGCCTAGGTTTCCTTCTCTAACCACATACACTACTGTCTCTTTCTAGATGTCCATACAACTATCTCCCACCTAAGCTCCCACCGAACAATTCACAAACTGGGGGAAGATGAGCGTTCTAAGCTGGCTATCTCATATGTGGGCCTGGTCTGGTAGGCAGCCTCTGAGCATGCCAACTGGATTGAATTAAATTCAAAATCTGGCTGAAGGAAGCGTTGGTGATGGTCCACAGCTTTTAACTTTTGGTCCAACTCATTAGAGCACTCAAATAGGATGTAGCAGACCCAGGCTTAATTCCCCCTTGTCTGCCACAGGGGGCGAAAGGATTTGAAAAGGGGTCTACCATCTCTCAGGAAAAGTATGCTACCCACTGAGATATGGGCTATTTCGATGTGGGACTTCCTCAGTCTCTCTTTAGGCACATAAGATGGCTGACTCCAAGTGGTGGCTTCTCATTCAGGAGTTGCTAAGCGGCGATAGGCACCTGCAGGCAGCCTGGAAGTAGACTGTCTCTGTGATGGAGTGGTGTGACCTGTGGTGCCTCGGATAGCCCACATTGAAAATGCCACAGTCAGGGCAGGCTGCAAAAGGAGAGAAGATTCTTCCACCACTGGTGACTAACCCTGTAGTTAGATTCACCAGCCAGTCACAAATAGTGTTTCTGATCTTCCCACACTGCTTATCAAGAAGTCAAAGAAGGAAAGAAAGAAATCACAAAGCCCCCTTTATTGCGTTTCAGTCTCTGGCTCCTAATTAGCAAATAGGTCTAGTAAACTGCGAAGTTATTTAAAACTCTATTTACTATGCAAAAGGTTCTTCTGACCCCCAAAAGGTTAGCCACATTACCAGATCAATACTAGTTTGGATCTTGCCCAAAATACCATGCTGCCTGTGAATCCTTTAGCATATAAATCTAAAGGTTTATTAGAAAAGAAAAGATGTTAAATGATCAAAGCAATCAGTTACATATATACAATTTCAAAGTCCATATGTCAGGTACATAGCAGCATTGGTGTGCTTGCGGGCTTGTGAAGTCCCTCTGGAGTACATCTAAAACTTGGATGGGTCAGTCCGTCCTTTGTTCAAAGTTTCAGTTTACCGAGAAGGTACTCCAGAGGTGAGAAGCAGGACTGAAGACAAGATGGTCCCATCGTGAGGTCCCTTCCAACCCTATTATTCTATGATTCTATGATTCTATGGTGGAGCTGATGTAGCAGCCTTTTATATCCTCTGCCATGTAGCTTGTACATCCTTTGTCCCATCCAAACACAAGCTTACAGCACATGAGCACTTGCAGTCCCCTGTTCACAGGCATGTCCTTACCGCTGACTTGTAGCCCCAGGCTTTTCTCAGTGACCCGCTGTAAAGCTGATTGGCCTTGATGGGCCATCAAGCAGGCTGGATAATACTGATGCTAATCTGCTGAGGGGTATCACCCAAATGAACAGCACAGAGTTTGAGATATAAACATACAAACATATTTATAACTCATGATACGTACTTATAAATAAACTTATCATATTTAGCAAATCATAACTTTTCTGCTGCTTTTCTGCTGATATCTTACATGGCATATATTGGAATTTTGTAATATTGGTATCAATAATATTATAAACGGTCACCCATGTTCCATTCAGCATTACAAGGGAGGATTAGCATTAGCTTAAGTGGCTACCTGCCTAGCATATGCTGGCTTTTGTGGATGGCATTGCGTAAGGCAGTTATCTCTGCCCATTCATTGTACAGAGCGGTGGTTTGCAAACGTTTTTCCTCGGGACCCAGTTGAAAAAAATAATTTATGTCAGTGACCCAACAATTACATCTTTGAGCAATGCATTCCAGTGTTTCAGTGACAGAAGCACGGGGCTCTGCGACCCAGTACTGGGTCCTGACCCATAGTTTAAAAACCACCACTCGGCTAGTGGTTCCCAACCTTTTCAGTATCACGGCACACTTCAATGAGACAAACAATTCCATGGCGCACCCACTTTTTCCAGCTGAATTGATTGCTCGTAAAGGTCACATTTACTTACATTTTCTATGGTTACTAGAGAGGTTTGCAGTATAGTGCATACAACAAGATAAAGAAGAGTCAAATACACTGTTTAAAATCCACGAAAAAATCCATGTGACATCATCTCACTTTTGCCCTTTGGACACCTGCATTTAGAATGTTCCTCTTTTAGAAATGAAAGACCAATATCTCGCTTTTAAATTGATGATTAATTTTCACAAGTTTGATGAGTTGTAAATTTGGTTGGATATAGTATTATTTAAGATGAAACAATGTTTGTTTTACATTGATTTTCATTACCTTTGTACAAAATTTCATGGCACACTTGGACAGTTCTCATGGATGAGGAAGGGAGTGTGACAGATTGACAATATCCTGCAACATCCCAGACAAGTCTTATGCATAAGATAAGCTTTACTGAATTAAGTTAAATCTTACTGAGTTAGGTTTGATACAATCGGGATCCATTGCATTAAAGATGCAATTGTGTATGTGTTGTTGTGGAATTGTATGTAACTTCTCTAAGCAGAGGGGGATGTTAATATATTTCTTCTGGTTATCAGCCCCTTTGAAGTCACCCCAACTGAAGTCCGCATATACTATTTAGATTGGATTTTTCAGGAACTAACAGACAAAGAATGGATTTTTAGTTAAATAGCTTGGTTTTTAACAGGTTCAGAACCTTCTTCCTGATTCAGCTAATGGACAACGCCTCTTGTCCACAAAGGGCCCCACTCCTTAGGGAAGTCTTGAAAGGACTCAGCCTACTGAGACCCCATAAGACTGTAAGCTTGTTCTGAGCTGAAGCTGTGATGAACTTGTGATCACAAAAGAAGTTCCTTGCATTGGGTGAGGATTTGAAGGACTGCTCCAGTTGAAGTACATGATCCAGAGGTGACCTCTGGTAAGCTTGTTAGCATGTATGTAGTTTTTAATATTTTTTTTTTACGGTCTTGGTATAGTGGTTTCAGAATGAGGCAAAACTTCCTCTTTGAATGAGCTTTTTTGTATTGAAAGGTCAGTTCCCACATACTAGTTATAATAATTCTTGATTTAAAAAAAAACAACAACACTGTCAGTAATATGTAGAGACTGTGGAAATTTGACTAGTTTTAAATAAAACCTTTAAGGCCATTTTGTTCCTTTGATCAACAAATACAGTTTACTTGCATAGAGCTTCTGACTGATGGATAAACTGCATTCAGGGATCTCTTCTTCAGTCAACCTCTCTGTATTTACAGTCTAGTTTAGCAAAACATCCGATCTACTTCCATGGCATGCAAGGCCGCACAAACCAGATATTTTTTGGAATCAGTGAAACTGAGAAGACTATGCTTAATTTGGCTCTGATGTCTAAATAACTAAGTGAAGATGATTTGGTAGATGAGACTTTCCTCTGCTGTGGTATCAGTTCCTTTGGCTACAGCAGATTTATATTTTATTCAGCTCAGATTCCTCATAATTGCTACCACTGGTGTAGTTCCATCAGTGTGGTAGATAGGGCGGGGTGGGGGAATACTAATATAGCATGGCAGTTCCAGCATTAACCACCATCTAATACAACTGAGAGCTGGACCAGCATGGATGTTTGAATCTAGCTGGTATTTACAACCATTGTACTTGAAATGTATTTGGAAGATCCCTTTTAGAAAGTGGTCATGAAGAAATTTCTCATCCACATGCTTCTGTAGAAAACCTCATGTAAACATCCATTCACCAACTGACCACCTCCAAACCACTTTGCAACTAAAGCCCTACTTAGCTGAAAGTACTCACCAGGGCCGGATGAAGGCAGAGATATTAGGGGCTGCAGCCCTGGGCCCTGGTCTAAAGGGGGGGGGCTATGGCCCTGCAAAATCTGACCCCAGCTGAGCAGCCGGCTGTCACTGCCCATCATAGGCGTGTTCCAAACCAGCCAACCCAGGGGCGGGACAGGAGCACCACAGTCTCTGGCTTGAGGACTCCCCAGAGCCGGCCGGGCTGTGGGCCCCAGACCCTGCCCTCCTAGAACCCCAGGCCGTGGGCCTGGCCCCCCATGCAGCATCTGCAAGGCTGTATCCCACTCCCAGCAGCACCCACAGGCCTGGACCCCTCCCCCTGCAGCGCCCCTGTGCCACAGGCCCAGATCCCTCCCTCACCCTCCCACTGGCAGGGTCAGGCCACCCAACCCCCAGGCTGGGCGCCAGTGCGGTGAGTGAAGGGCCCACAAGAGTGGACAGCCCAGGACCTTGATCCAACCCTGGTACTCACACTGGGCACTTTTAAAACAAACCTCTTGCCTACTTGGTAGCAGCCAAATTGGCTGTCTATGAAAAAATACCCATTATTTCTGCTTGGCAATACACACACAATAGAAGCCTCCTTGAGGATAAAACTTGGAACCCATAATTTTATGCCATTTTTGTGTTTTGCAGTGTTTAAAAGGAGGAACTCTGGCTGCTCGCCTTTCACTTGGCAAGAAACACAGGTTTCTGTATCAAAAATTAACCTCTTGGTGTGGACTCAGTTAAAACTAATTTAACATACTATCCTGAGGAATGTATTGTTAGAAAATTACTGAGATGCTTTTCAATGGAGTCATCTGCTGTCTACTATGGGATTTTCATTGGTCTGCTTTTGGGTGGGTTGAAAGTTGGGCAGATGTTATTGTTCTGTCACTGCTGCAAGATTTGAAGCGGTGGAAAAAGCACTGAAGATAGTTCCTTCAAGGTCACTTTCCCTCTCAAATGAAGAATGTAGCAGTCTTCATCCTCTCTAGTCCCATTTCCTGGGTTTTCCTGGGGAATGGAGTGATTTGGCCACATATGTTATGATGGAATTCCAAAAGAAAAATAAATATCCGTAGGCTGGAGCTTCTTAAAGTTTAATGAAAGAGTCACTGGGTTACTGGGCTTAATTTCTCTTTCATACCTGTGAAAATCAGGAGTAACAGAAGTTAAGAGAATTGCATAAGTTTCAAACCTATGTAAGTGAAAGAAGAGTTGGGCCCTTAGATTTCTTCCATGTTTGTGTTGTACTTCTGTAGTACTCACAGTACAGGAGGGTTAGGAGGGACTCAGGGTGAAGACAGTCTGTTTCCAGTGTGGAAGAAAATGTAAAAATATAAAAGAATACCCCTCAAGGTTATAAACTGTAGCATAACCACTGGATTTTGAATAAGATATACAGTTGGAACCGCAAGCAGCTCTTATTCCACTGTATCTGCTGACCTAAGCTGTTGCTGCTGCTCTCCATTTAATAGATGTGGTACTTTCTAGGGACCTCATCTTTAATATTTTAGTAGCAAAGTCATTATATTGTGCATTGTGTATTTTATTTGTGCATTAAAATATGTATTTAAAAACATTTCTTACTACAGGTAATGAGTTAACTTGCCTCCTGTTCTATGTATTGGGAACAAGAACTTGAAAGGCTGCCCATAGCAGGATGGCTTAGGAGTTTAGTTCACCAGTGATGAAGAGGGAGAACTTTTCTGTGTCATGAAGACACTTATCAGAGCCTGCCAAGAAAAAGGAAAGCCACAGTGGGAGAGAGGAGGTGACTCATCAAGCAGCTGGAATGGACCACAGCAGTTTAGGGAGCTAAATGGACATAAGGATCTGGAAAGGGTTTGTCTGCATCTGTCACCCACAAAAGAGAAATCAGAGGTTCTAGCCTACCCTCACATGCATCAAGTTATTCACACAACATCCCTCTGAGTTGTTAGCGTGTCTGATGGGCCCTGGAAGCTGTGGCGGAGCGTTGGAGGCCATGCCACAAGCCAGCCGGCACCGCCCCCCAGGTGGAGCAAACAGGCTCTGGCCTGCCCCATGCACTCACTGTGCTGAGCCAGGCAGGGGTGCCGGATTATTGCAGGGGTTTTAGGGGCTGGATCCCAGAGCCCCCCTTTTGGCAATAATCCAGCCCTGCTTGTCTGTGACCTCATCCCCACTCCATCCTGAAGCCTGCTCCTACTTAGCCTCTTACATGCCTCCCTGTTGCTTGCTCTTAAGGCGGGAAAAAAATGGGAGGGCATAGCTTCCCCAAGTGAAAGACTCACACACCATCTTCATTAATGATCTTGATGATGGAATAGACTGCGTGCTTAGTAAGTTTGCGGATGACACCAAGTTGGGGGGAATGGTAGATACTCTGGAGGGCAGGGACAGGATCCAGAGAGACTTGGACAAATTGGAACACTGGGCCGAAAGAAACCTCATGAGGTTCAACAAAGACAAGTGCAAAGTCCTGCACTTAGGACGGAAAAATCCCATGCACTGCTACAGGCTGGGGACCGATCAGCTAAGTAGCAGCGCTGTAGAAAAGGACCTGGGAGTTATGGTGGACGGGAAGATGAATATGAGCCAACAGTGTGCCCTTGTTGCCAAAAAGGCCAATGGCATATTAGGCTGCATCAGTAGGAGTATTGCCAGCAGATCGAGGGATGTGATAATTCCCCTCTATTCGACACTGGTCAGGCCGCATCTGGAGTACTGTGTCCAGTTTTGGGCTCCCCACTACAGAAAGGATGTGGACAAATTAGAAAGAGTCCAGCGGAGGGCAACAAAAATGATTAGGGGGCTGGGGCACATGACTTATGAGGAGAGACTGAAGGAACTAGGCTTATTTAGTCTACAGAAGAGAAGACTGAGGGGAGATTTGATAGCAACCTTCAACTACTTGAAGGGTTGCTCCAAAGAGGAGGGAGCTAGGCTGTTCTCGATGGTAACAGAGGACAGAACAAGGAGCAATGGTTTCAAATTACAGCTGGGGAGGTCAAGGTTGGATATTAGGAAAAACTTTCTCACTAGGAGGGTGGTGAAGCATTGGAATGGGCTATCTAGGGAGGTGGTAGAATCTTCATCTTTGGAGATTTTTAAGGCTCGGTTAGACAAAACTCTGGCTGGGATAATTTAGGGGGAGTGGTCCTGCTTTTTAGCAGGGGGTTGGACTAGATGACCTCGTGAGGTCCCTTCCAACCCTATTATTCTATGATTCTATGATTCTATCTGTGATCCAACTCCAAGGGCCTATTTCTCTCACATCTGTGGAAATCAGAAATGCCTTAGATGAAATCAGTGGAGTTACTCTGTAGTAAAACCAGGTAAATGAGAAGAGAACTGAATTCTACTAGTCAATGGAAATTCATTTCAGAAGGGGAAAGCAGATTATTTGAGTTGCCTAAGAAATACCTCTGAAAAACTGACTCGTTTATTGATGGAATATGCAAAAAGCAAAATACAGTGGTGTATAAAACAGCAAGGCAAGGCATTATTGTAAAACACTGGAAAGCTTGTAATTATTAATCAGAGTAAGGTACCACAAAAGGAAGAAGAAAGCCCTTAGAGTTGTAAGACTTGTTTTCCTTCAGCTTCAACCAGACATTTAAAAACACTAAAACATGACAAATTCCTCAAAAATGTTTCCCTGACCACAGCTCCTAGCTTGCAGACAAACACGGAGGTTATACCAGTTCCTGGAAGAAGGATTGTCATTAGCTGTTCTTAATCCTTAAACACGTCTGTATGTGTTGCTCTCTCTCTCTTTTTAGTCTCTGTATCTTTGTCCAGGAAAGCAGAATTGTCCCTTCTTGCCTCTGCTTCCTCTGTTGTGTCAACCTGAGCAGTTTACATTATGTAATCTTTGTGACAAATTATTTGTTTGCAACTGGTTGAGTTGCTATTTGGTATCTTCCTTCCTTCAAAAGTAAACTCACGATGTTAGAGACCTAAGTAATTGAATGTGAATTGTTTTGTCAGGATGTTTTAGGGAAAGGAACTGAAAAACAATAAATATTAGGAAAATACTAGCTTGTTTATTGTTTTAAAAAGTCAGATTTGATGGACATTATTTTGTACGCTACATACAACCTTTGTTACTGATTTGGCAGCGTATCTCCTCAGGACAGCACTTCAGCATGTTTATGTCCCTATGAAGTCAATGGGATAGAGTAATGTCCTGAATAGGAATAAACTTAAGCAGTGTTTTCCTGAATTGGAGCCTTTATTATTCCATTTTAGTGCAAATAACTAGACATATGCTTCTAATAGTGAAGAAATTTGGAGACAGTTTTTTGCCAAAACAAACCCACGTAAATTTCCTTTGTGTCCCTTGGCAGGAGTGGGCACCACATCAGCACTGGGAGATTTCATTCAGAGTTCATTGAGCTGGTCCTTTGGATCACTGCAGTATTGTTGTTCAGCTTCTGCTCTCTTTTCTCTGATCTAATGTAGCAGTACTCAAGTTTTTCAGTGAAGACAGTTCAACTTAACAATAAATCCACCCAACTGGGAGCAAAAATCCCCAAATGTCAAGAATCATGTGTGTGTATTTAAATCACGAAAATACAGAATCCATGAATTGTGACAATCATAACAAGTCTTAAAGTATTTGAAAAATGTTTTAATGAATTACCATTTATTAAAGACTGCTATTAGTACACAAACACCTTTACAAATAGCATAGACATAAAAACAAGTTAAAAAACAAAGATAAAGGACAAAATCTGGAGCAAAGAGGATCAGAGTTGCTAAGCAAAGAGGGATTTGGAGGAGAACAAGGAAGCTTCTTGTATGAATGTTTTAGAGATCCTTACAAACATGAGAGATGGTTTAATTACAACAAAAGATGGTTCTGAGCTGGGACACTAACTCTGAACTGCAAATCAAGATCCAGGGTGTAATCTTGTAGCTGAGGACTCACTGTAAAACGGACTGAAAAAGAAAATGGAACTAGATCTGCTGTATAAGCCCCAAAATGTCGCAGCACAGGACCATTCCTACTTATTACTTTATTGTACCAGTAGACAGAGATGCAACAGTTATTTACCAATGGAACTAAATTTAGAGCTGCTATGGATCAGTTGTTCCATATGACACAAAGTTGTATATTTTGTGTTAGCAAGTATTACGTATTTGTTTATTGGCATATTTTATTTTATATGTATTTGTGTGGAAAACAAAATACAAATGGAAAGAATGTTGGCAAGACACCTGTTGTAATAGCAATTTGAGAGCCTTTCATTTTTAGATGGTATTTTCTAACTAAAAGTAATACTAGCACTCCGGTGGAACTGCTTTCTCTCTCTCACCTTAGGGATAACTACTTCTCTCTAGCCTTTTCTTTGACCTAGGATTTTGAAGATTTGGAAGCTTGCATACATTAGCAGCCTATCAAAGTATGGACGAAACATGAAACTAATTACCCTAATGATGAGTGCAACAGCAGAAACTATGGCAGGAAGTTCCAAGTGATGTGGGAATAAGTTCATAATTACCAAAAAAGCTAAGAATAGTTTTGCTTTAATAATTTGATATGTTTGGAATAATGACTTACTGTAACAAAAATGGATAATAACCATTTAAGAAATAGATGGAATTTGATTTCAAAATGTGGAACAGCACCCTTCTGTTGCACGTCTCCAAGAAACAGCACATAGTCCTACTCCATGTCCTTTAAGATTTTGCCCACTAAGAGTGGCTGAAAATTACAATGATAATTAAAGGTCAGATCCAGTGCCTGTTGATGTCAATGGAAGCACTCCCATTAGATCAGGCCCAAAGTAAGTTGCAACATTCATTTGAAAACACGACATTACATAATTGTAAGATGAAGCCCTTTTTGTTGGCCTGATTTTGATGTATTTTAATTTAATCTTTAGTGTTGTATTATTGCTATCAAAGCCAATTGTCAAGGACAGAACTGCTGATGATCAGATAAGAAAAATAATCAAGTTCCAGGGGGGTAGACAAAATGGGATTCCACCCACGAAAGCTCATGCAATAAATGAATTTGTTAATGTATAAAAGTGCCACAGAACTCCTTCTGAGTTTTGGTTTTTCAAAAAGAGTCAGTTGTGTATTACCAGAGCTGTTTGAAAGTGGGGATGATGTTTTTAAATGTGAAAAGGTTCACCATTGTACACCAGATGAAATTGAGAGGTTTAAACTGATTTAAATGTGTACACTCAGCAGTTTGCAGAGATTTAACTGAAGCAATTTAAAAAAATCCCTTTGGCTATGTCTACACTTGTAAATTTAAGTCGACTTAGCATGTTCACACTTAAAGTCGACTTAGGGGGGAACTTATGTCGACCTAGAGCATCCACATTGGACGCCTAGGTTGACTTCTAGGGGCTAGGGGGACCTTGGGCAGGTCCACGGTGGCAGGGAGGGCACCCCTTGCTCAGTGCCAGGGGGCTCAGCCTTTGCCCCATTGTATCTAGGTACAATGGGGCAAAGGGGGACAGGGACCCTAGCAGGGCATAGGGGTAGGGTGGGCAGGGCTCCCCCCTGCCCTTTGGAGGGGCATGCCAGGCTCCCCCTGTGCCACCCCCCCTGGCAGGGAGGGTAGTGGGGTAGTCCTAAAGTCAAACTAAAAGCAGGTTTAATAAAGTTGACTTAAGGAAAATAAAGTCAACTTAATGAAAATTAAGTCGACTTAAGCATCTTGCTTAAGTTGATTTAAGGAAATTGTAGTGTAGCTGCGGATTAAATTAAGTCGATTTAAACAAGTTTAAGTAGACTTAATTTCTAAGTGTAGACACACCCTCTAAGTGGTGTAATTTCTGCAGGCAAGCACATCAGCCCACAATGTGTATAGTTTAAAACATTTGTAATGTTTTGCAGAGTAGCCTGACATTTTTCTCATGGCAGTAAGTATGTATACAATCGCTCTAGTAGGTATGTATAGAATCTCTGTGCTAGTAACAGATTATTGTTTCTGAGGAACAGTTTATGCTAAGAGTCATTTTTCAGAAAGGTAGCCCCAAAAAGGACTGGATTTACTTTTGGGGCCAAAAAGTAGATTGTATTCATGACATTATTTTTATGCACAGTGAAAAAGTTCTCTTAAAATCAACCATCCTTGGCTGCTGGAAGCCAAGGGCCATTGCTGGCATGTGAGGACCACCAGGGTGAGGAGGGTTAACAACAATCTCTCCTCTCCTCTTCAAAGTGTCTGACTCTGGGATTTTCTGCCAGGTGCTCATGCAATAAATAAATCTGTTAGTCTTTAAAAATGCCACAGGACTCTGTTTGTTTCTCTGCACTAGACTAACCCCCCCCCTGCAACTCCTCTACAAAAGAGAGGATAATTCCTCCTCTGCAAAAGTTTTGTTTTGCAAAACCAAAGGCACAAAAAGCTTGTTCCCGCCTTCCGCCAAGGACTGAAAAACACCAGTTTATTCCAGGCTAATACCACGCCCACCACCGTTGTCTCTGACTCAGCGCTGCCTTTGCCAACACAGAGATCTGCCAGCAACCAGCCAAGCCTGGGCGACTGGCACCTTTATCCGGGTCTCATGCCTCGGGGCCGTTTTCAACTCCTGCGCAAGACGAGTTCTCTGGCCGAGCCTCGCTTTTCCCGCCAGCTTCTGGCGGATCCCACCCGAGGGGGACGCCCCAGGGCGGGTCCGGCTCCGAGCACGTGGCCGCCCGGCTGCAGAGTCCAGAGGAGGGAAAGCGCCGCGGCTGCTCAGATCTGGGTTTTGTGCGCCGGGCTCGGGCACCAAATCAGCCCCGCCGCGGAGCAGGAGGGGCCGGGACACGCTCATGTGACGGCGGGCGGGGGCTGGACAGAACTGGCCCTTCCCTGCCGAGCCGGCGGCGGGGCGCGGGGGAGCCGGGCAGGGGGATGCGAAGCGGCTTGTCCCCAGGCAGCTAGATGATGGCGATCCGAGAGCTGAAAGTGTGTCTGCTCGGAGTGAGTAGCGGCCGCGGGGCTCGGCTTGGGAAGGAGGCCGAGGCGGGGCTGCCTGGCAGATCGGGCTTGCTTTGGCCCGGGCTCTGCTCGCTGTCCCCCGGGGGCCCGCGACAAAGAGAGCCGCTGGTTGGGACCCCTCGTCCTCCCCTTGGGATGTGCTCCGGGGAGGTTGTGCTAAGGAAGTGGGCAGCCGGGCAAGTTTTCCTCCCTCCCGGCTGGCCGTGGTCTCTCCTCCTCCTCTCCAGTTCCCTTCTTCACCAGGTGGGGGACTGAACTCGGGGGTTTCCTGGGACGGCACCATTTTCAGCTGGGACAAGGGCCTTCTGCCTTCCCCAAACCTAGGCACCGCTGTATCAAAAAGGATCTTGGCCCTCCCCTGCCAGCTGTTTGTTTTGGAACCAGGAGTTCTAGGGGCTGCTGCTGGCTCAGCTAACTGTGCCGCCAGTGGAAGGAAGCTGGCTGGGTGCAGAGATCGGACCAGCTAGTAACCGATCCTACTCAGCTGAAAAAGCGCTTGTGTGTGCCCCCTTGGTGAGCTGTGGTAAATTCCTTCCGACTGAAATTTTGCATACAACATACCAGCTTTCTTGGAAGGACTCCCCCTTCCCTCCCCCATGGCTGTTGAAATGAGATGCTGTTTATAGAACCGTGGGTAAACAGTCTCTCTCTCTCCCCCGCACATCTCAGAGATTATTTGAAGTGAAAGGATTTCCCTGTTTGTTGTATACCTTTTGTCTTTCACTTATCTTGTACAAGGCAAATGATCATGAGTCCGTGTTAAGTTTTGTTTCTCATGAATATCACTTTCTGGTTCCTATGCAATGGCCAAGGCAGCAAATAGTGAAGGGGGATATTTAAATCGAAACTATTATTTCCATTGAAATTTCAAAAGTGACTTAAAATTTTGCTGGAATCTGTCACCTTTGACAATGTTCCTTTAAACCACTTGATTATTCAGTCTTTAATACTTGTTATATACTATCTATCTAATCTAAATGGTTCTGGTGGGGTGCAGCAGACCACATCACAGGGCATGGGATCATCAGATATACTTTCACATCATACTCCTGGAGTGTCCTGAGAGCCACAAACTAGGATAGAGAAAGAATGCCTCTTCCACCTTAGTCTTGCTTAAATGAGTGAAACTTTTGAGAAATGGTCTGTCGTTATTACCATTCATCTACCTTGACCAATGTTAACATTTATCAAAAATCTCCCTAATGTAGGGAAGGCTTTATTGTTAACTCATGTCATCACTTGTTTCAAATACCCTAATCAAGGTTTTTTCTGATGTTTACTGTGCACTTTGTATATTTACTTCAGTGGAGTTACCAAATTTGGTCCAATGAATTCATAACAAAAGTTTTCTTCTGCATAATAGTGATTTCTTTTTGCTGCTTCTCTTTCCATTAAACAGTGTGTTCTTTTAGCATTTGAAACAATAACATGCTTAGGTTTGTGATTTAGCGCTACTTCTCCCTTCTATGAATAAAAAGAACTTTTCATCAAAATGTGCTGATGAGATGACTCTGAATATTAGTTGAACGCAGCATATAATTCAATGCTTTTGAGAGTCTGTCATAGCATTTCATGTAAGTTTTAAATACAGAATATATCGTATGTATGGATACAAAGATTTTAGATCCATATCCCAGTGAAACAGAATAACTTTATAAACTTCGATATGTACAGTGAACTATTTTTAATGAAATATAAATGAGTTCTGACTTTAACAGACACACACTGGCCAAATTCTTAAGTGTCCTGGTTTGGCCCAAAGTATTTGGCAGTAACAAACATTCTTTGCTCCCCCATAAACATCTCTGCATTCATATTTAAAATGGTATAGATGCAAAAGTAAATGCAGTTTACTCAAACTTGAGAAGTTTGTGTTAGAACAAATAGAAGCTTCTTTTTTCCCAGAAACAGCAATTCCTGTAATCTTGGTGTTTACAGAGGCAGAGACAGAAGCAGTCTTGCGAAATGACATTCCTTTTGCAGTAAATTTATTGCTATTTTGTATCCTTAAATATTAGTTCTCTGGTCTTTTTGTAGTTTTGTTTGTTCTAAGGCAAGGAAAAGAACACACACAACAGTTACATGTTCTGTGAATTCAATACTATAAAACACATTCACAAAAATCTTAGGGTAGCAGAGGAAACATTTAAGGAAACATGAAGAGCTACAGTTCACACCAGCCTAGTAGATTTTGAGAGGAAGTTTCCTCCTGAATGTTAATACATTTTAATTCTACAAACCACCTGCTGCTAATGATAGTTGTCTCTCTTGCCACGAAGGTTGGCAGTCAATTTTTCCAAGACTTCAAAAGCCTTCATCTGACAGATCCACTGACTAACTGCTGAGACAGATTTCCAGAACTGGCTAATTGAGCTTCTGCCCATGAGAGCCAGTTCCTCCATTAATCTTCTGGTCTCTTAAAAGAGCACTCTACCAGATGCCAATCCAAAATAGAGTCTTCAGCTGTAACAAAGGAAACAGTAGCTATCTTTTTAATGGTTCCTAGGACTTATTTCCAGAGTCATTACAAAATGGGCTAGGTCCAGCAGCAATGTACCCAGTAGGCCTCCAAGTAATCAGTGAAATCAGAGGTGCCTAAATCAAACAATGCAGATAAATCCTTATACTTGTAAGAAAGTGATTTCAAAGCACCGCTCAATGGCTGGAAGCTAAGGCAAGACAAATTCAGATTGGAAATGAGGCCAAAAAAAATTAACAGTGAGGATAATTAACCACTGGAACAATTTACCAAACATCACAGTGGATTCTCCATCACCAGCAATTTTAAAATCAAAATTGGAGCATCAAGCTGAATTTTGAACTTACCTCCCTTCTCCATTGGTGAAAATAGCTCTAGATTCCATTTCTCAGTCAGACTACATTGGACTAGCATAGCCTATCCCAAACTAGTTCTCATTACAGCGCACAAACCTGAGCAGCGCAAAGAGCCTGGAATCTCCCCTGCTGACAATTCCCTAATAGAAAGGGTCTTTCAGCTGGAGTAAAGCTGGCAAAACGAGTTCCTGCACAACCCATGGCATTTCTATCCCAGTGTAGGGGATATGTGTTGTGGTTGACAGCAGACCCTCTCACCATTTTCAGCTGACAATTAGAGAGCTATTGTGAGCTAGAGCAGCATTCCCTGGGGAACTGGGGGGGATTGGAGCCACTGCATGAGAAATGGAGAGCTGTAACTGGCTCCTTCCGTGCCTTACTTCGTCTGCACTGAGCACATCTTGGCACAGGAGGGAATCTGGTCCAGCGTTCGTCCTCTGAATGTACTGACAGATTTAGAGATCCAGGCTATATTTCACCATTTACCTCTCAAAAGTAAATAGTTCACTGTTTTTTGAAATGTGAGTGCAGAAGGGAAAGGCTTGATTTCTTGTAGTCTCCACTTCAAGAAGTGAGGGAAGCACAGGACAATAAGGCAACTCTTTAAGAGTAAGAAACTTCCCTTCTTTTACGAGGTGGAGTTTATAACCTTTAGGCAACATTTTAAGACTACAGGTTACTTGAGGATGGGCCACTGTGTTGTGCCAAATGGACTGAGATAATGTGAGATGTAAACAAAAGAGTGATGAAAGGGAACCTCAGGGCAAATCTGTCCTAATCTAGCCCAGATTTATACATGGGCTAATTTTAGAATTAGGCCCTGAGCTGTGTGTATCCTTCATTGCTGTATATCGAGGCCAGAAGGGACCATTATAATTATCTAATCTGATCTCCTGTATAGCACAGGCCATAAACTTGTCAAAATAATTCCTGGAGCGTATCTTTCAGAAAAACATCCAATCTTGATTTTAAAATTGCTCGTGATGGAGAATCCACTGTGATGTTTGATAAATTGTTCCAGTGGTTAATTATCCTCACTGTTGATTTTTTTTTTTTTGGCCTCATTTCCAATCTGAATTTGTCTTGCCTTAGCTTCCAGCCATTGAGTGGTGCTTTGTTACTCATGATTCAGTGAGAAGTAATTGGAGGGGAAGCTTGCCGGTGGGCTGTCAAAAACATTGCACCTCACTACTGTTGTGAGGCATTGAGCAGCCAGCTGTTAATTACACTGTTTTCTTGAAGATAGAACTTTTGGGGACATTTCAGTGGGAGTTCCTGCCCCTGCGGTTGCTTTCTTCTGAGAAGAGCTCGTACAGCTAATAAACTGCTACTCCTGGGTAGCAATAAGATGAATAGTGTAAAAGAGACTCAGCACTCATCTTTTTCATTCATTAGTTTGCATTTAAGCATGTATCCTGTGTTCATGCCCTGTCTTTAACTCTATAGGCACTTCATGCTCATTTCCTCTTATGTTGCACTGGTGGGGCTTCAAGGCATTGCTTATTAATTTGCATCTGCTGTGACCTATTTGCTCTTTTGCTTTCTTTTATTTACCAAATGTTTATCTCTTATGTTTTATTTTATGTCATGTGTTGCAGGTACTGTACATGTGTATCAATTCATAGTGTATACACAATACTCAATTTATATTAGTAAACACATTTTATGTCTTGTTTTATTTTATGTCATGTGTTGCAGGTACTCTACACATATATCAATTTATAATGTAAACACATGCAGACTATAGAAAAGTAGCCAGAATTCTTTGTTAATTTAGGTAACCTGGAACCTGCTGTTAATTTTAGTAAGGATAAAATCTCTCTGGCATTCCTGAGAGTAACTAAGGGAGAAATGAGGGCTTGAACTGAAACAGGATGTAGACCAGTTTTCTGTAGCAAAATCTTTCTGTAAAAACTTGGAATATTAAATGTACCTTTTAATATAGCCATTCCATTAGAAATATCTCTCTGAAAATCCTTTGTTATATATTAGATTTAAAAAAACAAAACAGAACATATTAACTCCGACTTGCCAAGAGAAACCGTTTTTAAGTTGTGCAGTGGTAACTCAATTGTGCTAGGCATTGTACAAATAATGAAATAAGACTCCTTGTCTGAAAGAGTGTAAAATCTGTGGACCCAATCCTGCAATTGGATTTATGCAGGTGTATCTTGATGCTGACATGGGGTCCCATCGAAGTCAATGGGGTTCCACAAGGCTGCAGGGGTCCATCTGCACATAATCAAGTGGAGCTTTGCTGTGCAAAAAGGAGCAAAAATGTAATAGATGGGTGCAGAAGACAAGGGTGGCAGTGAAAGGATTGCAAATTGTCTACTAGCTAAATGTAGCTTTCATAAATTTTATTTACTTATTTACTGAATAGCAAGATGAGTGTACAAGAGAAACTGAATCAGAGTTTCTTTTTCAGTCAGTGAATCATCACTACCTTTTGTTCACTCATCTTCTTATTAAAATGAATTAAAAAAATAATATGAAGGCTACACTTCCCTTCTTCACCATTCAAAATGCAGAGCCACCAGAACACTGAAATTCTAGGGGAAACCCCAATCCAACCACAGCAGCCTACAAAAATAAGTTAGGTATTGATTGAAAAATTTAATTTTTCTTTTGTTTTAGTAAACAAATATAAGTTTAGGAGTGTGTTAGCTTTTTCTCCTTTATAGGCCTGCTGAGATAGTTTTATGAATGGTTAGGTTCATTTTCATGATCATGAAGTGTTAGATATTGAATAACGGGTCTGCTACGTCCATAATGCTTCAGAATCTTGAATTTTCTTCTGACCATGTCTTAAATGCTTTTCTGAGCAGCTCTCAACTATTTTTATAATTATTCACTTCTTCCCAAAGTTTGTGGAAGAATTGTTTGGTAAAATAACTCGATTACATTCTGACCTAAAAACATCCATCTAGGAAAAAAATGGAGACAGAGGCCAAATTCTGCTTTCAGTTCCACTTGTGCAACTTGACTGAAGACACAAGGCGTTGATCTACTAAACCTATGTCAATCTAACTGTGTTGCCCAGAGGTGTGAAATAGCCACACTTCAGTCCTGAGCAGTGCAGTTATACCGACCTAACTCCTGGAGTAGACCGTGCTGTGTCGAGTGAAGGGTTTCTCCCATTGACAGAGCTCCTGCCTCTCAGGGAAGTGGAGTGCCTGTGCCAGTGGGAGAAGCCCTTCCTTTGTGGACAGCATCTTCGCTAAGTACAACCCTAAGTATGTGCTTGAGTGTTTGAAAAGCCAGACCTACATGACCACGCTGCTTAGATTCCATTTTAAGAAGATAGCATCCTCATTAAGCACTGTAAGGGTAGACAAGGTCTAGATTTGCATAAGCATAACAGTAAGCAGAATTTGGCCCACAAGATTTTTCACTAATTAAAAAGATTTTGAATTAGAAAGTTCTTGTTACTAGTAACGAGACTAGAAAAGAAACTCTGTTGTGCAGCAGTTTATTTACAGAACTGTGTGATGCCCCCTGTTTAACGTGCATTTTTGAGCTGCCCGTTATATTTGTTTCTCAGCCGCTGGCCTGCCCTCCCCTGTGTTGGGATTATAATCAATAAATCATGTGCTAGTTGTGATTGTCCTGAATGTCCAGTCATATTACTACATTTTCATTTCCAGAATATTGGAAAGTGCATGTATGTTTTTGCTGTTGTACCTTTCCATCTTCTCCAGATCTGTTATTCTTCTTTCATAGTAATTCAGAGACAATTAAATTCCATCTTTCCACCAAAGTCGGAATTGGAATCAATAATAAACTCTATTTTCTAGACACCACTTATATGTCATCTATGACTTTGTTAAGGAAACTCATGTGCTCAGGCAAATTTAATGGAGAGCAAACTGAAGAAGTCATCCCGTAAAATCTCTTGACCATTATGTCAGAAGGTCATCGCATGACTGACTTTGAAAAATGAAAGCCACTCTTCATGTTCACAGATCAAGAGCTTGGAGTTGTTTGATTTAGCCTTTAAGAAAAGGAAACTAGCTTTTTTTCCCCACTAAGGACTTATCCTTATCTTTGGAAAAAGACCTGTCCATTAGTTCTGGTTTAATTCTTGTCTTAAAACATAGTTGAATGTTTTTTTGGAGGGATGGTGCGGAGGAAAAAGAGCTATAAAAGGCAGCTTACAGAGAAAGAGCAGAACTCTAAAAGACATGGGTAACATTAAACAGAACATCCTTCATTGGTAGGGTGTTGTGTGTTGTTTTTTCCTCTTTAAAATGGACTCTAAGCAGTGTTGTATTAAAGGTCCAACTTTTCAAATTTCTCATCAATGCTTGAATACATGGAAACTCAGATATGTGCAGGTAAATCTGAATTTGTGCAAACTTATTAGAATGTGCATGTGCAAAGCAAGGGTTGCATGGGTGCTGTGGATCTAGAACATAGACAGGTTGGGTATGCACACACTTGTGCATATGCATGCAACCCTTGTTTTGCACATACACATTCAAGCACAAATTTGGGGTTTTTATGTCACATTGAAGTTTTACATGTGTGCAGGTCCTGAGGTACACATGAATGGTTCAAATCAGGACTTTTATGGCCACAGTATTTAGATATCGTTTTTCCTCCTTTAAAATTTTATCAATGAATGGGTGTACATTTAAAGTTGTATTTACCTTTTGATCAAACTTCCACATTCACTGCACAAAGGAGTGAAAACTCTTTTACATGTTAATGAAAATTTCTTCCAGCAATCTGTGCCTACTGTTATTAGTGATTGCATGATAAGATACTTTTTGCAGTGTATGCAATAGATGTGTTTTGGCTTCTTAGCCAGTGACAATGGCACACCCCACTGGAATTAGGTATGTTCATTCTGAACCAATAATGGGGAAAAAGAAGTTAGTTTAATTTTTATGGTAAAAAAAAGGATTGTTTAATCAGAAATGAAGTGTGCCTTTAATAGTATGGAGGGAACATTCTGCTATGGGATTCCCAGCAGGAATTTGTCTGACCACCCAGAGATCCCCTTATGACAACCTGGCAGTTGACACTAAAGTGGCAGCTCTCCCATAGTTAAAACATGCATTGTGCGCTCCTGTCCTGCTGGCCAGTGTTATGGAGGTGAGTGGACATAGGTCTTCCTTATATGGATTCTGGGCAGCGCTCACAGGAAGCTCCACTCTCCAACCGCATTGTGATTGGCTCCTGAGTAGTTATGCAATGGATGGGCAAAGCTTGTTGTGTGCTCCGTTTCTCTTATCACATACATCTGAATCCACTATCTGGTTGTTAACACATAGTCAGACATACTGCTAATGAACTCATTCACTGCATGGTAATGATTTTGTCAGAGAAGTTGACTATCTTATGATTTCTGACTCCTTTACATTGAAGATGAGGGAAACTACAAATGATTTAGTTACTAAATATGTTTCAGGTACCACATGGCGGGAAACAACACAAGAGGACTCTAGGTTTCTAAAACTAAACTGGCTCTTTATTAAGAAAACTATCTACAGAGATGCAACAACTTCAGCTAGCATACCAGCCACACACACAAAAACAGAACCCTCTTCCAGACTTCTCCCTTCTGCAACCTGTGCTCTTCCCTCCAGGTTCCATGAAGTTGCTCCAAAGAATACTGCATGTTCTGGGAGAGTATTGCATGCAGAGTTGCTCTGATCAGTCATTGATGATGACTGTATAAGCTTTACATAAATGGGCAGAGAGTGGTCATGAAGGAGGCACTACAATAACCGTTAGTGCTTTAATCACTTGGGAATGACCTGGTCCCCCCAAATAGGGCTTATTTTGGAAATTTCGTTATGACCATTCCCGTTAATTTAATATTTCACTCATTTCAATTGGTATTGTTCTCTCTGTTCTGTGACATGCCAGTAAATATATTATTTCAGAGGATTTGGGTTTTGTCTGGTGAAGCTTGGCATTCGAAAGAAAGTGAAATGCCCTCTTGAGAAAGTGTCTGCATAGTTCAAGGGTTTGGTGAAGGAGGGAGACTTGTCTGGATTGGTGCCTTCAGAATGTGCCCAAATGTTCCAGTGAGTGTGAAGGAGAAACAGATGACTCAAAGATACAAGGGACAAGTGGACTTAGTAGGTGAGACTCCAGCCCCGACAAAGTGTTGTGCAATGGAGAACCAGGCCGTGGTGTCTTAAAACTAGGTAGAAGTGAGAAAAAGCTGTCCAAACTATGTTTAATAACAGTGAACTGGGGTAGTTCTTTCTTTCTCTCTTACCACTCACTTTCTTTGGCTAATCAGTGATGTTCTAAAACTTGAGAGGATATTTTAAATCTGCTTTAAAGTTCAGTAAATGGCAGTTATACAGATTAGGACACGTAATCTGCATGTTAAAAGCTAGAACAAGCACTAGTTTACAGTGGGTTCTGCCCATGTAAATCTTGGAGTAGGGCTTCAGTTGTGGAAAGTGCCTCACAGGACAGAACAGTGAAGGAAAAGTGGCTGTAGTGGCCTCTCTCAGAGTCAGGGTCACAGGGTCCAAATCCCAAGGGAACAGCTGTTTCAATGCATAGCCTCTGTCAACAGCCCCTATGTAAATTGAAGATGGCTTCCCTTGCAGAAACTTCAAGAAAAGGCAAGCAATGGCCTACAGCCTGTACTTATTCCAGCACAGGAGAGTTTGCTGATGCACAGGAAGGTGTAAAATATGCTCCAATATGCCAGCGTCAGTGAATATGCTTATTGCAGTGGTTTTCAAACTTTTTTTCTTGGGACCAGTTGAAAAAAATCATTTATGCCCGCAACCCAACAATTACATCTTTGAGCAATGCATTCCAGTCTTTTGGCGGCAGCAGAAGGGGGTGCCACGACCCAGTACCTGAGGCTCTGCAACCCAGTACTGGATCCTGACCGTAAATTTGAAAATCACTGGCTTATTGGATTAGTCATTAAATTGTTGAATGAAATTGTTTTAGAAGGTCAGTTCAGAGTACAATCATCTTCCCCATGTCATGTAAAGTCATTTACCCCTCATGGTGATTGCACCAATGATTCTGTTCTCTGTGTCATGTACCTTTCAATTTAAGAACTCTGCCTCACTTTCTGCGAGTGGGGTGGGCTGTGAGAAGATTTGATATGGAGGAGCTTGCTGAGTGAAACATACAAACTATTCTCCTTTCCCTCTCATGGAGATTTTATATTGATTATTTATCTGTTGTTTTCCTGAATCTAAAATAAACGATCTAGGTAGAGGGAGAAATTCCCCCCTCCCCCCCATCAATGTACTGTCAGTACATGTTTTGCATATTGAGCATGGCACATATAACTGCATTAAATCTTTCTCAAGTTAAAAATTAGACTTTATTCAGTCAAAAGAATGAAGTCGATCCTCTCCTTTTAACCACAATGCTGAATTGCAAATACAAGAAGTCAGGTTCTTCTTCAGCAAAAACAATAAAACACCAACAGTAGTTATAAATCTCAGCCATATCCCTGCTCTGCATTATAACGGGCTTGAGAGGGTACCAAGTTTAACAAGAATTGTTAAATTCAGTTTTTTATAGCCTAGAAAGTGCCTTAGAGCTCGTCTACATGGACATTTTAGTTTGTAGCAAGTTCAGGTGTAAATCTATTCTTCATTAGGCCGCCACACACTAGGTGTGCCTGTGATACTTCTGACCTGCACTAAATGCTCCTTAGCACCCTTTGATCTATCACACTTTGAAACAAGACTGGATTAAAGCACCCTAAAGAACTGTTAGTGCATGTCAACAGTGTCCACACAGACATGGCAGACTACACTCCAGCTTGTTGTGAATGTAATGTTAGTGCAGACACGCCCTAGAGGAGAAAGTAAAATCAAGCTTGCTGGAACACTTAATCATATTAGTTTAGCAAATATATGTCGGATGACAGGGCTCCTATACATACCTAATCCTTAGATATATATTAAAGGGAGTTTAGCAGAAATTACCATTTTATGTATAATTCAGATCCTACAATGTGTATGCATTTTGAATAATGAATATTTTCCACTCCTGTAGCACTTTTCACCCACAGATCAAAAAGTCGTTGAACACTCTGGGGGTAAGAGGACCACAAAAAGTGGAAAAGGGAGCCCATTTAATATCACAGATGGAAAATTATTCAAATATCAAGAAATAATTCCAAAGAGTGAGGTTTTACTAACATATCTTAGAATATCAATTGCCAAATCTCCTTGGATTTAGGCTGGGCAAATTAAATCATTGCCTTTAATGGTCAGCCAGACAGGTAAGAACATTATTCCCATGAGCCCAACTGTAAGGTTAAGTATGTTTTACATCCTCTCTATGATAGCCTCATTTGGAAAAAGTAAAAGACCCAAATCCTATGGCATAATTAGACAAACCCCCACATTAGGCCAAGGCAAACTGGGGTGTCCCTAAGAGCACTCCAATGCCACATGGCAAGGGTCTCCCTGGTACATAACAGTAAATATCAGCTGGCCTGACAGCTCAATAGACCTCACGAACTGTTATGAAATTTATGTAAAAGGGATCCTGTAAAATATAATTTGAAAACTAACAACACCTTGGTCATTAATATTACTGAAATGTCTGTAACAATGCTGTATGTGAAATTATAGATCCTCCTGGTTAGGAAGCAAAATAAGTTTTTTCCAGACAAAGCCAAACAGCTCTTCAGCTCAACTATAAATCGAGGCAGGTGTGATCAAGGATAGGGACAATGGGCAATTCATTTGCATTGGGGTTTGCAGGAAGATTATTTGCATTGTAAGATCACACAAGATTGCAAAATTAACATGGTGTCATCTCCCTGGTGGACAAAGAAAGCCGAGCCCCAGGAAGGCTACCTAACTTTGAAGACAAAGATAAATTTTAGGGACAATAAAGAACTGCTGAAAGACTCCAGGGGATCCATCCCTGAGAGAACAAAGAAGCCAGCACTTTATAACTATGAAAGATGTGTCCTACTGCTGTAACAGGTTGGAGAATGCTGGCAATTTGACATAAAAAACTATGATAGGCAAAAGCAGTTTCTGGCTAGAATTAAATTTTAGAGTCTAGAAAGTGTATTATTTTGGTTTTATTTGTAATCATTTAATATATCTTTCACTCTTGTTTGAAACCACTTACGTTTATTAATAAAGAACATAGACCTATTCTTAGTTTTACTACAAACAATCGTAAGTGCTGTGTATTAGGGTGGAGCCTATAAACCCAGATGAGCCAACAAGCGATTGTGTCCTGTGTCTTCGTGGGCTTTCCAACCATTCATGAATTTACAAGCAGTCAGTTAAAAAGAAAAAAAAAAAGTACAATTTCAACATTGTCCATAAATAAATGACAAGGTCCATGAAACTCGGTAGAAATAAAACATTCTGTATTTTGACATTGATTGTCATCATTCAGAATCACTTCTCATATCATAAAACTACACTGACCATGACTTTATCCATTTCCTGTTTTCTATTATTGCACACGCCAAAGAACCTGACTGATCGATTAACTGCAGGTAAAACAATTGCATAATTCCAAATTCCTGTGTATAAAATACCATGAGTTAGTAGACCCTTTTGTGAGCTTGTTGTATTGTTGATGGTATTTTTAGTGATGTCAGTCAAAGTTTACTGTGTCCATAAAAAGAAACAAAAACCAACTTCAGATCTTCATTTAAGAAAAAACTAAAATATAAGGTTAGCAACCTTGCAGTTCTATGGAGACAGCAAAGTTGGCATTACCTCTGTGAGTGCCCACTAGCAGGGTCTGGATTCTTCTGGGGTGACTCAGGACTGGAAGGGTTGTTGGGTTCATCTTGCAAGGAATAACTAGGCTGGTGAAAGCTCAGGGTGAGCCTGTTGTGCTATGAATATGTTGCCAGTGTCAGGGCTTTGAGCCAAAGCTGCACAGTCTAAAGGCATCCAGAGTTACACAGCATGTGGGGGCAAAATCGGTTTTGGATTGAGGTGAACTCCCAAAGCATCACAGGGGTTAATGGCTCCTGTAGACAGGAGATGACCCTGGCACCACCTTCCAAAAGCAGCAAGCAATATGAAGCTGAGTGGGGAGGATGCTCCAACTGGAGGGAACAAAAGGAGGAAGCAAGGGCTGCCCTGACAGAAGGCCCATGGGTATAAAGCAGTAAAGACCTAAGGGATGGACTACGTCAGTCCTGAGCTTGGAGGAGCCAAACATGGGGAGAGTGCTTGATTTGGACTTTGTCTTACTGTTCATTTGTTTGTTAAGGTAGTCGAACCCCAGGTTTGGTTAGAGCTTTGACCCTAATAAGGCATGTGGGCTGTGTCTAAGATCTGTCCAATTCAGCCCAGAAGATGGCAGCCAGTGTAACCTACCTCAGGTGTGAGAGGCCACACAACAAAGCCCTACCTGGGTCCTGAGTAGTGCTGCACTCCTCCGTGTGTGCTGCTGGACTTCTGGGGGCACATCCCCTGGTTCTATCGTGCTTCAGGAAATTAAGCCGCTTCATGACTCTTTCCCAGTGTACCTGAACGCAGGCAGAATTGTGGCAAGGCTTGGAAGGCTATCAGTACTCAAGTGACATAGCAGGTTTCCTCTCTCCAAAATGGATGAAAGTGGAACCTATATTCTAACCCACACCCCCACCTGGGCTACCTAACCCAGGGTGAAAGCACCACTTCATTCAGGTAAGAGGGTTCTGTGTGTGGATAAAAGGGCGGTTAGGGGCAAACCTGAGTAGGAGCACAGTCTAACTCTGAAGGGAAGACATACCCTATATGAGCAGATGAAACCTGCCTCATAAGGGACGCATTGCTCAACCTTTTCAGCCTTATTGGAATTTGAAAATGTTTGTAGCTCTCTTACTTATAGTAAATGCATCGATTAGAACATTGCTAAGCCTACATAATTTATTTGTGGATGTGTTTTGGGAGTTTGACAGAGAATACTTGACCAGCAAACATGGGAAGAGGGGGAGCAAGATTTTCTATGCTTTAGATTGTAATAGAACTTTCAATACCTCATGACCCACACCATTGTTGCAATCCCATCCAATGAGGAAAAACTGGTTTAAACAATAAAAATATCAAATATTTAACTAAACTCTTAGGATCTTGGTTTCATTTTCGGCACTGGTGGATTGGGTCATACAGGGAGAGAACGGATGTAGAATCTATGGCTCCAGCAACATGCAACAGTCAGAATCACAGGTATCATGTAGCAAGAAGTTAAATATTAAACTTTATTAAGAAGGCACTAAAGCCACCATTCACAGAAGTTCAGCCAAATGAGGATTTTTAAGGTACTTTTCTTATCAAGTTCTATTTTGATATTATTTCATCTGCTAATTAGCACATAAAATGTTACCAAACACCAAACTGTTAGAGTCCCACAAGAGTTACCAATCAATTTGTTTTTACCACTATTTTCATCTGAGCTTGTTAACAATTTGAGAGTTATTATTATTATTATAGAGAACACCTCCCCATTGTGGGAATTATAAAACTAGTTGCCAGAAGCCACTAAGGTTCTATGTCTTAAAAGGATACTGTGGATTTTCAAGATTTCCATTCTAATAGCACAGAGGTGCTAATTTTAGACCCATTCAGCCCTCAGCCTTTCTTCAGAAGTTGTATTATAATGAAAGACGGTATACTGGGCTATCTGGACCATAGATCTTACCCAGTGTAGACATTTTTATGTTCTCAATAACACTGTTTTAAATTGGGAATATTGGAAGTGTTTATGCATGCCAAGTGAAGGTCTTTATTTTATATAGCCTCAGCTGTCCAGAGAAGAAAATATAGAAATTTTTGCATGAAATGTTCTTCTGTTTTTTTCTCAAAGCTGTTATCTTTGATATGAACCATTTGTGATGTACCAGAGCACAGTTTCAGTATGTGGCTTGGTAGAGGTAGGGTGCTGAATATGCCTGCAGGGAATCTGGGAATTAGGAAAGAAGGGGAGAACCTGTCCAGAAAAAACTGATTTCCCGTCATTGAGGTGCTTGCTTTGTCTGATCTAGTCTCAGTCCAGGTAAAGTAAGATTAAATCTGTGTTCTCTCTCCATTGCTTTGTCTCCAGAGCCACCTAAACAGGAAAGCTTCATCCTCTAGGCCCTGGGAAAACAGAAGAATTGTATGACCAAGTTTCCTTTCTCCTGTAGGTTAGTGGGAGTGGGAGGAGAGAAGAGAAACCTTTGGAGTCTTCGTAGGGACCAGGAGAGAAGAAATGAAAGCTGTGGTACTCCACAGCTAAGCAACTTTCCCACAGTGGTTTGAGTTGGGTGGCAGGAAATTGGATGTGATGGTAACATAAGCAGAAAATGAGAAAAAAATGACGGGAAAGAGAAAAAGATTATTGGAGACAGAATGTGAAGGGGAAGCATGGGGGAACTGTGGGATTATGTGAGGAAGAGTAGAAAAAGAAGGGGGGGGGGGAGAGAAATGTAGAGAAAGATTAAGAGTCTGGAGGGAAAGTATGAGAGAATAGAAGGAAAGAAAAGGAAAAACATCACAAGGTGAAGTGTCAAGCATAGAACAGAGAGGAATATTAAGGAAAAATAGGACAAACTGAATAAACAAAGACACATCGAGATACACATTAGAAGGAAAGAAGAAAATGAGTTGAAACAAGGATAAAGGGAAAAGAAGAACAAAATTAAGGGAGACGGACAGTTAACTTTATTGTATTGAACTTTAAAAAACTTTTCAGTAATTAAACATTCAGACACGTTTATATTTCCTTTATATTGAAATAAAATTGGGCTGTTTCTTTTGAGCAGCTGAGAACATGTTGTCACAGGGCTCTGCAGAACACATAGATTTGATACAGAAAGAAGAATTCTGGGAGAAGGTGATGGGGCCCCTTGAGATGCTGTCTGGGATACTCATGCCTGCCAGTCCCTCCTTTGCTTGTGGAAAGCAAGAACGTTGGCTTTGATCCTGGAAGGATCCTTGTCCCACTCCAAGAAAGCACTTCAGTCATGTGGGCAGTGCCATTGGCTTTACTGGTTTGTGGGATCAGGCCAGAGTGCTCAGCACATTGCAGGATTGAGCCCAATCTGCTTTGGAGTGAGAACCAGTCCACTTTTTGTTCTAGTATGGTCAGATGTGTCTTTTGAGCTGAGATTCCCAGGTGTACTAAACTAAATGTCTTGGCATGCCATTTGAAATGAAAGCCCAGTGTGCTTAATATGAGCTCTGCAAGGTCTTTTTTACTTTTCACCTTTAGTTCAGAATATCTAATCTTTGTTCTGTGAATTAAATATTCAGTTTCCCAACATTTGATTATTTTTGTGATGGTTGTTTTGAGGGCATGTCTCTTTCTCTCTCTCTCTGGATTTCCCCTTAAATTCAGAGTTCTGTTTCACTGCGAGACCAATTCTGCAAGGTGATAAACTCCCTCCTTTCCTACTGAAGTCAACAAGGAGTTCAGAGCATGAAATTATACATGAATTTTGTTATAATTACTGCACATAATCATTCCTACCCCTGGAGCCTAAGAAAAAGGCAAGCTTAGCCATGTGTCTGTCTGGAAGGATAATGAGTCCAGGCTCTAGCAGACCAAATGAGGTGGAGCAATTGAGGAACCTTCACAGAGTGTGCTCTACCAGCAGCTTCTTCCCATTTCAGCAGCAGCAAGGGACTCTAGCTTAAGTGCCTCCATTGATTGTATTTGTTGGTGTTTTTCCATTATAGACTCTTGATTTCAGGGATCTATAGATCAGCTAAAAATAAGTCACTCTGGGTTTTATATTAGCCATTCAAGTCTCAGCCCAAGAGCTAATTTGTTTTCAGAAAATAGAACAAAATTATCTATATTTCTACTGCATACAGCTTGTTTCTTATGATTCATATATATGTAGTAATATGGGGCTTGTGGCATAAAACCATGAACCAAATTCTCAGACCCTGTTCTATCCTCTTGGTGCTTCCAGAGCAGCACAAGGGGACTGAACTCTGGGTGCATTTGGTCAGATGAGAATTCCTTCAGTACAGGAAAATATTTCTCTAGTGTAAAGCTGGCAGAGCCAACTTCAGAAATATGCTTAGCAAAGAGGATCAGAGGAAGGGAGGGAATCTGATGCAGGGAAATCTGATGCTTTTCTTTCTGGCAGTTTTCAACTGGTGTATGGTCCCTTATGGCTGCAGATATATCTGCACTTGGAGCTAGGGGTGTGATTCCCAGTTTGGATGGATGTTCGTGCAATAGCTCTCACTGAGCTAGCATACTAAAAAAAGTGGCATCATGGTAGCATAGGGCATAGCTCAGGCGAGCCACCCGAGTACATACTTGGGGTCTGGGTGGGTTTGTAGTTAGCCTCAGTTTGTGGTTACTGCTGCCTGTTCTATTGCAGATACCCTATTCCACCTTGATGCCTTCTCCTCCCCCCTCCCCCCCCCGACACCTGTATGCCTTGGTGAAGAAAAGAATCTGGTTTTTCATTTTCAAATAGCAATTATACAAATTTTCTCCTTTTGTTTAATATCGGTGCCCATTTTTCAAAAGTTGCACTTACAAAATGTGCATGGATTTTACTGCATAAAACCCACTTTTCTCTTTGAAGCATGAACAATGTCTTCATATGTTTCTGTACAGAGCATAGTCAATTGGGCTTTGATCCTAACGGTGGCCTCTGGGCATTATCTGATATAAATATTAAATAATAATATATACACATAGATTAAGTAATTGCATGTAAAAACCCTTGATTTGCCTAAGCTCATATCACTTTTCATGCACTAAAGCTGTTTTGTGCACAGAGCATGTGTTTATTCAAAATTTTTATTTAGAAGGTGAAACTTAGGAGCCCATGTCCTAAAAACTTGGCCCAAGATTATGAGATTTGACACTCAAGGAGTAAAGTGTTGCATCTAAGAGAACTCTTGTCGGTCTGCAAGTTGGGACAAAAATTCTCATTGTTATAAAGCTATTTGAAAAAGATCAGCTTTTTAATCAACCTTGTCAGAGGTCTCCAGACTCTCTTTTACATCTCTAAAAGTGGCTCAAAACCCAGAGGGCCAGCCAGCTCGCCAAGAATCTCAGTTTGGGCTGGGTTAAAAGGTTTCAACTACCCACGAAACTCTGTTTTCTTCTATCACACACACAAGGCTAAGCACTTTTCCTCTGCAATAGCTCCAACCCACACTGGCTCAGGAAATAAGAAACAGGAGCTAGTAAATAATGCCAGGTGTTCTTTGTGTAACCTTGTTAAATCACAAAACCAGGTCATAGATAGAATTACTAAAATTCTGCTCTTTGTTTTCAACTTAAAACCCTCTAGTTCTCTTGCAGATACGGTTGTTGCACTGAATTTGCAGTATGTGTGTGGGTAGCTGGGAAGGGAAATGCATAATAAAAAGTTCCAGCAAATTAGCTGGAAATAAGATATGCAATAGTTTGTAAATTATTATTGATTGCAGACTGTTGTCTACAAAGTCCACATACACAGCTTAGCAAAGCAATTTGGTTAACTGTCATTTTCTACAGCGCAGTGCAGAGATCAAAGAAATATAAATACATGAGTTGTATTAATTGCTTTCTTGGTGCATTCCAAAGGAGTTAAATCTACAGACTAGCTGCAATGCTACATTGGGCTTTTTTTTAAACATCCATTTTTTTACATTGCTGCTGCTTTTGAGAAATTTTGAAGAAGTTTGTTGAGGTAGTGAGAGGACCAGTCCATAGGCTTTGTCTCCTCAATCTATCACATGTGGAAGGCTTTGAAATGGCCTTGCAGATGGAGCTGATCAGAAATGTTCCGATGAAATGAGAGTCATTGTAAAAGACAAATCTGTCAAGCCTAGAATTTCTCACAAAAGCAAATAAGGTTTGATGAACTTTTGCCAAATCACAGACAGGTTTCTTACTGGTTTCCCGTCAGCTTACTTGTTGGGCTCTAGAGCAGTCCCACCATGCTGGGCTGGGAGCGCTAGTGCTTCAAAGCTCTCTGCAGCAGAGCCTGGCACCCATAGCTCTGACTGAGGTTTGGCTTCTTAGCTGGAACCTATAAAACACCAACTCAAACCATGACTCTCAGGGTTTAGGGCCCCAGCACAGCGCTTCCAATGAATGATGTCATTTTCAGCAAGCAGGAAGCATATTTTGTTTTGGTAACAGAAACTCGTGAGGAAGTGGGATTTTCTCCCACGAAAGCTCATGCAATAAATAAATGCGTTAGTCTTTAAAAGTGCCACAGGACTCCTTGTTTGTTTTGCTGACCTAGACTAACATAGCTACCCCTTTGGATCTTGCCAAAATTTTTTGGAATCTCCTGATTTGAAAGAAATTTAGAAATTACAATGGAGCTATGACAGGTCTTGCCAGTTGAGGCATGCAGCTTCTGTGGCGAGTAGCTTCTATTTCTCTATAAGCACATGGGGTGTGATATGGTAAGTCAAAAAGTCACCCATTACTTTGGAGTTAAAGCACAGTGACAGTCTCCTTGGATTAAGAAATAGAGTTGAGCTGGAAATAGTTTTTCTGTTCCACTAAGCTTTTTGAGATTTTGGGATTTGTCTTCTACCTCAGGAGGGAACTAAGAGCTTTTGAAGTTTTTTGTGGAAAAAATGAGACTAGCCAATAACATGGTGGTCTGAACCCTCTCCTGACATGTTGGAGATTCAAGTTCAAGTCTCTGATCTGCCTGATTTGGACCAGGGACTTGAAGTTGTCTTTCATATCTCATATGAACATTCTAACTACCAGCTGTCACAGGAAGCACATCTTTACACCCCTGGTTTATGAACTATTTGATTTTTTGGTTCACTTTTGCACTGTGATTGTATGATTTGATACCAGTTGTACTATGCAAGGTTCCTCTATGAATGCTCATAACCTATTCTACAGGATTACTGTGGTATCATGTTTTCTCCAGCATCATGTATGTGTACAGGGATGAAGCATGGTACATAGCACTGAGCCTCAGAAATACCTTTCTAGTGTAGAGGCTGGAGCATTACATGACAAAGGGAATGCAAATACCTCCCTGGCTTAGGTAGATGTGAAGAGAATCATACAGCAGCACTGAAAGGGAGTAGTCGAGGGGGTTTGGAAACAGAGAAACACTTTGAATGGCTGGAGGCTTTTTGGCCTGGGAAACTCCTTGAAACATCTACAAGAAGAATTGGGCCCTGCCTTGGAAGAGGCAGAGAGGGCTGCAAACCATCACAGTCGGATTTGTGTGAGATGAGCATAATTGTAGTAGGGTAGTTGAGTATCATGCGTGTTACAACTTTTCTTTCACTTGTGGAAACTCCTGACTCATTTATATTATGATTCTACATTGATTTGCTGTACACTCACTTAAAATCATATACTGATCAATAAACTAGTAGTTGTTTTATCTAAAACTGTGTGGACTTTAGAGGGTGTGAGTGAGGGAGGCTGGGCAATCCATTTCAGTGTTAAGTGGACGAACTTGAGACCATGGTGATTGGGAGTGAGTCCCAATCCCTGTAGGATAAAAGTTCCCACGGTGGTATCTGGGGCTGGGGGTGCTCACTGAGGGACCATCCCCCATGTGGCTGGAGCAAGCACGCTCATTGCCTGGGACCGGCTACATGCAGGAGGATAGAGTGGATTGACTCAGAAGTTAGTGGTCACCTGGCAAGTTGGGATTCAGGAGTGGACTTCAGGGGGTCATAGTGGCACGCTGGACCGGATCTGGGGACCAGCCTGTCACACCAGTCTATTGGATATTTGAGGGGGAGAGGGGCCTTTTTCTTTCTTTCTGAGCAGAAACTCTACCCTGGACCCGAGAAACCTTTTTTCATTAAAAGTGGGATGTTCCTGTGAAAAATCTCAGTTTTTGCAAATTGATGTTTTTGAGGGAAAAACTGTTTAATAAAAAAATTCCTGACCTGCTCGATCAGGGAGTTAGTCTGCAGCTCAACTGTTGGTTTTAGTTTCTCTTTGTGTTTCATGTGTGCATCTTAAAATTAAAACAAATCTTATTGATGAACATAAAGATTCATTGCTTCTTTAATCAGAACACAACAGGACTGGATGGATTAGAGAACACTGCAGGGAGAATACTTTGAATGCCAACTGTTTGTAGAAAAGAGCGACAGCTTCCAACAGCTAGTTAGTCCACCTAGCTGTTTTCAATCTCCCACTGCTCTCCAGATGTCTGCCATACATGTAATGTAGCTAGTGAGCATGGACATCTTGAAACTGATGCCTTAGTTAAGATTTTAGGACAATGCGAGGTAACCTTGGAAGTGTTTTGAACAGAGATTTTTGCTTTCTATGTCTATCTCGGCATATACTGCAATGAACGCTGCTAGGAAAGTAAATTTATTTTCAATATTAGCTGTTGCACAGACATTTTAATAGATTCTCTCTCTCTCTCACCTATGGGACGTTAAAGATTGAAATAGAGTGACAAAAGAGTTTAAAGCTTAGTGGCTTGAGAAGCGTATGGGTACATTTGGTATTTTTTTAAAATTTATTATTTTCAGAAGATTGCAGATGTATATCCAGATTTAAAATTCATAGATACTTGGTGTTATCCCTTTCCTCATGTCACTTGTCTTCCTAGTTTCTAAGTTCTTAGTATCAAGGAGTGTGTCTTCATATTTGCTTATACAGTTCCTGCTGGAGGTTTCTGGGCATTACTGTAATATATAATAATGAGATTATGATAAATAACATTACCATATTCCCAGACAAAGGGATGATTATTTTTCCAAATGGTACAGCAAAAGACAAAAGTATTAAGGCATGGCATACTTGAAGCTTTTGTCCCTCAAGAGATTCCTAGATTAGGAATAGGATATAGTGATGGGAATCCTTTTTCTGTGAGATTGTTAGATTTAGAAAAAGCCACACAACCCTGAAAAATGACAGACCAGACAAAATTACTCTTGCTGGTTCTAAATAAAGAAGAGAATAAAGAAACTGTATATAAATGAGTTTACTCCCATGGTGGGATGGAGGTTATATGTGAAAGGAAACCACATGTTGAATATTCACACAAGGAAGGGTGCCAGAATTTTGTAACAGATGTCCAGCCTACACAGCTATGTGAGGTCCAGAGATGTGAGAATGGATATGCACACTATCCAGCACCTCAGCAAAAATGCCAATTTACTGTAAGTGTAACCATTCTGCTAACCAATGCAAATAAAAGGAAAACAAGCATGGTGGAGGAAGCCAATGTATACCGAGTCCATACAGCAACTACAGTAGCAGACAAGGGCTGGTCTATTTTAGAGGAACACTACTGACATGGAAATGGCTTACAAAATGGACTTGGATGCTGAATCTAGTAAATCGACTGCTTCACTATCTGTTTAGGCACCTATATAGTCCTCATTACTGTAGAAACTGATTCCTTTATTAATAAATTTTAGTTTCATAACATCTCTGAAAGGTAGATATTTATAATCCTCATTTATCAGATCGGAGGTAACATATGTGAGAAAGGTTAAGAGAAGGGTAATACAGAAAAAAATCTTTAGCTAGGTCAGGAATTGAACTCAGACCAGCTACAGCTCAAGTCACTGACTTAACCCCAAGACCATCTCGCCTCTGAAACATAATGGAACATATTGCCACTGATAAGGCAGACAAACGTCCCTGAAAGTAAGATATCCAATTTTTTTTCCTATAGTCTAGGAAAGATGTCATCTCACTCCAAAACATGGCAGATAAGGAAGCTTGGCTTTGTAACTTACAGGGCACAGACCACTCATTTTAGGCCTAGAACCTGGCCAACTAATTCGCCGCCATCAGAGCAATCTTCCAAATCAGCTGATTGGGTCTGTGAAGACCCGCTCAGCCGATCAGGAAGCCAATCTTGGAAGACCACTCTCGCAGAAGGAGTAGCACTGAGTCAGAGCTCACAGGAGACAACATGGTAAGTAGGTGGTAGGCAATTGGAGGAAGATATGCAACGTATTTTAAGTACTTTGCGTATCTTCCTTTGATTGCTGCCGAAATCACGCATGGTATAGAGCAAGGCTCAGACCATTGCAACTTCACTGAAGAAATAAATATTCATAGTTGTAGAATAGGGAAAATAATATAATATACTAAATGAATTTAAACAAAGACATAGAACATATCATACATGCAGCCAGGAATGTATGTGTGGTGCAGATGGACAGTCTACAGAAAGATTTGCAGTGCTTCATATCAGGAGATGTAGCTGAAAAAGTGGAGTAACCTGCAGAATAAAAACACTGTCATTGACACAGTATCAAATCTGGACCTCTGTGCTTGTATTTGTACCCGAAGGAATTGAATGCCCACATTAGAAGAGAGCATTATCACCTATCAGCTAGAGATGAAGTCCTGGGAGAGCAGGCAGGTGCCAAATTTTTCACCATTTTTGATGCATCAAATGGCTTTTGGCAAATGCCTTCTGCACAGGAGCAGACACAACTGTGCATTTAACAGGCCATTAAGCAGGCATTCTTTCTACTGCTATGCTTGCAGCCAAGTGTCCCAGAGAGCTCAGCAGCAGCTCTTGCATAGTATTGATGGTGTAAGACTGTGCATAATCTCTTTTGTGGCTCGACACAGCAAGAATACAATGCCAAACATGTACAAGTCCTGCACCATGCCAGGGCTAATGAATAAAGTGCAATGCCAGTTCCAGAAGAAAGAGTTCTTATTAGGAAGAAATTCTGTGAAAGTATCAAGATGGCTGTTTTTTATAAAGAGGGAAGGACGTGCTGAGTAGTTACAGTTCTGTGTACGCGTGCAAGAGAAAAAAGATCATCCTCCACTTTGGTGTGCTGAATCAGAGAGGTGGGAGGTGCTGCTCAGGGAATAGATTCTTGTCTGTTTTGCATAAACTACTCAGAAAATTAAATAATCTTCTCTGAGAAGATCACCACAGACCCCTTAAACAATGACCTCTGCATCCAAACTGGGTCAGATGGAAAAATGGACTTTAAAAAAAGATATCCCTCACTGAAATATATGTTCTTTCAACTGTGAAAGCAAAGGGTTAGGGAACCTGAGCAGAGATTCTCCTGGTGATGGCAGACTCAGCTGAAGGGCATTGACTCTTTACACCTGACCCGTTAGTCTGTAGTGTTATTTGCTGATTTGGCACAACTACAGAGAGAAGCACTTGAAATGCAGCAAAAGCTATTTCTAATTCTCACTGAGCACCACAGGTTATGAGTGTGTGGTTTTTTTCTGGGATGATTCCAGAATACAGCAGTTTCATCTCTTGGATTCCGGTGAACCTCCTGGTGGGTGGTAAGTTCCGCCTCCAGCAAAGCCTTCAGCCAATAGAATGAAATTGTTTAGGAAGGGAGAAAAGCTATGTTTAAGGCTAGCACAAGTTTACTGGATAGAATAATTCTTTGTTTAAAAAACTGATCCCCAAAATTGTGGTGAGGAGAATATAGTGCATAACTCTTTCATGTATCTGATAAACATTGAAAGTCTGGTTCAGATGCCATTCGGGCCTCCTGCTTACGAAGTGGGGTAGGAACACCAGCAGATTAGTAAAATGTGGAAAAAATCACAATGCTGTCCATAGCTGATCATCTGGGTAACGATTAAATGTTGCCGTTAATGCCTGCCATAGAATAATGGGGCAGGCAGCAAATGGAAAAGCTTTATTTGATTATCATTTGGGAGTGGGAGTTAGAAGGTTTAGCCGCTACATGAGAGAAGAGGGAGCTGTGTTCCTAATGCTGTGCTCTCCTGCTCTTTGGTGATGGATGGGCATCTTTGCAAACAGTCAGGGTGCAGAGTGAGTGACTTAAGAATATTAAGACAACAGAGTCCTGTGGCACTTTTAAAGACTAACAGATTTATTTAACTCATGCGATAAATAAATCTGTTAGTCTTTAAAAGTGCCACAGGACTCTGTTGTCTTTCTACAATAGACTAACACGGCTACCTCTTTGGAATTAAGAATATTGAGTGCCTGTGTTTCATAAGGAAACCAGTCTGAATCAGAGGCCTTGTACACACTACAAAGTTATTGCGTGATAACGCAGACAGCGTCCACACACAAATCCATGTTGTTGCGCGGAACAGCCGTCTGACCGCGCAAGATGTAAACCACCAAAATGAGAGTGCTAGCAGCTACTGCGGAACAGCTGCAAAAAAGGAGTTCCAGGAAGCAACGGGGTACTGTTGAAAATGGGCGTGAGTTGCTAGTAGCAAGTCTCATGACGCAAGGGGAACAGAATGCACCATGGGAAACCAAGACTTTACCCATGGTGCTCAGCTCTACTCTCCTACCCAGGATTCTTGGCGCCGAATCTGGATGGATGGAACTGTGGGATAGGTTCCCACAATTCAGTTGGGTTTCTTGTGAAATCGCGAATTGCAGGGGGCGGGCTCTGTTCTGTCACAAGCAGCTCAGTGTGGACACAATACCGTGCTACAAAAACCACGTGACTTTTACAGCGCAAGGGGCTTGTGCGATTTTCCTGTAGTGTGTACATGGCCAGAGCTTAAGATGGGTTTCTGGAAAAGCCTACTAATGGTCTCTGATGCAGCATGACAATTTGCTTGGTTGTAGCTAATGAGCTGCTAATCAGCCACCAAAATTACAGTGTGATTGCTCTCTGTATATAGTTACAACTAGTGTGAATTTTTATTTGCCAGAGGCCATTAAAATGCTGCCGTGAGCTAATGGGAATGGCTTAGGGTTTGCTATAGAAGCTATAAATCACAAAGTACAGTACAGCCAAATTCCACAGTGGAAAGAGCAGATATTTTGATGTGCAAAAGCTCAGCTGCCAAGTCTGATCTAGCTGTATTATACAACAGTGTCTGGTAGGGTGGCTAGAATGAAAGGTCTCAGCATTTCCATTTTGAAAAAACTCACAGGTTTTTTTTCCCGCAGAAAGTTGAATTCTGTCCTTCTTTACTGTCAAGTTGGCATGCAGGGTGCCCATCCAGAGGCAGATTTTGTTTAGATTTAAAAATCATGTACATTTGTTTTGAAATTATGAGTGGCAAGAAGAGGCTTTTTTCTTTTGAGAGTTTCAGACTTTTAAATGTTTGTTTTATGTAAGAAAAGTCTGACTGTACATGGATGAAATTTTACCACTTACGAAGAGGAGGGCCAGCACTCCCTTTCTGTCAGATTGGTGCATGGAGCTTAAATGTAACACAGAGAAGAATTTGGCTCAAGCAGTCTATGGAATAGACTAGTGTCTCTGTTACTTGTCAATCAGTATTGAAACAGCCAAGATATTTGTTTAATTACATGAATATGGGATGGGAAATCAGGAACTCCATGAATTCTAATGTCAGCTTCCACACTGAGTTGTGGGACCGATTCTTCTCCAGCTGAAATCCATGAGAATGCTGCCATTGAAGTCAGTGGGAGCAGAATCAGGCCCTCACTTTATGAGGTTGCACAAGTCACTCAATCTCTTTGTGTGTCTGAATATAGTAACAATATTTACCCGACTCAAGGATTTGTCATGAAGATATATTAACAGATCACATTTATTACAATCACTTCTGGTGCAGATAGGTATATGCCATCCTGGCCCCTTATACAGATGGCTGTACTACTTCATAGTTTTAGTTGGGGTGAGCAACTTTCCTTTATACTTTGGGTGCCACAGGAACTACACTAGTAGAATCTGCCTAAGGGATGCAGTGAATCAGCTCAGCACCTGTGTAGATTAGCCACACTCTTTCCTTGGCTAGTGTAAATTGATGAGTCACTCCTGTGCTAGGCTCCAGCCAATCCACAGAACAAGAACGGGTCATGTGACTCCCAGACCAGATATATAAGTCCCACAGGCAGCCCACCAGCTCAGTCTGCTTGAGGGTATTTCAGAGTTTGGAATTGGCTCCTGCCTGATGGTGGCAACAGATGCCCCAGGCTTTACCCTGCTCCCAGTCCTTTTCTTGCTGCTTCCCTGGTCCCAGTCCTGCTATGCCTTGTCCCCTTCCTGCTCTGGTCTCCTGATTGTGGCTCTCACAAGTAGGCCTGACTACTCCTGCTCCAACCACTATGAATGACCATCTCTCCCCCAGTTTCTGATAGCCAGTGCTATATGCTTCTAGAGCTGAGCTGGTTGGTTGAAAGCCTCCTTATGTCATTGTAACTGTGTAAGCAGGTGGAATTTAATCTACTAAAATAGCTTGTCCAAGGAACACAGACTCTCCTTGGGGGTGTGATCCAACTCCTATTGTAAATATGCCCAATGGCCTCTGAGGAGACATTAGATGGGGTGGGTTCTGAGTTACAATAGTGATTTTTTTTCTAGGTGTCTGGCTAGTGAGTCTTGGCCACATGTTCAGGATTTAGCTGATCACCATATTTGGAGTGAGGAATGAATTATCACCTAGGGCAATTTGCCAAAAACATGGGGGATTTTTCACCTTCCTCTGCAGCATGGAACATGAGTCACTTGCTGGTGGATTCTCTGTACCTTGAAGACTTTAAACCATTATTTGAGGACTTCAGTAACTCAGTCATAGGTTAGAGGTCTATTACAGGAGTGGTTGGGGGAGGTTCTGTGATCTCGTTGTGTAGGAAGTCAGACTAGATGATCATATTGGTCTTTTCTGACCTGATAGTCTAGGAGTCTATGGAATCAATAGGGGAAATTATATTAATTTTAATGCAATTTGGGTCAGGCTCTGAATTTGACTCAGTGTTTATAAAGAGCTTTGAATTGGTCTGTCATTTTAAAGCAGGGGTCAACAATCTTTGCCGGCTCCCGTGCCAGCCACGCCCACTGCACCTTAGCACGTGCCGGGAGTGGGGCCAAAGGGGCGGGGCCAGGGACTCCTCCCTGCTGGCCCCACCCCCATGTGCAGGGCTCCTGTCCTCTGCTGGCCGTACTTCCCGGGGGTGGGGGGACAGCAGGGGATAGGAGCCATGCTTGCGGCAGCTTCTCTTCCCTGCAGGCCCCGCTCCCCAGTGGGGAAGTGCAGCCAGCAGGGGCCTGGAGCTGCGACACGCGGCTCTTATGGCACACATCCCAGGGGTTGCCAACCCCTGTTTTAAAGTATTACCAATGCTTTTAAAAAAAACAACTGCGGAGTATATACTCTAGCTGTTTTTTATAACGGTAACTAGGCGTTAACATCCTGATTCTTCAGGGTTTGGTACTTCATCTTTTTCAAGCTGAATTTTCTAGATTTACTGTATAGGACCAAATTCTGTCTTGAGTTGAAACATGAAAACTTATGAGACCCACTGCAGAATTTGTCCCTATAAATCTTTGTTTTTACAAAAAGCTCCCGTAAACTGGAAAGATGTTTTTCATTTGTAAAGTGATACCAAAAGAAGTATTATGCATGAGATTCTGCCCCCCTTCAAGTTCGGTGTGCCCAAGATTTCAGCCTGTATTTCTTGGGGGTGGATTCCACCACAACTAAATATATCCTTATATGCTCTTTTTAACTATCATGTTTTAGCCAAAATGTGAAGTTACTTACAGGATCTTACAGGGCTAGGTTCTTCACCTGGTAGTAAGACAAGGAACATCACAAGATTTGGGGGAACCAGATTTGTAGACAGAAGAATAACCTAACAGGGCAAAGTCCTAAAGCAGATGGTAGCTGAAGCAGTTTCTACAGCTTTAGTACTGACACTGTTTGAATGGAATGCCTGGGTTTACTTGCCAGTAAGCAATAGATGCTTTCACAAGCTGCTACTTGTCCCTCATACTTCATTGAAACAATCCTGCCTTCTTTGGCCTCCTTGTCTGAAAGGTGACGGCTACTCTGTGTTTAGTAAAAGCTGGACACAAACTTGATTGACTCCGATTTAAAATAACCTATTTCTATTAGGTTTCCAGAGTGTTGTATGGAATGGTCACACATCCCAATCTGCTGTCCAGTTGTGGCGGAGCAGGAGGGTGCCCCATTTGACAGGTGCATGAAAATTGTCCAGAGAGGTTTTAAATTAGCTATGGAATGATGGTCAGCATTGTATTCTCCCCCCCCCCCCCCCGGATGGTTTTCTAAATGTGTTCTGCTGGCTTGTCAAAGCAGTCACATGGGTACAGAGTGAGAGCAAGTGCCTTAAAGCTGGAGGCTACTTGACTGCAGTCTGGTTGGTGGCTGGCACATATCTAAGTTTGGCTGCAATTGCTGTGAAAGATGTAAGAGAAATAGAAACCACTAAAACTTGGTTAATGAAAATCCAAGAGTTTAAAGTCGCTCAAGGAACAAAGAGAGTCTGCAGAACTCGAACTTATATGCAAATTTGACTCAGTTGCCTTGGGGTTAAACAGGGACTATGGATTTTTCTCGCATTACATCAAGTGAATTGACCTCCCCCCTCCTCTATGTGCTGTTCCCCAGTGTTTTGAATCCTAACACCTACTTTGATTTGCTGTTACAGCCTGACCTGATGCTATGTCATACACTCCCCTGCATTTAATTTCCTCCCACTCTGTAACTTTCCTATCTTCAAAGCGTCTGACGAAGTGGGATTTTCTCCCACGAAAGCTCATGCGATTAATAAATCTGTTAGTCTTTAAAAGTGCCACAAGACTCTGTTGTCTAAAAAATGAGGTAAGTGCCAAACCCAACTTGTAGATGCCACAGCCCTCCCAAAGATCAAACCCCTCTCTTTTGTGAGCTGTAATTGTATTTGCCAACAGCTTTTGAAGGAGCTGGAAATGAATATGTATGGCACTTATTGAGGTGACATCAGGTCACTGAAATCATGTCTAATTTTAAACTCTGGAGAGGAAATGATTTAGCCACAAAAGGGAAATGTAACTCCCCTGAGCTCGTTTGGTTTTCTAAAACACAGCTGAAATCTGAAATAATAATTACATTATTCTTGCCACAGAAGTCATCTTATAAGGTGACCGTACGTCCCATTTTGACCAGGACAGTCCCGTTTTCTGAGCTCTGTCCCAGCCGTCCTGATTTGCCATCCGCCAACTGATGATTGAATGTGCAGTTTTGGGAGGAAGAAAAAAAAGGGGTGTGTGACCCCTAATAGGGCGTGAAGGAATATTCAGGGGGTTGAGCAGTGATGCCAGCCCCACACAAGAGAGAGGGCTCGGGCAAGCAACTCAGTCCAGTCTCACCCACAGGGGAGGCGGAGCTCAAATCAGCCCTGTGCGTCACCCTAACGTCTTAAGACGTGCTGTGCTGTCCAGGTTTTGGTGGTTGTGGAGGAACATCAGATGGAATTGATGATGGAAGCAAATTTTGGGAATTAACAGCAATGTTTGTTGTGGCTATTGATTGGAGTCTACTCGGCTGCTTTTAAATACAGCTCTGCTCTTTTGAACTTTATGTATCAATTGTACATTACAGATAAAAACCATCTGTATTGAGAGAAAATGTATTTATGACTTGGAAGAAGACTAAATAAGGATAACCTTGAATTAGAGATGAGTTTAAATGATGGTTTTCTAATAAGTAAGGTTTTTTTCACCCTTGATTGCTTATAGTGTTATTTAAACAAGGGAGAGGGAGTCTAAATACTTGGATTTGTTTTTTCTGGCTTTGAAAAAGAAGATAAAGGTTTGCAAAAATGACTACAGAAAAGAGACAGCCAAGTTTTGTATAATGATTTGTATAGTGCCAGTAGTAATTGCTATGCCTCAATTTGGAAACCTATCAATTACAAAATGTACTATATGGATTTAGAACTATGGACACAAATGGAACTTATTGATCATGGGACTGATTCCGTTCCAGTGAAATCAGTGGGAGTCTTTCCACTGACGTTTTAATGAGTTGGACTGGGCCATGATTCTCATTATTGGTATCCATTCAGTAAATGGAAGGGTCTGGATTGATATTGTTTCCACTTCTAGAGCAGGCCCTCTGCATTTCTTCTGGAGATC
>ML685766.1:22359724-22433679 GCA_007922175.1 Pelusios castaneus
TCTTTTGTTCTGAATTTTATCCCCAAATTCTGAATATGCTCCATATGCAGTACTACTAGTATGTATCCCTAGTGGTTGGGAAGAACGAGGCTGGTACCGGTAAAGAAACCAAGCTCACCCGCATAGCAATGCAGACAGCAACCACTGGGGTACTTGTCCTTCTGCTTTTATTAATGCATTCAATTTCATACACTCCATAAGGCATCCTACAAGTGCATTTCTAGGGGATTATTGCACGTGTTAGGTGATTAGTCACTCAGTCCTTGGTGTCATGCATTTTTAATAGCACCTGAGAACTTCCACAAATGCTGAAAAAGGCACTTCATTAATTTCATAATGAGAAGACTTCATACTTGCTATTTATTTTGGAAGCATACTTATTTGGGTCAATCCTTACAACAAACATGCACAAAATTAATTTGCTGGAGGCTGAGTGAGCTCACCAAACAAACATGGATTTGACTGTGCAGCATTTTTTAGCATTTTGAATGAATAAATGACTAAATTGAAACTTTTGTAATTAGTGGCAACTTATGAATGATCATGTAACCTCCCAAAAGAGTGGTGAGGTTGTAAAAAGATGGAATTTTAGAAATGTAGTAGAGTTAAATGAATAACTCCAGTTATGATGGTGATACTTACAAAAATAGTTCATAAACTATGATCTTTTAAAACACTTAACTTTTTCTATTTGCCTGGAGAATAGGTTTAAGTTTGTTCTTTTTAAAAAAATTATTAAAAATAAACCAGAATCATAATTCATTTTATCAGATGATCAGTGAATTTTTCTACTGAAGTTCATAGAATCATTGGGTTGGAAGGGACCTCATGAGGTCATCTAGTTCAACTCCCTGCTAAAAGCAGGACCACTCCCACTATGTCATCCCAGCCAGGGTTTTGTCTAACTGGGCTTAAATGCTTCCAAAGATGGAGGTTCCACCACCTCCCTAGGTTCAGATTTTTTGGACCTTGTGAATTTATTGTTCTTTCATTCATTTCCAGGATACTGGGGTTGGGAAATCGAGTATAGTTTGTCGATTTGTCCAGGATCATTTTGATCACAATATTAGCCCTACTATTGGGTAAGTACCCTGTATATTTTTTTTTCTTTAAATGTTTCACTGTTGCCAAAGTAATCATATTACTTCTATCTCAAGTGACTTCTCTTCCCCATTTTCAAGACTCTACATAACTCCTCTACATTTTCCTCTCACTTCTTCTGGTGCCCTGCTCCGTTCTTCACACTCCACTTAAAGTTTCTCTTTTATTTTATTTTGGGCTCTTTGGCTCTCTCTGCTCATGTTATTCTTTCTAGAATGATCTCTCAATTAATATTCAGCAAACTTCTTTCTTTCCCCATAACAACTCCTGAACAGCAACCTGATTTGTTAAGGTGTCATGAACGCACATTGCTGCTCTCTGTTTTGTATTGTAGATTAATGACTTTAGAGGGAAGCTTTTCAGGGTCAGGTGTTTATTTGGCATACTTTAACCTCTGTTTTGAATACAACTGTGGCATAATATAAATAATGCTAAATTGGAGTCTGCCCTGAGGGTGATATAATACATATGCCACTAAATTTCATCTTTTGATGTGCTAGAATGAGTAGGAAACTAAGAGTAAGTCAGGACCAGATTATTCAGTTCTCACACAGAGCAGGGTGGGAGAGGAGTGGCACTTTTAAAGACTAACAAATTTATTTATTGCATGAGCTTTCATGGGAGAAAATCCCACTTCATCTGATTTTCTCCCACGAAAGCTCATGCAATAAATAAATTAGTTAGTCTTTAAGGCTACATCTACACTAAGGAGGCTTAAGTTGACCTAACTTAGTCCCTGTCCACACCAGGCTTTCCTTAAGTTGACTTAAGAAATTCCTTAAGTCGACTTAATGAAAGGTTAGGTCGACTTAATAAGAACCACCAGTTAGGTTGACCTAACCCTTTAGTTGACTCCTTAGGTTGACCTAAGCACAGTTTGGATGCTTAAGTCCACTTTATTAGGTCAAACCGAGGGCAGTTAGGTCAATTTACTAAGTCCCTGTTCAGGGAAACTGCTTTGTTAAGTCGACCTAATAAGGTCAACTTAAAGTTGACCTTATTAGATCAACTTAAGAAAGTCAACCTAACTTTTTGTAGTGTAGACATAGCCTAAAAGTGCCACTAGACTCCTTGTTTGTTTTACTGCACCAGACTAACACGGCTCTTTGGAATTTCTCTGTTACCAGTCTCCTTTTAAATTGTCGTCTTCTTCATGGTAGCACCCGTCCCTCAACAATAGCCTGTTAGCTCCCTCTACTGCACTGTGTAAGTTTCCTTTTTACTTGTCAAGAGCTTCCAGTTTCAAATGATGTCTTAGTCTGTACAACATTGATGTAGATCTCAAAATATGGGGCTAAATTCAGCTTTGACATAAGAGATTTCAGTTTCCATTGACGTCAGCAGGATTTGCACTTCAACTGAACTCCAGGACTGAATCTGAACTTCTGAATTTAAGAAACAATTATTTAAATCAGTGGTTCCCAACCTTTTCTCTATCATGGCACACCTTGATACCTTTTGAAGGCACACCACCATATAGTCTCCAAATGAACACATGAATATTCATGAGCCAGTGCAGAACTCTTCAAGTAGTTTTTTCAAAAAGGTCCGTGGCACACCTGCAGAGGCCTGATGGCAAACTGGTTGGGAAATGCTGATCTAAATTATGTTCACCGACACACACGAAACAAAGTACAGAGAACCTCAGAATTAGGAACTGACCAATCAACCACACACCTCATTTGGAATCAGAAGTATTCATTCAAGCAGCAGCAGAGAAAAAAAAGGCAACAAATACAGTACAGTACTGCATAGCAAAGTTTCAAAGCTGCATGAGTCAGTGTTTAGTTGCAAACTTTTAAAAGGATAACCATAACGTTTTGTTCAGCATTACAAACATTTCAGAGCCTCTGTTTCTGAGGTGTTTGTAACTCTGAGGATCTACTGCAATAGCATTAAGAATTTTACTAGTGAACGATTCCTTAGAGTTCTAAGGTGTAGGTACTGTCAGACTAAGCATAAATATTAAAAGTACTTGCTTCCACATGCAGCAAAGCTTTCGTCTAGGTTTATAATGCATCACATTATCTCTGGTTTTAAAAACACAGGATAATGCAGCCTAATCAGACAAATTGTAATTCATCTGCATCTGTTCTTCACAGAAACTGCAGTGCTTCTAAACGCAAAGCATCACAAGCTAGCTTCTGTTAGTTGTTTGAGTTTAATTCATAGATCTCTTCTTTCCATCACTTATGGCCAAATCCTCAGCTCTGTATCAGCTGGAAAACTTGGAAGACACTTGACTTCCCAGTGCAGAGGATGCTAATAAATATTATCCATGAAAATTATTTCGGTGTGAACAGTTGCTCTTGTTTTTCAATTTTATATATTTCATATCTACTTTAAATTCCTTATAGAGAGTACGCTTTTTTTGTATGTGAGGTTAAGCTGGCTAAAAGCTTTCAGCTGCAACACATTGACCTTTGCCTTTGGATGCATAATAGAGTCCCAGCTGGGGATTTTATGTCCAGATTCCAATACAGTTTTGGCCGACTGAATTTAACAAATGGAGGAAGCTAGGTAGAAAGGAGGAGACATGGAAGAATGTCACCACTGGTTAGGAAGACATTTGCTCATAGTGATGAAAACACAATGGGAACCCTAGTGGTCCTTAATTCTAAACCATCATCAATCCTTTATCAAATCAGTGCCTTCCACCCATTTAAAAAGAAAATATAATTTTTCACAATTGTCATGTTTAGAGGGAAATGATTTTTTATGTGAAAAGAAACACTTTGGCATGTTAGTGTATTGGGTTTAACATTGCTAATATGTTTTGGTACTATATGTTTTCAAAGTAGGACAACTACATAGGTAAGGTGGTTTGTTTTTTTTTTACCAGATGAATTAATGTTCTAAATCCACAATTCTAGTAACTTTATGTAGCTGCTGGTGTTCTGAACTTCCTGTTTTCAAAGCTAAGTGTTGCATAATATGGAGAGCAAAAGAATGATAGTTGGAAAAATGTGCCCTCAAAATAACCAGAAAAAATACTGCTCTTCCTGTGTTACTTCATCTTTTTAGACTCAATGCACCACTGTTTGAATTGAGCAATTTACAGATGGCTATCCAGGGAACCTTTGATGTATCTTTCCCGGAAAATGTTTTGAAAACACATCCCATCAGATGCCTCTTTATGCATCAGGGATAAAAGTTTTCCTTGCAGGAATGGTTCAGCGGTGTTTAGAAAGAAACAAAATCCTACCAGAGCCTGGGTAATCTCCTTCAGGCCCCTTTCAGTTCAAACACTCTAGTACAGAGCAAACCTAGAAGGGCTGGTCCACACTAGAGTCAAATGTTGGTGGCAAAACAGTCGTGGTATGCACGCTACAAAGCTCCCACCCACCCCCAAAAGAAAAACCTCTCCTGCTTTGGTGACACAATAAAACCACCTCAATGAGAGGCGTAGAGCTTTTTGCAGCAAAATTAGAGTGACAAAGCATCAGTGTAGACAGTGTGTGCTGTAACTGAGCTCCAGTAGCTATCCCACAGTGCCCTGATGGCTCTGCTCTCTGTTTTGAATTCTGCTGCACTGGCCTGCATTCCAGCTACATGGGCCTGCACCCATTCCAGGTCAAAACCCCAGATTGTTTTGAAATTGCTAAGCGTGGAGAGTTCACACGCGACTGCCAGCTCCAGCAGCAAACAACGCTGCCTGGACTACAGGGGAGGGAAGAATAATTCTCCTGGGTCTGTGGGGAGTTTAGGCTGTGGGAGAACTCCAAGAAAATCAGTCTTGCTCTCGTACAGCAGGCAGGAAGATGATATGGGCTGCTGCTGCGGGAGGAGGGAAGAGAGTCTCCCGGTGTGCTGTGCAAAGCCACAGAGGGAGGCAGTGGTGATATCAGGGTGTCCTCTCCCCACTGGTATATAGGCAACATAACTTATGTCAACAAAACCTGGTAGTAAGGACAAGGCCTTAATATCTAACATTCTTTCTTAAAAGAATACAATTTTGAAAAAATCACACTTCCTTCTGAAAAAAATCTACCTATTATTACAAGTAACAACTAAGATTACTATGCCCGAGATGGGAGGATGGGGAGGACTCTTTGGTTTGTTTACTTTGTACTTTTGGCAGCACTTCGTGTATAGTCTGTTCTGCGGTTTTGTTGCTAGTTGCTCATTTTTCCTGTCTCCTACATTAGCAGGATGAAATCCCTCATTCACTGCTTGGTGGGATGATAACATGTACACCCATCCCACTCCTTGCAAGATCAAGATCAGCAAAAGCAACAATAAAAAGTATCTGAGTGCCAGCTCTCCAATGGGCAGGCGTGTGCACAGGGAGGAAAGGAGGTATGGGCCCCAGGCACATTTGGCGCTGGTGCTCTTAAGCCTAACTAGAAGGATCCCTCTAACCAAGGGGTGTCCAACCTTTTTTTATGAGGGGCCACATTGCAATTTTTTTCTCACTTGGGGGTCTGGCGAGCAAATTTTGGATAGATAAGGCAAGAAATTGATCTTATTCATTAAAATTTAAACAGTCAAAAAATAAAAAACAGTTTACAAACTCAGTTTGGTTCTATAAAAGCGGAAACTTAGATTTCATACCTAAACACAATCTCCAAATAATAGCCATCTTCCCTACGGTAACCTTTATATGAGTGTCACTTTCACAACTGTGCACAAGTTTTCACTTGTTAATAAAACCACATTGTGTGAGAACTTGAAAAGGGCTTCCCTTTATTTTTTTCAGGAAGCGTCAATGTGGACAGATAGAAGGAGGCCTGTGGGAGGGCAAGGGTGGCTGTATGGGATGGCAGAGCGAGGGTGGCAAGGGAAGGGACGTGGGGTGGCAGTGGAATGTGACAGGGCAAGGATGGCCATGTGCTGTAGTAAGGGAGAACACGGGGAGCATGGGAGGAGAGAGGGAGCAGGGAAGGGCAGGAGTGGCAAAGAAGCATGGGGAGCAGTATGGCGGGACCCCTACTATTTACCTTACCCAGCCCCCTCCCCCAGCCCAGATCCCCTTCCCCAGCCCTGCACCTCACTGCCTGCCAATCCCCTTCCCCCTCCTGGCCCCTCATCTCACAGGTCCAATCACCTTCCTCCTTTCCCAGCCTCCTTTCCTCCCTCCTGGCTAGGCACCTCTCTGCCTGCCGATCACCTTCCCATCATATTCCTCCCTTCCTAGTCCCCTTCCCCTGCTGGCCGTGCATTTGACCGTCTGGATTACTTTCCCCTTCCCAGCTCTGCACCTCCCTGGTCCCGATCAGCTTTTCCTCTCCCCTCCCAGCCTCCTTTCCCCCCTCCTGGCTAGGCATCTTGCTGCCTACCGATCACCTTCCCCTTTCCAGCCCCAGATCCCTCCCCTCCCGGCAGCACACCTCCTCTGGTCCCAATCACCTTCCCTGCTCCCAGCCCCTTTCCCTTCCAGTTCTTCATGTCCCCTGCTCCCGATCATCTTCCCCCTTCCTCACCCCTCCCAGCTCCACACCTGCCCCCTTTCCCTGCCGACCCACACCTGGCCAGGGCCCATCACCTTACCCTTTCCCAGGCTCTTTCCCTTTCTGGCTTTTCAGTGCAGGTGTCTTTATCCTCCTGCTACTCCCCCTCACCTTACCGGGCTGGAGCTCTAATTGTCAGAATCCACCCAGCCAACTCTTCCGCCCTGGGCCACATGGTTAGCCATGCTGCAGCAGGACATTTTAAAATGCCCTGGAGCCCCACCAGCTTCCAGGTGGTGCCACAGGCCAGACAGGAAACCTTGGCGGGCCAGAGTTCGGCCCACGGGCCATAGGTTAGACAAGCATGCTCTAAACCTTAGCAGAGGACGAGAGAAATTCTAATTTACATAAAAATAAATAAATCCAGAGGATACTGCTGAATGTGTGCTCTACCAGAAAATTAACCCAGGAAACCTGCCCAAAGTCTAAAGTTGATATATTTGGAGTATTGGTCCTATGAATTTCATTTGTTTACCTCACAGTGGCTTTAGATCTGAATAACAAACAATTGGTACCTCTCACTTTCAGTGCATCCTTCATGACTAAAACTGTGCCTTGTGGGAATGAGCTTCATAAATTTCTGATCTGGGATACAGCTGGTCAGGAGAGGGTGAGTATCACTGATATATTTTATTACACTAATAATATTTGATACTTATATCCTACTCTTCGTCTTCACAGGTCTTCTGCAAACATATTTAATGGATTCTCATAGCATCTTGTGAAGTAGGTCTCAGTAACTGAGTATTACCATTTTACAGACAGGAAAACAGAGGCAGTCAAGTGAAGTAATTTACCTAAAAGCAGAGATCACCGCCTCAAGTTTAAATTTCCTGCCCTTTTTTACAAAGCCCGGTGAAATAGGGTAACTAGATTGCAAGAGTAGAATGTTGGGACATGTGAGGGTGGGGTAGCTGCAGGCTGCCACAGAAGTTCAGAGCTGTGGGGTCACTAGTGGTGGCTGGGAGCTCCAGATCTCCCTCCAGCAGGTAGGAACTGAATTTTTACCTGAGTCCTGAATATTGGGACAAATGGTGTCCTGATGGTGCATTGATTGGAACACAGGACAAAAACAGAAACAGAAAAATGCTGTTGAGTTGGAAGTCTTTGCTTCACTCAGCCAGACAGCTTTGACCAGGTATGATTTAAGCCACTTAAAGTCAGAAGGCTGGATTCATTGTTCCAGCCAAGCTGCATTAGACACAGGATCAGTAAGGGATGGAGAGAAGGTGGCTTTATTCTGCTTTTTACACCTCCTAATCCTGGAGCTACCCAAGGGACAGTAGGGCTTAGCTACCCATTGGCAGCTAGAGATCACCAGAATACAACAGTGTGTTATCATAGCTGACAGGACCAGTACCTGGGGGCTGAGCCAGGTCTATGAAACCTGGGAATTCCCCTATACTGGGCCAAAAGCCAGGTAATTAACTGGCTTTATTGGATGTCCCCTTTGAAAGCTGTAGAAGGGTATTGTGCACAAGATTTGGCCTGGTGGGTTTACACTGGTGTAAGAAAACCAATCCAGCTCCTAGCTTTTTACCACACTATCCCATTGCCTCCTCTATTCTGTTAATCTTTGATGTCCTGTTTGCCTGCCTAAAACTGTCTCCTTGTTCTTTTACATGCTGCCTTTATGCATAAAGTTTCTCTCTCACCCAGCCAGCCAATTCATTACCCTTTCTCCTTTCAGTTCCTCCTGAAGACTCACTTCTTCCACGACACCCATAAGGAGCAAGTTCACAGTAATATAACTATTTCTGCATTTTAGGGGTTAGAAAAATTTCATTGTGGGTCATTTGAAGTGTTTCCTTTCGAGTCGAAATATGTCATTAGGATTTATATTTTAGAATGTAAATTATAATATACAATATTTTTCAAAACAAAAAAAAGTTTCAAAATGAAAAATTGAAATGCTCCATTCCAATAAAGTCCAGCCCTATCAAAATACTTCATCTCAGAATTTTTCCAAAACAAAAATTTCATCAAATAAACATGTTCCTGTGGATAGTTTTGAATTTGATAAAAGGTAATTTTCTATTGCAAAATTTTCAACAGACTGTACTTGCAAGCCATTGACCAGGCATCTCTCTCCTCCTGTTCCTGAAGCAATTACGTTTGTAGCCCCTCCCGGGAGTGCCTGTAGAGGCCTGAGTTGATATTAAATCCTCATTTGACAGGAGGGGCCAATGACTGATTCACATTCCACTTCTGCAATGTTCAAGCACTGTGTGAAAAGCTGCTCTAGTTTCCCTTTTCATAACCACTGACCAATCAAAGCAGCTGCCTAAGAGAAGAGAAGGCTTATTTCTGCATTTCTTCCTCAGCTAGGGGGGAGGGAGAGAGAAGGGTGTACTCAGAAGAAAGCAGCTTTAGAAAAAAGATGGAAAAACAAACAAAAAATGAAATTTCCGTGCCTAATGTATAACAGCCTACCATGAAGCCTGAATACTGACAACATAGCTGCAGTTTATTAAGCAGATTTTAAAAAATAAATGGAGCCTGCATAAGAAACTACAGATGGAAAATGCTTCTATTCCAATTCCTAAATTGACATTTATTTTAAAAGGCATGATTTTTTAATAAGTCTGCAGCAGACTTTTGAGAATGATATGTCAGAAAATGGGGTTCAAAAGCAGACTTCCTGCCTTGATCGGAGTGGGAGAGAATGCTCAGTTTGTTGTAGAGTGGATGATCTGAGCCTCCAGGGAGACTTTGGCAGAGCTGCATGAGTTTCCAGTACCACTTATTGAGGATGATGTAGGTTGTGCTCTGTGAGAAAAGAAGCCATTGAGCTGTTCGAAACCTCAGCACATTAAAAAACACTCCTCTACCTAGTATCAATCTTTAATGTTCCGGTTCTTTGTGTTCATGTGTTGTCAAATCAGCCCACTTATTGCACTTTCCAGAGTGTCACTTTACCTCCACCTTGTTTTTTCCTTCTTGCTTTTTCACAGCGCTGCCCTGAACTGCCTGGCTAAAATTCCTAACAGTTATGAGCAAAGATTGCCCCCTCTATATACCATCTCTTCTATATACCATCTCCTCACAAGTTAGCTACTCATGTTTTTATTAGTGTGTATTTGAGTCCATGATGCTGTAAGTAGCTCCTAATTACAGTGCTTTTGTCTGTATGTCTTGGGCTGCTGCCAATTTTCCATTTTGCTAGCCTAACGAATAGTGTGGCAAATGTTTAGGCAGCCAGAGGGCTGAGTTTCCAAGGCAGGATCTACTGTTTTTTAGTAAAAGGGCATCCAGGGGTTTGAGCCTAGCTAGAGCTTGTGCCTCGGGGATTTTCATCATTCCATATGAAATGACTTTGTAAATGGATAAAAAGACCAGTTCAAATGGCTGTGGTGTTTACTCACCCCTTCACGCTGAGGGACATCTTTCTCCAGTCTAATCACCCCGCACAAGTCACTGTTTACTCTGTGTGCATAGATTGAGTCTTCAAGTTGGGGGTCTGAAGCAAATACTCACCAGCAACTACACCATACAACAGAAATACCAACATCTTTAACAGAAATACTAACCCAAGTACCTATCCCTGCAAAACACTCCGTTGCCACCTCTGCCTGCATGTCTACTTTAGTAGCATGATCATAGGACCTAACCAAACCAGCCACTCCATCAGGGGCTCGTTCACCTGCAATTCTACCAATGTGATATGTGCCAACAATGCCCCTCTGCCATATACATTGGCCAAACTGGACTGTCTCCATGCAAAAGAATAAATAGACACAGAGCAGACACCAAGCAGGGAAACATTCAAAAACCAGCAAGGGAGTACTTCAGACTCTCTGGACACTTTATAACAGGCATGGCAGTTATCATACTTCAGAAAAAAACTTCAAAAACAGACTTCAGCGTGAAACTGCAGAGCTGGAATTCATATGCAAATTTGACACTTTCAAATTGGGTCTGAATAGAGACTACGAATGGCTAGCCCAGTACAAAAGATAATTTTCCCTCTTTAAACATTCTCACCTTTTCATCAGTGTTTGTTAATGGCTCAGTGTTTGTTAATGGCACTGTTTGAATTGAATTGACCTTGTTACCTCCCCTGCATGTAGATATATGTGTATATATGTATATCCCTAGCATACTGCAGTTTTCATTTCATACATCTGAGGAAGTGGGTTGTGATCCATGAAAGCTTATGTCTTAATAAATTTGTTAGTCTTTATAAGTGCCACAGGATTCCTTATTTGTTTTGCTGAAATAGACTAACACAGCTACCCCTCTGGAAGTTGTACCTTGCAGTTCTCACCTTTGCCTACTTGAGAATCAAAAGCTAGAATCTTGATTTCACTTACTTACTTTTCTAAGAGTGAAGCACTACAGACTTTCACTAGCTCATTTGACTTCTTCCCCATCTGCTGAACATACACTTTGTTTTTAAACAGAATATCAGATATTGTCCCTTGAGCTCCTGCATTTCAACAGGGTTTTTGCCACAGGATTTTTGCTCTACCAGAGCCTTGGGAGTATAAACCTAACTCCCACTGAAATCAGTTTCTGAGTACCTTTAAAGATCTGGGCTCTAGTGAAAAACTTATCCTCAGAATACACAGACCTTGAGTTAGTTTTCAGACTTGTCCTATTTTTGAACTTTAGCTTTACTGGTAACTCAAACACAATAGTTACAAAATCCCTTAACTTGAGCACTGTGGTCCTTTTAACTCAAGTTGTCTGGCAAGTCAGGTATAAGCAGGGATTAACATAAGTGGTACTCAGGTGCTCATGAGCACCTAACCCTTCAAAAAGCACACTGAAAACTTCTCCCAAAGGTTCACATGGGTACCAGCATACCCTGCACAGCCCCAGGCTCACCTCCCTGCTCCCTGTCCGAAACCACACACTCCCACCGCATTTCCAGCTCTTGCTGCCAGTGGCCTGGCTCCTGGGCTGGATCGAGCTGCCAGCCCTTGCTGTCCCCAGAGCCAGATCTGTGCACAATATTTAAAAATTCTGCATCTTTTATTTTTGGAAATAACACAGTATAGTCATGCTTGTTTCAAAAATTTTGGTAATGTATATGTATTTAAAAATACTTTTCAGCACCTATGTCTGGAATGATACAGACTACAAAAAAGATTCCCCCAGAAGTAGGGAGTTAAAGAATCACCTACAACAACCCAGTTCCTGTTTCGTTGCCTCCTCCCCCAAAAGCCCAGCCAAAGGGCACCCCCAGCCCAGACCTCCTCCCCTCTGGAGCCCAGACATGGAGCACCCCAATCCAGACACCTACACCCCCTTCTCCCTAGAGTCCAGCTGTGGGGTGCCCCCCAGTCCAGACACTTGCATCCTTTCCCAGCCCTCTCCCCCAATCTCTCCCAAGAACCAAGGGATCCAGAGGAAGAAATAGCCTGATGCTGGGTCCTAGGCTTGTATGAAGTTTTCTGCGCACTGCCTCCTTCCTGCAGGGTGTGCCGGGAAATGCAGCTGCCAGGAACCCTTCAGCTCAGTACCCCTCCCCCTTGGGCAGTGTCTTCTATTTGCGAGCTGGGGTGCTGCTAGTGGCAGACAGTAGCTCTGCAGCACCAATTCTGCAGGGAAAAAGGAAATTCTGCACAAAGCATCATTCTGCATTGCGCAGTGTTGCAAAATCCCCCCAGGAGTAGGTGACATCTTACAGGTCACTAACAAGCCGCACCCATGGCTGTCCCTGGTGTGGGTGGGAGTACGGGGGCAGTGGGGTAGCATGGGAACTGTGGGGCTCAGGGCTGTTGTCCTGCTTGCCCCACCCCAAGGACGGCCCTGGCCACACCTGCCATTAACAAGTAAATAGATTTATGCAGGCTTCTAATATCTGCTGCTAAGGAAGGGCAAGAGAAGAGTTTTGTCACAAATTTATTTTATTTATTTTGTTGAGGGCGGGAGGAAGAGTGGAGAGAATGTCATCAAAATAAATAAGTAAATAAAGACATTACATTTACAGCTATAAGATGGATAATAAAGCAAGGTGATTATCTTGAGGTGGGGGTGTACATATATTTTGTCATTAAACTTTTTTAAAAAAAGCTCACATGCGAAGATTAGCAAAGAACATGAATTCAAAATCAAGAAGTCATGCCATTAGATGTTTTACTTAATGATTGAGCTATATAAGAGCTGAACACTTTCTTTTCCACTATTTCAAAGCGTTGGTTTCTGCTTATCTTAAATATCCTCTAGGGCTCTCTTAAAATGCTGCTTTATTTTTTTTTCTTTCACTGCAAGAACTCTTACATTTGGAGACAATGTATATGAGTGAATAAGAAGTTTTTCACTCTACTTTGGCAAATGAATAAGAGAAAAAACCCCACTGACCTGGTTTTATAGTGCAATCACTCATAAAGATTTTTTTTAAATAATTTTTTCTGTCCTATTGAACTTTGAGTCCAGAGGAATTTGAATAATCTGTACATGCTTGTGGGCATCTACTGATTTGCAAATCGTTGTAAAATACTGATATATACAACTAGTTTTTAGAAGTTTCCTTAGTACTAAAACTACAACCCTGTATAATAGGTAGGAAAAACTGCTTAAGGTTTACAAAACACTGCATCACGTGTGAATGGCATGCATGCATAACATTATCCATTCACTCTATGCCAGCTGAGAATGTTAGGAATTTCCTATCCCTCCATCCCCTCCTCTATATCTGTGTGAGAAGTTTATATTTCAGGATAGCTATTAGTTGTTTCTGTTTCTCTTTCATAGCTTAGCTTCTGTCCAACATCCAAGATTTTAAACTTGTGCAGTATTTCTGCTGTAGGCCATAGCATCACAAAAGAGAAGACGCTACACTAATACACAGACCTGGGCAATGTCTGAAGTATAGCTGACGAATCTGGCCTAGTCCCCTTGTGTAAGACAAAAGAATTCAGAGAATAACTTTACAAGAATGAAAAGGAAAATCTAGGTCTGAGATACTTATCCTGTGGCTCTACAGCCATTTGCAAATGCTTCACTGTGCATCACATAGTGCTCTTGGGAAGTATGTTGGCTAAATTTGGTCTTCGATGTAAATAGTACAACTGCTGAACTTAGCTGTATTTAGGTTGATTTAAGGGCCATTGTTTGGTCTCAGATAGCTCAAAGGAGTGATCATCCACTGCCTGAAGTTTTATAATGGTGTAGCAAGACCTTCTGTTGACCCGTCCAGTTAGCAGTTGGAAGTTGCGTGGAAATGACTTGTGTGGCAGGTGCAACTTGGATATATATGGGATATATATGGGAGATGAGATATATATGGGAGATGCCAGTTGCACATTGGGCTGAGAGGTCCTGGAGGAAAACCCTAGCAACAACCTTAGCACAGAGGAGTAAATTCAAGCTGAGCTTAAATGGGCTTATTTCAGATGTCAGTAAGACTCTAGGAAGAGAGGCGGGCTTTAGTACTAACCCAAAGAGGGAGTCAAATTCCAAAGGGGTAGCCGTGTTAGTCTATTGTAGAAAGACAACAGAGTCCTGTGTCTTTAAAAGTGCCACAGGACTCTGTTGTCCAAAGAGGGAGTGTACTCTCTGCTAGAGTGGGGATGAGGACTCAGGCTGTTCACATTTAGTATGAGAAAGTGGAGTTTCAGCACCGTCTACACAAAAGGGAAGATGGGGATGGGGGCAGAAATAGGAAACATTCATTCGATTTCTTCACTTGCTGTGATGCTTTCTTCTATACTCCTTTTCGGGATCAGTACTTGTGAGGAAGACAGACCATTGGAGATTGTTTGTTTGGATTTACTTAGGGTTGTAGCAAACAGGCTGTCGTATTTACTTGAGCTCCTTTTTTGCTAGATACGTTTAGATTAGATGTAGGCAGGGTACTTTATTGTTTGGGGATGATTTACGGTGTGCTAGCTTCATTTTCTATTTTCCCCTTCTAAGTATTCTGCCAGATTTACTGGTGAATTTTTGTTGGTGCTGTTAACTCTATAATATATTAGTAAGTAAAATCGTTTTATAAATCCGTTCATGGTCAGATGTGTTCCTCCAGAATGTGATATGCTTAAAGTGGAAGGAAAACAGCTTATAATTAAAAGGTTTTAAATAATTCTTAATTCTGCGAAGGCTAATCCTGGTTTCATTGAAGACAGTGTCAAAACTTCCATTGACTTCACCTGCACCCGGTTTTGGATTGCAATATGCAAATCTTTTGCTTAAGTCCAGCAGTGTAATATTTATTCCCGAACTATGCTGAAAATGCACTTGTACATTTAGGTCCAAATTCTGGCCCTGTGTAGCACAGGGTAGCTGGGCATTGCAGATACTGAGTGTGATCAGCTCACACACCTCCTACTTGAATCGTAGGGAGGAGAGGGGGCTCACTATTAGGAGAACCTCATAGTGCTTGTGTATCTTCCATGCCCCTTTCCCTTCCAGAGTTGGAGACTGTGAACTACATTAAAGGATAGCAAGTGGTGGTTGGGGTGTGAGAGTAAAGATAGCATCAGCTCAGCTGGGCACTCCTCTGATTCTTGTGATGCTGATGGGTGCATGGCTGATATGCTGCCATAAGAGAGAGAAACCTGAGTGCCACTTGGTGCTGGAGAAGTTGCTAAAGGCTGTAAAGATCCAAAATAGCAGCCCAGGATTAGTGCAGAGTACAGTGAATTCAGCCATGCCTCTTTTGCGCTGGCCATGTCCTCTTCAGCAAGGGGTGCTAGAGGAGTCTCTACTTGGCTGTGTGGTACAGAAGATTCCCCTGGTACTGATACAATCTTTCCAGGCTGGAAACACCAACTCTATAGACAGAGTTACCTCTGTATTTGGCATTCATGGAATATGGTGTCCAACTTGATGTCACAATTCAAGGATGTTGATAAATGAGAGAAGGCTCACAGAAGTGCCATGAGAATAGTTAAAGGACTGGAAAACATATCTTACGGTGATAGACTCAAGGATTTCAATTGGTTTAGTTTAACAAAGAGAAGATTAAGGGTGTCTTGATCACAGTTTGTAAGTACCTATATGGGGAATGGTAATGGGTTAATACAGAAGTGGGCAAACTATGGCCCATGGGAGCCTTTCATCAGGCCCTTCAGCTGGGCCTGGCCGAGGCATGGGCAGCAACTCACCCTCACCCTCCCTCTTCTCCCACTATGTGCAGTGGTGGTGCCCTGGTGAGAGTGGCTGCTCCTCTCCCACCATGTGGGCCCAGCTGCATCCTGGCAGGAGCACAGTACCCCTCCCTCTGCCCAGTTCTTCCCTCCCCTCCCATCTTGTGCAGTGGTAGCACCCTGGCTGAAGCCTAGGCTAGCTGCTACCATCTTCCAGCATCCCCCCTCCCCTGCTCCTCTGTGGCCTGCCTAGAGGCATATGTGGTCCTCAGACCAAAAAGTTTGTCTACCACTTTGATGATAAAAAGCTCTTCATTCTAACAAACAAAGGTCTAACAAGATCCCTCAGCTAGAAGCTGACTCTAGACAATTTCAGACTAGAAATAATGTGCAAAATTTCAACAGTAAGAGTCATTAACCATGGGAAATGCCTATAAATAAATGTAAAAATGATCCTTATGAATGCTTGGAATTGCTGTTAGCGGGGTCAGTGCCTTCCTGACATTCAGCAGGAAAAAAGCTGAGGGATAACTGAGACATTGAAAGAGCACTACAAAACTATGGTGGTACCCTCTTCCTGAGCTCTTTTTAACCAATACTCAAGATAGACACCAAAGCTTGTACAGGATTTAGGAAAGCCACTTTTGCTTTCCCCATATCCTGAACTGATCTGCACTGCACAAGTTGGAGCCACCTAAGGGCTTGTCTACACTCATGATTATGCCGGAAAAAATGCTTATTGCTCAGGGATGTGAACCCCCCCCCCCCAGCTGAGCGACATAAGTTTTGCCTGCATAAGTGTGAGTGTAGACATGTAATGTCAGTGAGAGGTGTGTTATATCTTCCACTGATGACATAAAACCTCCTAAACAAGCTGGCACTAGCTGTGTCGGCGGGTGGGTTCTGTATGACATAGCCATATGTGCCGGCCAAATATACGTCACTCAGCAAGGTGTTTTCTTCACCCCCTGAGCAAAAACAATTTGCTGAAGTAAGTATGGGTGTAGGCAAGCCCTGAGTTCTGCCCTCAATTAAGCAAATTGCCAGCAACACCCAGGAGCCAGAACTGCAGGCAGAATGTAGGAAATGATTGGCTACTTCCCTTTTCCTTGGACACTCCATGTGAAGAGAGGTGATATAGGACCCTGCTTGGTGCCACTGGAGGACCTCTGTAGATAGAGCCTCTGCTGACTGGTTAACAGAGGCTGCTCAAGGCATCTGCTGCTCTTAGCATTGCAGAGGGGCCATTGGTCCAAATTGAATTAATTGGTGGTGTCACCTAGTCATCTGGAGTCAAGTTGGGCCCAGCTGTCCCTCCATCATGGCCAAAGCTGCCACCCTAGGTAGCTGTCCAGAAATCTGCCACCCTGGGTTGGTGCCTGGCTTGCCTGTAGCTAGATTGCCCTCTGCTGCTCATATTGGCTTTGGAGCAGTTTTCCACCAAAGAAGCAGAGATAAAGCTGCCCTGTTGCAGTTCAGGATGTGGCCCCTGGTGATTTTCATCTTTGATAAATTATTAGAATCAGAAAGGCTAAATCACGAAATCATGATTATAAAAATGCTAAATTTCCAACAGAGAAATTAATCCCATATTTATGATTTTAAAATTTAATGCACTACTGTTTTTCTTGCCACTTGTTCTGGGCCTCTATCCCACATAGTCCTTGGCAGGTTCACATTAGTATTTTGTGTTTTCATTCTTTATTTGGCACGAGTATTTCATCATCAGAGTAATTAATCCAGGAGATGTTCCAGGAAGCTTTCTTTCTTTCTTTTTTTTTTTTTTTTAATAAAGTCATTGCTGGAAAGGTTAGTATTGGGAAAACGCAAAAATAATTATTTCCATCATGCTGGAAAAATTATATTTGTAATTTTTCAAAATCTGTGCTTCTCATAAAACAGTCATGCTTTTTAAAAGGTCCATTATTGCATAAAATAATGAAGATTTTTTCCCCAAAGAACCACATTTCAACCCTTATTGATTTATTTAGTGTTACAGCATCTCTTTCCTTGCTTTCTAGTGGGAAAAAAAGCACATTCTGTTAATTTGTACAGAGAAGGAAGCTGAGTTTTCTAATAGCTGAGTCTCATTACTGGTATTATGCCATGGTGCTTTTATAATACTTTTGTAAGGTGATTTGAAAGCGATGACAAAATAAATTTAGGTTAATTTTCATCTGGTAGAGAATTCTGATTACTAATGATGATATATTATTACTAGCCCATTTCAGATTCTTAACGCAATGTTTTAAAGCTTTCACAGATATTAGGAAACTACAATGAATCACTTGAGTGAATGTGAAATATGATAAAATCACCAGGCAAGATTTTCAAAGTAATTAGGCTTCTAAATCCACTATATGACTGATATTCAAAAATCCGAGAAGATTAAACAATTTATTTAGGTGTCTAAATATGCATTTAAGATCCTAAACTTCAAGCTTGTGGGTTTTTTTTTTTTTAAATCTGACCCACTTTTTTCTTGTCTTTAAATGTCTTATGTCTAAAAAAAAAATTAATATAAAATAATGAAGGAAATAATAATATTGTCAGATGAAATAGCTGGCAAGCCTGGAAGTTTTTAAGGGTAGAAGTAACAACTGTTAACCGATGTCACAGGGAGAATGTAAGGGTGGGAAATCCAGAAGCAACGTGCACCTTTCTGGTACTTTTATAGTGCTTAGTCTGCAGGAAATGGGAGTATTAAATGAATGAATTTACCTTAAAGAGCAATGGAAACTTCCTGCTGTACCCAGTCTCCAGTTACAAGGTATGTCATGAAGCTGCCTTTGATTATCATTAAAATGTCAAGATTCTACAGTTGACTAATTCATATGAATGGTATTTCAAAACATCTTTCAGGAATCTTTTAAAAATGACATTTTTATAGTCTGATTAAATGAATTTTATGGTGGGTAAGGCAGTAGCAAAAATCACTGCAAATTCACATTAAGATTTGCCCAGCAGACATATATACTAAAATAACAGTAAAACTATAGAATGTTCACCTTCCTACCTCCAACCTAGTGAATTGGATTGATGTCTCAATGGATTTCTTATTCAGATACAGGTGAATTATGTCTGCCACTGATGGTCCACTTTCCAAGTGATGTTGACTAAAATACACACTAGAACACTTACCTTCTCATTTGAAACTCACTTTTAATTGACCGAACAGATGAGACAAGTATTTATACTTTTTTCAGTGTGACTTGCAGGGAAAAAAAGGGTTTTAATCAGTGCTTTTTTGTTTTGTTTTTAAAAATAGACGCCAATACTCGTATCTTGATAGTAAATTTGAAAAATGCCTCTCCCTCTCCTCTTCTTTCTGTATTACCCCTCTTCTTCCAGCAGTGCGCTCCTTTCCCCTGGTGACCCTGCCCCCCAGCTGAGCAGCAAAAAAGGTACCGGTACTCCGTATCCCTGTGTACCGTCACAAAAAAGCACTGGTTTTAATTATACTGCCATTAAAAATCCATGGTTGGCCTGTGCCAACTGACTTAGGCTGAGGGGTTTAATTGCAGGGCAGACATTGGGGCTCAGGTTGGAGTCCAGGTTCTAGAACCACGTGTGGTAGAAGGGACCCAGAGTTTGGGCTGCAGTGCAAGCCTGAACATATACACCGCAGTTAAACAGCCCTGAGCCCCACAAGCCCGAGTCAGCTGGCAAGGGCCAGCCACAGGTGTTTAATTGCAGAGTAGGCGTACCCCGAAAGCAGTGGCTGACCCTGAAAGAAACCTGGGGAGAAGTTTTTGGGTCAGGCTGCAGGCTGAAGAGTGCTCTGGTCCAGTAAATAAACAAACTAGATCAGAGAAATACATGACTAGCTCAATTTCTGCTCCCAATTGGAATACCCACAGAACCCCAAACTTTGATAGGTGCTTGAATCACAAGGGGGCAACAGTACATTGTAAAGAAGCAAAAAAGAGTAACCTTCCCTCTATTTCTTTTTAAAACATGTGCAGGTCACCTTTAAAACTTTCTTGCCCGACTTCTTTTGAAAAAAGCATGTCTTTTTGCAGCCTTCTTCTTGCTGCGTCTAGTGGAGAATGTTGCTTCGGCCATGTCTACACTAAAAAACGTATAGCAGCACTGCTGTGCCAGCGCAGTGGCACCACTCTAAGGGTACGTCTACACTTGTAAATTTAGTCGACTTAATTTACTCTGCGTCTACACTACACTTTCCTTAAGTCGACTTAAGGAAGCTGCTTAAGTTGACTTAAGGAAAATTAAGTCGACTTTACTAAACCTGGTTTAAAGTCGACTTTAGGCTTAAGTCGACTTTCTAAAGTTGACTTAAGCCAGTGTAGACCTGGAGTAGCCCTAAGTCGACTCTAAGTCGACTTAGGGCTCTCCAGGACTCCCCTACTGCCTTCCTTGCCAGGGGGGTGGCACAGGGGGAACCTGGCATGCCTCCCCACAGCACCTTGCCCCTTTGCACCCAGGTACAATGGGGCAAAGGCTGAGCCCCTGGCATTTGGCAAGGGGTGCTCCCCTACCACTGTGGACCTCTCCCAGGTCCACCTAGCCCCTAGAAGTCCACCTAGGCGTCCAGTGTGGACGCTCTAGGTCGACTTTGTAAGTTCCCCCCTAAGTCGACTTAATTTTATAGTGTGGACATGCTAAGTCGACTTAAAAAAGCTAAAGTCGACCTAAATTAACAAGTGTAGACATAACCTAAGATCTCTCATGTAGCTATTGTATGCTGATGGGAGAGAGCTCACCCATTGACATAATTAAACCGCTCCCAACAAGCGGTGGTAGCTGTGTCAGCAGGAGACACTGTCCCACCGACTTGGGGTTGTCCACACTGCGCTTCTGTCTAATATAATTTATGTTGCTCAAGGGTGTGGCTTTTTCACACTTCTGAGCAACCTAAGTTACACCAACAACAGTGGTAGTGTAAACATAGCGTGAAGCAGCCATCATGAGAAAGTCTGTCTCTTCTGAATATCTGATCCAACGTATGTCTGAAGTGAAGTCATATGAAATCAATTGGTGATTGACTGAGTTACTGAAGCAAAAAAGGCTTCCTTTTTATTAGCATAAACTTAAATTCTAAGCCAGTTACTTTGTGTTTAATCTTTTAAACAAACAGAAGTGCAGCTGGTTTTTGGAGAGCTGTTTTATAGTAAAAATTTTTATCCTTTTTTAAAAAAAAAAGCTGTTCTTAAAAAAAAAATTAATGCTGTAGTGAAAAGAAATAAAATTTAAAGAACTTGTCGTCTAAACCTAGGTGCAATACAAGATACTCTATGTCAGCTATTTACAATTTTATGATACACTATACATTTCATAGACTCAAGGAGGGACCGGTATCATCATCTAGTCTGACTTCCTTTATTATTTTTCTTTGAGTGATTTATAAATGTTTTATTTATGCTTAGTCCTAAGGTTGAATGCTCTTGGCCATAGTTTGAATGCACACCTTTGCGGGATGCCAACTTAAGTCTTATACCCCCTTTAAATCTAAGTTATACCATAACTTAATTAAATGCAACATCCTGTGGATGGAAGGAGGAAACACAGAAAAACCCACCACAATAATACTGAGCATTAGACAGGGGAGCTACACAAAACTGAGAAAGCTAGGTGAAGATATAGTCACAAAAATGAAATGCTTGCAAGCTCTATGGAATCTTTTTAAAAACACCATAATAAAGGCTCAAATTAAATGTATACCCCAGATTAACAAACATAATAAGACCAAGAAAGTGTCACCATGCCTAAACAACAAGCCAAAAGAAGTAGTTAGAGATAAAAAGGCATCCTTTAAAAAGTGGGAAGTTAAATCATACTGAGGAAAAAGAAAGGAGCATAAATTCTAGCAAGTGTAAAAGCATAATTAATCAGGCCAAAAAAGAATTTGAAGAGTAACTAGACAAAGATTCAAAAACTAGTTGCAAAAAATGTTCTAAGTACAATGGAAGCAGGAAGCGTGCCAAACAGTTAGTGTGGCCACTGGATCATCAAGGTGCTAAAAGTAAGATGAGGCCATTACAGAGAAGCTAATTTAACTCTTTGCAACAGTCGTCCCAGCAGAGGACATGAGGGAGATTCCCATACTTGAACCATTCTTTTTAAGCGACAGATATGAGGAACTATCCCATACTGAGGTGTCACGAAAGGCGGTTTTGGAACAAATTGATAAATTAAATAATAATAAGTCACCAAGACCAGATGGTATTCACCCAAGAGTTCTGAAGAAACTCAAATATGAAATTGCAGAACTACTAACTGTGGTATATATCCTATCCTTTAAATCCACTAAAATTACTAAATCAGATGACCCAAGAATAGTTAATGTGACATCAGTTTTTATAAAAGGCTCCGGACACAATCGTGGCAGTTGCAGGCTAGTAAGCCCTAACTTCAGTACCAGGCAAATTGGTTGAAACTGTAGTTAAGAACAGAATTATCAGACACATAGATGAACACAATTTGTTGGGGAAGAGTCAACCATGGCTTTTGTAAAGGGAAATGATGCCTCACCAGTCTATTAGAATTCTTTGCGGGAGTCAAGAAACATGTGGACAAGGGTGATTTCAGTGGATGTAGTGTAGTTAGATTTTCAGAAAGCCTTTGACAAGGTCCCTCACCAAAGGCTCTTATGCAGAGTAAGCAGTCATGGGATAAGAGAGAAGGTCCTCTCATGGATCAGTAACTGGTTAAAAGACAGGAAACAGAAGGTAAGAAGAAATGGTCAGTTTTCAGAATGGACAGAAGTAAATAGTGGTGTTTCCCAACTGGGACCAGTGCTTTTCACCATACTCACAAATGATGCAGTCAAAGGGGTAAACAATGAGCCAGCAAAGTTTGCAGATGATACAAACTTAGTGAAGATAGTTAAGTCCAAAGCAGACGATGAATTAGAAAGGGATTTCACAAAACTGGGTGACTGGGCCACAAAATGGTAGATGAAATTCAATATTGATAAATGCAAAGTAAAGCACATTGGAAAACATAATCCCAACTATACTTAAAATGTGATGGGATCTAAATTAGCTCTTAACACACAAGAATGACCTGGGGGTCATTGTGGATAGTTCTCTGAAAACATACGCTCAATGTGCGGCAGCAGTCAAAAAGCTAACAGAATGTTAGGAACATTTAGGAAAGTGTTCGATAATAACATAAAATACTATGATGCCATAGTACACCCACACCTGGAATATTGCTTGCATTTCTGGTCACACAATATCAAAAAAGATATATTAGAATTGGAAAAGGTGCAGAGAAGGGCAACAAAAATGATTATGGGGATGGAACAACTTCTGTACGAAGAGAGATTAAAGATTGGGACTTGTCATGTTGGAAAAGTGAAGGCTGAGGTAATACGATAGAGGTCTGTGAAATCGTGAATGATATGGAGAAAGTGAATGAGAGTGTTATTTTCTCCTTCACATAACACAAGAACCAATGAATTGAATAAGCATCTGGTTTAAAACAAGCAAAAGAATTTCACACAAGTACTTCAATACCTGTGAAACTTATTGCTGCGGATTATGTGAAGACCTAAACTCTAACTGGGTTCAAAAAGAATTAGGTAAATTCATGGAGAATAGGTCTATCCATGTCTATTAGATAAGATAGTTAGGGATGTAACCCTCTTGTGTGTTCTGATTACCGGAACCTGGGAGTGGATGACGGAATGGATCACTCTCTGTTTGCCTATTCCGTTCATTCTCTCTGAAGCACCTGGCATTGGCCATTGTTGGAAGACAGAAAACTGGGCTAGATGAACCATTGATCTGACCTAATATGACTCTTCTCATGTCCTTGAATTTCAACCCAGAGCACTTTTTGCACTCTGCTTTAAAAGAAACCAAACACACACAAAAAACCACCACCAACAAACTCTCCAAGAAAAATGTGTAAACTCCCGGTGTTAATTGTATGAGCCTAATAGAATTAAGAACAGCCAGAGTTTAGTTTGTGCCAGGGCTGAACCTTGGCACCTCTAGTGTAGGCCATTCATAGCCCCAGCACTTCTAGGATTGCTGCATCAGTTATGAATGTAAAAAAAACTGCTTGTGCCCCAGCACCTTTTTTATTACAAATTAAGCAGTGAGGACACCCTTTTAGAGAATAGATTGAAATATCTACCGGGTAAACATTCAAAAATCTCGCCTTCTTTCTGATGAAAGATTATGATGCAATCATAGCATGTCTTTGTGACCTGGCAACTTGCAATAACTTTGATTTATGATATGGGTTTCTTTTTTTGTTATTTCAGTTTCATTCCTTGGCTCCAATGTACTACCGAGGATCTGCAGCAGCTGTTATAGTATATGATATAACCAAACAGGTAAAGCTTTCTGATTGCATTGCCTGTATAATATATAGTCTGCTTAATGACTTAATGTATTAGCAAAGCTCTGGTGGAAGCTCCATTTCCTGAGTCACTTAAAAGTGGACTAGACAAAACACTGGAGATTGTACTGCAGGAGAAGATTCTGAATCTGCCTATTTTAAGATGGACAAGATGACCTCGTGGATTTTTCTCATATCTAATTTCTACTATTAAAAAAAATCAACTATTTTACTAACTAGAAATTAATATTTTTAACTGTGGCTACAAGCTTGCTTTTGCAGTTTGAGAGCTGAACTCTTCTGGGATTGATTTACTTTGAAACAAAGCAATGAAATAATTAATCTTTGACCTTTGGCTCAACATTATTCATTGAAATAGAAGTGTATTTTCAGCTGATAAAGCACATGTCATCCAGCGGGAGATCCTTGCTGTTCTCTGCCCTAATGAGAAATTGCTGATCTTAAAATTCAAAGAATAACGTTTTGGTTTTAAAAGAAACCCCAGATGATGAAGCTGAGTTATTGAATAGGCATTAGTGGATGGCTGGTGGTGATAGTTTGCTTATCTTTTTCTTCTCTCCTGCAAATTGAATTAATTACTTTTAGCTCTAAAGGGCTGGCTCAGTTCACCAATGCATTAGTGTAATAATGATCTATTGCTGCTGACATAGGTCATTGCTGCGTAGCAGTCCTGTGGGTTTTTATTTTTAACTGAAATGACTGATAGTTGGTAGAAAGTCTGTAGACATCGTGAAGGTGACTCTTAGTCCTGTCATTCTTATTCAGAATGCCTGTCATCAATGGTAGGAAGAAAAGGCTCATGGGAAAAAAAGAGGGACTAATGAGAAAATATTTCACTCTCTGAAAGTTTAGTATTGTATATTATTGTGGAATTTACATTATATCCCAAATGTTAGGCCACGCTCTTCCCTTACTGTTGCATGCATGACTCCCATTGATTTCCAAAGAAGCTGCACATAGACTTCTGAGGAGAAAATTTGGCTTGATGATTAATGAGTCTGAGGTTCAGTGACATCAACCATGACTTTTAACGAGACCCTGGAAGTCATTGTCATCTGAGGGTTTTCAGTGCCCATCCGGTAACTTCAGAAACATTGTTAGGTGTGTTAATCCAGGAGATCCTGTTAGTTATTTCTTTATATATTTGATTTAGGATTCATTTCACACTTTGAAGAAATGGGTCAAAGAATTAAAAGAACATGGTCCTGAGAACATTGTCATGGCCATTGCTGGAAACAAATGTGATCTTTCTGATCTCAGGTAATGCATCTACTTTATATTATAATGCTGTTGTATATGCATTGCTGTCCTCCTTCACATAGCCATGTTTGTATTGTTATCTGTAGTGCTAATCGGAGGTGCTGGAACAATCTTTATACTGTGGGCATTAAAAGTGGAAACCATGTACTTGGTAGTTATTACTACTTCAAGTCAGGGGTTCTGCCACCCCTCCAGCACCTTTAGTTTCAGCATCCCTGAATAGCAGAAAGCAGCAAGTCTTTCTATGAGGGGAAAGAAATAATGCGGGTTTTGTTTTGATTTGATTTAGAAAACCAATGCTAAGTGCAGCCTGTGGTCCTTTCCAGTTGCCCCGGTTAAATGTATTGCTTTAATGCTCTCAATAGTATATTTAACTTGATTAATTAAAGAATCCCAAGTTTGGTGATTCATTTACAATCAGATAATGCAGATGGAGCAATGTAATGTGTTAAAATACAATACACAATGTTTTAGTGAAATGAATCAGCTTAGTTCACTCATATGGCAATGAGTTATTGAGTGCCTGGCCCCAGGAGGAAAGCTTACATGGTGATATTCTCTTTACACTTGGGCAATGTACATTTGCCTCACTGATGGCATGTAGTCTAACATTTGCACAAAATATCAGACTCTACCAATACTCTCTGCTGATGTTTATAATTTTGGGAGAGGTTTTGAGAATCTTTCGTTTTACAAACAATGATTTTTCTATACACTTTGCATATTCCTGAACTATTTTGATGGTATTATAATAAAATGATTTCTGAAGACATGTAGATGGCAAGATAAATTTTGCACATGCAATTGTTTGTTACCATTCTACTAGAAATTTGATTCACTGTGTAATATATGTAGTTCTGTGTATTCTTTGGCATATTTGTCTTATGGTTTACTTCATTGGAAATGGCTTTAGGTAAAATATATGTCTCAACCTATCATTCCACTGATTAGAAAATACAAATACTTGTTGCAATGGGATTTTAAAAAATATAACGTAACTAATATGAGTACACATGAGCAACTTGCTATCTATAAATGACTTTTAGCAACACTATTTATCTTTACGGAATTTTTACTAGCTATTTCACCAAAAATGTTCTGCTGAAGTGTCTACCACTTGAATGGCAAACATGAAAGGAGACAGAATAGGACAAGTTGAACTGAGTTCCACTCATCTTGATTGTCTGTCTTCATTACCACAGAAGCTGGTAGGGGAGAAATGACTGGGGGGAAATAGAGGAACAGATTTGTCTTCACTAGCAAAGGACTAATATTGTTTTCTCTAGTACTTCTAACAATGACCACATTGTCTTCTGCTACTGGTGGTCCGTTTTGTTCTGTTTCTTTTTTTCAGTTCTCTAATATACAGGTGCTAGCAGCTAACCTAGAATCAAAACACCCAAAAGACATGCTTTTCTTTGTATTCTGATTGCATGGTCATCAACAGTTCTTGGCACTTTGCTGAAATAAATTACCCCCATTTGACTTCCTGGGGATTTCTGCTTTGTGAAAGAACATTTTTATTAAAATCATTGCAGTTTTGTTACTGACTTTCGCATTAAGAATTACTTTGTTTTTTAATAATATTTTATATTGGAATCTCTGCCCTCTGATTGATGGATAACAACCTGAACACATTCACAGAATCTCTGTTGAAAGAGCTCAGATCAGAATGTTATTCAAATAAAAGTGCTACTTTGTCCCCCCAGTGAAAAAACACTGTTAAATTCTTGGGGCAATGGGGAGACCAAAGGCCATAACTTTCCATTGATACTAGGCTTTCCTCTCTAAAAATAGATAGTTTCTGAAATGTCAGTTCTTCGGAATACTCCAAATGTCTGGTCAGGAAATCCTGTGCTTTATGTTCAGGTCTGTCTGTCTAAAATATTGTCCATGTAAACAAATATTTTAGAAGTTTTAAACTGTCTGTGCTAAGGGTGGTGTTTCTTTCTTTCTTTCTTTCTTTCTTTCTTTCTTTCTTTCTTTCTTTCTTAACTGCAAACAGTTCAATCAACATCTTTCAAAACAGGTATTCTCTCTCCAGAGTCCCTAAGGCCAAACTTTCTCAACTCCCGTCTAAGTCTCTGCTTATTTCTTGGCTCTTTCTCCCACTATTAATACCCTTGGTTTATATTTACTTACCTCTTGGCTTAGAGTAAACTGCTTGAGGAACAAGCTTTTGTACTTTTGGGCCAACTAAAGTTGTGGCAATACTGATGCCCAGATTATCATGCACAAAAGCAGCAATTGACAATCCTTATGCCTGTGGAGGATCAATCATAGTGGAGCATCCCTCCCACAAGCTCTCCCCCTTACACCATAACTGGGGCAGCTGGCACAGGAGAAGGCAGAGCTACATCCACCAACTTTCCACATGTGGAGAGTTCCCTACACAAGGGGAATTCTCCTCTGGCTGTCACTAGCCTCTTTGTACTGTTTATGTGGCACAAATTAACCTTTGGGGCCTGGAGAATCTGGCCCTAAGATTTTTGTTTCCAATATGATTTGGAGTCAGTGGCTTTATTGTTAGAATCTGCCCCCTATAAACAGCTAGGCATGTGACCCTTTCAATCCATCTTTATTTACAGTAGTTAAAAAACATCCTGTTTGTGTGTTCTCTTTGGACAATCTCCTTGGGGGCTGAAGCTGCATGGCTGGATGCTCTTTCTCTAATGTTTTAGGGATCTCTGTCTCGTGCATCTTTGTCAAGTGGGAAGGAAAAATGGTTCATGGCAGTTAAAGATCATTTCTCTTTGGCTTTCAAAGCTTGGCCTTGATACCAGGCCCCAAAATCCAGGCTGATATTTGAGCATGAGGAACTAAATAGAAACCACTACCACAAAAATATTCTTTATTTGTTATAGAATAAAACACATGCTAAAGCATTTCCACCTAGACTATTCTATTGTTATGCTGTGTGAGAAGAAGCTTCCAATTTTTGCAATGTATATGATGGTAATAGGTTGGCACTACTTGCCTGATGCACCCCATCCTGTTAATAATATTTCTGCTGAGAAAAGGTTAAGTGGATTATACTGTGACATAGGCAATTGAATCAAATTCCTACTTGAATATAAGAAAAGTGGGGGTAGCTCTTTGAGAAACAGAAGAATTAGTGTGTGTGCTGAGCAGTCTTGAAGGAGGAACCCTGACAGTAGCTATGCCTGTAGAGGTGATGTGCATTATAACAAAATCAATAATTTTACACTGTTGACTTCAAGAATTCATACAAATATGGACAGAAACAAAGTGATTAATTGAGCAAATTCAGTGTAAATGCTCAGGGCTGGGTTATAATTTTGAGAATGTGCCACGACATATCAGGAAATCAGGCTTTTTTGTTGTGAAAAATTCTGCAAAAGATTAAATGTGCTTTTATATCTTGGGTCTGTTCATACTAAATTACATGGTGAAATTCACATGGGCATCAGTGGAACCAAGACTAGGACTCAGCATATTACCATTTGAGAAACAAGGAAAATCAGTACCAGGAGAAGATCCAAACTTTTGCAATTGACATGAGGGAACAATATGACTTGAGATGTCTTTCAAAATTATATTTGTTTTTTAATAACGACACATTAATTTTTCTGATTTCTAAAAAAAAAATTTTTTTAGGGAGGTGACTATGAAGGATGCCAAAGAATATGCAGAATCTATAGGTGCAATTGTTGTTGAAACCAGTGCAAAGAATGCTATTAACATTGAAGAACTCTTTCAAGGAATCAGTAAGTACATTTATAAGTTTCTTGTGGAAGCTGCTTGGAATCCTTTTGAAAATGATTATCCATATTGCATGTGAAAATTTTTCTCCATGAAGAGGAAAAAAAACAGAGGCAGTAGTGGTTCTACTGCATGTTAAAATATATAGAACTAACAATAACTTTGAGTAGATTAGAATAAGACATTGCTGCTTAAGTGTCTCCCCTATAGCTCTTCCAGTGTATTATACCTCTCTGCATAAACTGCTGTCAGGGAGGTGATTGTTGATCAAGTTGTCATTTTTGCTGGGTTTTTTGTGTGACAAAATATTCCTGGGTGACTAGGGTAAGTAGAAATAGTCATTTCTGATGGGTTCCAGCACAAGTTTTCTCCCCAGGTTTTTAAAGGGAAAGAAATCAACATTGCTAGTAAGGAATGGGGAATTCCCTGTGGCTATTTTTCATTCCAAGAATTCTAGTCTCATCGGCCCCTGAATAAAAACAGGATATAAAGCATATTCCACCCCACCTCTTCTCTCTCTACCGCCTTAAGACCTCTTCCTTTTTTCTCACAAACTCAATATGACATAAATATATCTGTGACGTTTCTTTGCTCTAAACAAATCATCCTGTCCACTACACATTGTCTGAGAAAAGGCCTGTTGACCAGTCATTTCACTTGAACAGGAAGTGTCTGAAAATGTTAATTGATGAGAACTGAAATTCCCAGTACAATGCTGTCTGACTGTTAGGCTTTCCAGAAGGTTACAGAACTTACAATTCATCTAGTTTGGAGAGCCTGCCCTTACCCACTTGATTTGTCTATGTCCAACGTAGCCTGTTATCAGTATGTATGAATGTACTAGCACAAAAACTCAACAATGTTGCATAATTTAATCATTAATAAATTTGTTTATCCCTTCGATGGGTCAGGCTACAACAACTAGCAATCGAAACCCCTAGTAATGGATATATTTGATGTAGAAAATCAGTTAAACTGAAATTAACATGCACATCCAAGCAGATGCATTAAATATCCTAGACAATCTTTTGATACGTAGAAAGATTTGGTCTCAGTGGGCGTACTTGTGATCTTAGTAGAAATTAGATGAGAGGGTTTGTAGGTATGGAGTATTTAGATGTGGAATCTATAGTGTATACATATGAGAACACAGCAAAGGATGCTAAATTGCCATAAGCATTACTGAACCGTAATGCAAATTATCATGGCGGTTGTGTCAAGGACCGTGGAAGACCTTCTGACAATTTATGCCATGTCTTTTAATGCATGTAACACTGGAGTCAAAGGTGCTAATCTCTAAGGATGCTTTCCTTTGGCCTAAGTCTGTGGTGTCCAACCTTAGTTATTACACAGGAGGGCTGTACAAACCTAAGCACAACCTTGTGTGGGCCAAACAGATTCTACATATTTTAATAAGATTTAACGTCACCTATATTGATCTATATTTTAAGTTCAGCTCATTTCATGTGTATTTAGATGGGTTCTGTGTACAGTATTGTCTTGTGTAAATTAAAATGATGTGAACATGCTGACAAAACACCAATGTGTTAAAACAGGCTGCAGGCCTTATGAAATGCTCTGGTGAGCAATGTACAACCCAGGGGTCATAGGTTGGCCATCCCGGGTCTAAGTAATGCAGAATCAGTGATGCCTTTTCTGAATACCACCATTATCTTTAGCCATGCCTCCTGCTGTTTGACAACATTATTAACTTGGGGTTATGAAGCTATGCTGCAACACAATTTTTGCTTTCATATTATAACTTGTACGTCCCAACCCTTCCATAATTATATAGGCAGAAAGATATGATATAGCGCCACATCCTCCTGTATTAAAGAACTGCAGCTCTTGTTTGTGTGGTTTGATAGTTGGGGTATCACTATCTAAATAAATCCATAAATGAGGAGGAATGAAGTTCTGGAACAGGTTTCCAAAGGGAGCAGTGGGGGGCAAAAAACGTAACTGAGTTCAAGACTGAGCTTGATAAATTTGTGGAGGGGATGATATGATGAGACAATTGTATAAAGCTGATCTGTGATTGCTAGTAGCAAATATCCCCAATGGCCAGTGATGGGACACTAGATCGGGAGGGCTCTGAGTTACTACAAAGAATTCTTTCCTGGTGTCCTGCTGTTCAGTCTTAGCAAAATGATTTGTCAAAAAGTAGGGGTGCTCAACTGTTTCTTCCTAAGGTTGCCTCCACGTTCCATATGAATCAACAGATCCATCTTTCTGTTTTTTTTCCAAAACCTTGGAGAGGAGGCCAGGTCTGTATTGATATTTCTATTTAATTTAAGGAACAGAATGGTTTAATCTCTTCTGATGTTATATTGTCAGCAGAAACTAACAAGCAGTGCAATCCTGGTTTGATGGTTTGGTTATTAGTAATTTTTAAAAACTGTTTCAGTGACTGTATTTGTCCATGAAAGTACTCATGTTACTAGATTGGTAGCCCAGAACATTAGCTTTCTCTCTTAATGTTGTCTACAGAATATCTATAGCATAGATGGCATCAGTGTAGGCTTCCCAACCCATGTAATGTGCATTGCCCCAGTTCTGAAAGGGCAACCTAAACAGATGAGAGAGTAGTTTATTCTGTAAACGAGTTCAGTCCTTGACTTCTCTGCTGATCCAAACTAGTATGCCAACTAGATCCAGTTTGGTTTTGTGATATGGACACTGTGTTTATTAAGAAATGGAGTAAGGCCCCCAAATACCTTTCATATAGTTAAAATGTTGTGGTCACCACTGACTTGGATTTGAGTTCAGGCTCATCATTCCATTACTAATTATCTGGAACTTTTTGTGAGCTCTCTAAAACGTTCTCTGTGTGTTACTGTCTCTGCTGTGAGATTACCAATTAAAGCGTCCTGGAATAGACAGTGCTATGAGCACAAGTATCTCATTTTTTTTCTAAAGTCAGCAAAACAGTTCTGATTCTAATTGTATTCTCCAACTCATCTATTTTATAATGGAAAGACTTCTCAAATTAACATGGTTGCTCCGTACCCTGAATACTTAGTTGAGACTGACCTCAATTTAGTTGATTCTGATCTCAATACATTGAATTTTACACTAGTGTAACTAAATTGACTTCAACATTGTTACTCCTAGTAACCCAGAATCAGATTCTAGAAGTCCCTTGAGCAGAGGAAGTTTCTTGCTAAGATTAAAAGTATTTAGCTCAACAATGAACATAAAAATGGCCAAACTGAGTCAGGCCAATGGCCTATCTAGCCCAGTGTCCTGTCTTCTGACAATGGTCAGTGCCAGGTACTTCAGCGGGAATGAACAGAACTGATAATCATCAAGTGATCCATCCCTTTTCACCCATTCCCAGCTTCTGGCAATGCCATTTTGATGTAACAAAATCTGGGCAGTAATGATAATGGGAAAACTTATATACCAAAAAACCATCAAAACTACAAGTCTGAAAAGGAGTTTGAAACTTTGTTCCTTGGTACTGAATTAACAAAAGTTCTTCACAAAGTGAGTGACTCTCTTTTAATTTATGACCACACCAATCACATCATGTGTAGCGAGTTTCTTTTTGGAATTATTTCCAGTTACTGTTGTATTTAATATTGGTATGAATTACTACTAATAAAATAAAGACAATTCACGTCTTGGAGTATTGTGTCCTATTTTGAACTGGACAAAATAATTGCTGACTGTGGTGAAGCCTACAACATTCTCTTCCAAAGATAGCTCTGGCTTCTTCTTGGGTATGTTAGTTCAGAATACTCAGAGCTTTAAACTCACTGTGAAGCTCAGGATGAAAAATAGAACTAATCTAAAATATTTACTGTGGAGTTTTGAAACAGTCTCTAACCTAACTTGCATATCTACACGCTCTTCTTCAAAATTTGCTATTCAAAGACCAAAACCCTGAGAAAACATTTGCTTAATGGTATATTATGGAAATGAAGTTGACACATTCCAACATTCTTAACTTTATTAGGCTCCAAGAAAAACTGGCAGGGCTCCAGTTCATCTGGGACCAAGTTCAAATACTTTAGAAACATCATGAACCCAGTGCAGTAGTTTTTCTCCATGTTTCCAAAATGTCAGCATTACTCTTTTGAGAAGCCCTATTCAGATATTAAGCTCTTCTTACTGTGTACTTGTGAGCTTTATAAGAACTGTAGAACCATCTTCAGTGTCACCATACACTGGCCTTCATGCTTGGAACCAGGGCTTTTTTTCAGCCGATACGCACTGGTACTGATTGGAACCTTCTTCTCTGCTACCACGAGAGCCTGCAGGTTCTTACTTTCTCTAACTCTAGACTCTTGTTTTCACACGAGTCACTCCTGGTACGCATGCACTGATTGACCAGGTTTATTAGTTGCAACATATTTAATGGGTATATTATGTGTCACACACGTTGTAATTGGCCAATGAAACAGAAGTCACAGAAGAATTGAACAAGCATACAGGGAGAGATCTGGAGCAGCAAGTCCTTGTTTTTCATTAGAGCCCAAGTTAGGGCTGAAACTTTTTGTGTGTATGTGTTGTGTGTGTGTGTTAATTTCAAATAAGTTTAAATAACTGTTTCAAATCATGATATAAGAATTAGCAGCCTAGGCTTATTAGACAAGCCAAACCATCTGGTGGGGAAATGAATGGATCAAGAAAGAGAGGGGTGGATTCAATTCAAATAATAGTTTTGTTTCTCCTTTCTATTTATGGTTCATGTTTGCTTATTTACAATGCTCTGGTGCTTTGGAGAGTTCTGGAGTATGCATTGAAATATATGCATTGAAAATGTTGATGATTTAACTCTTGCTAAACTAGGACCAGTTGTGTTTAAGTAGGAATAAGAGATAACAGAATCTGTGCCTTTTAATTGTCTTACAAGACAGTTGATTCATATTGAAATCTGACTTGAGTAGTTTTAATACAAACTAGCTAATTCCTTACTAATATTTCTGTGTTTTGCCACAGAATGCCCAGAATACTGAATTCTGTATTTTCTTCATATATTTCAGGTCAACAAATTCCACCCTTGAACCCTCATGAAAATAGCAACAATGGGGCAATCAGACTTGGAAAGCAGACTACACAGATGAGTAGGCCGTGCTGCTGACCCAGCGTGGCCTGTTTAGATTTACTTGAAAAAAATAAAATAAAATACTATGTGCTTATTCATTGAGCAAAGGACTTCACGACCTCAGCATGGTACCTTGTCTTGAAAGCAATAATTTCAGTACCGTATTCTAGTGACAATGCAAAAGTCAGATCCAGAAAGGATTTGCAAAACCTATATGGAAAATCCTCCCTAGTCTCCTGCCAAAATTCCTGAGTCAGGTTACGCCAATTTAAACCAATGACTGTTGATTTTTTTTTTTTTTTTTTAATAAAATGGCTTTTTACCTAGAGACTTTAAATTTGATATAAAATCTCTCCTCTTACATGAGCAAGTGGACTCAGTGTATTTAAAACTGATCTTTAGAGGAAAATGGTGCATATAATTTAAAACCTGAACTTTGGGCTGCATACTTCTGTCTTTGCTTTTAGCTAGCTTCTGCTTCTGTCACTTTTGTAGGGCTTTAGGTTTGTCAGATGATTTGATCAACCATCCTCAAGAAATGAACTGAAGACAGGAACTAGAAAAATGGATACAAAGTATGAGAGAGCCCAGTTTTTACAGGCTATGAATCAGGACAGTATTTGGCCAAATATGTGATGGATAACTTGGGAGACATACTTTCAACTGAGACACACATATTTTCAGCCATCTGCATGTATCTGAAGGATGGAATTGCCAAGGAGAAAGAGAATTGTTTTGGATGGTTGTAAGCAGGTGGAGCTCCCATTCAGCTTCAGAAAGAATCTACATCTCACCCACTACATTTAATCCAATGCACTCTCCTTCCAAAGCCTACGTCTCATTAGTAACGAATTGGCACAAGGAGGCAAACACCAACCAAAGCCTGTCTGTTCCTAGGATTTCCTGCAGACACTTCTCTGTTCAAGGCCATCGTGCTCTCTGCCCAGTCATCCCACTTCCCTCATTTCTAGGATGGGAGTCACACCTGCCACAATGAGTCAGCAGAAAGCCATTCTCATTCCCCTCCAGGGTTCCAACAACAGCTAACAAGGTCAACAGACAAGTCCTGCTGCTACAGTGGTATAAGGAAGACCCGTATAATTTGAGGTCTTGGGGATGGAATTCACTGAATTAATATAATAAATTATGTATATTTTTCTAAAGGTGCAGTCTGTTCAGTTGTAGACTTGTCTCCCCAGGTGCTTTGGAAGTGGTAGAGAGCACCTGTTGCTTGAGACATTTAAAACTAGATTGAACAAAGCATGAGAAAACATAGTGCAAAGAAAAATCCATTATTTGTGGCTCTGGATAAGGGGACCTAAAACTGTTGGTCTGGTTCATCTCAAACCTTTTGATTCTGTCAGTGATAGAGTAGGTAAATTATGCATTTCTCTTCTCTGCCAAATTTAATGAAACAAAGTAAAGAACTTAATTTGCAAAATCAAAACCCGAATTCATCCTGTAGCATGATACATTTTTGCTTGTTAGAAACATTAACCTTTTAGCTCATTTGTTATACAACAGTGGAGGATTTATTTGAACAGTAATCACAAGAGGATAATTATTTCCAACTAAGGAGAGAATATATATCATTTACAGGCACGATGTAGCTGGACCTACATACTTATAAAGAAAAACAGACTCACTGATTTTGCAGTGCAGTGTGTGGGGGAGGGAGGGAGACTGCTACCGCATAGGAACCTGTAGGTGCATGGGTACCTTCTTAAGCCAAAAGGCAAAAAAGCAGCACCACCAATGACTCGTCTCCTTCTATCCTGCTGGCTCCACTACTGTTCAAAGCTTGGCTCTGCTATTGCATTAATGTGGTGGTGAAATGGTACCAGTTATTTAGAGCTCGATCCAAAACTGTGTGAAGTCAATGGGAATCTTTCCACTGATTTCAGAGGGCCTTGGATCAGGCCTTAATCATTATAATTCCTGGGCTAAAGAAATACCGAACTGATCAACAATGCAAATCAGTGTTATTCATCTTGTTGCAGGGAGGCCAGCTTACTAAGCCTAAAAAGGCAGAGTTTACAGCTAGCTACCTGTTAGGAAAACATGGCAAGGTTATTCACAAGTGTTCATTGTTTATTAAAATGTGTATTGGCTTTGTGCTATGTATTTTATGAGAGTCAGGCATAAAACTGATTTTTAACTTGTTTTTGTAAACCGAAATGTGGCCAACTTCATTTTCACATGACATCTCAAAAGCCATTAAAATCTGCTTGAGATGGCTGTAAGCGTCTTCAGGCAATTCTGCCATTGCTGTGTAATCTCAGATTTAAATAAGTGGTGGAGGTGCCAACATGGGTTATAGTTTATTAAAATATGTAACCAGCTAGCATTGAGCTATATGTGGATCAGAAGCAGATCTCAGTCTTATTACGTTAAATGGTTTGAAATTAGAAATTGAGGTGACGACTTTCTAGTTGATGCACACTTTCAAAATTCGAATATTTCCAAAGTAGGTTTACATTTAAGGCGGGCAAATCCTGAAGTCCTTGTTCTGGTTTTGTTCAGTCAAAACACCAGGTCAATAAAAGTTTTGATTGAATACTGTTTCCGAATTTGGGTTGTGATCAGTTTCTGTATAAAGGAACTATGGAGTCACAGATGAAAGAACAGCAGGGCACTGTAATATACAGTATACCTATGGTTTTCTTTGGATGCAAGAGTAGCCTTCCAACTATTATTCCTCCCAGCCAGTATTTTTTCAGGTTTGAGATTCATCTTCAAGCTGTATTTTGGAATGAGGTTATGATTTGGTTTAGAAGTATACATGTTTTATAAATCACATCAGCTTTTTGTGGTTGCCTTTTTTGTTTGTGAAATTTTGTGATTCTTTTTAAAAACTCATAAATATTACAGAATACCAAAAAATTTACTCAGAACCCTAAGCAACCATAATTCTTACCAATTGTAGTTTAAAAAGCTAGCTGGTTTTTTAAAAAAATCCTCTACTATACAGAAGATCTGAATCTATAGTCTGCTCTAATAAAAACACAGCACATCTATATGAGCCAGCCAGTCTGTATTTGTCAAGAGATTGGCTTCACCAGGATAGCTTGTAGGGGCTACTGCATAAACTGCAATTTGAGTATGTTATGTGAAAGCTGGGTATACATCGTGGCTTGAGGCTATGACCATCCAGTTACAGGTAACATGGTTTTCTGGTATGTCATGAATTAATTTAGAAAAGCCATATTAAGGAATAGTTTCCATATATGCTGTAGATATATAAATATGATTTTATATTTTGTTATTGTGACGTAGTACTTTTTACACTGGCTATGTCTGGTTCATATATATGGCATATTGTATCGTGTATTTCATTAGTGGTCATTTCATCGTTACGAATTTAAGGCTGAAGACAGAAGGTAGCAATAAGAGGGAGAAATATGTAGGTACATTGTTGACTTGCCGTTTTAAAGCATGAAATGGCATACTACTAATTACAAGTTTGCCATGCAGGACAAAGAAATTTGGAGAGCCATTAACTGGTTCTGATAGGTGTAAAAGTTATACTCCAGAAAATGAGATTAATTAGCTGATTATTTTTATTCATGGTACAGTCTGTAATGCTGCATAACAACATAGGTCTGCAGTATTTAATAACAAAAACCATTTCCATTTCCCCACATCATGTTGCTTTCCAGTGTACATAGTAATTAACATGACCAGATAGTTTGTACATGAAAGCATTCTGACTCATAATCAGATCTTGATTATATATTTTACTATCCTACTGTTAATTATTTTAACCAGATCCAGTGACCAACTGTCAGTGTGAAGTTGTGTACTAAGTACTATCACTCTGTTTATGTAAGGGCTTTGACTGGGCTGGACCCACTCGCTGCATGTATTGGATGCTGCAACCTGTTAATACTTTATCATCTGTTTACATATTAATTGTATAATACCTAATAAGATTTTTGCCTAAAAAGTAGTTTTGTTTTTATTTAACCTGCAATGATTAATACTAATAAATATTTTAAAATACTTCTGATTGTGAAATATCTCTGGGTTAAGTAGAACAATTTTTAGAAAGTCACAGATCTCCAGAACAACAGGATAAAGCACTTACATCTTTCTGTGACATTTGCTCTTGTACAGAGAACTGTCACAAAGTCTGTGCACTGCTTAAGTGGTTCTCTTTGTTCTTTTCCAGGACTCTGGAGCAAGAGAAGTGACAGTGCACACCCCTGAAATAAGTAAATACATCAATCAATGTATCGTCATAGGTTTTATATAAGACTCGTTGCCATTGGTTCCCAACCTTTTAGGCTCGAGGGCCACAGATATCATTTTTAAAAACCCTGAAGGGCCGCCAGTCTCCGCCAGCAGGCCCCCCATTCCTGCAGTCAGATAACTACAGCAGAGAAACCACAGTGTCCTTTAGCCCTGTGCAATCCACCTGATTCCTAGGCAGTGACTCCCTTTTGCAGCCAAGGGGCTGGAGGGTCAGTGCGCCCCTCCATCTGGCTCCAGCAGAGATTCCAGCACCTATGGACCCACGCAAAGCACTTTTCTGTGCTCCCTGCTACAGACTGCGAGGAGAGCATTAATCTTCCATCCCCTTGGCTGCAGCAAGGAGACTGCACCGATCTTTTAGCCCTGTGGAAACGCGCTCCACCTGGGTCCTTAAGCAGTGGCTCCCTTCTGCTGCCAGCAGGAGGGTTGGTGCGCCTCACTTTTGGCTGTTGGGACACAGGATGGGAATCATTGCTCATTGCATTTCGGACAGGATGTTTTAACTAATTCTAGTTAGGCATTTGGGGTGCATACAGCAGTAATACTTTATGTTAGTACAGTCCTGTATTCTTGAATTTTGTTGATCTGGGACCCTACGCTTAGTTGTGAAGTTTACTAACATTACAGATTTTATCCCCTATGTGTTTGAAGCAAACTGCTGACATTTCATGCTTCAAAAGTATGAAAAATACAGCTTCCAGCACCTTTTGCCAGGAGTGTCATTCTATGTAAAGCTGTGACCTCTTAAAATATCAGGACAATGTCTGATGAAATGCTCTGTGTGTTTACTTCAAACCTCCACCCCCTCATTCTAATCTGTTAAAGTGTTGAGACTATCACCAGGTTGTGAAATACGCGTTCCCCTGAAAGTCAAAACATCAGCTCAACTTTCTCCTTGGCTATGCAATCTTCTTAAAAGCATGAAAACATTAGTGGAAGGGCAAAGTGGTTAAAAATAGTAGTATAAAGGCCTCTGATAATGAATACAGGTGAGTTCCTAAGGACATAGTTTTAATAATAGATGTATTTGCGTCTGAGCGCTCTTGATCATTACTAAGATCTACATTTGATTAGCTAAATTATTCAATTTCTAGACCAGTGATGATTTGATTGCTTGGTGGACATTGTCCTTCACTATACAAAAATTAAGATTCTCAACTGGAAATCATTTCATCAGTGGGAAGGCAAAAGAGGTGTGAGTCAAAAATATACAGTCATCTACTATACTAGCTTTTTCATGCCTGAAAAGCTGAATTCAAATGGTATCCTCCATAGTAAGTACTTTTCATACTGCAAAAATGATCATATTTCTACTCTCTTGATTCTGCGACAATGACATGGCATGGGTGTATTTTTGTTCTTTTTGTAACAAAGAGTAATTATTAAGGATCAGCCAAAAACAACTGACAAGCTCTGCATCAAACTATCCTAGTCTATACTTAGTGCTAAATTATATTTAACATCATGTTTGGTAAACAATAGCTCTCAGCCTTTCCAGCCTACAGTACCCCTTTCAGGAATCTGATTGGTCTTGCGTACTCCCAAGTTTCACCTCCGTTAAAAATGACTTGTTTACAAAACCAGACAAAAATAAAAGGGTCACAACACATAACTGAAAAATGGCTTACTTTCTCAGTTTTACCATACAAAATAAGTCCATTGGAATATAAATATTATACTTACATTCTACTGTTCCTTATATAGAGCAGTATAAATAAACCATTGTCTATAAAATTTTAGTATATACTGACTTCGCTAGTGCTTTTTATGTATCCCATTGTAAAACTAGGCAAATATCTCCTTGAGGCTCAAGGAGCTTGGCTTGTTCAGTCTAAACAAAAGAAGGTTGAGAGGAGATATGATTGCTCTCTATAAATACATCAGAGGGATTAACATCAGGGAGGGAGAGGAATTATTTGAGTACAGCACCAATGTGGACACCAGAACAAATGGTTATAAACTGTCCATCAAGAAATTTACGCTTGAAATTAGACACAGGTTTCTAACCATTAGAGGAGTAAAGTTCTGGAATAGCCTTCCATGGGGAGTTGTGGGGGCAAAAACCATAACTGCTTTCAAAACTGAGCTTGATAAATTTATGGAGGGGATGGTATGATTAGCCTATTTTGGAAATTGACTGATATTTGGCTACGTGTGGTGGATATACAAGCGGCCTAAGAGGAGAGAGTACATGGGGTGGGTTCTAAGTTATTACAGAGAATTGTTTCTTGGGTAACTGGCTGTTGAGACTTGCCCACGTGCTCAGGGTTTAACTGATCGCCATATTTGGGGTCGGGAAGGAATTTTCCCGCAGGGCTGATTGGCCTGGGCTCTGGGGGTTTTTCGCCTTCCTCTGTAGCACAGGGCATGGCTCACCTACTGGTGAATTCTCTGTGTCTTAAAGTCCTTAAATCATGATTTAAGGAGGTAAATAACTCAGTCATAGGTTGGTGGCCTATTGCAGGAGTGGGTGGGTGAGGTCTTGAGGCCTGCATTTTGCAGGAGGTCAGACTAGATGATCGTACTGGTCCCTTCTGACCTTAAAGTTTATGAATCTAGATGAATTGATGTGTTCTCTGGAACACTTCAGTGTACTGCCAGGGATATATGTAGACCTGGCTGAGAACCACTGTGTTAACACATGTTATAACACAATGTCCCAGTGTAGACAAATAGGGCAATGTGCAGGAGGGATTTGTGGAAGCTCTTTGTTAAATTTCTGCTACCAAATTAAAAAGAGTGTTGAGGTGTTTTACAGTCTTGGATAGATTTTCCTTCTCTGAGTATTGCTAAATTGCCCTTCACAGTGATTACTTTTATGGCTGAGGCTCAGAAAGGTGATTTAGAGGCTGTTTTCTCTTTTAAAAACATCTAACTAATTTCCTGAGACAGGAAATACTAGCTCCTCTAAAAAGTTTTTGCCCCACTCCTCATTTCCAATAACATAAGCCAAACACTGTGCTATACTTTTAATGTACTCATATTTTAGGATAAAATATAAATGTTTCCAATGAAGTGCACTTAGTTGTATGTTTATTTGCTTAGTGGTGTTGTCCCCATCCTTGATTATGGTGAAATGTTTTGTTTAAATGGGAAAATAAATTGGTATACTCCCCAGTCCCACACTCTTCTCTGCAAGTACAGCACTCCTGGGACACAGACTAAGGCCATGTCTACCCTAAGAGCTGGATCAATTGAGCGGCCAGTGTAGACCCACTCAATCAATCCCAGAAGCATTCCCCCTTCAAGGCAGTAAGACCACTCCTCCAACTAGAGTAATACTGTGTCAAAGGGAGAGCATTTCTGGTCAACACAGCCGAGTGAAGACAGCACGGTAAGTCAAAGTAACTAAGTCAATGGGAGATACGCATTCTGCAACCTGCAGATTGCATATCTCCTGTCGACTTAGCTCCGCAGTGTACACCAGACCTGAGAGGGAGACATTTTTGTCAGAGTCCTTGATTAAATGTTGGCAGACTTCCTGGGCACAGGTAAGCCATAACTGATGCCTAAATGTTCAGGGTTGAGAAAAATGAACATATTCTGCATGCCCAAGCAACCTGATTTCAGGGCAGGGTTGAAATCACATGACAGCTTGCTTTTAGTAATATTTGTCTCTGAAAATTAAGATATTAATGAGTTTGTCAAAATCTCAGTTTATGATTGTCAAAGTGGAAGTCTGTTTTGCTGACAAACACACACTGGGCATTTCATGGTAGTTTTGAGTGAAAGCGCAATGATTGCAACATGGGTGACATGGTATATTTCAAAATCCTTTCCCAATATGCTACCTTGGCAGAAATCAAGTAATCAGCAATCTTAGAAATATTTCTGAATATCACAAAACGTAATCCCTGCCAACATTCATCATTAATTTACAGTGTAAATATTTACCACAAAAATACTTGAATGCTAAAGAACTGCTATATACCCCAATAACAATATGCATTCACAGTAAAGGCTTAATTTCTATTCTTCACAATAGACACTATGTTCCTGGCAACAGTCCTTTTAGAGACTCCAGGATTAGCCTCTTAGGCTATGTCTACACTTGCTAAAATTAGTTCGAATTAGTTAGTTCGAACTAACTAATTCGAACTAATTTTAGTTAGTTCGAATTAGCTTAATTCAAACTAGAAAAAGTTAGTTCGAACTAAGCAAGTGCCATTCATGGCATTTGCTTAGTTCAAATTGGCGATCCCCATTCATTTCAATGGCCGGTTAGTTCGAACTAAGAAATTAGTTTGAATTAACATGGCCACATTGGCTAATTCGAACTAGTTAGTTCGAATTAACCCTTAGTTCGAATACCCTGTTCGAACTTATTAGTTTGAATTAAGGAAGCCCTTAATTCGAACTAACTAAAGCCTAGTGTAGCCATGGCTTTAGTTAGTTTGAATTAAGTCTCCTTAATTCAAACTAACTTGCCAGTGTAGACATAGCCTTAGATTTTGCTGCTGCAGAGATTATTATTATAGGTGGCCATGTGGACATTATATAGGGCATCTAAATCAACATATCTTCCTATGTCAGAGTCTCTGAAACTAAAAACGTAATAAATCTATATGGGACAAAATTCCTCAGTAGAAGACATTTTTTAAAGAAAGCTGACTTGTTTCATGATCATTTTGAATACAATGAGGAATGTTAAGGCTTCTCAGTGAGGTGGATGTGTAAACTCAAATGATCTTGTTGTGCTGACCAAGACTAACACAGCTACCCCTTTGGAACTTGTCAAATGATCTAGTTTTGTTTAACTCCATAAAAAGGGCTCTTAACAAAGATATTAGTTTTCTAACACCAGCGGGAGATAACCTGCTGAAGTGTTTGTGTTAATAATGCTTGTATTTTGTTTCAAAATTGCAAAGTTTGGGGTTTTTTGGTGGAAGTCCTGGAAAGGCAATGCTTTGCATGGAAGCAGTACAAAACTGGATGAGCCAGTTTTGCTTAAAAAAAAAAGAAACCCCAAACCCTTTCACTTGCAATGTTTTGATTTGCAGAAGAAAGAAATGGAGATTCTGTGGTTTCCCATACTGCGTGTGGCAGTTCGTTGGAGATGGGGATGTGGCGATCATGTGGGCTGTGGTGCAAACTGCAAAATTTGGGGTGAAAAAAAAAACAAGGAAATTCACATTTGAAATGATAACAAAAATGGATACATAAGCTCACTGTATTATCAGTCGAGAACCCCAGCTATGAATTTGATGTAAACTTCTCCATTAGACTGCTAGAGCCACTACTAATAAGAGTATTAAACCTGCACCTGTGTGTATACCTGGCTTTATTTTAGAGAAAACAGTATACGCCCTAGTAAATAACAGATTAACTGAGTAAAAGGCCATGCACAGAGACCATGACAAAATGAGTAACTGACCTGGAACACAGGACATGCTGGCTGTGATCAATAAGGTCCAAGGTCAATGTGTTTCCTGCGTCATTCAGTATTTGGCAGAGATCAGTTCTGGTCAAGGGTTAAGTGAGAAAGATGGATCTTTTTTGCAATAAGGTAAGTGGCAAATTGTTCTAAGGAGGGCTCCGGAAAACAAACAAACAAACAAATCCTCCCCTCGACAAATATGTGCCAAATGGATTTTCACTGACATTTGAAACCACAGCCTGTAGTATATACTGAAATGTTGGCTACTGAATATATAAAGGCTTCCAAGTACTGAAATGGCCATCACTGACAAATAAACCAGAGGATTTTTTTTTTTTTTTCAGGGAAAATCTGATGCCTTGCAAAATCAACAAAACTTGATTCCTCAGGCTGTCAATGTCAGCATGTATGTCCTTCATTCATCTTATCTGGTACCCATTCAAATGACAGAACAATGAAAAACTGCATGCCACTGCAGAAAACTGCATCCTTTGCTGTGCAATAGGCATGAGTAAGAAAAATTATAGAGCCTGAAGCAGCTTCCAGATGGGAAACAGAGCCTTTGTCAACTGACACCATTTCACATCACGCCAGTGACATGGATGATGATGTCTGAGGGCAATGGCTTTCAAAACTCAGCAAAAGTGACAACAGTACTTTAGCAAATCAGCATGCTGAGTCAGCGAATGTCGCTGGTGCTTCACAGAATTCATGCAGTCTGTTTCAGAAAGCTCTGTTGGAGATGACTTACTTTTTGGAAAGCCTTGCCAGAGTGCATCAGAGGAAACACTTATTTGAGCCATTTCAGGAAGCAAAGATTTCCACATTCAACCTGCATTACACTGGAGATTTTCTTACCTCCTACAGGGGACTATGAGGCATAATTAAATCCCAGAGATAAAGTCCTAAGTAAGTGCAAAACATTATTTAGGCAATCGTGGCTTTTTTGCTTTCACACACATTTACAAAATGGAAAATGTGCTGTATGAAAATTTGTCACTTTTAAAAAAATTCTCCCAACATTTGCCAGTGTTTTGGAACACTGAAAACAGGTACATTTTAGCAAAATGTTTATTACCAGGAATATTTTGCCCTGTTCCAACTCTAACACCTTAGAAACACTCTTCCCTGAAACCGACCTACTTACTAATTAGTCTAAGGGGCCAGATCCAGAGGGGTTTAGAGCAGTCCTAGGGACTGGAAGTACTGCATATCTCCCTTGGCCCTGATTCTCCAGTACATCCAAGCTGTGGAGAAGGGTAACAGCAGCAAGCCAATTCTGGTTCCTTGATCTTACCAGCCTCAATGGAAATTAGAGCAGCAGAAAATTTACTCTAATTTCTGCCACTAGCTTAAAAGCCCAGTGGAGGATTAGGCACAGTGAAGTTCCTACCAGACTCCTGCCCCCAGCATACCAACTCCTTCCTCTTATGCCCCATTTGCTATATCAGCCACAAAGTACCCATAAGTGACAGGACAATTTGTTTTCCTTTCCTCTTCCCTTTTACGCTGGTTGATTAATACTTCCTATAATGTAGACTTTTTAAAGGAGAGATTCTGATCTACAAGAGCATCAGTTTATTTTTATATATTTTTCCTTTTTGATTTCTGTGTCTCCTGATTAGTTAAGAAAATGGTATGTGATGGTGTATCTTCTACCCCTCTGTAGCTCTGTCCCCATGGCCTGATGAAGTAATGGAAGGTTCGATTCAACAGTGTAAATTGCAATCCGTGCTCTTTGTGTTCAATGTGTGGGTGCTGGGTAGAACTGGTGGCCTATGACATGCAGGGTATCAGACTAGAACTAGATGATGTAGTAGTGCCTTCTGGTCTTAAGCTCTATGCCCCTAACCATGGTAGGTGTGCCCCCATGTGTGTCCATGTGGGAGAGTGAACTGCTCCAATGCTTCAGTCGGAGAAGGGCAGTTTGCATGTGTGGTCAGGATCCTCTGACATCTTAGGCTGGTCTACACAGCAGGGCTAAGTCGACAGGAGATACACAACCTGCATGCTGCAGAATGCGTATCTCCCATCAACTTAGTTACTTTGACTTACCGTGCTGTCTTCACTCGGCTGTGAACCGGAAATGTTCTTCCCTTCGACACAGCATTACTCTAGTTGGAGGGGTGGACTTACTGAGTTGAAGGGAGAACACTTCTGGGATCAATTGAGTGGGTCTACATTGCTGCTCAGTCGATCCTGCTGCATTAATCCTTGGGGATTGATGCAGAGTTTTCAATGTAGACACGCCTTAGCAGTGGTTGCACAGGGGTGAACTGGTGCATTCCAGTCCACATTGGCGACACCATCCCCAGTCCCTTCCGACAGTACTGGCCGCTTTTAGGGCTGTGCTGGCAGACCATTCAAGTAGAGAAGGTTTCATGAGTGCCTTGATGGGCCAAGCCTTCCCATAAGGCAACTGTGGAAAAATTTAGTTTCCTTATATGTTTATCTAGTCAATGCTCATAGCAAAATGGACTAATGGATTGGATCTCACTAACTACTCAAATCAGGACAAGGGGACATGTGGCATCAAGACAATTAAACTTAAAAAGCATAAACACCCATGTTGTCTTAATATGTTAAGATCACGGCTCTTTATCTTGGGTTCATTCCACTTGATTTACCACTTTCCAAATAAGGAGTAGGGGTACTCCAGGGTTATATAAAGGTGATCTCATCAAATGAGCTACTTCTTGGATTTAAGAGACATTTAATTTAATATTCTCCTCAGTCAGATTTCAACAGAACTGCAGTCTAATGAATTATAAACTGGCAAGACCTATAGCTCACACCAACAGGCTGAAAACAGAGGTTACTGAAACCAATTAAAACTGCTTGAGTCAGTGGCCCTTACAACACATGCAGAAACCTGCATCCAGCTAAATTTTCCCTCTGGAAAATGAGTCTATTAAAATGGCATTTCTCATTTCATAGGAGACAATCTTAAAGGAAAAAAACTGAAGAAATGTCACATCCTGTGTCACTGAATCACTAACGATTCCTCATACTTTCTGAACTCATGATCTAGGGTTTTGGAGAAAATCATACTGAAGTATGGGACCTACTTTACAAAGTGACCCTGGGAAAAATGGAATAATGGGTCTCTGTCGTAGGCAACCTTAATTCTGACATTACTTAATTTATGAGTGCTTGACTTTGCAACCTTAATAATGATCTCTCAACTTTAAAAAAAAATGTAATAGGGATGTAGGCTTAGAAACAGAGTAGCATATGGCATTTTGTGTTGAGTAAACTCTTTCAGTCGGCATATAGGAGTGAAGATTGAAAGAGTTCAAGGAGGAGTATGAAGGCAACTCATGGTTGTAGATTGTGAAGCAGAACGTATCCTGAATAAGCATATACACATTCCTAATGCCTGGCCACAAAGAGATGATAACTGTTATGAAATATATATTTTTTTTCTGTGGCTCTCCAATGCAGCAGAATAAAGTCTCAAGGAAGAATATGGTCTAGTCCCCCCTTTGCACAACGTATCATTTACATGTGCTGCATGTTGCAAACTAACAGATTCTCACTGATATGTATCACTTGCACAGTAGCTCTATAAATAATTAATTCCAAGGTTATCAAAGAGTCCTCCAATAAAACTATACAGGCTTTTTTTCCTGACTGTAAAAGAAATATAAATTTCATAATTCATCTGTTAGGTAAAAATGCAAGACCTGTAAACTTGGTCTATGACTAGTTAAATGCAAATATGAAACACAATAACAACAAACTAAATTTGGAAAATTACAGAAACTTGTTTTTGGTCCACAAAGCATTGACTAAATTTTAAATTAATAGCAAAGATATTACTGCTAATCTTCCATTTCTAGATATTGTTAGTGAATTAATAATTAATAACGTTTCCTGCAGTTGGCTAGAACTAGCCTTGTGTTTTTTTACCACAGCACAACAGCAACAGAATTGTCAGTGACTGCCTATGATATTATTGAGGTTAGGTTGATAGAAGAAATGCCTTTTTAGGCTCTGATTCTGCAAATATGCACATTTAACTTTATACACGTGAATATTCCTACTGGCTTCAATGGGACCACTCACATGTCTACAATTAAACATGCACTTAAATTTTGGCAGGAGTGGGGCCCACAGACATCATAACTATTATTGATACAATTGATCACTCAGTTTTTCATAAAATTATTGCTAATTGATACAAGACTCGCATGAAACTCATCTTCCTTTATCAGTCACTGTTTAGTCAATACTTGATCTGTCAGTATGGGCTAATATTTAATTCATAGGCTGATGATACATATTTATTTTACCATTATCTCTGATATTCATTCTGCTACCTCTGTGCCATCTGTTTGCCTAGTTGGGGTCAGGGCTTGACTTCCTACAATTTTCCTACAGCATAAAAGTGTTGTCAAAAGTTGCTAATTAATGGTAAGTTGTAGTCAGTGGATCTGTTCCCCATATGTGTTCAGTCATAGCTCTGCTTAATTTAGTGATAAAAATAAGGGTTCTTTACTCCTTTTTTGTTTGTCTTTTCCTGTAAGTACTGCAAAGCCTACCCCCTTTTGGGAGAGAGTCTAGGACTCAAATGAGCAGAACTGGTAACTGAACTGTCAAAGAAAAACGCAAACCTCTTAAGTGTGATTAGCAAGCCTTTACTTAAATCTGTATACGGGAGCCCTCACGGGGAGAGAACAAAGGAAATCTCCGACCTGTGACGTAGCAACAGCTTCCCTTATAGACTTTAGTTCATGTTACAGGAAACAAGCACAGTCTCTGTTAGGCTCAAAAAGCACTCCTCCCCAGATGCACTTCACCCCGCCCTGGTTAAAACATTCCAAGGTCAATGAGACCTTTCCCAGACATAGAGATGAGAAAAGCAATACAAATCCAGAAACAGCCAGAACGCAAGGCTGAGAAAGAGACAGAGGCAGCTAGATTCTTTATCAGTGCCTCCCCCCCCACTCCCTGCTGCAGCCTTTTACAGAATTCTAACCATAGCTCCAAATTATGCACTAAGTTAGGGGCAGAGATCGAATGTTCATTAAAGTCAATGGAAAGACTTCTTCATTTTAACACAATGTTGCTCAAACCGTTGGGAATGTGCAGGCCTACTGCAGGTATTTAGTTGCACCTGTGCAACCCCTTTTCAGCATGCTGATTGGGTTAAGCATAGCTGTGGACATAATTTGAAGATCATCAAACTGTCTTAGCTACATGTGAAGGCAGAATGTGACCCAATGGGGTTGCATAAGTGAAACTGAGGTCAGAATTATTTGGTGTCAAAGAATGAAATCTGCAGTTTGACTTTCAGACCCCAGTGTGTTTTCAAGGTTATCACATGGAAAACCCCCAGGTTTAATTGTTAATGTTTTAAATTTGTTATGAAAATGATATGGACAGCACCTGGCAGGGCAGGATCCTGGGCCATGACTGGGGCGTCGAGGTACTACAGTAATACAAGAAAAAATAATAATTAAAATTATTAATAATAACAGAGATGCAGTTTACATGGCACCTAACAATACGAATTTTACAGAGTCACTTCTCAGACTAAAACCACACTTTGAATCTGCTTGTCTGATCTGGATATCAGGTTCAATTCCCTACTTATTTTACTTTATATTTTGCTTGCTATGTAGTCCTGCTCTTATTCTTTGTTAGAAATGTTAGGGTTTGGCTTGTCTCTGCTCAGATGAAAAGAATAAAAATGTGAATTTCTGTCACTAGAACTAAAGAAGAATCTCAGTAACTAAGGCTATGTCTACACTCGGCCAAATAAGTTGACTTCACATATCTACATTTAAATATTAAGTCAACTTAAAGGGGCTTAATTGACTTAGAGTGTCAATGTGTCAATTGCCAAATTGACTTAGAGTGTCCACACTGGATGCCTAAGTCGACTTGTAGGGGCTAGGTGGACCTGGGACTGGTCCATGGTGGCAGGGGGGCACCCCTTGCCAAGTGCCTGGGGGCTCAGCATTTGCCCCATTGTACCTGGGTACAATGGGGGTTGAGCAGGACAGGGACACTGGCAGGGCATAGGAGCAGGTGGGCAGGGCTCTGTCCTGCCCTGTGGGGGGGGTCATGCCAGGCTCTGCCTGTGCCAGCCACCCTGGCAGGGAGGGCAGTGGGGGAGCCCTGAAGCCCTTTAAAGTCGACCGAGGGCTAATCTGCATCTACACAGGCTAAGTCGACTTATTAAAGTTGACTTAGCCAGTAAAGTCGACTTTATACTAGGTTTTATAAAGTCGACTTTAATTTTCCGTAAGTAGACTTACGGAAAATGTAGTGTAGATGCAGATTAAATTAAGTCAATTTAAGAAGGCTTAAATTGACTTAATTTGTAAGTGTAGATGCACCCTAAGAGTGGTATTGAAAAGTTTAGATTCTCTTTGTGGGCTAGCTGCTAAGAGGGTAGCTACTAAAAAATATTTAATCTGATTTGATCATCCATTTAGTAAAAGGAAATGGTGCATAACTCTTAGATTACATACTCAACATTCAGTTGTCTCTTTCCATCCATGTGCAATGTTTCTCGGTTTCTGAACATTTGGCTCACACTGTATTACCTTTTTTATTTGAAAAATGTGGATGTATCCCTGGCTTTTTTATGGATTTCAGCACTGTGGAAATTGGCTTGGGAATAGGGTTGATTCATTAACTGGTGCTTTACAACCAGTAGATGAAAGCAACAAAAGTGTTTTTACCTGATATCTTCATGAAAATATCATGCACACTTTAAAAAAAGAAAAGAAAATTAGCATCAAACTAATAATTTAAAAAGGGAAGCAAAGCTGATGTTGATGAAAGACCTATTTTTGTCTTCACTTGGAATAGGATTCAAATGTTAGAAACATTAAGGTGCCTTGAATTTTAGGCCTGTGCTATATGACAGAGCTCCTTTAAATGTTTGCAAGTTCCAAAGGGGTAGCTGTGTTACCACAGTTCAGTAAAAAAACAAGGAGTCTTGTGGCACTTTTAGGGTGCATCTACACTTAGAAATTAAGTCAACTTAAGGAGGCTTAAGTCGACTTAATTTACTCCGCGTCTACACTGGGCTTTCCTTAAGTCGACTTAAGCTGCTCCTTAAGCTTAAAGGGGGCAGGCATGGGTGGGTGGTAGAGATGACAGGACCTGGGAGCAGGCCCACCCCTCAGCGGTTCTCGCTGTCAGAATGGGCCATCAGCACATCCCGGATGAGCTGTACTCGCCGCTGGACCTGCTCAGTCCGGGGCAGGGTTGCTCATACTGTGCAGAGAGCCACTCAGCCTCCCAGATGCGGGACACCCTTTCCCCCCGGAGCTTGCAGAGGTTGTGCAGGCAGCAGCATGCGCTGATAACCTCCGGCAGCTTGCTCTCGCCGAGCTGCAGGCGGGTCAGGAGGGCCCTCCAGTAAGTCTTCAGGCATCCGAAGGCTCACTCGACGACACTGCGGCACTGGTTGAGCCTCTGATTGAAGAGGTCCCTGCTTTCATCCATGCGGTCCGTGTATGGCTTCATCGGCCAGGGAAGCAAGGGGTAGGCGACATCTCCGACGATCAGGACGAGCACCTGCACGTCCCCGATGATGATGGTGTGGTCGGAGAAGAAGGTGCCCGCCTGCATGCATCTGTACAGGGCGGAGTTGTGCAGGATCCATGTGTCTTGCGCCTTCCCCAGCCAGCCCACGTAGATGTTTTGGAAGATCCCGTGGTGGTCCACCAGGGCCTGCAGGACCATGGAGTAGTACCCCTTGCATTTGACATAGTCCCTGGCATGGTGTTCCGGGGCTCGGATGGGTATGTGGATGGTGTCCACAATGCCCCCATAGTTGGGGAAGCCAAGTCTGGTGAGGAGTTCATGCAGGTTGCCCAGGGTGATGAGGAGGGCTAGCAGGACCCGGTTGATTGCCCTGCACATCTGTATGATGGTGGTCCCCATGGTGGCCTTCCCGAAGCCGAACTGCTGGCCCACAGAGCGGTAGGAGTCCAGAGTTGCCAGCTTCCACATGGCGACGGCCACTCGCTTGTCTACGGGCAGGGTGGGTCGAAGCTGGGTTTCCATGTGCTGCAGAACCGGGGTGAGCTCGCGGACCAGCTTGAGGAAGGTCCACTTGCTCATCCTAAAGTTCTGCAGCCACAGGTCATCATCTCAAGTGGTCAGGATGATCCGCTTCCACCAGTCACTGCTGGCTGCACGTGCCCAGAGGCGACGAGGCACGGAGTGCACTTCGGTGAGCGTGGCAGCTTGCTGGGGCAGCAAGGTGGGGGGCGCTCTAGGTGGATTTAAGAAGGTTGACTTAAATATACAGTGTAGACGTGCTAAGTCGACTTAAAAAGCTCGATTTAAAGTTGACCTTGTTGAGTCGACTTAACAAAGTTGACTTAAAATTAACAAGTGTAGACACAGCCTTAAAGACTAACAAATTTATGTTGTCTCACTGATTATTTATCAGGTTTGTATTTTCTGTTTTTGTTTTTGCCAATTGAATTTTAGAATTATGTTTTTTATTTATATAGTGACTGTTAAAAAATAAACGCATTACGGTTAGAAAAAACCTCCAGGATATACAACAAACCGTGGCCTATTTTTGTAGACTAATAAATTAAAAAAATGTTAATAATGGTATAAATCTACAGTAATAGTGTGGACTTCAGGTTTATCTTTGATTTACTGTACAGGTGCCTAAAACTACACTCTGAGCTCATTAACAACCAAGTAAATTACAGCAATAGTGTACTGTAACTTATATCCACTTTGGTGGATTAGTGAATAGAGAGAAGAAATGGAAAAAGAGAATATAATAGAGGAAGAAAAAAGGGAATGTAATAGATTAAGTATTCAGGTAGAGAGCAGAAAAATAAAACTATGAGAGAGAAAATATTTTTTACTTACCAGTTTGTGTGTAAGCAGAACTGAGGGGAAAAGATACAGTGAGAGAATATAGGGAAAAAATGGAAAATTCCTTAATGTCTTAACAGACTCAGGAGACAACTTGAAATATTTTACCATAAACAAAGAAAAGGAAGCAATTTAGAATCTTGTTTTCTGAGTATCATAAAATATCATTAAATAAGTACAGACCAGAATATGACTCCAGAATAGCTTTGGCAGGCCCAACTAGAATATTCTCATTCTCCTCTCATACAGCAGGTTCACCATCAGATTATCAACATAAGCTATATGGGTCCCAGCCAAACAAGAGTGCTTTGAGATTTTCTTCTTTAGCATTTGTAACCAGTGATAGGACACAATTATAGTCCTGTGGAAGTCAGTGCCAAAACTTGCATTGACTGTAATAGGATCTCATTGAGGCTGTCAGTGGTAGGCCTCCGGATCTAGCGAAGTGGGAAATACTGTCAGTTTTCCATTTGGAGTTGTGGTAAATCGACTTTTGGAGTGAAATTTCCAGTACTTTGGGTAAAAAGTTCAAATTTTTTAGGTATGTTTATTATTAGGAAATACTGTTTGAAATATGATTGTGCTGTTCCATATAATGCTCCTATATTTTCACCAGATTGTAAGCAATATATTTGTTAAACCTTTGCTAGGGTTGTGATAATTTCCATTGTCTCTCCTCCAAACGTTAAGAACTCATTTAGGTAGACATTCTGTGCCAAGGTACCTTGCGGGGGTGAGGAGAAGGAGAAGACAAGGGAAGTCCAGGAGTAACATTTACAGTATGATCCTCATCTGTGTGGGGAAGGCTTTGAGTAGATGGTGGTGGTTCACATTACGTTAATCAGCATTTGATTGTTCCTTATTTTCTTCTACCCTCTAAGTAATTTTATCCTATGTTTCCTACACTGAGTATTGTTGTTAGGTACATGTATAAAATGCAAGCCACAGAAAGGAAAGCAGGCAAGGGGTGAGTGAAAGGAAAAATACTGTTTTGCTCGTATTTTATATTTAAAGTGAAAAGGGGGTGAATTTCCCTGTTTTTCTATCTACAGATTGTTGCCTGTATTCCTTATTTCCAACCTCGGATACTTGACATGCATGCTGTGGTAGGAATGAGGCCATAATATTCTTACAATGCCATACTGGGGAGCAGTCCAGCTTTTGCCCCTCTGGGGCCCGACAGGCCTGCGCAGGGCCACTGAAAAGCCAGCGCTCCAGTGTGCACAGTCTGTGCTTACAGCAAAGTGGGGTCATTCTTCTTTCCACCTTTACCAAGGCAGACGCCAAGCATGCTCCAGCCACCAGCGCTACCTTGCAGAGGACGAGTCTCGCCTCCCCCGTTCGTTCGCACGCACCCCGAGGAAGCCAAGCCAATTGCAACTGTAGTCTCCTTGAACTATGTGGCCTTTGAAGACTACTATTCCCAGCATGCCATGCTCCCAACGCCGACAGAGCATGGCATGCTGGGATCTGGAGTCTTCAAATGGAACTTTGGCCACGTCGACCACTACTTCCCTAGCGTCCCTGAATTGCGCCTGCGCTCTTCTTTCCTTCTCCTGGGCCGCTCCCCACCCGCCTCCTCCAGCTCACGCGCCCCCTGCTGCTTCAGCAGAGGCAGCGCGTGACTGCTGGGCCTTGAGGCCAAGTCTAGCGAGCTGTCAACGGACGGTGGCGGGCTGTGGGGGGGGAAGGGGAGAGGAGCGAAAGGCTAAAACCCGCGCACGCGCGCGCATGCGCGAGTTCTTCTGCCTTCGCTCCTGAGTGTCGTCGCCGCCTTGCGTGCCCGCGGCGAGGTTGGCGTTGTTGATCGCAGTGCGCGCGGCCGCCGCGGCGGGGGTTGAGTCAGTTCTTTCGGGGGGAAAAAGGGAGAGAGCAGCGCGCGCGCGCCCGCGGAGGGGGAACGAGGCGGCGGCCGTTCGGTCCGGTCCCCAGCCGAGTCCTGCTCCCCCTCCCCGGCGTGAGCGAGCGGCGCCTCCGCCCGGCTCCTCCTCCCCTCCCCCCGCCCCGCGGCAGCCAGCGAGCGAGCGAGATGGCGGCCGCTGGGGCTCTGGCAAAGCACGAGCAGATCCTGGTGCTCGATCCGCCCACCGATCTCAAATTCAAAGGTACGGGGGGCGCCGCCCGGTCCGAGGCGCTGGGGGTGGGGGGGGAGGATCATGGCGGGCCGCCCCTGCCCACGCTTCGGCTTTCCCGTGGGGCGCGGCGGCGGCAGGGCCCCGTGCCGGTCTCCTTGCGGGGCGGGGAGCCGGTGACCGGGACGCGGCTTCGCCGCCGCCATCTTGAGATCCCGCAGGGAATCGGGGCTGGGGCCCGGCTCCGGGGTGAGGCCGGCAGATGCCGCAGCAGCCGCGCTATAAACACCGCTCCGTGTCCGAAAGGGGGAGCCGGGCCCCGCCGCCCTCACTCGGGGTGGGAGCCGCAGCCAGGCCCTAACCTGCCCCGCCTCGAGACACACCCGGCTGAGGGGCCGGGGCGGCGCTGCGCGCTTTCGGGGCGGGTCTCTGGGGATCGGCGCGGGAGCAGATCGGGGACTGCTCCCTTCCGTAGCCCGAAACTCGCCTGCCTCTTCCCGTGGAACAGGGGGAGAATCTCCCTGTCCCAGGGGGTGTGGACAGGGAAGGGATGCTCCCCATCTACCGGGGTCGTCCTCACGACTGTGTATTTCCTGGCCCTAGTTGCGGCTGCTGGGCTGAGACCAGCTGTTAACATGGGTTTGTAGCCGGGAGGGAGTGGTGCTGATTTCACACCATTCTCCGCTGGTGTCACCACGGGATCTGTAGCTGCCCGCTCCTTTGCCTTTCCCACATGGAGTTGGAGCCTTTTGGGCCGGCAGATGCGGGTGTATTTCGGAGCAGTTTTAAGTTAATCCTTCGGAGGATCTCAATAGGCAATTGATTAACTTTTGGTAATGAAGAAAAGGAATGTGAGAATTGCACAAACATCTGTAAGATATTTATTTGTGGGGTGCTAGCTGTGAAGTCTTACTAAGGCTGGCCAAAAGCAGTTGCTTTAAAATAGACTCTGATTAATTATACTGTTCTCTGATGAACCCCAACTAATTAGTGAGGGGGGTTGTGAACAGATAGATGCATCCATTTGCTAGGAAGGTGAGGACCAAAAGAAGATTGTGCTGTGGGGGTCATGATTATGTGATGATTTTCAGTGCACATAGGTTGACAATGGACATTATGTGAGTAATTTATTAACTAAATTTACTGCTAATTTTCAGGAACTACAAGTGAACTTCATTGGCATAACTAGAAATTCCTTAATTCTTCAAATATTTCTTGTGCTTTTTAGCTAATCCTTTAGTCTTTATATTTCACTTTCTACTTTTTACAATGTTTATTCTTCAAGTTCATTTCCTATTTATAGTATAGCATTTATAGTATTTTGCAGAGCAGGGCAATTTTTTCTTGTTTCTTCTATATTTTGAATCACTTTGCTTATTTATTTGTTGAACCATTTAGTGGGCAAGTAGAATAAACTAGTGTGATGTTGTCTTATAAAGGATAAATGTGTTCCTGAAAAATAACTTTAGGTAGCCCACATTTTCTCAACAAAGCTTAAAGATTGCTTATCAGAGCAGACAGATTTACAATAAATAATAATTTTCACATCAGAGATTTGAATGATTCTGTACCCATTAAGTCAGTAAAAAATAAACCCACTGAAATGGTCACTAATTATTTTTGTAGTGCTTTTAAAAATTGCATCTTTTCTGATATACTCAACATTGTAGAGTTCTTTTTATGTTGTACATCGTGAAAACCATGCAATAAATAAATTTGTTAGTCTTTGAAAGTGCCACAGGACTCCAGGTTTTTTGAAGTCTTTCTCAGGATTAGCAGGCCCCAAAATTGTACCTGCTTTAGAGAATGGCTGCACTGTATTATGCATTTCAGTACCCTGTTGCCTCACAAGTGGAGTAGCACAAAGGTAGAAGATGCTTGCTAAACCAAAGCAAGTATGTATAATTGCAAGTGTATCAACCAGCCTCCCTATTCCATAGTTTTGACTCCAAACAGCTTGTTTAAAGAGAGAGGCTAGAAGACTATATCTCTAGATCTGTTTGAATTAACCTTGTGGCCCATCCATCTCTGTATCTATATATTTACAGCTAACATGCTATATTTTCCATTTCATTCTGATGAAGTGGGATTGTGCCCATGAAAGCTCATGCGATAAATAAATTTGTTAGTCTTTAAAAGTGCCACCTAGACTGTCTCTTTAAACCAAAATTAAGCAACATTTACTGGATATAAACAGAACTGTTGAGATGTAAGAGATGCTGTCCTTGAATAATCATTAGATTGCAGTCTACAGGAAGGATACAATCAGCAAACAGTCTTGGTATGCACCTCCAGAATGGGAGATACATAAATTGTTTTAAGTGTAAGCTTTATTTAGGCAAGGACGGGTGTTGGAAAGGCTTTTGTGGAAGAGAATATTTGAATAGAACATGAAGCGAACTGAGGTCTTTGAAATCTGTATAGAAGGACCAAACACATTGCATTTCAGATATAGCAGGTCAGTTCAGTTATTCTACACGCTGTCTTAGTATGTACCCTTCTGTGTTAATTGTTCTGATGTATTTTAACAAATGTTTTTGTATGACAAAACACTGTTTATCCAATTAAATAACTTATTAACTTGGAGGAGATTGTGATATATTTACCTGTTATGAGCTTGCTTGTTTGGTATAAAAGGAGATGTACCGTACAAGGGGTTCTGTTTCAAATCTAATATTGTAAAATTGTATTACTTTGGTAAAAAGAATAGTGTTTTCTTGTGATTGCCGCTGATTTGCTGAAATTCTTTTGATGGATCAGAAAGGAAAGTGGGTTGATTTATATAGCATTCCTAAAGTCATACTCTTGATGTGCACACTAGACATCCAGATTAGGATTCTTAGAGAGTCTGAAACAAAAACGGGTTTTGCCCCCAAAGGATTTACTTTCTGACACTTGTGATGATAGAATGAGGGTATGAAATGTGTTAACATGCTCTGGTGTAAGCAGTGAGTTATGTTTTAATTAATAATAATAATAATAATAATTAATAAAAAGCAAGGACTAGTCTTGTCAGGAAGATCTTAAGGCTTAAAACTGAGCAGCATTCAATGAAATTTTCCTGCTTTTTGCTTTCTATACTGATGAGAAAACTAGTCAGCATCTTTGCTAACTGATTTAATTACTCAGAGCTTTAATCAACAGTTTCTGCATAAGGTTTGAACAAGGAGGTGTTATCATTTGTGGTTCATACAATTTAAGAAAACGTCTGATGGTGGCTGATGTAGTATATGAAATATTCCCCCCCATAAATGAAAGACTAGCATCCAATATTTGTAGCGCCTGGATATCAGTCTTAATATTTCAACCTTAATATCCTCCTGCTCGCTAAGGCAAAACTAGTTTTCCCTTCTGATGTAGTTGGTAATAGCTGATCCTGTGAGATTGTGGGACTCATCAGATTTAGTCTTTGTAGGGTTGTTCTCATTAAGTAAATCTCAAAACTTGATGAAAGTATAATTATAATTAATTTTTTTTAACCAATTGAAGTGCAGAGTTCAAGTGGTTTCCGGAATGAGCCCCTGGCAGTGCTGAGAATAGAACCCAGGTCTCTTGTCTCCTAGTCAAATGTCTTATCCACTGACTGAACTGTATAACCATCCTAAGCCAGAGCATTTTTTTCACCTCTCAGCTCAAAACATTTTATTTATATGTTGAGAGCTGAGAAGGCATGGTGTGTTGGCTTGGTATTTGATTGAAAGATTTGAAAATAGATTTGCTTAAAATTCACTAGTTTGGAAAGTGGAACAACTTTACTGTATAACGTAAGGCCCTTACATCAATCATGCAGATACAGTATTGATGCTTTCAGTAACTTGGGCTTTCTGATTCTGCTAAAGCCACATGTTGAAGCTGCAGTTTTAATTTACCATGAATCTTATGATTTAAAAAGGACAGAAATTTGTTTACAATGTCATGTGATTTGTTATTGACACTTCATGCTTTTGTGTTAAATCTTTGAAGTGTCATGGCATCTTAGCATGGGCCTCATTAAGTTGATAAATGCTCCTTTTTTAACTTTTAAAGGTATTTATGGTTGCAAGAATTTAATTGAAATTACTTTTTGGATGTCAGTCATTTTTTTCTTATGTATGAGCTGTTACAGTCTTTAAAAACACATTTTAGTCTATGAGGTAGTGTTATGCATCCCTACCTAAATTTCTTAATGATCTTCAAAGCGTCTGACGAAGTGGGATTTTCTCCCACGAAAGCTCATGCGATAAATAAATCTGTTAGTCTTTAAAAGTGCCACAGGACTCTGTTGTCTTTCTACAATAGACTAACACGGCTACCCCTTTGGAATTTAAATTCCTTAAAAATGTCATGTCATAGTTTGCCATTAACAAATACATTTCCCAGTTCTGAAGAAGAGCTCATTGTAAGCTTGAAAGTTTGTCTGTCTCACAATAGAAGTTGGTTAAATAAAAGATGTTACCTCATCCGCCATCTTTCTCTAATATCCTGGGACTAAGAAGGCTACAACACTGAACAGTATTGTCAGTATTTAAATAGCAGTATTACTGGCTGTCCTGGTAAAATGTTGCTTTTTCTTCCAAGTCTTTCTCGTAACCCATGGAATATGACACATTTAATTTTCAGTAGTTTGTAAGTGTTTATTTCACCAAATATTTACTCTCTTCTTTTAAATTAAAAAAAAAAAAATCTTTATTTGTTACTACATCTCAAATGATTAGAAATGAAAAAATACTATAAACAACAACTTTTGCTTTTTCCTCAATTTGAACAATGAAGATAGACTTGTTGCCTTCATTTTTGAATACAATACCATGATATTAGTTGCAACCATTGCAGGGTTTTTAAATATAGTCTTTTTAAAAATACATGAACACTTCCATTTACTAAGCCTGAATTTTGGGACTAATTGACTTGATGGTGGCCCTTTTAAAGGTTTAACAACCAGCATTTTATTTAGGGTGTATATTTCAAGTAATTTATTGGCATCCACATAGGAATATTTTCTGATTTTTAAAAATTGTGTTTTTTTGAGTAGGGATAATTCTTGATTGATCTTTGTTGAAGATCTTATTACAGGAATGTGAAATCAAGTTATGTTGCTGTTCTAAAGGTCACTTGCAAGTGTAAACAAAGCATCATTACAGATAACAGGAAGAGTTCAGTGTTGTAGTTTTTCCGTTTGTTTCTGATTTTTTTCATGTTTCATGATAGAATAAAAACATTAATAAATAAACAGACTGAAATCACTGCATCACCAATAATGATCAGTATAGCAGATCAAATTTTATTTCTTAGCAATCTGATTTGTAATCTAAACTCATCAGAAAAGTGTAAAATTGCCTCCTGTTATAACCTGTATTCATGCAGATTAGCATGTTCAGGTTACATAAAATATTGTAGGGAAACACTTTCTATCTTATGTCAAGCATAGATATCCATGAGGGGTTTCTCATGATTAATAGAACCATATCAAATAAATATTGGAGTTCAGTAGAATGTTTTGTAATCACTGCATTGCTATCTGTAATGTTGAAAACTACAGGATATGCATTACTGCAAATTGAGAAGGTTGAATTTGAGTAAAAATAGCTCACTGTTAAATCCGTTCCCCGCCTTCAAGATCTGTTGCCAAAATTGGCCCAGGCTATGTCTTTTGGTGTAGACAGGATTTGAACTCCTTTAATGTTATCTGAATGGTTTATCTGAGTATGCCTAGGTTGGATCATCTTTTGGCTATGCCAGGATTGTGGCAAATTAGTATTGAATTGTGCTGTCTTGGACGTCACTGTGAGGTAAAGGTTACTGAACAAAATTAACAGTTTAAGTAATTGTAGTTGCATTTTAAAAACCACAATATTAGATTGCACAAAGAAAATTTAGTGAAAATGGTTTGGGGCACAATTTTGATTTTACTGTTTATAAAATAGGATTTTATACTTCGTTTCTGTATGCTAAGTATTAGACCTGTGTACTGAGATAGATATTGCACTTCACATAGAATATCAGATTTGGTGAATAGTAATTGATTTTTAGGGCCAAAATTGCATGACCTCATTCCCAGCAAAGGTCATATAATTTGACCAAGTGATTATTGGCCCATAATTACTTTTAATATTCTATAATTTTTTTCTAGTAGCTACTCAATGAAAGGAAATTTAAGATAAAGTAACAATGATTGGTACAGCTGTGTTAAGTAAAAATAAAATTCAACATTAAAAAAGCTTTGACCAATCTGTATTTACACAGGGAGCTGTTATGGCCATTGTCCTCTCATAATCACACAATTGGGACAGAACTAAAAATTGAGAAATGGGTAAGTTAGGAGTAGTATTGGTGTTTTTTTGATACTGATTGCTCTTATAGCTATTCAAGTTGAAAATAGTGTGACAAGTTTGGTTTGTAATAGTGATATATCTTCCTATTTCAGGCCTCGACAAAAATGCCAGACACCTAGGGGCAGCCCAAAAACGTGGGCACCCCTAAGTAGCTAGCAGAACACCGCCACTGCTATAAAGCCGCCGCCGCTCCTTTCGGCAGTGCTGGGGGGAGGGGCTGCAGGGGAGAGACAGTGCCACCACCTCTCCACAGCAGTTGCGCCGCGCCCCTCCCCCCCGCCAGCACCGCCAAAAGAGTCCCCGACAGCAACTTTTTTCGGTGCCAGGGAAGGGGGGGTTTTATAATGTGCTGCCAAAAGAAACCCCCCGCCCCCGCTACCAAAAAAGCCACTGCCAGCGGCTCTTTTGGCAGCACTGGGGGAGGGGGCACAGGGGAGAGATGATGGCGTTGCAGCGGAAAAGTGCCACCCTCTCTCCCCAGTGGCGACGCTGCCCAGTGTCACCAAAAGAGCTGCCAGGTTTTCTTTGGCAGCGCTGGAAAATGCGGGGAAGAGGGAGAGACGGCGGCGCTGGAGAAGAAAAGCGATGCTGTCTCTCCCTCTTCCCCCTGCGCCACCAAAAGAGCCTCTAGCTGTGGTTTTTTCCTGCTGCAGAGGAGCGGGAGCCCAGCTGAGGGAGTGGGGGGGAACACTTTGCCTCTGGCGCTCTTAGGCGCCAGTGGCAAAATCCTGGGTGCCATGGTGACCTGTTGCCTAGGATTTGTCGAGGTCTGTCCTGTTTATTCAGATACAAAAAATATATGAATAAATACCTAAAGCATTTGCTGTCAAGGCTATCTTCTTTCATTGGAGTTAACAGGACTTTTGTATTGCTCAGTTTATCCCACCTGAAGGGGCTAGAGCAGTTGTTCCAGATTTTTGGGGTTGTGCCCCCACTTAGCTGGTCCAGACTTCCCAAGAGCCACAGTTGGGAGCCAGGGCTTGGAGTGGGGCCAAAGATGGAGTCAGGAGCCATGAGCTGGGGCTCAGGCTGGTGTGGGGGCTGGAACTGCAGCTGCAGAGCTAGGAGTGGGGTCGTGATGTTATCTGCAAAAATCAAGGGCATCCCATATATATCCTACTGAGGGCTCAAGGTGTGACCTGGTAATTTAAGTACTCCTACCTTTTCCCTACTGAGGGCCCAGGGTATAAGCACCCATACAACTTGGCTTGATGACTATGCGGGATCTTTTCCCAGTGAAAACCTTACACAGCTGTTTTCTAAGCATCTGTTTATTAGCCTCACACATAGAATAGATATGCCAAGCAAAATTGTTAAGCTCACCACTACCAATGAATAGAAAACTTCACCCAGAGGCCAGAAAAGCTCCTTCCTCTGGGGTTGCTAGTGGTATCTCTGCATGGCATTGTCATGCAGAGGAGTAAGAGTTCAGGCAGCTTGATGTTGAACTGCAGTCCAGGGATGGTTCTCCCCCAAAAGCATTGTTTTCCAATTACAAAGGTAAAGATAGCTACCTCCTTTAACTTTACTAAGCCTATCCTATTGCTCAGTATCCCTCGGTAAAAAAATGTAACCAGTGTAACACACTGACACCTATTATGTTTTATTCTCCCTGTTCAAGTCTTTCTTTCCATTTTTTTTCTTATGTCCATATTGTAACTTATTTATGTTTCTTTCTTTATGCAGATGGTCAGCATAAATTCATTGCTTAGCATCTATCTTAGCCTTTGCTGGGTCTTTCTGTATCCTTTCTAAACTTCCCTGTGCCTACGTGTCTCAACTTTACAACTCTTGGTGTTGTAACTCGTTAGAGTAGAGGCATTCTTGAGATGGGGATGCTTTTCCAGCGATAGAGCAAATTTTTCTTCATTTTTAGTGATGAAATCCCTTAATTTCACCTAAAGCTGGTTTAATAAGGGGATGAGTTGAGTCCAAGACTGTCAGCATGGCCAGGAGCAGGGCTCCAATGTTGCGAACAGGGCCTGAACAATGGCCAGGATCCGAACTGTGGCTTGATGGGGACCTAGGGCCGCATCCAGTGGCAGGGCTGGAGTGGAGATGGGGCACAGCAGTGCTGGCTGGTGCTTCATCTCTGCTGCTGTGCGGGCTTGCCCAGGCCCCACTATGCCCCCTGAAAATTTTACAGGGTTGTACCCCACAGTTGGGACCTCTGTGCTAGAGAAACACCATCTACATGATCCTAGATCTCCTTAGTGCTGCTAATCACGGTTTAAGAGGAGAGTGAAACTGACAGTTCTAGCCAGCTTCAGTGCTCAGAGTGGCAGGCTGAGTGAGGGTTTTGCTGAGGGAGTGCTGAAGGGGGTCCGATCCATTTTTATTGTTTAAGGCCACTAAGAAAAACAGAACCTTGGAGCAGAATCTAAAGATAGCGCTGTTGGGTGGGTGGCCAGCACTGAAAGGGATGAGTATATGGTGTATTGGATGCGTTTCAATGCAGCACTATCCTCTAAAAATGGTTTGTGCTGAACGAGGTGGTTCATATCCAAGGGTTGACATAATTTTTCAGGTCAGGTTCTCCAATGAGTACCAGCAGAAATTGTTTGGTACTTGTCTGTCAGATGTCACATTTGCACCCCCTCAGGCCTCAGACCATCCACCCAGGGGCAGGAGGAGTTCCAGCCCCACCCGCCCTGGGAGGGAGGTCTGTACTTTCAGGGGGGATGTAAGGCTGGGGGACACACAAATCTCCTCCCCTGCAGTTACCCAGTGTGCAGCAGCTGCTGATCCCCTACAGCAGCCGTGCAGCCTGGCTCTGGCTGGGACAGGACAGCCTCACCACCACCCCCTGCCTGGGCGTCACTCAGTCTCTCTTTTACGGCAGCTCTGGGTTTGGTATTAAATACCTTCCTTGGCCTCAAATGTGGACGGGCTTCAGGGTTTACTCCAGGGAGGTTGCTGGCACTGAGCACAGGGGGCATGAGCTCAAGAGTATCCAAGCCAGTGCCCTGAGTCAGCAAGGGGCTGGATCCGGCCTAGGGCCAGTGGTGACAGCAGGGGCCTGCAGCTGGATCGAGCCTGGGAGCCAGACCACTGGCAGCAGGGGCTGGGAGTGCGGTGGGGGGTCGTGGTTTCAGGCGGGGGGATGAGCTTTGGGCTGTGCAAGGTATGCTGGTATACATTTGAGTCTTTGGGGGAAGTTTTCAGTACGCTTTTTGGAAGGTTAGGTGCTCATGACTACCTGAGTACCACTTACGTTAATCTCTGTTCATATCCTTATGAACTTCTGGCTAGTTTAGTCATTTGTTAGCTGTCTTGAAACTTCTCAAGCCCTAGCCATTTAAATGATTACAATATACTCATCCTGCCAGCTGCAAAATCAGATGGAAGAAAATACCCTGAGAGTTTAGTTTATAGGAAAATAGTAAGGGAAATTATGAAATACATGAACTGTTAGTGGACTAATGATAGACTGGTATTAATTTTTCTCTACCCATAGTGGAAGTTATCAAATGAGACAGCTGTGATTTTAAAGTAAATCTAACATACATGTACTAGTTTTGTATACAAAATCAGCAGAAGGTTGGCCCATAATACAAATTGTGGCATTCTACGCAGTTCTTACTGAAGATGGGAAGGTAGAAACAAGTATGTTATATTGTGGAAATTGCATTTTTTTTGTTTTTTTTTCCCTTTGTCATAAAACTTAAAATCCTGTATAACTAAGAAACAATTTGTTCTGGGGGGTATTTATAGCAATTTTGATTATACCATAATCTCTGTATTTGGGCATTGATTTCTGAAGGGAGATGAGTTTCAGCTAAGTTCTCTTGTGCTCTTTAGTTCGAAAGTGAATGCTTTGATAAAATTATGTTTTGTAAAATTCTGATTGGCTATATTTAGATGTTTTGAATGATGGAATGTGGGCTGGGGGTGGGTATCCTTCACTCTTGATTTTATTATCCTTTAAATTTTTATTTAGAAATAAAACTACAAGCATATAAAATTGAACTTGAATACAATTGGGAATGAAATTTGGAGAATTCTTTTATATGGGTGTGGAGTGGGAGAGGGGAGACGAAGGGAAAAAAAGCCTATTAGGTACTTGAGTGAGTTTTTAGAAAGATAAAGAATAAAGCAGAAAATATATGTTGGCATAACTGAGTATAGCTTCACTTGGAGCAACATCGAGTTTGACACTTAAGGGCCCCAAAAGACCTGCTGAAAATGGCTTGAAGTATGGCGATACTCAGTGCTTTTTTTCTGCCGGAACGCACCGGAACAGCGTTCCGGCACCTTTTTTCCTTCTCCCACCCACCGGCCACCTCGACTTCCTGGCCCAGAGCCGACCCCGCCCCGCTCTGCCGACAGCGTCGGCCTCCCGGCACGGGGCCAGGATCAGGCTCCGTTGCCGGGGTCTGTCTGCCCTGCCGGGGCCGCGTTCGGTCCCCGCCGGTGCTCCCTCCCAGCTGTGCAGGCTGGGCCGGGCTGGGGAGATTTAAATCTCCCGCCCTGAGCATGCGCAGTTACAGCGTGCTCAGGGCGGGAGCGGACTGGCCGACAAGCAGCTCTGCCGGCCGTCCCTGTGGTTCCCAGCCTCCGGCCAGGTAAGGGGGCCGGAGGGAGGCCTGGAGAGGGGTGGGAGGACAAGGAGACGGCCCGGGTTAGAGGGGTGGGGGTGGGGACAAGGAGACGGGCCGGGTTGTGGGGTGGGGTGGGGACAAGGAGACGGGCCGGGTTAGAGGGGTGGGGGTGGGGACAAGGAGGGACCCCCGCGCAGGCCGGCAGCCCCCACCGCCCCCTCCAGACCCCCGGGGCTGCTTCCTTTCTCTTCTTTCTCTTCCTCTTCCTTTCCTTTTTTTCCCCTCTTCTTTGTCTTCCTCTCCCCTGCCTTCCTTCCTCTTCCCTGCCTTCCTTTCTTTTCCTCTTCCTTTCCTTCCTTTCTCTTCTTTCTTCCTTTCCTTTTTTTCTTTTTCTCTTCTTTATCTTCCTCTTCCCTGCCTTCCTTTCTCTTCTTTCTTCCTTTCCTTTTTTTCTTTCTCTTCTTTGTCTTCCTTCCTTCCTGCTCTTTCTGTCTTTGCTTCCTTCCTTTCTTTCTTTTTTTTCTTTGTCTCCTCCTTCCTTCTCTTTTTTCTTTCTCTCCCTTCTTTTTTAAAACTTTTTAAAAATTAATTTTAAATAAAAACCTTTCTTAAAATTAGATTTCAATTCCAAATTCATTCCAATTAAATTAAACACAATTAATTAATTAATTCTATTTACAGTCACTTTATCTTCAATTAATGCCTATAATTTCTGTCTTGTGAGTTTTCCCCAAAAATTTATTCTGAAAAAGTTTTTCACACAGCTTGAAAATTTTGCACACAAGCCACCAAACCTAGAGGGAACATTGGCTACTAGTTGCGTACACAACAGCAGGCCAGCAGGCTAACATCGGTCAGTCCCACACTCTGGGCCTGGCCGGAGCCCACAGCACCAACAAAAAGTGTGTGGATGCATTACTGCCTGCCACCCAGTACCCAGAAACACAGGCCAGCAGCAGACGTGATAGCTACGCATTCACGTTTTTTCCTAATTATAATACGGCCCCCCAACAGTCTGAGGGACCGTGAACTGGCCCCCTATTTAAAAAGTGTGAGGACCCCTGCTGTAAGACCTCACAGGTTGTCTTTCAGTATATTAGCGGCCTGCATAGTTAATAAAGCTTAACAGTTTTTACCTTGTATTTTTATTTCTTTGATATATTCAAAAATTTACTGTTTACTGCACTATTTTCAGTGTTATTTCTTTGACACGACGGACATCAATAGGAGTTCCGGTACCTTTTTTTTTTTAGAAAAAAAGCACTGGCGATACTTAAATATGCCCAGAGATCATAAAAGACTAGGTTTTAGTCTTGGAAGATATTGGAAAAGCTTGTCTGCGATGTTTAAAATTCTAGATTGTATTTCTGTGTTGTCTTGTAATACAAAGGGGTGGTTACTCAATGAAATCAGAGTAATCTAAACTCAGAACAAATTCCATGGACATAACCCATAGAGTGGAATTTATTGCCACAAGAGGCTATAGTCAGATACCGAAGCTAAATTTAGAAAAGGGCTAGATAATTGTATTATCAATGAAGATGTTGTTCATGGTAAAATAGGGGTGGTAATTCTGATTGAAAATGGAAGTTCTTTTTCTGTATCTTTGGGTTTTTATGATTATCTGGTATATACCATTTCACTCTCTTGTCTTAAGTTGGTTAGGGCTTCTGTGGGTTCATGTGTAATGTAAAATTATGAATTGAACCGTGGTACTATACTATTCAGGACTATACTGGAGTATGCTTCTCTTTTTTTCCAAAAATCTTATCATCTAAATCGTTGTATTAACCATATCCCTTCCTAGTTCTGCTGGGAAAGGGATTCAGATAATAGAGCGAAGACTTGGCTGTAGGGGAGGCTATTCTGCTGCTGAATGATTCCTGCAGCAGTGCAGTAGCCACCTGCAGGAGCAAGGTACAGGAAAGGCTGTTGTCGGGGTGGGGTGGGGTGTGTCTGTTCTGCCCTGCCAGAACTGCAGCCTCCCTCCAGCAGCTTGTGCCTGCAGTCTTGAAAGGCTGGAGTTGTAGCACAGTGTCATCTGTAGCCCCACTATCATGTGAGTGAGTGAGTGAGTGGACCCATGACAGTGGATCAGTAGAGGGCTTCCTGTGCTGCTGCTGCTGCTACACTATGGATTATCTGAATAAAATCTGACTCCTGCTTTTCGGATAATCAGCAGTATGCCGTATTAGTTTTTCTTGATAGAACATGATGTGAAGCTACTCCAATAATCATTTTGTAGTTCTTTATCAGATGGAGTAGGTTACCAAGAATACTATTTTTTTTGAAAGCAGATGGGCTGGAATTTTCCTGAGTAACTTTAAAACAAGGTTGGTCCCATCGGTGTCTTTAAAATTAACCATGGAAGACTTGAGTATCAGTCTCAGTTTCTCTACGTTTCTAATGAATCTTTGTATCTCTGGTTTAAAACCCAATGTATGTTTGATTTTGCATGTGTATGAATACCTCATTGCTGCTTTATTCAGGGAGCTTGTACTTAGGCGGCCTATTTGCTAGAACACTCTCACCTGACAGTCATGGGACCTGGTTCTGTTCCCAGCTCTGCCACTCTCCTGATTTTGGACAAGAAAGGTCACCCCCGTTTCCCCAGCTGTAAAATGGGGATGATTATACTTACCTCCTTTGATAGCTACCGGTGCAATGTGCTGTGTAAATGCTAGGTATTATCCAAAATTGCATTTAGAAAATTTAAAGATTGAAGCCTGTTGAGGATGAACTTATGTCTTGTACCAGACAGAGGAGGTTGGATAGCAACCACAAAAAATTAAACTAATTTGATTTTTTTAAAATAGCTTTCATGGGTTGCTTGCTCTTACTGGATGAGGAGAGGGAAAAAATACCTCTCTTCCAAATGCCACAATAACAAAATTGCATACACATCTCTGTTTACAACAGGAGTTGAACTATGAAACTTTAACTTTACTCTCAGTGGATGCAGTGGTGACCAGGAGAGTGCTTTTTTAGTTCTTGCATTAGGATAATTTGAATGTCCCTGGTTTTAAGACTGGTCTCCTTGGCTATGTCTACACTGGCAAGTTAGTTCGAATTAAGGAAGCCCTTAATTCGAACTAACTAAAGCCATGGCTACACTAGGCTTTAGTTAGTTCGAATTAAGGGCTTCCTTAATTCGAACTAATACGTTCAAATAGGGTATTCGAACTAAGGGGTTAATTCGAACTAACTAGTTCGAATTAATCAATGTGGCCATGTTAATTTGAACTAATTTCTTAGTTCGAATTAACGAGCCAGTGAAATGAATGGGGATCGCTAATTCGAATTAAGCAAGTGCTTGCTTAGTTTGAACTAACATTCCAGTGTGGCCATGCTAGTTCGAATTAAGCTAATTTGAACTAACTAAAATTAGCTTGAATTAATTAGTTCGAACTAACTAACTTTAGCAAGTGTAGGCATAGCCCTTGAGAGTAAGTTTTTGTAGCGCACTGCTTTCTGGAATAAGTGTCTGCAGTAGGTGATTTTGATTAGGCTTTCTGTGGAGAGACTGAAAAACTTGGCACCAGGGCCATAGTAGCTGGCAGTCTGAGATGATTAAATTCATTCTTCTGATTCCTTATATATCATTTTAAGAATAGCTTTCCTGTTACAGCACCGGCCAGAAAGATGTATGCAAACTAGCCTGGAAAGTCAATATTTGAGAAGGTGACTATGCTGTTTATTGGACTTGCTGAATAACCTTGAGACTTTTGCTTTGCTTTAGCTTCATCAAGTTTGTGTTGGTGATATCAGTGGAAAATCTCCTTGGTCCTGTCTTCATTCTCAGTAGCTTATCCAGTTTTGTTGCACCAGTCTGGCATTCTTTATGTGTTTTCTAGAAGAAGAGTTCCTGTGAGTATCTCTGCCCAACATGCCACAGCCACTGCATTACTGAATTATAATGGTTGATCCACTTATCCTTTAGCAGTAGCTGACACACCTTGGACATTATCTGTTTTATTAAACATTTATATTTAGCAGTCCTAAAATATTTCTTGCCCACTGCTCTGTTGCAACAGCAATGAGGGAGCTCTTGGAAGGCAAGATTCAGGGCAGGTCTTCACTGATGGTGCAGATTCACCGCATCAGTTCAATCTTTCCATATTGATTGAACAGTCAGTGAAGACCCGCTCAGTCGATCAGGAAGTTGACAAGGTAAGACCACCCCCTGAAAAAGAGTAGTGCTGAGTTGATGGGAGCCATTTCCCGTCTCCTCAGCACAGTGGAGAGGCAGCAGTAGTAGGTATTAAAAAGTCGAAAGGAGATATGCAAGTTATTTTACATAACTTGTGTATCGCCCTTTAGCTGCTGCCGAAAACTGCAGTAAGTGTAGACTGGGGCCAAATGCACCATTTTGAAAGACTTTCTCTCTGCATCCCAGGGGAACAAGAATGTGTTCAAAATAGTAAAAGTTTCCAGTTGATGTGGAGTCATGCTATTCAGTAGGAATAACATTGCCATTAAGTGAAAGTAGGATGAAAGTTTGGAATTAACAAAAAAAAGTGTGGCCCTTTAACATAAATAACTGAAAAATGAGCATCAAAGAAAACTTTTCATTCTGCTAAATGGATGTGTGTTTGGGTGGTATCTTTCAACAAAAAGAGCCGAGGAGGTGCAGAAATTGAATATAAACCAGGCTTACTGTCTTGTGGTTTTAAATTCTAAAGCTAGTTTAATTTAAGTTTCCAGTTTTGGCAAAAAGTTACTTATTTTCTATGTATGTGTATTGGTTTGTTTGGCGTATAATTATCATCCCAAATTACAAATACCTTTCAGTTTTAACACATAGTTTATTATGTAAATACGATAATATTGATTGTGAGTACCAAAGCACTTCATTCAAGTTGTGTTGAAATGAAAGCATGCATTGTTATGTTAATATAAATATTTCATGCCAGCTGGACTAAAGGAGTTCTCCCCCATGATGTTTCAAATTACCATAAAATTGACATTGAGTCTGTATTATCTATTGTGTATTAGGTGGTTAATGTTAGACATCAATATTCATAATGCCGCTGACACCATAAAGTGAGTGGCAGGTTTTGAACCAATATGAGACTGTAAACAAGGATCCTTTGAATGGAAATCCATTGCTCTGTCAAGTTTTAAACTGCTAAACTTTTTCCTGGCCAAGAGGTAGGCAAAAAATTTCTTTTAGGAATTTCTTTCAGTACCCCTTACAAACATGCCTGGTAAACTACATTGATGTTGCTTCCCATTCTTCTACCTCTCTGCGAGGTAGACAGGGTCTCTCTGAGGGTTAAAAATAGAGATCTTCCCACTTGTAAGGGGAAAATCTTTGGCAGATTAATCAGCAATCTGCAGTGACTGACAGCCTGTCAGGATGGGGAGCTCAGATGAAATCTTATACAATACATGGCAAGTGGTGTTCTGTTCTGGAGGCCTAGTCTAGAATCAGTCTTCTGGAGTTGTGGGCATGCACATGTCAACTTGTTCCCAAAGGTCCCTCTGAGTCAGACATTTATGAAGAGAATGATACAACTACCATATCTTATCTTGCCTCAAAGAAGAACAAAAAGTGAAAGATTAAATTTGCAGTTTTTGGCCCAGTTAGATTTGTGTTTCAGAGGCACTGATAGGCTGAAATGGCTTAGCCATAATATGCTGAAGGTGTGAGAATTGGAGATAATAAACTGGCAAGTAATCAGTCAGATTGTATAGGGTTGGTTCCTTCCTCAGCTGGAGACTCGTATCACAATGCAGTTCATAGGGAAGATAACCACATTCTGCAAATATTTTTACTCAGAGGCGATGGTGAACACACTACCACTTCCCTAATCTAATCTCTGTGGTTATGCTTTTCTGCTGTTATCTGTCGCATTCAGGATAATCAAAAGGATCAGTTTGGCTTGAGTTTTGGTTATTCTGATTTCCCAGTCCCTGGAGCTTGTTCACGAAGGACATTATGAACTTACCTTAGATTGTTTGCAGAAAGAGATGAGCTCCAGTTTCTTGATAGTGCAAGTCTCGGCAGCAAATAGTAGGTATCTCCTTCTTTTCTGTGCCATCCAGCTATTTCACATATATGTAAGATCCTAATTAACTTGCAATATTGTGTAAAATTGTGGATTCAGCAATATTTGCTTTCCACCCTCATTTTGACAGCCAAGTGTGGGGCTGAGAGCAAGGGTTCCATCTGCCTGCCCTGGGTGGCCGACAGCAAAAAAATTGCAGAAAAGAAATAATGGACTTTATTGCCACAAAGAATAAGGCTCATTTTTACTTCTCCGCAGTTTTCCATGGTTTGTGTGCAACGTGGGTTTAATATTTTGACAATCATCCTGCAGTTCATGTAGGGCCGTATCTATATCTCTTGGCTGCTGAAAGCAATATCTTTTCAAAGACCCCAAATATGACACCCAGTGGAACAGCAGAATCCCAGTCAAGCTGTAGGAGTTACTAATAAATCATACTTTGTTTTCTTAAGTTTTCCTTTTTGACTATCGCAGTGGCTTTTGGAGGGTTAGTGAACTTTGGGATCTTTGGGCAGTTTTGTCTTCAGTTTTTTTTGCCCCAGCCAGCCCCAACTTCAGTCCCAAGAGAAATATGGCCTTCTGTTTAACACATTGTCTCCATGCTCTTTCTCCAAAACTGTCTTTTACGATGGAAAAGCATATGTGAGCGTACAGTATTTCAGTTTATACTACTATAAAAAAAGCATTCATCCCAGGCTCTTGACTGTCTTTTGAAGTAGATAAGTAAATTCATTATATTGTGAGCTTTTTGATCTGGTCAGGCAGTACTTGCACTAAGGCCATGTACACACTACAGAATTGTCGCGCAAGAAGACTGTTGTGCTGCAAAAGTCACATGGTTTTTATTGTGCTGGATCACGTACACACAGCGCTCCTTGTAATGGAACCAAGTGTCCACACTCTTAGCAATTTTGCAATATACCGCATTGAATTGTGGGCACCTATCCCACAGTTCCACTTCTCTTGGCTGAGCGCTAAGAAATCTAGGTAGAAGGAGAGGAGCGCTGAGCACCATGGGTTAATTCTCAGTTTCCCATGGTGCATTGTGTTCCCCTGCTGTCTTCCTCATTGCTGATAGCAACTCACGCCCATTTTCAACATTGCTGCATTCCTTCCCGGCACTCCCAATTGCAACAACATGGATCCAGCTCTGATCTCCACTGTCGCCTTCAGCATAATGAATACATTTTAGCTGGTTGCACAATACGCACTGAGCTCTGAATCAGACCAGGGAGCGGAGGACCCGGGGCTGCTGAATGCCATGCAGAACAACAGCACCGCATTGCTGAGCTCCTTCACAGAGCATCTGCACATGGTGCACCACCGGTTCTGATCACGAGAGACAAGCACTGAGTAGTGGGACCGCATTGTTATGCAGGTGTGGGATGACGAGCAGTGGCTACAGAACTTTCGAATGTGTAAAGCCACATTCATGGAACTGTGTGAGGAGCTTGCCCCTGCCCTGCAACGCAAGGACACCAAAATGAGAGCTGCCCTCACCATGGAGAAGCATGTTGCAATTGCTGTTTGGAAGATGGCAACTCCTGACTGCTACTGGTTGGTCGCAAATCAGTTTGGAGTTGGCAGGTCCACCGTTGGGCTAGCGCTGTCTCAAGTGTGCCGAGCCATCAATCATGTTCTGCTCTGGAGGACAGTGACGTTGGGCAATGTGCATGAGATTGTGGATGGATTTGCAGCCATGGGATTCCCAAACTGTGGAGGGGCAATAGATGGCACACACATCCCTATTTTGGCTCCGAACCATCTTGCAACTGAGTATATAAATAGGAAAGGCTACTTCTCCATGGTGCTGCAGGCACTTGTGGATCACAGGGGGCATTTCACAGATACCAGTGCTGGGTGGTCAAGAAAGGCATATGATGCTCGTACTTTCAGGAACATGGGGCTGTACTGGAAGTTGCAAGCAGGGACCTTCTTCCCGGATGAGAAAATTACTGTTGGGGAAGAGGAGATGCCCATAGTGATCCTAGGAGACCCAGCCTACCCACTCATGCCATGGCTCATGAAGCCCTACACTGGCAACTTGGTTCCCAGCAAGGAACTGCTCAATTATAGGTTGAGCAAGTGCAGAATGACTGTGGAGTGTGCCTTTGGCCGCTTAAAGGGACACTGGCGCTGTTTGTATGGGAGACTGGACTTGGATGAGGACAACCTGGACTTGGATGAGGACAATCACCTGGCTGGGGTGATTTAGTGGGAGTGGTCCTGCTTTTTAGCAGGGGGTTGGACTAGATGACCTCATGAGGTCCCTTCCATCCCTATTATTCTATGATTCTAACATTCCAGCTGTTATTGCGGCACGCTGTGTCCTTCATAACCTTTGTGAAAGTAGGGGAGAGAAATTTTCTCCCGCATGGGATGTTGAGGTTAAGCGCCTGGAGGGTGCGTTTGAACAGCCAGCCACTAGGAGTATTGGGGGGGTGCAGTGGGGAGCTGTCCGCATAAGAGAGGCACTCAGGGAGCATTTCCGTAATGGGAACACATAGGGCGCATCGGATTGCAGTGGGTCACACTGCAACAGCAAACCTGCGGGGCACTTCA
>ML685766.1:22437441-22589884 GCA_007922175.1 Pelusios castaneus
AATCCCACTTCAAAGCATCTGACGAAGTGGGATTTTCTCCCACGAAAGCTCATGCAATAAATAAATCTGTTAGTCTTTAAAAGTGCCACAGGACTCTGTTGTCTTTCTACAATAGACTAACACGGCTACCCCTTTGGAGTTAGAATTCTAGTAACTGTCAGAAAGTTAGTGTGTCAGAAACTGTTGGGGCTACGGTTTAACTTTGAGTTGGATTCATTATGCTAGTTCTAAAAGGTCTTTGCTTTTATGTGAATTTACTATTTTTAGATGTGGTTGAATATACTGCTATATTATGTTGATTTAAAATTAAGTAGGTTTATGGTCTGTGCATGAAACGGTTGGCCTTTGGAACTTGTAGAGCATCAGTTAGGGAATCACATATTTCAACATCTGAGATTACTAATAAGTGTAAAATTAGAATTTAAACAAAATTTATAAGAAACTCATGGAATATCTGAATTATGAACTGTAGAAAAATGAATGAAATAGCTCCTTTTATAGTTACAGGTAATCTTAGGTGTATAATATAGATTGAGGGTGGCAGTTTTTCCTTCAGTTGTGAGGAGCAATATTTTGTGACAGTGTCTGTGTTCATATACTTATAAACACACATATCCTTTGCAAAAGTTGAACTTGTATGTCTGGAAAAATTCTAAAATTGCTTTCTTACTATTGTCAAACTCAATTTAACTGTCAGTAAATATAATCTTCAGTAATCTTCCATGGGGACAATCCTCCAGGCAGGAGTCTTTAAGCCAGTTGTCCCTGGCTTTGTGGTATGCCAGGTTAAGTTGAAACATGTCAACAAGAACTGACTTTCAGGGTAGCAACTTTACAAGCAAATCTTAAACTGCTTGGGAAGAAATTCAGCTGCAGGCCATGGCACTTAAACAACACGCCGGAGATCTATGACTTGTTTTGTTGTGTTTTTTCCTGTTGACTGCATGTGTCCAGTACTGCCTCCAAGACGCTGGTGAATCAGAATGGCAGGAAATAGCTAGAGTCCTGTGTAGATACAAAAATGTGGATCTGCATCCACTCAGTGGCAGCCTGTATTCAATCTGGGATTCGCATGCTGGGTTTTATGTCCATCCGCATCCACACCGCCCCTGCGTTGTCGCAGCTCCTGCTCTGATTATAGAAGCAGAGCGTCTTTCTGGCTGATGGGAGGGTGGGAGGAGTGAGGCGGAACTAGCCAGTAAGCTGAGCTCTTAAGAGTGGCTGTCTCTGATTGGCTGGCAGACCGCAAATAGAGCTGAGCTGGGATTGGCTGGAGCGCTTCCTTTGTTCCCTGCTTGCTCACTGCTCTCCGCAGCAGAGGCAGCTACAGCAATCACATGCTGGGCAGATAAAAATAGAGTCCACATCCGACCTCCAATCCACAACAGTGGATCAGTGGATCCACGGCTGCGTGTACCCATGGATCTGAAGTGGATACCTGTGCATCTGCAGGGCTCTAGAAAGAGCCATAATGCAGGATGCCCCCGTCTTTTCAGATTGCTATGATAACCAGTTATTTTTGTCCCAGTTGTTCCAGGAAGGGCCTTAACTATTCATGGTGTTGGTTGGTATTTTGAACCGCTGCCCTCCAATGGTTCTGCCAGTGCCCTCCTGCTTGAGGGCTCCTTTGTCTCCCACAGATTCTGAAACCAAAACAGTTTATATAAAACAAACTCCCTCAAACAGTTGATTCCTTATATTTGATACCACTTACTATTGCATCTGGGCAGCCTCGAGGTTCTGTGCACTGACCCTGTTCTCTTATACCCCTCATATGTGATGGGTTTGCGCAGCATAGCCTACCCTGCTGTTTTCCCACTCATCCCACTGGCTTTTCTTCAGGAATGCAGAGATAATGCAGGTCCCTGCTTCTAGCCTGGTACCTATTAGCCCTCCATTTCCTGGTTCCTGGAAGTGTTGCCTAGTCCAGTCCTCCATTTTACCACTGTTTTCTCTCTTATTTTTCTTCTGTTTTTTGCAGAATGCAGCACAGCAATCTAACTCGTACTGCTAGCCTATGAGTGCCTGTAGATTTTGTGTTCTGTTTAACCTTCCTTAAGTTAATGTTTTCTAACTCTAACTGAATGCTTTGGTGCCATACTTGCTGGTTGCTTTTTACTAATGCTGCGGGGCATTATTGTCAGTTTGCATGTACCCGTAGTCCATGAAAATAGCTGGAATCTGCAGGTGGTTATGCAATTAAGCTCTTCTCTTTCCAGTTTCCCTTTAAGTGTACTAGTTTGGCCTAGTTGGCCATTTATTGAACTTCATGACACCCTTCATCCAAGTAAAATTGTTGTCTTGTTGCTCACACCATCAGCCTGCCAATTAGAGTGGATGATCTGAAAGGCTGTGCTGCTGCACTAAAATGTCAGTATTAAGGGATCTTCCATTGTTGTATGCAGAGTTGTTGCAGTCATATTGGTCCCAGGACATCAGTGAGAGAAGGTGAGTGAGATAATATCTTTTATTGGACCAACTTCTATTGGTGAGAGAGAGGGAGAAGAGTAAACCACTTCACAAAGTCTTTAAAACTATTGAGTATTACTGCATGAGTAAGGGGCTTCAAGCATGAGTGCTCGTGCCCTGTTCTGCTTTTCTCCCCAGTGCTTGTACGCTGCATCTATAAATGTATTTAAAAATAGTTTCTATGTCTGTTCAAGGAGCAGGTCATAGCTAGAAGAACACCAGCAAAGCTGTAACAGGGAACGCAGCAGCCTTTATAACCATGAGTCTAGTTAGCCCAGTAGGTGCAGGTTTTTCAACACTGGATCAGACCAGTGGTCCATGTAGCTCAGTAACCTGTCTTCTGACAGTGGCCAATGTCAGGTGTTTCAGAAGGAATGACTAGAACAGGCAATCAACTGATCCATCCTATCATCCATTCCCAGCCCCTGGCAAACAGCAATCCCTTGCCTGTCATGGCTAATAGCCATTGATGGACCTGTTCTCCATGAACTTACATAGTTCTTTTTGAAACCCCATTACAATTATGGCCTTCACAACATCTTCTGTCAAGGAGTTCCACAGACTGTGAGTTGTGTGAAGAAATACTTCCTTTTGTTTGTTTTAATTCTGCTGCCTGTTAATTTCATTTGGTGACCCCTAGTTTTTGTATTATGTGATAAGTAACATAATATTGATGAGATAAATAATGTATTATGAAATAAATAACACTTCCTTATTTACTTTCTCCTCCCCAGTCATGATTGTATAGACCTTTAACACATGCCCTCCCTTAGTCATCTCTTTTCTAATCTGAGAAGTCCCAGTCTCTCATATGGAAGCTTTTCCATATCCCTAGCTGGGGCCCCCTTCAGCCCCACCATCCCCCTTGCCAGGGCCCTCTATTTCCTCACTTCACCTCCCCCCTGCCCCCCACCGAGTGCTGGCCCTCCTCCCCCCAGGCTGGCCTGTAGCCAGCTAGCCCACAAACTCATACCAGCCCCATGCTGACCAGTCCAACCTGGGTGGAAATACGGGGAAACAGTTGTTCTACTTCTGAAGGGGCACCTTCAGAGCCCTAGGGTGGGGCAGCTTTAATCATGATTCCAGGGGGACTACTTAGGTTCCTGAAACTTCTAGGTTTTTTCCCCCCAAGTATAAATTAGAAATTTAGCTGTCATGAGTACTGTATCTAATCACTATATAAAGAAAAAAATAAACCCCAATTAAGCCATATTTTAAGGTTTTTTTTGTAAATTTAGAACAATTAGGAGATAATACAACAAAAAGATTCTCAATTTCTAGATTGTTCTTAGGCATGATATTTTTTGAGATCTTTCCATCATGAAAGAAAATGTCAGATTATGATCTGTAATTTGATAATTTTTCACAATTATCATAAATGAGTTGATGCTTTACGATAGATTTAAGATGAACATTTAAAAGTTGTCAAGGAGGAAAGTAGAGAGAAAGTGTATGTGGATTATAATTAAGAAATGAGGGAGGGAGTGAAATTAAAGATGGCTCAAATCTAGTGCATAGCTGTGAGGATTTAAGAATGTAAACGCCAAACTTCAATGAAATTTGTGAAGTTTATGGGATTCTGGTAGATCAAACTGGTAACCTGAAACTTCCAAAGCTGGGTTGTTTGTGAGGATAATTATCACCTAATTTAGACCTAATTGTGCCTGTGGGCTGTTTCTGTTGTCTCAAAGAGATTGCTTCTGCCTTTTTATATGTGGATGTGAAGAGCAGGTGAGAGTTTGCCTTGTTGCATCCACAAACTGAGCTGCAAGTGGGGCCCTGCTTCCCCATCTCCCCCCATCATGAGGCCCTGAGCAAATGCCCAGGCTGCCCTCTAGTTAAGACTGCCTATGATTCCAGTATCTCTTTTTTGAGGTGGAGAAACCACATCTGCATGCAGTATTCAAGAAGTGGACATACTGTGGGTTTATAAAGAGGCAATATATTTTCTGTCTCTTATTATCTATCCGTTTCCTAATGATTCCTAATATTCTGTTGTCTTTTTTTCACTGTGCTGCACGTTGTTTTCCGAGAACTATCCACAGTGAATCCAAGATCTCTTCCTTTAGTGGTACCCCCATAATTTTGTATGTATAGCTGGGATTATGTTTTCCAGTGGGCATTACTTTACATATATAAACATTGAATTTCATGTGCCATTTTGTTGCTCAGTTGCCCAGTTTTGTGAGATCGCTTTGTAACTCATTGCAGTCTGCTTTGGACTTACCTGTCTTGAGTAGATTTGTATCATCTGCAGATTTTGCCAGCTCACTGTTTACCCCTTTTTCCAGATCATTATGAATACGTTGAACAGTATTGGTGCCAGTACAGAACCCTGTGGAACACCACTATTTTATCTCTCCTTCCATTCTGAAAACTGACCATTTATTCCTACCTTTTGTTTCCTATCATTTTAACCAGTTACTCATGTAGGAGAGGACATTCCACCCTATCCCATGTATTCTTACTTTGCTTGAAAGCCTTGGAGGAGGAACCTTGTCAAAGACTTTCTGAAAATCTCAGTACACTATGATAAGTTCCAGAGGGGTAGTCGTGTTAGTCTGTATATAGCAAAACCAGCAAAAATCTTGTCGCACCTTAAAGACTAACAGATTTCTTCAGGCATAAGCTTTTGAGGGCTGCAACCCACTTCGTCAGATGCATGAAGTGGAAACTACAGTTAGGAGGTATATATGCACTTGCAAGGGTGAAAATACCTATACTATATCCACTGGGTCACCTCCATATGCTTGTTGATCCCCTCCAATAATTCTAGTAGATTGGTTAGACACGATTTCCCTTTACAAAAATCATATCATATTGTCCATGTGTCTGATAATTCTGTTCTTTCCCATAGTTTCAACCAGTTTGCCTGGTACTGAAGTTAGAGTTGCCAGACTGTAATTGCCAGGATCTCTGTAGAACCATTTAAAAAAATTGGTGCCACATTAGCTATCCTCCAGTCATCTGGTATGGAAACTGATTTAAATGATAGGTTACATACCACAGTTAGTAGTTCTGCAATTTCATATTTGAGTTCCATCATAACTCTTGGGTGGATACAATCTGGTCTTGATGACTTATCACTGTTAAATTTATCAATTTGTTCCAAAACCACCTCTAATGATACCTCAATCTGGGATAGCTTCTTAGGTGATGTGGGTTGCTCAGCAGGCCAAGAATACCGCTGCACAACTACCAAGCTGTGAACTCGTATTGTAGAAGGGAACATATAGCTAAGCACCTCATCAGCATGAGGCCATTCCTCCTCAGGCACACCTACCCCTGAACCCATTTTAGGTGTGCATGTAAGGAGGCACGAGCACTAATGTTTTCAGACTTAATACTTTTACTCCCAGTGCTTAAGCTTACAAAGAATAACTCGGGTTTGGGAGGCTGCCCTCACATGCTCAGCCATGAAGATAGATGCAAAAAACGCATTTAGTTTTTGCTCAATAAACGTATCTTCCTTGAGTGCTCCTTTAGCATCTCACTTGTCTAGTGGCCCCACTGGTTGCCTAGCAGGCATTCTGCCTCTGATGTATTTAAATATTTTTTTTATTGTTGTTTTTTGAGTCTGCCATCATGTGATGTAATTGGACTCTTTTCATTTGACAAGTTCCAAAAGGGTAGTCGAGTTCAGCAAAACAAGCAAGGAGTCCTCTGGCACTTCTAAAGACCAACAAAGAAAGCTTTTGTGGGAGAAAATCCCATTTTGTTAGATTCCAGGAAATGGAAAAAACTTCCAGTATGGGAGAAAAAGATAAAACCTGTGATTACATTTTACTGTATCAGGTCAGATTGCTTCAGCAAATCAAACAAGTTGTATAGATTCAAGCAATGTGGAACAACATATCAGAAGGTGATGAGGTTGGAAGAGGTGAGAATCACCATTTACAATGAAAAACAAAGTAGTCCTGTGACACTAGACTCTAAGGTCAGAAGGGACCAGTATGATCACCTAGTCTGACCTACTGCACAATGCAGGCCACAAAACCTCACCCACCTACTTCTTCAATAAGCCTCTAACCAATGACTGAGTTATTAAAGTCCTCAAATCAAGATTTAAAGACTTTAAGATACAGAGAATCCACCAGCAAGTGAACTATCCCAATGTTACAGAGGAAGGCGAACCCGCCCCCCCTCCCCCCCCAGCCTAGCCAATCTGCCCTAGGGGAAAATTCCTTCCTGACCCCAGATATGGCAGTCAGTTAAATCCTGAGCATGTGGGCAAGTCTCACCAGCCAGTCACCCAAGAAAGAATTCTCTGTAATAACTCAGAACCCACCACATCAGCCCTCCCTTCTTAGGCCACTGGCATATCCACCACCAGTAGCCAAAGATCAGTAAATTACCAAACCAGGCCATCCCATCATTCCATCCCCTCCATCAATTTATCAAACTCAGTTTTGAAGGCAGTTATGTTTTTTTGCCCCCATAACTCCCCTTGGAAGGCTATTCCAGGACTTTACTTCTCTGATGATTAGAAACCTGCATCTAATTTCAAGCCTAAAAATTTCCTGATGGATAATTTGTAACCATTTGTTCTTTTACAGACTGTTTGTAATGAGAAAGCCAGTTCATGTTCCTGTTCAAACCCAAAGTTTGCATGTGAATTCTAACTCTGTGGTTTCTTTTTCAAGCTTTTTTCAAGAATTAGATTGTTTAAGAATTGTGAGACATGTTCTTTGTGGAGTGATGACTGGGGAGATTAAAGTGATTCCCTATTGGTTTTTGAATGTTGTCATTTCTCATGTCAGATTTGTGTCCATTTATTCTTTTTTGTAGAGACAGTCCAGTTTGTTCAGTGTATAAGGTGGAGAGGCATATATCACATTGGTGGATGAGCAGGAGAATGAATAGAGCCCCTGATAGAGTAGCTAGTTTGTCTAGGTCCTATAATGGTGTCATTAGTGTTGATATGTGAGGAGAGTTGGCACTGGAGTTTGTTGCAGGGATATGTGCCTGCCTTAGTGTTTCTGTTGTATGGTCTTTAGTTGCTGGTGAGTATCCATTTAAGGTTGAGAGGCTGTCTATAAGCGGGTAGAGGTCTGCCTCTCAAAGCTTGGGAGAGTGAGGGATCATCTTGTAGGATAGGCTGTAGATATTTTATGATGTATTGCAGAGGTTTGAGTTGGGGGCTGTAGGTGATAACCAGTGATGTCCTGTTGTTTTTAACTTGACATATTTTTAAATTCCAAGATTGAAATAAAGGAGTATCAGCTCCTAAAGTTTACCTTTTGAATGGTACTACCTTTCTCTGGACAGCAAGATTACACAGTGAATTGTACTCTCTGTCAGCTTAATTGGTTACATTTGTGTATATTTACAGTGATTGTTGTCAAATTAGGAAGACTCTCAGATGTTGAAGACGAAACAAACTGATGTTAATTTTTCCTCATGGTAGAGCTGGATGACTTTGAGTACCACCTATTCACTGTACAAAGCAAACTCTTTTGCTGGAATGTCATTGAAGTAAGGAACTGAAGGGTAATCCTTCTTAATGTGGGACTCCTCTGGAATTCTTCTTACACATCTAAGGAATTTTATAGAAGGTTATCTATTCCTCGATATCACTAGTGTATATATACTAGTATTTTTTTTAGCTTTTCAGCTGAATTGTGGATAGAAGACTAAAACAGATGCACCAAATGCTGCTTTGATCGGGTGTTAAAATATTATTTGTATGTTCCTCCTTGGGAAGCCTTTGAGTGGCTTCCTCTGGAAATTGAGAGTCTCAAGGAAAATCAAAAGCTCTTCCATTTTCTCAAAAGCAGTGTGTGCATGGTTTCTGGTTTTCAGATGTATCCATTGTGGTTATGTACGTAACAGTAATTTCATTGAATATAATTGATACACAGTTATCCTTCACTTTGTCCTTAAGTTTATTTCTCTCAACATTATGGACCTCTCTAAGATATGCAACTTGCAGCTGGGAATCTTCTGGATATACACAGTTCTTTAGTTTAATGCTAAGAAACTATCCTATTAAAGGATGGTTTGTTTTAGGTTGGAGTGGGCAATAATATTCACAGGTGAGCCAGTGATGTGGGGAAGAGGGGGCAGAAAGGGGCCCTCCTCCAGGGGGAGTGTTGGCAGTGCTTTGGCCATGGCACGAGCTGCCGATGAAATGGGGGATGGTAGCATCCGATCCGGTCCATGGACCATAGTTTGGTTGCCCCTGTTTTAAGTAGTCGTATGTTTGCACTGGCACAAGTTCATACCCAGTCACAGATGACATGTGACCATTCTTGTGCAGTTGTGGTTGTGTTGAAATATGTCAAAATTGTGTGCTGCATTTTATGATATTGTCCATGCAACTCAGATTTCCTCTTCAAATGTTTCTGTGATTGTTCAGATGGTTTGCAGTTGTTTTCTTTTATGGTTGAGAATGTTACATGTTTTGCAAGAGTTCTCTCTTTAAAATTCTTCTCTAGGAAAATCTTTGATTTGTCTTTTAATTTATTTGCAAAATGAGACACGTGTGCTGGCAATTTGGCGTGGGCAAGGTGGGAGAGCAAAATAGCTTAATGCTAGCTCTATTCTGAATGTAATTTGTTATTTTACCAAGGCCTTTATGGTTAATCGACATTTTATGCAATGTTATCTGCCTTTGCACAGTGAAACATAATATAGGCAAAATTACTGAGGTGCATAATTCCTTGGCGTGTAATTGTTATGCATTTTTTTCTGCAAGTGAGACATCTTCTAATTCATCTTTTGTTTTCCTTCCCTGGTGACATGCTGATGTTGGACGTCCCATTGTAATGGGTCTGCAGACTGTCCTGTGAGCAATAGGAGGATCTCTTATCTGAAAATTTCCTTTCTTCTAGTGGGAAAGTCCAGCCCAAGGATTATTGTTAGGAGAGAAGATTAAACTATCGTACTCTTGTAGTTTTGGGTGGAATTAGAAGTTGTTTGAAATATCTGAAGCTGGCTGGTTGGCTGGGTTTTCAGGGGGTGTCACTATTGCCTCGATTGATCCATCTAGTTTCTGCCTCCAATCAGTCGCAAACATTAGAGACCTATTTTAATGATTCTTCGGACTTTGATGCTAAAAAGACTTTCCTCCTGTACTGTTCCTGTTTTCAGCAATATAGAGTGGAGTCAGGTCTGTACTAGAAACTTCTATTGATATAGCTTTCTGGTTTAGGAGAGTAACTTTTTTTGAGAGGAGATATTTCAATACTGGCAAAATCCCTAGAGTAACTGCAGTTTATTCTGTTAAAAATGCACTTTATGCCTGTGTAGTTTATTTTGATTGCCAAATTAGGATAAGTGCTATTTTGTAGCAGAGGAGATTGACTTAAAGTGATTTTAGTCCCCCAGCGAGAAACCAATTATCAATTATAATCATGTTTTGCATTTGTAATTTTTTATTATTTTTTCTAAAGAAAGATTGATTCTCATTAGTTGGTAACCATTAAAACATACTGATTTGGAACTAAATATAGCCTTTACACTAAATTTGGTGCTCCTTTTTGCTAGCCAGGATGATATACTATATGCAGGTTTATTTCAGCAGTTACATTTCATAACTTATAGTCATTCAGATTCTTAATTTTTACTTCATTATGTAAGGAAGTGATGAATGGTGCATTCCTTGTTTGTTCATTTTTTACTTGTTTTTGTCAATTTTTTACTCTGTTTGGGTAGCAATTTAAATTTTAAGTTAAAACATCACAAAACTATTTAATTAAATAAAATAACTTTTTAAGTGCTGGATACACAAGGAAAAGAGTTTATCAAAACATGTTTTGCATTTAATATGGTTTTATTAAACAAAGGAAGTATTTTCTATGGTTCGTGTTCCTAGTAACATGCTTCTTTTAAAAAAACAGGTCCCTTCACAGATGTAGTCACTACAAATCTTAAGCTACGAAACCCATCAGATAGAAAAGTGTGCTTCAAAGTGAAGACCACAGCGCCTCGTCGATATTGTGTGCGGCCAAACAGTGGAATTATTGACCCAGGATCCTCTATAACTGTTTCAGGTAAAAATAAGTTTGTTGTGCAGCTTTGTAGTTTTGCCACCTGTCCCTTACAGAAACTGTTGCATAACATCATTAACTATGGTTTGTTTTTTAAAGGGTGTTGATAATGAAATTGTTAGTATAGGACAGTTTTTCAGCATAGTTAAGCTTGCAGGTGCCACCATAGGTACACTAATAGTGAATATAGGAAAATCCTGGAGACTGAAATATTTAGCTGTCTGTTACAAACTACTAAACTTGGAAAAGTTAAAACATTCAAATGACATTTTTTGTATAGATGGGTGTGGCTTTAAAAAACTGTGTTCAAAATCAGATTATGTAATAGGAAAGGAAACAGGAAGGTGGAATAGTGAGGGAAGGGTATGATGGGGGAAACTAAATTACAGTAGTCTGCCATAACCATCCATGATGAGCATATGGGAACAAAATCAGGAGATGGAAAGAGTCAGAGAAGCATTAATGATGCATCTTGTTTAAAATGCACCCGCAGCTTGTACTGAGACATAAGCTTATGGCTGTGAAGTAAATAAGCAGTATTTGAGATCTGGTACAGTTATTGGCACTTTGAAAATAGATCAAAATTTACAGTTGGTTGGATCATAGTACATTCCCTGTTGAAAATGATTAAGTGAATCATATAACTAGCTGAATCACAAATCCATTGTCTAAATAGTTTAATAATTATCTTTTACAGATTATTATAGGTGTAACTGGTAGTGGCCTTCTATTTAGGTTGCCTAATTCTTTCTGTTATGAAAGGTTCATAGTTTTTTTTTTTTCCAAAGAAGCTCTTACATGTCAATAGTTTGCAGCAGGCCTTTGAAATTCAGCAGAGTGAGAACCCTAGGGCCAGGTGTAGTGCCTTTTCTTCCTCCCATGGAAATTTGTTTTGATTTGGCTTGGAGATTTGGGGGGGGGATTTACTACTGCCTTTCTGCCCCTTGTGTCATCAGCAAAATTTTGTCAACCTGCCAAATAACTGAATGTTTGTATTTTAATCTAAGACTGGGTCTATTTTATTGCCAAAGCAGCAGCACAGTTTGGAGAATATTATCTCTTCAGGATCTGGGGAAAGGGCTGGGTTCTCCCATGACTGAGCACATGGCTCGGGGAGCGCTACATGGGGAAGGAGCTCCCCCAACTCCAATGAGTGAAGGAAGGGAGAGCCAGATTGACTCCTTCTGACCACTCCCATGTATGCACATATTGGTCCAGTTTATCAGTCTTTTCAGTTTCCTAAACTGCCTGGGGTATTTGCATGGGGTAGGGGAGTAATTCTTTGCTAGGTGGTATTCTAGGTTTGGGCAGACACATTCAGGTTCCTATCTTGCTGTTCGTGGAGGCTCCTACGATCTATCAGGAAAGCTACCAATGGAACAACCAGAGCTGCTATTTTTGTTTCTCCAGGTGCTGCAGCAGGAGTTTGTGAAGGAGCTGCTCAGAAGCAGCAATAGTGATGTGCTGAGCAGGTGGTCAAAGCATTCCTGCTTCACATTGGTGCTTATCTTGAGGCTGCTTGAGAAGTGGCTGAAGGAGGCTGGGGAGACTGATTCAAACAATGTCATACAAAAGTTGCAAAGCACAGTTTATGGAGCAATTTTTTTATTTATACTCAAATATACATTTTCTTAATAATTGCTCTTGAGGAGAACATGTTGGCTGCTGTGATGCAAGGGGTAGGTAGATCACAGCCCAGAGACTTTCTTCGGTGATTCCTACATACAGGCCAACGATTTACGGTTAAGCTAGAGTGTTTCACTTAGAGACGTATTGAATTAAAGACTCCCTAGGTGAATCTACTCTTCCAAAAAAACCCAAAACAAACCCCACAACAACATGGTGCAAAAGTCTCAGGGCCCAGGTCAACTGACTGGCTTCATGCTTCAGGACTAAAACCAGCAGTATAGATGTTCCCGCTCAGGCTGGAGCCTGGACTCTGAGACCGGGTGAGGGAGGAAGTCTGAAAGCCTGGGCTCCAGCCTGAGAGAGAGCATCTACACTGCTATTTTTTAGTCCTCTAGCTGCATGAACCCAAGTCAATTGAGCTGGCTGTAAGATTTGCTGCCTCACGTTATCTTATTTTCAGTGGAGCTTTGCTAACTTTTATCACATTATGCCTTTGTCTGCTTAGAGCTGTCTAGTATTAGATATCTTTTCCTTGGCTAGTCAGTATAAAGATTTGTGATCTAGATTTCACTTGATCTATTCTTCAGTAAATTAGATTAAGTTCCTTTAGAATCTCATAGTAAGGTGTTTTTTCCAGGCACAAATCATCCTTATAGCTCTTTTCTGAACCTCTCCAATTTTTCAGCCTCCTTTTTGAAGTGTAAATACCACTACTGGACATAGTATTCCAGCAGTTGCTTCACCAATGCCATATAGACAGGTAATATCACACTTTACTCCTGCTTGATTCTCCCAGTTATTTTAAGAGACCTCTTTGCCACCGAATCACACTGATGCTCAGGTACAGTTTGCTATCTACAATGACCCATAAGGCCTTTTCAGAATTGCTGCTTTCCAGAATCCAGTTCCAGATCCTGTAAGCATGGCCTGTTTCCTTTGTCCCTAGATGTATTGTCTCTAGGATTTGGCTAATGGCAGATCGCATACGATGTTGCCAAATGACCCATATCATTCTTTATCAATGACTTTTCCTTGTTATTTACCACATCACCAGACTTGTTATCTGCAAAATTTTCTCAGAAGCTATTTCATGTTTTCTTTCTGATCAGTGACTAAACTCATTAGTAGTGGTGGGCTGAGAATGGTTACTTCATGATCTCACTAGAAAAGCCCCCTTGGTTAATACGCCTTAAGTTTTGAACAGGGGGTTTCAGTTACTTTTAATCCATTTTACGTTGCACTATTGATTTTGAATTGTGGTAGTTTCTGAATCACAGTGACATGCAGTACTGAAGTCAAAGAAGTCCAAGCGTGTGGTGTTATACGTATTGTATATTATATCACCACAGTTACCTTTCTCCACTACACTTGTCAAAGAAAGTTATGTTCATTTGACGACCTATTTTCCATTACACCATATATCGCTGTGACTCGGGTAAGGATATTAAATTCAGGACAAACTGCAGAGAAATAGGGAAAAAAAGACCCCTAGGCTGGTGGTTATTCTTTCATAAGATTTACTAAGCCAGCAATAAAGGTAAACAAACCTCTGTCTCACCACACTGGTTAATAAGTGAGGAAAGCAGTCTTCTTAGATATCCCAGCCCTTGTTTCATCGTCCAGACACTAGACTTCATGATGAGTGACTATTTAAAACCAGTTTAATCAAAGAGGGGGTTCTTCCGATCCGAAGAGATCAACCACACAGATAGGCCAATATATAACTCAGATCCTACTCAGTAACCTTGCTGCTGCCACTCCTTTAGCATCTGATATCTATTGGTTTATTCTTGGGGGGAAAAAGAAATGGGAGAGTTAAAATGATCAGAGAATCAGAGTCTTTGCAAAGTTCGTGAATTAAGTTTGTGGCAGTGGTGGAATAAATTGCCAATTTGCAAAGTCTCTGGAAATTACCCAGACAGCTTGGAGGTCACCAGTCCTTGTTTAAAGCTTCATCGTTAAAAATCCATCTTGAGAAATGAAGCAGAGCAGAAGGTGAAGACAAGATGGAGATGATGCAGCTGCCTTTTATATTACTTCTTCCATGTTGTGGGTGGATGACTTTGTGACACATATAGAATAAAAGACTAGCAGGATCTTATGCAGGGGGACGAGGCAATATGCCACGTTTATTATGAGAAAAACCACAATTTTGTTAATAGCTAATATCTAGTACCCACACCCACCCACATGTTCTGCTGTTGGACATGATGTGTAATTACCAGTCCTGGTTGTTGCTTGTGAAAGATAGTTGCTTGAGTTTGTGGCTGGTGTTGGCTGCTCATGGAGGCTACCTTACTAGGGAAGCTGGGCATGATGAAGAACGGGGTCTCTTGTCAGGCATGCAGCTGTGGACTGATGCTCTTGGATGCTGTGCAGAACATTACTCAAGGTTATACAATCTCACCCGTCTTTTATATCTTTTATCCGTGGATCTTCCTATGTCACACTGCCTCAGGGTACTGTATGACCATGAGGCATCAGTTAATGGCAGGTGTGACTTCGATCTTGTTCTTGATGGGGCTTTTTGTCTCTCTCTTTCTAGGGTGGATTCTTGCTTTTGCAGGGTTTGTCTGCATTGTTCTTCCACCATTAAGGTGCTGCTGGCTGTTTGTCATTAGGACAGGCTGGTCTTGGAGACCGATCCCATCACACACCCCTCATTCACACATCCAAACTACATTCACACATTTAAATGAAGTTTCAGCAAAACTGAGGCTGGGCAATACAAAATGGAGTTTTGGTGCCACTATGGAGTCATATCAGACTTTGGTTATGATATTAAAAGAACATGTGAATGACTGAGCATGGTGTTTTTATCAATGAATAATAGGCATTATTCCAGTTAGAAATTCTTGCTGGAAGCAATTCTGTGGGATAAATTTGTCTTTAGCCCTACTATTTCAGTCTCAGTTAGTGGAAAATTAAAAGCACAAAATGGAGTCTGGAGTCACAAGAGCAAGTCATGTCCTTGCATGTTTTGTTGAGTCATAGGAGCAGCAATTGTCCATACTCTGGCTAAACTTTTCACAGGGAGACTCAGTTGATGAAGACAGGCTTTTTTTATGGTCTACTGTACTAGCTAATGGGCCATTAACTTGTCTAGTGCGTTTTACAAAGGTATATCTGGCTACAATGTAGATTTTACCTGGTGGGTGTTGTTCAGGAATGCAGCATATATGCAAGATGCCAGTACACATCAATATCTATAACTTCAGATACAAAATCTGTTTTAGATACAAAATGATTTATGCACATAGATAGAATAATCATACTTGGAAAATAATTTTCATTGACTCCTTACATGACGTACTTTGCATAAATTCAGTTGCAATTGTGTTTCAGTGATAGCAGCAGTGTTGAACGTGGTTACATTTCAATCATGCATCACATCATGTTGACTAGTATATTTTGTCCTTTAACTCTAGTGATAGTGTGACATATCAATCATTCCATTGTTTGCCCAGGCTTTATATTGTGTAAATTAATTTATAACTATCTAGGTCATCTGATTAATTTTATACAGATACTGACACAAAATTGGTTTAGCCACTCTTTCTAGACTTGATAGAAAATGAATACAAATTTTCTGGGAAATTTTTTGGCCTTCTCTGGATTTTCAGATATTAATAGAGCTTTCTTTTGGAGTAGGCCAGCGTTTCCCAAACTAATTTGGCCACAAAACACTTTTGGGTTTAGAATATATATTGACAGAGCACATACATACAGGCTGGTTGGGGTGGGGGAGTGGGTTTTTTCATACCAAAAAATTGCCGCATGCATTGCTCAAAAGTTGATTTAAGAGTTAGAAGGAAAAATATCACTAGCATCGAAACTTTTTCATGGAAAACCTATTCACATCATGATCCGCGGAACACCGTTTGGGAAACACCGTAGTTGGCAAAGGCTAATGGGCCAGATTCTCAACTCTTGAATTTCTTCTTATATTTTTAAAGTAAAAAGTCTTAACTTTTTGAGGAATTTTCCTTAGAGAACTAAATGTCATCCACTCCACTAATACAAGAGGCAATTGAAAGGGGCAGGCGTGTGTCAAAACTTGAAAAAGAGCCTTGCACCCAACTGTTTGTCAGAAATTTTGATTTAAATAGGTTAATAAACACCAAATATTTTAAATAGTGTGAACAAAAATTTCTTCTCAGTTGCTCTAGTTTCAGTTGCTTGTCATTATTCTAATCGTATTAGCTTCTCAGTCATTCATAAAAAACAGGATGGTAAAAACTTTATTTTTCTTATGTAGAAATGAGAAATGCCTTCTCTTTTTTTAGGTGATATGAAGGTGGGAAACTCATTCAGACCTTTGTGAGCCACAGATTTTTTTTTTTTTTTTTTTTTTAAAGTCACACAAGCACGTCTTTTTATTTTTTATTTACAAGACATTGGTAACATAGCCAATGCCAGAGAGAGATTTCCTAGTATTGATTCTCTTCTTTAATAATTTTTTTTAAAATCAACATTTTTATCTTAGGTATGGAGTATGGTAGAATTTAGGGGTAATCAGCATCACAGGACTGTTTCTCCACCTTTATACTATCTTCTCAGAGTGGAAGAGGAAGCTGGCACAACTAGAATTTGTCTTCAAAAAATTCCGTGATTGTAACTCCGTCATTTGTATTTTGGGTTTGTCTTCATAGTCATTTCATTTACAGAATGCTTTTGACTGCACAGGCAGCAAATTATGATCCCAATGATAGTTCAGTTTGTTTTGCAGAGGAATTAAAAATGGATTGAGGGAAATTAAACTTTTGTTCTTCATCTTAAATATTTTCTGGTATTCGTAGAAATTAAACAATAATCTGTAGTGCTGGACTGAAATAGATTTTTACAAATATGGGGTTTCAAATGTTATAAGTGCTAGGATTTATACACTTGTAAGACTTGTTTCCTGTTGACAGCTGGTGCTCCAGTGTACTACTCCCCAGCCTACTTTCAACACTTCATTAACAAAATCACAATGCAAATGGACAGTCAAGTGACAATTGAATTAAAGCTAAAATAATTAATATGCTTGCACATAATGATCAGATGAAGAACCCTGACTACTCTTACATTTTGTTTCTTGTACAGTAATGTTACAGCCTTTTGACTATGACCCAAATGAGAAGAGTAAACACAAGTTTATGGTACAGACAATCTTTGCACCACCAAACACTTCAGATATGGAAGCAGTGGTAAGTAAACATATCATGAATATGTTGCCTTCTTATAATTCAGTTTCTGATGCAACAGGTAAAAATGTTATGATAATAAAGAAGCACTCTGTGGGGAAAAAAACTCATATGTTCTGAAGAGTTCAGACTCCCACGAATAAGAGATTTAAGATTTTGAGTCAGAAATGCATAATCATGTCATTGGGGCTTGTGACTTGCTTAATTAGCTTAGTTTGAAAGTTATTTATGGGGGCATGGTGAATAGCAGGGAGATTGAGTGTGAATGACGGGAGGCTGATTTAGTTTTGGGTAGTATAGCATGGGCCCACTGAGTATTTCACAAGCAGTTAACAGGAAGACAGTAAACGGGGTTAGTGTGAAAGAGTTCAGCGAAAGTGTGAGGTGGCAAGTTCTAACATGGGATCATTGAAGAACAGAGTCTAATGGGAATCCAAACAGTCTAGTGGAGAAGATCAGCATTCTTCTATAGGAGGAGTCTGCAGCCTGCGGCTCCAGAGTGTCAATGTGGCTCTTTGGCTGCCCCCTTGTGGCTCTGGGCTTCAGGTCCCCCTTGCCACAAGGGGACTCTGTGGAGGATCCACTCCTGGTTCCAGGCTTCCCCTCTGCCAGGGGACCCTGTGGCAGGCGTGCTGCCCCAGCTGCCCCCCCTACCCCCCAGGAAGCTACACTTATTGTGGCTGTCAAAACTCTTGGTTATTGAATGAATTTTTAAAAATGGCTCCTCTTATCTTTTGGGTTGCCGACCCCTGTTCTACAGGAAGACAAAGAAGGCAAGCCTACAAACTTGCTTTCCATTCTTGTAGAAGTAAAAACACACCTGAAGTTGAGCTGACATATATAGGACTGATGGGATATGTACCATGAAGTCTTTGAGGTAAAGGCATTTTCTGGAAAGCAATGTCCTTACATGACTCCAAGCATTCAGAGCACAAAGTATATATGGGCTGTGTGGTCCCAATGCCTTAGTTATTTTCATATTTAGCCATTAATTTAAGTGATGTAGCTCCATGCCTAAGGATCTTAATTTGGATTTTTCCAAGATTTTCTCTTGTATATTTCCTGTATATCAGTCTAGTTTACTTATTATTATAGTGATACTAGGAGTTTTAGTCTTTGGATCCAAAAAAAAATTTTTTTTTTTTTTTTTTTTTTTGAACCACTGTGCAGTTAGGCCTGGTTCCGTCCCATCCTCGGCATCAGGAGTCTTCTACCCAATGCAGTTTTCAAAGACCCTGGAGAAGAAGTCTAGATTTAACTGGTATATTTCATACCTGGCCAGTATTCCTGGAAGCTGATATATACTGTAGTTTGTTTTACATTTGGGAGGGTCACCTTCTAGACGGATGCTTTGTGTGCAGGACTTGCATATCTAGGGTCTACTTGGAGAAAGACACACATGATCCAGCTTTTCCTCATGATGCAGGAATCATTTGAGTGCTTGCTAATATCCATCCCAATGTAGGTGTGTGCTTGCCCCACCTCAGGCACTGCTGTTGGAAAGTTTTTTTTTCCTCAGTAGGATCTGTTGGGTCAGCTCTGGTCCCCTAGAGTCATATGCTCATAGCGCTGATATAAAGGCTCCAGTGTCCCCTCCGTTCCTTCTTACCTCCCGCTATGGTTGCTCAAAGTACCAAAAGTACTCCCGGGTCTTTTTACTGTCTTATTTAAATAGTTGTGTTGAATTTAATAATAGTTTGTTACTAGTTAAATAATTAGCTAGGAGTTAGCAAATCCTGCTAAGCGTGGTTAACCCAGCCTGGCATTGGGGGATGCCTCGGTTCCTAGGATTTACGGCCTGTCACAAGCCTGTACCTGTGAATGATGCCTATTCCAGCTGCCTCCACTGTCTGGGGGGAGCCTATAATGAGGAGCAGTGCAAGATCTGTAGGGACTTCATGTCCTGCATCAAAAAGGATAGAAACACTAAGCTACAGTCTGTCCTCCATAAAGGAAGCACTTCAACCTCCCTTGGAGCCAGGTCACTTCACTTTTTTTGGACTTCAAACCGTACAGTTTGAAGAACTCAAGAGTTGCACTTAAATCCTGAGGCCTCCATACACCACCCCTCATGAGGAAGGCCCCAGCCAACGGCTCATGTCTTCCCGCAGCCTGCTTGACAGGACTATAGGAGGAGGAGCTAAAGAAGGAAGTCTCCATCACATTCTTCACCTGCATCTACACCCCCTAGACTCTTTATGGGGTCAGAGCAGCTTTTTGAAGGGATACTCAGGGATGATGTTCCAGGACCGTTTTTTGGATCCAAATTCCTCAGTTTTGTGAACCAGTTATCCCTCTTATTACCTCAGGCCACTGGGTGCTATGAAAAATAGTATTGGGGCACTCTCACCCCTGTCCTGTCCCTCTTCAGGGACCCTTCTCGCAAGCAGCTTCTAGCCTAGCGGAGCAGTCGCTCCCAAGGGTGGAGGAGATTCCACCAAAGCTAAGGGGCTGGTGGTTCTACGCACACTGTTTCCTAATCTTGAGAGCCAATAGCAGTCTTGGGCTGATTCTGAACCTGTGAAACCTCAACACATTCATGAAGAACCTGAAGTTCCACATGGTCTCCTCAATCATCCCTTCCCTGGATCCCGTGGACTGGAACGCTACCCTTGATTTGAAGGACTCTTATTTCTTATTGCAATCTGTCAGAGATACAGAAAGTTCCCTCAGATTCATTGTGAATATGTGCACTACCAATTTACAGTGCTTCCATTCTGCTTGTCAGTGGCCCCTGGGTGTTCACAAAATGTATAGCAATTGCTACAGCCCTTAAGGAGACAAGGAGTTTAGGTTTATCTGTACCTTAATGACTGGCTGGTTAGTGGTTGGTCCAGACTTCGTTCAAGACTTAAGTTCATAAGTGTGCAGAAATCTACCGTCTCCCTGTTCCAGAAGATAGAATTCCTTTGGGGCAATACTAAACTTGTTATAGCCCGGAGTTTCTGTCCCAGAAACACAGTTCCAAGCAATAACAAGGCTTACGGAAAGTATAAGGGACCACCCCAGAACCACAGTGAGAAATAGCTTGCAGCTCCTGGGCCCCGTGGCATCACGTACCAGTGTGGTTCATCATGTGAGATTTCAGCTCAAACCACTTTAGGCATGGCTGGCATCGATATACTTACCAAGCTGCCACTAGCTATACTTCAGTGATTACAGTCCCCCTGTTGGTGATTTCTTCCCTCAAATGGTAGCTAGGTCTGCTAGCGGTGTGCACAGGATTCCCTTTCTCAAAGCCCCAACCATCAAAGTCCCTCATCACAGCTGCATCAATGGTGGGATGTGGAGCTCACTTGGAGTCTCTCAGAACCTTTGGCTGTGGAAGAGCTCTAGCTTCACATCAAGATCAGAGATCTTAGAGTGGTTTCCCTGGCTTGTCAGGTGTTCAAATCCCATGCAGTCTGCAAATGCCCAGGCCGGCCTTAGAGGATTTATTTATTTATTGGCAAATTTATTCTTGGCAGCCCCCAAGGGGGCCCCTCTACTACCCCCCCATTGGTCCTCCGACACCAAACCCTCCAGACCCCTTCCCTGCTGGCTCCCTTATCCTCTCATCCCCTCCCACCCTCTTCCCTGCTCCCCCTCCGCCCCCATGACCCGTTCCCTGCCCGCCCATCTCCCCGACTGCCCTGGCCCCTTCCCCGATACTTCCAACCCCGGGCCGCCCACCCCCCCCAAGGCGAGGATTGGTGTCCCTGTCCCCCCGCATACCCACCTGGAGGCCCGGCCACTCTGGGACCAGCGAACCCGGAGCAGGGCAGGAAATTTAAATGGCCCCGCCGATTCCAGTGTTAGGAAAATTAGGCGGCCCCTACAATTGGCGGCCGTCGGCAGCTGCCTAGCTTGCCTACCACTAAGGCCGGCCCTGTGCCCATTAATCCTTACAGACAACACAACAGTGACAGACAGGGTAGAGTGCATTCTTCTCACCTGTTGTAGGAGGCACTTCATTTCTGAGAATTTTGTACAGCACAGTTGCTTCATCTCAAGGCCTCAGGTATCTGCTGGGTTCTCAGAACAAGTTACTGGAATTTACAAGTGATCAGTTCATCCAGGGGTCCTAAAAGTTATCTCCCTGAAGTGGGGAACTCCCCAAATAGATTTGCTTTGCAATGAAACACAACAAGAAGTGAATCCAATTCTATTCTTTAGTCTAGGATCTTTTACAGACACCTTCTTCTTACCGTGGATATGTCATCTCTTCTACACACCTCCATCCATTCCTCTCATGCATGAGAACTTGTTGAGGATCAGATGGGATCACGCACGAGTCATCTTGATAGCCCCAGCCTGGCTGTGACACCACTGATTCACCACACTTCTGAATCTGTTGGTGGAAACACCAACTTGAGTACATCAGGTTCCAGACTTGATATACCCAAGACCATGGTTGCCTGCATCACCGAACTTCGAATCTCTTCATCTTATGGCGTGGAAGCTCCATAGCTGAATCCCTTACAGTTTGCATGTTTGGGACCAGTTTGTGAATTTCTTTTAGGAAGCAGAAAACAGTCCACTAGAGCTACATACTTGGCAAAATGAAAAAGGTTCTCAATCCAGTGACTGCAGAAGGCGTCTCACCCACACAGTCATCAGTGCTATTAATTCTGAATTACTTGCTAAATCTGAAGCAGCAAGGGCTATCTGGCATTGATTAGGATCCACCTGGCTACAGTTTCAGCATTTTACCTGTAGGTAAGCAGCTGGTCTGTTTTAATAAAGTTTTTGTCATTTTCTCAAGGGACTTGACAGACTGTAGCCCCAGGAATGACAACCACTCTGCTCCTGGGATCTCATTTTTGTATTGTCAAGATTCATGGATCCCCAATTCAAGTGTGCTTTGCTCTACTTGTCTTGGAAGGTGGCCTTCCTAGTGACCATTACTTTGGCAAGAAGGATCGTGGAGATTAGGGCCCTCAATTCAGAATCTCTATACATGGTATTCTTCAAGGACAAGGTCCAGCTGCATCCTCACCCAGCCTTCCTCCTGAAGGTGTTTTCAAAATTCCATAGTAACCAAGACATCATCTATGTTCTGGTCTTCTATGTGAAACCACATGCCAACAAACAGGAGCAGAGACTTCACATGCCAGATGGCAGACATGTGTTTACCTTCTACATAGGAAGGACTAACTCATTTAGAAAAACTAAACTTTTTTGTGGCCGTTGCAGACAGGATGAAAGGTCTCCTAGTGTCAGCCCAGAGAATTTCGTTGTGAATCACTTCCTGTATCTGCACATGCTACAATCTAGTAAAGATCCCTGCTCCTGCCCTGACAGTTCAATCCACAAGGGCACCAAACATCTTCAGCAGCATTTGTGGCACAGGTTCTTACCCAGGACATTTGTAGAGTGGTACCTTGCTCATCAGTCCACGTTTTTACGTCTCACTGTGCCATCACTCAGCAGGCGAGAGACGATGCTGAATTTGGCAGTGAACTCTGAACCCTCCCCCTACATCTGCTAGGGAGTCACCTACATTGGAATGGACATGAGCAGGGGTCTGCAACCTGTGGCTCTAGAGCCACATGTGGCTCTTTGGCTGCCCCCTTGCGGCTCTCGGCTCCCCCAGCCACCAGGGTGCCCTGCAGGAGGCCCATGCCTGGCTCTGGGCTTCCCCCAGCCACCAGGGACCCCACGGGCAGCCCATGCCAAGCTCCAGGCTTCCCCCCCCCCCTGCATAAGGAGACCCTGCGGCAGAAATCCTGGCTCACCTCCCTGCACCTCCCACCAGGAGGCTACACCCATTGTGGCTCTCAAAACACTTCGTTATTGAAGGAATTTTCAAAAATGGCTCTTCTTATCTTTTGGGTTGCAGACCCCTGGACATGAGCAAGCACTCAAAAAAGAAAAAAATGGTTACTAATCTTCTGTAGATGCTGTTCTTTGAGGTGTGTTGCTCGTGCCCACTCCAATCCCCACCCTTCTGTTAGAGTTAGCCAGCAAGAAAGAACTGAGAGGGTAGCAGGTCAGTGGGATCCTTAGCACTATAAATAAGTGACTCCAGGGGGCACCAGAGCTGACCTGACAGATGCATCTGAGGAAAAAACTTTCTAGTGGTGGTGCTGATGGCAAGCGCACACCTACATAGGAATGGACACCTGTAAGACATCTCGAAGAACAACAGTTACAGAAGATTAGTAATTCTTTTTTTCAAAGACTATATTTGGATCAACAGTTGGTTGTGCTATTGTCTTCAGAGATTCCCAAGTTTTGAAAGCTGGCACTAAAGATTCTTTATCCATTAAACCACTGTACAACTGGTACTAGAGGAAGAATTGCTGCAAGCTGGTTGGCTTCCATTGGTACCAGAATGTTCATCAGCAGTGTAGGAGCTTCTTTCCAAGACTCAGTTCCTGTTGAGATGTTTATCCTGCTCTCATCTCCCATTTAAGAATAGAGATAAGAACAATATCACTGAGGGATCTTGTGTTCTGTGGCACTCACTGTCTTCTAAGAAGAAAACATTGCAGGTCTTGGGTAATGGTAGATTGTCCATATTTCTGGAGATATTTGTTCCATTACTATTACTTCTGATGGCTCCGCTAACCTCAGTCTCTCCTTTAGGAAATGTTGAGAGTCCCTGGGCATCAGTGACACTACTCTTGTAGGAGAGATCTGATAACCATGTTCCTTCAGGTTCAGGGAGTGTGAGCTCAAGGCTCCTGCCTCTGGTGCTTGTTCCAAGAACTTCCTCAATCAGCCCTGGGGCACTTCACTTGGGTAACTCGCAGTAGAGAAAAGGACAAAGGCCTGATTCAGGTTTTACAAAACACTGAATTCACTAGTGCTCAGCAGGCTTGTACCGTATATCCTTTTCATCAGAAGTTGAAGGGTTCAGAATGGCCTCTTCTAATCAGAAGTAGTGATAACCATCCAGGTTTTTTTAAAGCCTCTGGAGTGTCTAGCTTGAATCTGCTTCATTGGAACTTCCTGTTCGTTTTTTGTCCCAACCCCATGTTCTGTTGGATCCTTGTTATGTGAAATATTGGCCATGTCCAGGGAGGACATAAAAATCCACTTCAGAAACATTTTAAATTATCACCTTGGAAAATACATTAGAGCAGAGGGATATTGAGAATTAAATCTGCAAATAATTAAGACTTTTTAAAATACTATCCACCCAAGTTTAAATGCTTCTAGAAAAAAGAGGGGGAAGAGATGGAATAGGGCTTATTTAAACTCTGATTCTGTTTATTTGTAATGTCTGCAGCTCTTAAGATAATTTCTGAAGCCCTCTTACTGCAAGGCAAATCAGCTACTCTTACAAACTTCAGATCTGTTTCTCCCTCTATGGAGTTCTTTACATACACATACCTGGCTTGGATTCTAGATAGAAGTCAACATCTGGAGTGGCCTAGGCATGGATGGTGTTTTACAGACACTTAATATTACTGAACTTCTGCCCAAAATCTCTCACCTTGACTTAGTATCTTTTCAAGATACCAGTTTATCTTCCCATTTGTTTGTTTTTTGAGAAATTGATTATTTTGATCTCCAATTCAGAGGAAATTTTACTTTTAGGGCATTGGGCCATAATTCGGTAGCAAGGCAGCTCAAGATCTGCCCAGGCTGGAACCAGTGGCTCAAAAATTTGATCATAGAGGATTGCTCTGTATTCACACACAGCGCATGAGACCAAGGACAGTTATCTATTGAGATGTATATCTTTATAAAACAATTTACTGGTAATGTAAATAACTTAAAAAATAGTGTTTCAAGATGGAGGGACACGTAATAAATAGCCACCAGAAAGCTAGGTGGTTGTAAGCACTGGTTTTTTGGTCTGGCTAGGATTACAATTTGCTTGGTGTAAACTAACTGTCAAATATTATGTCTGTTTTTGAAAAATCAAATTGCCTATGAAAGACACACTTTATTTAAAATTGACGTAAAAATTGTATTTTATACATTACAATTTCCCTCAATTTTTATAAAAATTGTACCATTAACCATCATTGATATATCAGAGTTCCAATAGCAGATCGTTGCTGAGTGGTGCTTAGTGTTAGTAGTGTCCTGAGGCACTATAGCCTTTATAAACATTCTCTATATATTCTACTTGGCAGACAAGTCGGTACGTAATACATGTTTGTGTTCCTTAATATGTCACCTTAACACATTTCTCTTTGAGAGTGATTTGACTAAGTTCCGCCCCCTAGTGGACAAATATAATTTTTGCGACTGTTCTGACTCAAAGCTTGTTAGGGGCCATCTTTGTTTACATTTATTAGTAGGAAGTCTGTAACTGTTTTTTTTTTTTATTTATTTTAAATGCTTACTTAGCTATAGAAAGGGTGTTTGGAAGTAGGAGAGGGTTGAGAATAGTCGTGGATATTTTCAAGAATTGCAGTGAAGACATCTGAAACTCAGTACGACTAAGAAAAAACAATGAAAGTCCTGTGTACATCTAAGGCATATTTTAGGTGAAAGAAATTTAATATCCGTTATCTGGAAGGAGGGGATATTCCAGTCTTTCTTACAGTTGGATATATTTGACAGTGTGCTGTAATTCAAAAATTTTCTATCAGTTACTGTGAAATATTTCTATAGGACCAAACAGTAATGTATTAAAAGCTGCAAAATGGCAATTAGTTCAGAAATCTAGGTTAAGGAGAACTAATTTATTCATGGATTCCAACACCAGAAGGAATTACTATGATCATCTCATCTGAACTGTAGTAAAAATACTACTTTGAAAAGAATTTTTGAAAATCCAGAGTTGTTAACGAGATAATACTGCTATTATAACATAGTACAGAATTTTCTGTTTTAGAAAAACATGTTTTAGTGCTTTGCTTTTAAAATCAACTTATTTCATAATGTTGCATTCTGTTTTTCATTTCCAGACTTCTGTTTTTACAGATCTCTAGCTTCTGTTATTTATTTATTATAATTTGTAAAATAATGGAGACACGAGAATTGTTTAAAAGCTAGTCTTAAAATTGTAGCTGAAATAAAGGCAATAGTCAAACTTGAGTATTGAGAAGTATAAAAGTGTAGGTGTTTGTGTTGGTTTACATGAACATTGTATATTAAATAACCATAAAATATTATTGTCTTAGTGGAAAGAGGCAAAACCAGATGAACTAATGGACTCCAAATTGAGATGTGTGTTTGAAATGCCTAATGAAAATGATAAACTGGTAAGTAAGAAGAAAGTAAGAGACTGATAGTGACGTTATACTAGCCTTTTAAGATGTTGCAGCAGTTTCAGTTTATTTTGAATCTGAGTGTTTTAAAAGATGTTATAAATTAACCTATTAACAAGAACTAATACAAAAACAGATACTAAAAGTAAGAAAGTTGTCAAACATGACAAATTCAACAAATTAAATTTTTTTCCTTATTCTGTAAACATACTGCTAGCTGCCTTTTGCAGTCTTTCATTATATGATGTGGTTTTACAAAATATTAATATGCTCTTGAGATAAATGTTTAGCTCTGCAATATTGGGGCTATGTTTTTTTAAAAGCAGTTGTTTACCTTAGTAAAATGCTCCATTGGGATTTCTTGATATTGTTACATCTCAGTGTAATACAGTCTATGTATCTAATTCAGGAGTGTACTTGCCATCTATCTTAAATAGACCTGGAAATAGGGGAAGAAAGGCCAATTTAACATTTATTTGAGGAGTGTGCCTCTTTATCCTGCACCTTTTATTGCATGTTCCCACAGATTTCCTTTAACCTTAATTAACTTTATTATTATTCTGATGATGAACTAAATTACTTGGTATACAATTAGAGAGACAATGTGGATAAGGTAATATCTCCTATTGAACCAGCTGAAGTTGACGTGAATAAGAGGTTTGTGTAGCTCGAAAGCTTGTCTTTCAGTACCAGAAGTTGGTCCCATAAAAAAAATAAAGAACACACCCACCGTGTCTCTGTAGTATTTCTGGGACCAACATGGCTATAATCTGCAAACAATGGAAGTTGTTATACAATGTTAAGTACATATTGGTGAGCTGTGCTAAATAAGTCTCTGCCCCAGAGGAATAATATTTTATGGGTACAGCTAATACAGTATAATACAGATTGTGGTGTGGCCCTTCCAAACGGTACAAAATTTAGAATTTGTGAGGTTTTAGAATATTTTAAATCAGGCTAATATCAGTAGATAAATACTGTATTGATTTTCAGCCCTGATTCTGAGGCTTTAATATCCTTGGCCATTTCAACAGTTTGGGTAAAACAAATAGAATTTTCAGTATCATATGCAACACTTTTTTCTCTATCAAAGTTAATTTTACATCAATACTTTAATATTCAAATATTAAAATTCAGTTTTAACAGTCATTTCAAATCTGTAATATTGATTTCAGTTTTCCTCAAAAATGGAGGTGCTGCACTTGGGTTTAGTACAGATACTCTTGGGCTTTAGGTCTATCTTTCAAATTAGTGGCAAGGAAGGGAAATATGAGTTAGAAAGATTTACCTCTTACCTGTGTTCACCAAAATCTGCTCAAATCGTGTGGCAGATAGTAATTTCAAGCTGTATAAATTGAAAAAGCCCTGTCCTCTCTACACTGTCTGACATTTAAAGTAACATTAATTTGCTGTCAGTTGTTCAAAAATTAAATGCCAGGCCTGTGTATTTAAAGCATGCTACCTCGATTTTTGTCAAATCTGATTTTGGAACTGTTTCCACTGTATGTCACTCATAAAGCCGAGGTGGGTGTCTTGCAGACAACAGCCTCATTCACGTAAGCACCCTAAGCATTGTCCATCTTGTGCATTGAATGAGGCAAAAGTTCATTGGAAAAATTAGTATATGATCATATAATTAAAGTCTGTGTTTTAATGGATATACACAAAGGAGTTGAATTATAGTTGCAAAGGCAAACCTTAATTCTTGTCCTTCTAACTTCTGAGTACTTGGGTTTGAGACCTTAATGTTCTTTTAACATAGGGTTTTTTTTTTTTTTTGCAAGTAATGTAAAAATATTTTGGAAATAAGACTTCCTTATAATGGTAATTTTAAATGTAGTTTTTAAGTAAGGCATCCATTTCTTAACCAAGCTTCCGCTGCCTATGCATTCCAGTTAAATTGTAAGTGTAAAGGCTAAGCATAATTCCAATAAATATTCATATAGTTGTCATCCATTTTTCTTCTTACTAAAAGCTATTAAAATTAATAGTTAACATATTACAAAAATGTATTAAGTAGCTGTGTCATTTTACTCTAACCCTTAAAATAACAGAGCAATTAATTATACAAAACTAACAACTGAAGTGAACTTTTTGTGCTTTCTGTAAGTTGGTACGTTTTCTGCTTGTTCATAATGTTTGTTTTTCTGAGTAGCAGCATGGGGTTGCAGAACCTAATCCCTTAGCCGTTGGTTTAGTCTTTCCCTTAAATCTTGCAATGAGAAATCTGCCGAGTACTGAGGGTTTGGCTCACCTGCCTCCTCAGGATTTACCTACATCAGGATACAAGTATTTCACTCCAGTGAGCAGCAACTTTCATCAGACACCTGTCAGTTATAGCCAGAAGATTGACATGAAGGAACCAGACAGTGAGGTCAGACAGCAGAAGAATCAGGTTTGTTCCAGGGAGCTAAAAGCTATATGGCTGTAATGGAGTTTCAGCTATTCCTAGTTAGCTAGCAAACTAGCAATAAACTAAATGCCATACTGTGTAATTCTGTTGGATATAATGGGGACTGTCTATGTAAAACAGCATAATTTGGACCGTAGGCTCTTTATGGCCATACTACAGAATGTGCTGTAAAATGTAAGGTGGTATAATGAGATACCAGTAGCAGCTTGAATTATTACTAATAAAGTTCATTTAATTATAAAGAACTTTGTTTTTTCTGCATGTTAAAATCAAGATAACTTCTGTTTTTGACTGTTTTTATTGGATAATTGCCATATTAAGTTTAAATAGTTATTGATACAATCTTTGTTTGATTTGGTATTTAACTTTCAGACTGTGTACTTGCTATTTGAAGAGGCAATAGAGTGGTGACCTAAATAAAAGTCACTGCATAGTTAATCAGGAGAGCATACAATAGCGTTACCATGATATACTATGACATGAATTACTATTTTCTCTAGTGGTGTTAGATGTGGTTGCTGTATTTTATAATCCATTTAATTTTGTAGTTAATTCAGGGCACCACTGTATGGAATAGTATTTCTAATGTCTATTCGAGATTGTTTAATGTTCTGAGTGGGAATTTAGACCCCCGGATTTTATTTCCAGCTTTGACATGATCTTGTTGCATGACTTGTGCAATCACTTATCTCTCTGTTTCTGTTCTCCTATTTTCAAAATGAGTGGAGTCCGATATGCTTTGAGGTTTGATTAATATTTTAAAAGTGCTTTGAGCCCTTTGCACTCTTAAGTGCAAAATATTTTTATTTCCTTATTACACCTCAGTCTTTTAACAGAACTTTTGCAGTTTGGATTTCATCTTTCTTATTTTCACAGTTTCTTTTATCACTCTTTCACACAAAAGGAAAAGGGAAAAAAAAAAGGAAACTCACGTCTTTCATTATCATTTGGATGCCTGTTGGGTCAGTGTTAACTCAAGAAATATATTAAAAAAAAAAAAAAAAAAAAAGCGTTTTTCCCCTTCAGTGGCACTAGTGCTAAAAGCAAACAATGCATATTCTCGAGCCTTTTAATGCTCTTACTAATGAGGATTGGAAACTCGATGGAACAAATATTGCTGATTTTTGGTGACCTTAGATATGAACTTCATTTGAAATATTGTTGTAGCTGTAGTTTAATTTTTTCAATTTTTATTTTAAGCTGTAAATATTTTTTATTAAGAAAATTAAAATTCGCAGGGTTGTTCATATTTGCAGAATGATATAGAAGCAAGCAAATCTGCCCCAGTTCTGAATACAGCTAAACAGGATGGACCGATGCCAAAACCACATAGCGTGTCTCTTAATGATACTGAAACAAGGAAACTAATGGAAGAGTGCAAAAGACTTCAGGCTGATGTGATGAAATTGTCAGATGAAAATCGGCACCTGAGAGTAAGTTTTGTTCTAATAAGTTTCATATTCAAATGAATTACTGCCAAACAGGTGATTAAAAGGCATGGATTTTTATACGGGCATGCAGATAAAACTTAACTTTTTAAGTGTTATCTGCACAGTACATAAAAGGGGAAATACTTTTGGGGAAATTGTCTGAGGATGAACCAAGCCTTTTCTGGAGAGTAGGTACAACTATCTGTATCATAAGGATCATTTACTATATAATTTTCTTGTTCTCCCAAGAAACAGGGATTGATTAAATATAGCTATTTCTTAAGTAACACTGCTACCACCTCTCTCCTCATCTAAAAAGTCCTCCTCTTTTGTGTCAGTTGCAAGAAGTGAGCTTATTTTTAAACTTGTTTATAAATATCTAGGAATTATTATTCCACGATGCAAGAATGTGTGCAGCTCAAATCAATGTTAAATGTAAAACACTCATCAGTTGTTGATGCTTAGTATCTTTTTTCCTTCACTGACGAGAATTTGAAACTACACCAGTAAGACGTAGTTGAATCACTACTCTTTTTAAAGGGTAATCAAACATCCTGGTGTCTTTATAGTTTCCACTTCATGGATCATTCACAGCTTTCCATGAAAACTCATTGTTTACACAGTATTTAGCTCTGTTTATAGGCGCTCAAGTGCATATAAATGAGAACCAATGCAATAGTATTGCAGATCATAGAATTTTAGCTTACAAGATCACTTCATTGTTCACTTACTAGTTGTATCCAGTGTGGTGTTGCATTATGCTGGATTTGTGTGACTGTAGTATTTCCGTAATTATAACTTAATACTAATTATGTGTTGTCGTTATAGCAGTTGGGTATATGAAAGTTCCTATCTTCTTAATAATAGTGTTTTATTTTATAAAGAAATCATAAATAATGCTAAGTCTTAAAACTTTATATGCGATATCAGAGAACTTGGGGAAATAAACCACAAAATATAAATATTAGGTATAGAGTTGTTTCATTTACTTTAAAATGTTGTGTAAATAAAAGATGGATTTTTCAGTGAACAAGATACGTTTTATTCTCTTTACATATAGTTATACACAGAAACAGTGGAATACTAGTGAATTAGATATTGGGAAAGAGAAATTCTCACTTGATAAATTCACACTTATTTTGAATCCTGCACCAATTTGATTTTTAATTAAAAAAGTTACTCTGATTTTGTATGATCTTATTTAAATACTTACCAAAGAGATTCAGTCTCTTGGTTAAATTTTCATCATGAAGAGGACTGATTGCATATTCATGAATTTCTTCCATGTGGTTTTTTTCAGGAGGAAGGTTTGAGGCTCAGAAAGGTTGCACACTCCGATAAATCTGGATCACCCTCCGCCTTGGCCCTCAGAGATAATGGCTCCAATACTCTTCCTTCACTTCTTGTTGTAATTGCAGCCATTTTCATTGGATTCTTTCTAGGGAAATTCATCTTGTAGGGGGAGAGAGAGAGAGTGAGAAGCATGCAGAGTGCAGCTTCTTTTTTTTTTCTTGGCCAGAAAAAGATTTGTTTACCTACCACTTCATTGGTAGTATGGTCCAAGTGACCATTTTTGTGTACAGCGTCATACAGGCTTTGCCTTTAATGATCTCGCACGGTTAGAAAACACAATTTAAAAAAAGACAAACTGTTCGGCTACTGGACAAAATTGTACATTAAATCATCAATTGCAGGTGTCAGTTGCACATTCAGTCCTTTATGAAAATTCATAAATAAAGAATTGTTCTTTCTTTCTGTGGTTTTAATAAGAGTTCAAAAATTGTTCAGAGTCTTGTAAATGTTATTTTAATAATCCTTTAAAATTTTATCTGTTGCTGTTACCTCTTGAAAAATGATTTATTAGATTGCTAATCCCACTCATTCAGGAATATGACAAGAGGTTTTCTAGGGGAAATGGAGCCTCTTACTGTGTAAATTTTCTCCTTAACCTTACTTTGCTAACATCATGGCAGAATTTCTTTCTTATCCCTTGTGAGGCAGTTATTGGAATTTTCATCCTTACAATCCTGTCCCATGATATTTAACGTTAAAACAGAAATAAAATTAACTGATTTTCTGCTGGGTAGCCTGTTTGTGTGTGTCATACTTTTAGAGGGATTCCTAACAAGTTCATTGTTCATGGTAATTTGCTACATGTAACAAATGGATATTTTTCAATTAACTTACTTAAGTCTCTGGCTTAGACTGTTGTATTTGAGGCTTAAAATCGTTGTGTTCCCATTCTGTTTATAAAAAGCTGAAGAGTTTTATGGCTGCTTTCAGCTATAGAAAAGGTAATTATCAAATTTATTTTGAGACATGGAAATAATGTGGGTATCTAGCCGGGAAATATTGGAAGACAAATGTTTTCAGTATCTGGTATTTAAATATGTGCTTGGATTGTGTGGGTGTGTAACAGTCAACTTCTGTTGCATCTTTGGGTCTGTTGGGTGTCTTCTAGGGGCAAATTCTCCTTTGGTTTCATAAAGGGTACATCATTCAAGTTTGCTAATCTATCTGTTCTCTTTGTAACTCCATTTTAATTGATACTCTTAAATACTTTTATCTATTCAGACACCCATAATGAGTATCCATGATGCAGAAAAGTTGATGTTTGCCAAGCAAGCCTCAATTCCTTAACTTCCTAAAATATATATAAAAAAACCCAACCTTTCATACAATTCTTGGCAAATTTACCTGTGTTATTAACCATGTATATCTAAGTTTTAAATAATGCATTTATTGGGTCTGAAATGCTTCCCTGCACTTAATCGTATGTCTTGCCTCATTTCTGATATACAGGTCATAAAAACAAGTAGATGGTAGTATTGGAACAAAATATTATCCATACTTCTGACTAAGCATAATCCAACAGCGGGAGTTACTTGTAAAGTGACAAATTCTGGAAGGGATGTACTCCTGTAAGCAAAACTGTGTGTGTACTTGGACCGCTTGACCTGATGTGGTGCAGCTAAGTGTGTTAGACCTTGGTGAAATACACACATTGTGTAGTTGAGAAAAATGTTCATTCATTATCTTGGTTGCCTTTGATTTCTAGTGCTTTTTTAATGAGAAATATTACATCATGTTCTCTCATTGCTGTCTGTGGTAAACTTTTATTAAAAAAAAAAATCTTGCATATGTACAAAGAAGACAACAAAGAAAAATACAAATAGTGCTTATCTTTTCACTTAAAAGCATGCAAGCACCAATGTTTCCATTTGTATGTTCCAGTATCTGCATTCAAGTCACCTCTGCATTCAAGTCATCTTAATGACTGAAAAAAGTACTCTAAAGCCTTGATTATTTTGATTCCATTTGTTCAGAAACCAATACAATTCTCCAACTTAGGCTCTGTCAAAATGGTGATATATCTGACTACATAAGCCTGTTCCTTAAAAGGAAAGCTTATAACATGGAAAACGACAAAGTGTGCAGGATGTATAGTTTGCTTCAGACAAAGCAATCATGAACTAGGGTATGCAAAGATTTATAATAATTCCCAGCATTTTTCAGAGCTACAGAGCAGAGAAAGTCATTTCTCAGCGCAGCCTGTCTATGTTGGTTGCCTGTCATCAGTACTTTGGAGTGGGAAAAGGCACCTGTAATGAGATAAAAATGATTATAAGATCAGCTGATTCATATGAATGTTTATAAGTACAAAGCAGGTGGAAGCAGTTATGGTTGGAGTAATAAGTGCAGACTAAAAGTCCACACAAGCACCATAACCGATATACACTATGTGGTGCTCCTGGTATAAGGAGACCCTTTTGATTTCAAGTAATCCTTCATAGCTGTATATAAAATGTAATGCTAAATCTATTTTGCTCTCAGGAGTGACTCTGGATGAGAACAGCTGTATTCAGTGAATTATGTAATATGGATTAAATTGTTTGACTGTTCCTGAAATGGTTAGAACTTCTTACTTTGTGTGCCTGCTTACTTGTGTGTGTCAGCATGGGGAAATATAATCCCCACTGCTAATAGTGATACTACGGTTAAATGAGAAAGGCCATGAAGTCATGTATGAAGTTAAATGCACAATTTTCCCAACTTTTTTTAGTTTAATGGACTATACACGTTGCATTTTTGCTTTCCCCTGAGGGCAAGATGTAACACAAAAGATCTCTTGATCCCAAATACGTAATACAGTGTATTAAGGTTTTTTTAAATGAATATAGCACTTTAAAAAAAAATGTACAACACTTCAGAAATTCAGCTAAATAGAAAATACTAAATTCTCTATTTAACGCATTTCTGTAGTAATTTAGATCTCGTTTAATCTACTTCAAAATTACTATAATAAATAAATTAGCTTACCACTTTATTGAGCACATTTTTAAAAGAATACCCTGTAACCTGCACTACGGTGCAATCTATTTGTGCATTCCTACTGCTTCTCTAGAAGCAGTTGACACTATCAGCTAGAATCTTGCATGCTCCTGCTGCTATGATTGAAACGGATGTGCATACAGGAAACAAACCAACAAAACACTAGCTTGTGCTCTAGTAGTGTGTCTTGGGGGGCAAAAGGCCATTGCCAAATGGGAAAGGATAATATCAGTGAGCAAATCGTATTATCAAGGCTCTAAGGGTGTTACAAAGCATAAAGTGTTAATAAATTATTAAACATGTGACTGTGTCCTTTTTGTTTTGAGATTCCCTGGCTCGAGTTTATACAGTAGATCTGTTTCTGTGCCAAATAGATGTACCTAATTTGCTGTACAATTTGCATACTGTCTTGTTTATTATAGCTAATGTTGATAAATAATTTAAGCATGCAGTTAGCAGAAAACAGTTAGTGGTCAGTATTCATATACTGAGTAGCCAGACACAGTAAGCAAATTAAAAATATTCTGATTTCCATGGGAAAAGTATAATACAATATATCTTCTTTTGAATCCATCTTGGAGCTCTCTGGGCGTATCTGTTTATCATACTCATCTGACAGCCTTCTGACCAAGGAGGTGAAGAAGATGGAATTTACTGCTCTATTAGGTAGGAAAGTTCCATGTGGCACTTTGTTGCAATGTAAATTGCTTCATAAACCCAGACTGCCTCTGAATTACTCCAGGATATACCACCTTTCACTTATTTCACAGAAAAGGTCATCTGCAGCCAGGCTATAACCCTAGGGGTTATAGACCACCAAGACCAACAAGCGGAAACCATGAACAGAAATAGGAAACACAAGAAGTCAGCCAATTCACACAGTTAGAAATTATTGAGTATTGTTGCAACTCCTACTTAGGAAGAAAGCCACATGGTCTCAGATCCAGCTACTACAAAACATAGCAGTCCATCTTAGTAAAGTCACTATGAATAATTCAGCAGCTGCTCTACTTTTTGAACTGGTTCCCATTGGAACAGATCTTGCACTCTAGTCAGTATTCAGATCTCTTCATGGGACTGATCCCAGCTTCTTGAGCGAAGCCATCTCAGCCTCTTTGACTGACTTCCCATGACAGCTATATTCTACTACTATACTATAGTTAACGAATATAGGGAGGCTGAGTGCAGGAGACAGAACTTCCACAGTTTTGGGGTCCTGAAAGAAGTATGGCTGTGATTTAACTGGACAAGTAAGTGCAAAGCTTATTTCTTTGATTTTGTTTTCTTTTAAATGAGTTCTTTGTACATGCACCCTCCATCATAACTATGCTATAGTCAAGCTATTTCTCCTATAGGACAGGAAGGAAATAAAATTATTTTTAAATAGCTGAAAGCTGGTCATATTTTGAGGGCTGTATAAAAATATAGGTAGAGGTACTGGATGGGTTGTCTTTGTAAATATGTCCTAAGTGTAAATTTAATCTGACAAGTGACTGTGAAAATGGCATCTTGCACAAAGTACAGTATTCAGTGTATTGATTATCTGTTAGTTTTGGCGGCGAAGGACAGTAAAATCATAGTGACCAAAGAAAGCATGTATGTTACCTTCAAAGGCCCAAAAACCAGATGGCAAATAAGCACCTTTCCACATGTTTTGACATAAAATTGGGCTGTTTATTTTTTTGTTTAAGAATCATGAGTTTTTGGGACCTGACTAATGATTTTGGAAATGTAGGGGTTGGTAATGCTGTAGTGCTGCGATTAGATGTTAGCTAATGCGTGAAAGAGCAGTGGTCTCAGCAATTGGTAAAGTCCCGCTACTTATGAATTTTTCCATGCTACCATGTATTCTGAAATCTTTCATACCGTCGCAACCACTGATGCAGTTTCATTGGTGTTGGCAGGGATGAGAGCATTGAAATAGGAAGGCCTCTAGGCAGCTGCAGGTATTTAATTACCATGTTGTCTTTAATTCTTCTCAGTGCCAATCATTACAAAAAATTACCAGCAGATCCTGCTGCCATGTCTATACTAATATTTCCACTGTTTTTAGCAGTAGGTGAACTTTTTCAGGAAAAACTAGAGAAGTTTATGGGTGGTAGATGGGTTATATGAAGTTTATGGTTGCTACTTGAAGGACAAACCCGAAGTTCATACGTTCAGGAAATAGAACAGTCCTGCTATAGAAGTAACACCCGTTTTGGAGAGGCCACTCGAAACATTTGAATGAGGGAAGATTCTTATCCTGCAGACATTTATAAATGCATTAGGCAGCAAGTGCATTAAAAAATATAAACAAGATACGGTCAACCTGGTTAGCCCTGCCCCATCCGTTTTTCCTTGCATACATTTTTGGTGGTCTCAGAGTATAGTCACCAACTCTTGCTGGTGGTTGAGTTCCCACTTTTCCCTAAAATACCTAATGAGCTTTAGAAAAAAATAAATATGCACATATATGTCTAAATCATTGTAATTTAGACAGGGGGTTTTATTTTTGCAGGCTCAATAATAAAAATGCAGTGAAAAGTGTTTCTTGTATATTAATATCACTTTTCACAGCAAGGCCCAGGATAAACTGAGCCCTGGATGGTGGGCAGGGGGGGAGGCAGTGGGGGCCCATGGTAAAGGGGGAGGGAGCCCCCTTGTTGCCCAGCTGGGTGATGCAGTGGGGATCCAGGGCAATGGGGAAGGAGGTGATGAGCCCTGCTGCTGTGTGGCCCCAATGGTCAGTGGCCAGGATTGTAGCAGTGGGTTGGCACCTGCTGCTGCTGGGCGTGGGGCCAAGGCCTGGAGCTAGAGCCTGTCACTGCACGGTCAGAGCTGGCAGTTGGTGCCCAGCCACCCCAAGGATGAAACCCAGGCCCCCTTCCATCCTTTCCCCAAGATGGGTTGAGAACTCAACTTTGCTCCTCCTTGGAGATTGGTGGGGCATAGAGGCAGTGCATTCAGGAGCTACAGGGTCAGAGGGAGGGGGAGGGGGAGGGGCTGATGCTTTGTTTTCCCTTCTCTCCCCCAACCACCACCCAGGAGGCTGTTGTGGCTGCACGAAAAGCTTTGGTGGCCCCATTTGAGAAACAATGACTTAGTTGGCAGTGTTCCTGGTGATGCCCTCCCTGGGTTTAAATATTCTCCGTTGTGTTGAAGGCTGATTCCCAAAACAACCCCCATAAGGAATCCTTACTTTGTCTTTGCAAGGCCCAACTTAAAGGGCACTGTTTGATTGGTAAATCATTTAAGAAGCAGACTCCAGTGGCACAGGACCTATCACTTTGGTAGCAATCCATTCATTGGGGATGCAAAATTGGATCATCTCCATGAGGTTTGAGCCTTGAGTGGTCCTAAAAGGGCGTGCGCGCTCTCTGAGTCATCTTCGCAATGTGGAGTATCTCCATGATTGACCTGTTTATGACAAGTCTCCTCCAAGCCTTCCACTACAGCTGGGAGTTGGCTTTTCTGTATGCCTTTTCTCCCCCCCCCCTCCCCCAATCCATCATTCTGCACATCATCCACAAACTCAGTACAAATCAGGCCAAGCTCATCCTCATTGCTCCAGAATGGCCAAGACACTGATGACACTCAGACCTCCTTGCTCTGTTGGCTCCCACATTGCTTCCTCTCCATCCTGACCTGCTCGCTCAGGACTCTTGGCCACACACCCTCTCTTTTACAGTCAGCTTCCTGCACTTTGCGCCATGGCTGCTATATGGCTGAATAAAGAGGAGCAGTGTGTCCTGAAGGATGGCCTACTGTTGAGTAGGATTTGTTGGACAAGCACTACTTGTTGGACTCAGCCAACAGGAGTTTCTATCCAGGACATCCTGGAGTACATGCTATGTCCTCAGAAACTGAGGCTGTGTGCTCAGCTCACAGGAGTGCATTTGGCAGTGATATCAGCGTTCTATCTCCCAAATCAAGGGAAGTCAGTTTTTAATGCCATGTGATGAGATTTCTGAAGGGGCTTCTCTGCTTACGTCCTCCAGTCTGAGAATCGGTTCTCTTGTCGGACCTAAACAAGGTTCTAATGGCTCCGATGGGCTCTCTGTTGAAGCCCCTTTCATCCTGTCTGCTTCCTATCCTGTTTCAGAAAATGGCATTCCTGATAGCCATAACTGTGACAAGAAAGGGGTGTAAATTGCAGGGCATAATGGCTGAGCTGCCTTACACTCAGTTCTCCAGAGACAAGGTAATTCAGCAACTACTCCCCAAGTTTTAACTAAGGTGGTCTCTTCTTTGCATCTGAATTGGGCAGTGTATTTCCTGCCTTTTTTCCTGAGCCACACGCTCCCATGGACAAGCACTGCCTCCCTCCTCTGGATGTAAGGTGGTATCAAGGCTTCTGACCAAACAGGCCCAAGCAGTTTCATGTTTTGCTTCACTGTTCATGTCAGGTGCAGGCTATATCACATGAAGTGGGATTTTTTCCCAAGAAAGGTCATGCAATAAATAAATCTGTCAGTCTTTAAAAGTGCCACAGGACTCTGTTTTTCTGCAATAGACTAACACGGCTACCCTTTTGGAACTCAGTTTCATCACAGACTCTCTCCAGATGGATACCCATCCTGTATCAAGGCTGTGTATGGGATAGCTTTGGCTATGCTTCCTCAGTGGATACATGCTCACGCCATGAGAACGCAAATGCCATTGACAGCATTCCTTAGTCACAGTTCCATACTGGACAGTTGCAGGGTGGCTGCATAGTTGGCCATACCTTACATTATGCGATTACCACATTTTTCAGAGAGGACACAGGCCTTGGAAGGGCGGTCCTGCAGTAGTCCCTGAGCCCTGCCTCTGGATTGGGGTACTGCTCACAAGTCACCTAAGTGGAATGCATGTCTGCATCTACTTGAAGGAAAAATGGTTCCTTACTGTGGTAACTGTGGTCCTTCGAGATGTGATGCAGAAGCATGTTCCACGGGTCACCTTTCATCCTACCCTGCACTGGAGTCTCCTCTCTCAGGGTGCATCTACACAGGCAAGTTAGGTCGACTTAAGGACACTTAAGTCGATCTAAACCAAGCCGCGTCCACACTGGGCTTTTCTTAAGTCAACTTAAGCATTTCCTTAAGTTGACATAACACCTCCTTTTAGGTTGACTTAAGCCTTAAATCAACTCCTTAAGTCGACTTAAGGCCAGTATAGATGGAGATTAATGCTAAGTTGACTTTATTAAGTCGATTTAAAGCCAATATAATGGCTCTCTCTGCTGTTAAGTCGACTTAACAAAGTTGACTTAACTTTGTAAGTATAGACATAGCCTCAGGCTTTCTGTGCAAAGGAGCTGAAGGAGGTTGAGGACCATTGCCTCACATAGCCCGTGAGGGGCCAAAAGCTGTAGGTGCTGCTAGGGAAAAGTGTATGTAGTGAGTATGCTGGAGCTGGAGACATGAATGGAATACGGGCTGCATCACCTATCAAAGAACCACAGCTACAGTAAGGAACTGTTTCTTTCTCTTCCACCTATCTCCAGGGGAAAGTTCAACCAATATAGTTACTGAAGGTTGGACAATAAAGTTTCTCATCCCTTGCTATATGCAGCAGTGCCAGAATCTCTGTATTCCTCTCCTGTCACCCTCCATAACCACTGGTGTGTGTACTCGGTTGGGGTTTTTGATCTGCTGCATTCCTGTGGTTCAGTTCACCAAGAATCTGTATGGCAGTGTGGAGGGGCTGAAGTAAAAAACTGGGAATGACTGGATTTAGCAAACCCATTTATGGACAGGCCCTGTAAAGAAAAAATCTCAGCAACCTAGGACATGCTCTCATCTAATTAATGCAATTGTAGTTGCCTTATCTTGGGTTTCTGGGCTGACATTCATAGAATCATAGAAGAATAGGGATGGAAGGGACCTCACGAGTTCATCTAGTCCAACCCCCTGCTAAAAAAGCAGGACCACTCCCACTAAATCACCCCAGCCAGGGTTTTGTCTAACGGCCTTAAAAATCTCCAAAGATGGAGATTCTACCACCTCCCTAGGTAACCCATTCCAATGCTTTACCACCCTCCTAGTGAGAAAGTTTCTCCTAATATCCAACCTTGACCTCCCCAGCTATAATTTGAAACCATTGCTCCTTGTTCTGTCCTCTGTTACTACTGAGAACAGCCTAGCTCCCTCCTCTTTGGAGCACCCCTTCAAGTAGTTGAAGGTCGCTATCAAATCTCTCCTCAGTCTTCTCTTCTGTAGACTAAATAAGCCTAGTTCCTTCAGTCTCTCCTCATAAGCCACCTAATCATTTTTGTTATCTCTTGGAACTGCTTCCAAATTCTCAACCCTTTTGGCTATGCCATAGAGATTGTGGCCCTTAGGGCACTTTTCCTGGTGCTCCAGCTTCATTTAAAGATTATTTTCTGCATCACAATTATTTTCTCCCTTAATCTGCTGACCTTTAAGGAAGCCAAAACAAGTTAATTTAATTCAGAATTACATTGGGGAAGTTTGGTTTTGTTAAAATGTTCCTAATATTTTTTTATATAAAAGGTGCCAGAATGAATGGCTCTCAAATGATTTTTCGCAACATGAAACAGCAGATTCCATGTAGCAAAAGCTGGACTCATCCACTGCCATAGGGAAGAAATACAATCTAGGTACAGTTCTACTTGTTCCCCACTTTGGCTGCTCTATGACAGTGTTTCACAAATATTAATGAATTTGTACTCTTCACACCCCTTTTAAGTGAGCAAAAGGGTGGTATCTTTGCAACAATGATACAGAAACAAAGGTACACAGAAAGAGGCTTCTGCTGGGTCATATAGTAAATTTGTGACAGAGCCAAGAATAGAACAGTGTGTCTGTGTCCCAACCAGTGCCTTGAACATAGGGCCAACCTTTCTTCTGTAAATGACTTTATATCACATTCTGTTTGTGTCTGTGTGTATTCATATGTCTACATTCCACAAATGTGGCGGTGATATCTATATGATAACTCTGGAGCCATGACCTGTGCATAATGTACTGCTCTGAATTTTATCCTACACATCTGACTGCTTCAATTTTCTTCTGTTCCTCTTCCTCCAGAGGTACGGACATTTCAAAATTCTAAGCTGCCTCAAGGTCACTAATATTTTTGGAGCAATCTGTCAGAGAAATATTTCCTTCTTCACCAAAAGTGGTTATTGCCTTTCCCGAAATATCACCTTGCTAAGATATGATTCAGGTATGGAAAGGTTTCAGGCCCAATATCTTGTGAGCCTGCAGGGACAGAAATACAAGCCTTAGACCCTGGAAAAGGAAGAGTCGTAGTATTCCAACATGGGACACGTTAGCTACTTCTACCTTTGTAAGATGCTGAAAGATCAGACTCCAAGATATTTTAGGTACAGAAAAGCTAATCAGATGTTACCTGTAGCTCCCTCCAAGCCATATATAAGGATTTTCCTCAAGTAAAATTGTGACATAGTTTTTCTGTAACGTGGTGTGGTGTATACAGAGTATATCATCTGATGTAAAAATTACTGGCACTGGTTTGGTGTATTCTGGTATTGATTGGTACTCTTTTGGGATCGCTTCCCTGACTTGTGGCTTCAGCATTCAGCAGAGAAATGATCATTCCTAATCAATGTTGATAAAACCTTTATCTTGTGCTATGGGATGCATGTACATATACCTTTTAAAAATGAAATATTTATGTACAGCATATAGGCAGCATTTAACAAGATAACATGGAAGTTTTCCATTTAATGGCTTTAAAAAGCACATAGACTCTTAAGGTCAGAAGGGGTAAGTATGATCATCTAGTTTGAACTCCTGCACAATGCAGGCCACAGAACGTCACCCACTCACTCCTGCAATAAACCTCTAACCAAGTTACTGAAGTCCTCAAATCATGATTTAAAGACATTAAGATACAGAGAAGCCACCAGCAATTGAGTCATGCCACATGCTACAGTAAAACGCAAAAAGTTCCCAGAGGCTTTCTTGATATGGGTGATGAACTTAACTGGATTGTCTGCATAGGTTTTTTTCAGTACTTTGGGAAAAAGTTGGAGAAGGGATTCTTTTTAGGTATCTTATATAAGTTTGATTTACGTGACTCCCTAGCATTCCATAGGAACTCTGTGGCATAGAGAGGGATAGAATCCAATTGTCCAGGGCAGAATTCAGCGGCCTTCATCATGAGACCATTCTTTCCCTTCTTGTCATTCCATGCCTCATTCACTCAGCATCTTCCAATTTCTGCAAGAAATGAATTGGGGTCCTACAGACAGTCTTCTTCACTACATAACCCTGATTCAGCCCTGATTCAGAGTATACACCATCCTGTGCACCGAATGAGGTGGAGGTTCTGTGTGGTGGGGAAAAAAAAAACGTGATTGTATGGCTAAAGATTGTATCATAATGCACGAACACAAAGGGTCCAAATAAAGAACACACAAACTTTTCACACCATTCATGGACCATCTTTAAATCTTCAGCAAAATACTTGGCACCTAGTTATTTATTTGTAAAAATAATTAACTGTGTCATTCTCTTCATATTAATCAGTGACCTCTGGTGTTTCTTTGTGTCGTGTGTTCTGGTAGGACTTCATTAGAAAATGAATTTAAGGCAAGATGTCACCACTAGATGGCAATACTTTCTTATGCCTGCCCACTCTTTTCTTTGCGAGAGCTTATTCCAGTAAGTTGTAAATTACTCAATGAACTGCTTAAATATACCGGTATAGAGACATCACCAGGTCAATTGATGATGTCTTTAAGATAACTTTAAAGTCACATTCCCTGATAGAAAACTTTAAGGTTTGTATCTGATTTGAAACAAAATATTTGGTATGTGGAGTTTCATGGAGCAGAGTTACCATAGGGACACATTAACACGTTTACTTACTAGAAGACATGACTGAATCCAGTAATATATATTATTGCGCACTTAATTTAATTAAACTAATACATATTTACTGTTTTATTGCTTCTCTCCTATAATCTCCAAAATATTAGTGCTTGTGGCTGAGAGGGGGAAAAAAAAACTATTTAGGAATGTGTTCAGGCTTCAAAGTAATCAATGAAATGTTGAGAGATTTCGTATATTAGACTCATAGACTCTAAGGTTAGAAGGGACCAGTATGATCATCTAGCCTGACCTCCTGCAAAATGCAGGCCTCAAGGCCTCGCCCACCCACTCCAGCAAATTTTATTTTTAATTTTAATTTTATTCTCTTTCTGGAATTTGTCTAACCTGTGATAATACAGTCTGATGACATACTTCCTGTATAGACAAATCTATTGATTTCCATGCAGTTTGCTTATATAGAGTATCTCAAAAATACAATAAACATTATCCAGTGCAGCTTTTGTTCTTATTTTTAGTAGAATTGCTTTTAAATTGCAAAGAGCTAACTTGCACTGGGCTAAATTTTCACACAAGAACTTTTGGGGGGCAAAAAAATACAGAGTCAGTGACATCATTTCAGAAACTGGTGTTGCTTTTGCTAACTTGTTTTCAACTGAAAACAAAAATTCTGAAAAAAAGCTGTTTTGAGTTTTTGAAACCTGTTTAATTTTTTTTGTTTGAAAGCATTTTTCGTTTCAAAACTTGCTTTTTTATTTAAAAGAAAACCAATAACATGTAAAAGTTGTTAAAATTGTAGCAGCATGTTTTGTTTGACCCCAAATGAATTTTCTACTTTTTGATTTGGGGAAAAAAAAATTTTTTGGTTTGCTTCCAAATGATTTTCTGTATAGACTTTGGAAGTGCCAGTGACTCAAAATCTTTTATTCACTCTACTCCAGATGACAAGATCCAAAGGGGTGGCCGTGTTAGTCTAGTTCAGAAAAACAAACAAGGAGTTCGGTGGCACTTTTGAAGACTAACATTTATTTATCGCATGAGCTTCATGGGAGAAAAATCCCACTTCATCACATGCTTGAAGATGGAGACATATAGATGAATGGGGGAAAAGTAAATGCAAGGAAGTGTAAGTCATAGGATCAGGTTGGACTATTACAGCAAATCAATGCTGTTGTTTAGAGTCAAACAGTGGAGAACAGCTTATTAGATGGAGGTGAGAGGGGAAAAAGAAAGCAAAATTACCTGTTGTAATGGGGTGGGGGGGGAGAGAAATAGTTCCTATTTAACCTAAGTTGATCGTGTCAAATCTGCATAGGAATTCCAATTCTGCAGTTTCTCTTTGAAGCTTTGATTTGTTATCCATTTGTCTAAATATGGCTATTAACAGATGATTAATAGAGTGATCAGGAAGATGGAAGTGTTCCCCTATTGGTTTTTGAATCTGATGTCAGATTTGTGTCCATTTATTCTTTTGCACAGAGATGTCCTTTTTATCCAATTATAAGGCAGAGGGGCATTTCTGGCACACAATAGCATAAATCACATTGGTAGATGAGCAGATGAATGAGCACTTGATGTAGTAGCTGGTTTGAATAGGTCCTATGATGGTGTCTTTTGTGCAGATATTTGGGCAAAGTTGGCAACGTGGCTTGTTGCAGGGCTATGTGCCTGCTTTAATGTTTCTATCGTTAGGTCTGTAGTTGTTGATGAATATTGGTTTAAGGTTGGGGGGGCTGTCTATAAGCGAGACGAGGTTTGCTTCCCGAGGCCTGAGGGCGTGAGGGATCATCTTGCAGAATAGCCTATAGATCCTTGATGATATTCTGTAGAGGTTTAACCTAGGGATTGTAGGTGATGACCAATGGCATTCTCTTGTTTACTTTCTTGGGCTTCTCCTGTAGTAGCTGACTTCTGGGTACCCGTCTCTAATATGCTGTTCTCCAGTTCGAATCTAAACAACTGCATTGATTTGCTGTAACAGTCTGACCTGATCCTATGACTTACACTTCCCTGGATTTATTTTCCTCCCATTCATCTGTATTTCTCCCTCTTCAAATGTCTGATAAAGTGGGATTTTTTCCCACGAAAGCTTATGTGATAAATGAATTTGTTAGTCTTTAAAAGTGTCACTAGTCTCCTTGTTTCTTCATCTCCAGGTGTAATTGCTGCTGAACAAAATGCAAAGGGCTCTGAAGGGAAATGGATATCTTGCAAGCAGTGAATACGTTGTTTCAGGTAGCATTCATTGATTATTTCTTTTACTGGAAATTTGGTGTGAATTAATTATGACCCAGGAGGCTGACAGTGTTAGGGCTAGAATACTTCTGAAGGACTTTTTTGCTCTGTAACTAACTTGGGAAGAAGAAGAATGGGGGCAAGGGTGAGAGAAAAAATGCTACCAATATAGTTTAGTTCTGTCTAATTTAGTAGTGAAGTAAAAATTGTGATTTAATAAATCAGTCCGTGATGACAATAAAAGATTCAACATTCTGATGTTACTAAAGAGGAGGGGTATAAGGAGAAAAAATGTACTTTATGTACAAAATGTTTTTGTACTTTGGAAAGAGCCTGGAAAACATGAAGTATATAAAAATTCATTGTGTAATGTACTGATTATTAATACTCACTTTTCCGTTTTTGCCCTCAAGTGCAAACTGGAGCAAGTAAGACAGGACAGAAATCTTGTTGTTTGATTACAGCTCATTTATGAAAATATTTTTGTTTCTATTGAAACCACACCCTTTGCAATGAAGCTGTTCTGACTGCATGACGGTGAAGTCCTCTCTCCAACAGTATCATTCCTTGTTGTGTGCTTCCAGCATACATTTCAGCCCATTTTATCAAAAGAACCTGAAGAATTTGTTTGAAACTTTAACAACAATCATAATAAATAACTGTGTTCATCAGAGCTTTTATCTAACCTCAGCTGAGGTGATCTGAAGCAAAAGTACTATTTATTTGTATAAGGAGGCGGCACTCACCACGCTGGCGCCTCCTGCTGGCCATCTTGGGGATTAGCTCTGCAGGTCAGTATGCGCTCTCCTGATGGGTGTTTTAACGCCTGCTGTTCTTTTTGCTCCTGGACCCATGTCTCACCAAGGACCGCGGTGTCCTTTCATGACGCAATCCTCTGGCCATGTCATGATCTGTGTTCCTCCCTTCCGGGGGCTACTGTTGTAATCCAACTGTCCCGCCGCTTTCCCAATGGTGACTGGGGGTAAGGAGGTGCAGTCTGGGGCCCATCCACTACATTGGGTGCCGGTCCATAGACCCTGTAGTTGGCAGCCACGTTCTGTGTCCCCTCCAACTCCTCAGCATGTTTCCCTGGGCCACTTCCCACTGCCCTAGCACCTTCTTGACTCTTGCCTCAGCCTGCAAATCCCAGCAGGTGGCCAGGAACTCGCTCTAGCTACCCCAGTCCCCATTTGTAGCACTGCTCTGTCCAGGGTGCAAGTTGCTTCCTCCTTCCTGCCTGCCAGCCACCCACTTCTCCCTCTTTGAGCTCCATGGAGTAACTGACTCTTCTTTACCCTGCAGCTCTTATATGGGTCTGCCTGGTCTTGATTGGCTGCTGCTCAGTCCCTCTCTAATTGGCTGTCTCTTGCACAGCCTCCCTAGGAGGTTCTATTAACCCCACAGAGGTCAGTGTCAGGCCAATTACCCATCACAGCTAGATAACAAAAAGCTGTTTTTCTGCACCTAAGTTATTAGCTAAAGAGTCTAGTTTCGGTGTAATTTACCAAGAGGACTTATATTGTTTACAGGTGGAAAGGAGACAAACTACAACCATTACAGGTAAGATACTGTGGAATTCTTAGTTCTTTGCTGAGTCTTTTATTTCAATCAGTATTTTAACAAGTGCTCAAACTTCCCTGGCAGTTTAATCCGGAACAAGAAGTTGGGAAGAAAAATATCTTCTATAACTTTACAAAAATAAAAGTATTTTTTTAAAATCCTGGGCTTTAAGCAAACACACTCCAACAATGGCAAGAACAACTGTGTATCTCAAAATATGAACTCCTGTCACGGTCTAACCTAGCACTGTAGGCACAATGTATAAATTGTAGCGAAACACAAGGATTCTTACTTCTGATCACTTCTTTTTCCTCTCTGCTCGGGTTTGTGCTTTGAGAGGAGTTATTTAAAACACTACGTAAAAATGATTTGCACAACAGCTTCTTTCTCTGGTTGGTTAGATGCTGGGCTTTTTATTTCAGGTGCTTAACTTCTTCTGGGCCAGAATGTAATAATGTTGTTATAGAACTCCAGTGGCAAGTTGCACAGTTGTGAAAGAAAACTGCTCTTTCTCTTCACTTCTTAAAAACATTTGAGCCTAGAGGGTAAAAATAAGTATTCACAGGTCCTCCATTGCTGAGTCTTAACACCTTAGGTTGACATGCAATGGAACCATGTCACACAAATAAACTATGGATTGGAATATATTTGTATTGTGTCGTAGGTGCACATGGTGCTATACAACTTAAATGAGTTTGGGGCAATTAGAGGATCAATAGCTTGCACAACTTTCAGCTATCAAAATTGCATATATAACCTAAATGCATAAATCTTGTAGAGAATGTAGATTGCATATTTTTACTTGTAATTTTGAAGACTTGTTCATATCTCAACCATGTAGTATTGAGACAAGCAACTGGCTAACTGGAAATCATATTTAAAACAATATACACTATGTATAGACAGAGAGGCATTTCTTTTTTCATTTGAAAAAACGGTGAGGAATATGCAAAGGACCTTGTTCATAAATATATACCTGGATATTATGTTTCACAGGTAATATTACCAGTAAACTAGAAAAGTCCCAGACTGAATTCCTACATTAATGGAAAATGAACATGTTCATCTAGTGATTCCTTTTTTAACCATATCTTTAGTAGTGAAAATATGAATTGTGCATAGACACAAATTAAACTTTTGTCTCACAAACAATTAGTGTAGCTAAGAAAACCCTATGCAAAGCTAAATCCTCACAAAATACCAATTCAAAGTAGACTATTATTATTATTTAATTTAATCACTTTAGTTTATATTAGACAGTCACCAACTCATCTGCTATGTCTTCCCCATAAAGTTCATCTTTAAGTTCTGAAACCAAGCCTGGAAAATGTAGGTGAAGGAGAAATTCTTCAGAAAACATTCTGGGGCATGTGAAAAGGGAGTCAAGCTGGGAATCTGAGTAGAACATCACTACTGGAATAGTGTTTGCTTCCCAGCTGATACTAAACTCAATTTAATTATTTTCTCATTTTAAATGGATGCCCTTTTACATGATGCTGGGGAGGTAAGCTCTCTTCTGGGTGCTCTCTCTTCCTTCCCAGCCACATCCTCCCAAACCCATGAAGCCTCAAACTCAATGCAACCATGTATAGGGTCTTGTGTAATGAAAAGAAGGGTGGGAGTGCAGCTGTATTTGTGTGACCCCCTCCTTCTGGTGAAATTTGGTCCATCTTTTCAGCTGTTTCTCTGCAGTTTAGGCTGAAAGGAGAAGAGAAGATTTGGACTATGGTATGTTTACAGCTATCTTTTCTTTACTTCCTACCTACTGTCACTTTGCAATTCTTAATCCACTTTAGCAGTGGGATTTTTTTAAAATGATTTGTGTTTATAGCTCCAGTTCTTTCATTGTTTTGTCCACTCCTAACAAAGTGAAATTCAAGGCAGGAGCATTACACAGAGAGGGTATAAAGGGTAGTGAATATAATACAGACCAACCCACTAATTCTTCTGCAACTTATACTGCACATACCTGATGAAAAATGATTTCTCTATCTGATTTTAAAGGAGAGTTACTGTAACTAGTTAGTAGATACAATGGGCGGCATGAAACAATTGCATACCTAATGTACTGAGAAAAATACTTACATCTTTGGTTGTTTTTACAAGTTAAACAATTATGTGTAAAAATAGCTTAAATTACTTTTAATGTCACTTAGAGAGAATTTTCTAATTAACTTCCGACTGCAGGATAGTTTATATTTTTTTCTTTTTTGTATAACCTGCAAGATTATATTTAGATCTTCGTGGGGTTTCTTTACATGTACATATCTACAGCAGAGTCCTAAAGTATGAGACAGAAGCCATTATCACAATATTAACACAATACTATACAGTGTGATTCTTGAGAGTTAAATTCCGATGAGAAACTGAGGCTTAGGGGGGAAATGAACCACAACAGCAAAATGGTAGAGCCAACTGAAGCAGGATCTCTAAGTTCACCCTAGCAGTTAAAAACCGAAATAAGTCTGCAGTCGTAAAGTGCAATTACCACTGTGCAGTCATGTCAGGCCAGGGATCAGACTGGATGAAGTTCAAAGCAGAAACATCAAACGAGTGTCGTTTATGATTCGGGGGGAGGGGTTGGAATAAGGAAAAGAACAGTTCTCAGGCATTCCAGTGCATCAAGAAAATAAATGTTCTTTTCTTTCTGAAAAGAAAAACCCTCAGTCATATGGAATCCTGGTTTTGTAGTCATGAAAAATAGTATTTTTTCTTTTCAACTGAGAATGTTCCAATGTGCCACAGTACAAATAAACAGCATCAGGGCAAGGACAAATACACTGGAGTCCTTTTCTAGTGCCCCGCTGCTATAGCGGCCTATTTTATTCTCTTCTGGTGACTCTTCAGGTCTCGGGGCTGATGAAGCACACTGAACTAATGGCATCTGATAAGAAGTGGCTCTCTTCTCTGGTCTGTCTGGACTGGACCCGTCACTAGGTCTTTGTCCATTATACAGTAAGTATCTACCCCTGGCATCCTGCTCCATTTTGAAGATTTCATACTCTGTGTGAGGTAGCCGGATCCCCAAAGCAACACAGCCATTGGTGTGAGTAACATCCTGTTGTACTCCAACTTGCCACGATCCCTCAGCTCCACACTCATTCCCATTGAAGACATTTAGCAGGGAGGCTGTAGCTATATCCATGGGGGTGACTTTCATATGATTTACTGTAAAGGAAGAAGAGAAACTGAATCTCTCAGAGGGAGAAAGAAAAAGCGAAGATGACAGTCTTATTATGGCATAGACTTGAATTCAGAAATGCAACAAAGGCCTTGATTTTTTTACTTTTTTGTTGGTTAGTTTAGATACAAAAATAGAGGAAGGTGGAGACAATAGAAATTTACTCAATGTATTTAATATTTAGTTGGGGTTGGTTCTGCTTTGAGCAGGGGGCTGGATGGGATGATCTCCTGAAGTCCCTGCCAACCCATATCTTCTATGATTAGTTCAATGGCCAGCATGAGTATTTTTCAGATATACTTGCCCACAAACCCAATGACCTAATAAATTCCAAATGGAAACGCCAAATGGTAGAAAAGGTCTGAATTACTGGGGGATAGTCTATCCCATATATTTTTAAAATAACTGCAGTTTATAATTTCAGACGTAAGAGAAAAAACTTTCTTCCATTTTGGATATGCTGACTAGATTTCAATGGAGCTTGTCACGTGAGTGTTGGTCTTCATCAGCTCAGTTGCATCAGAGCTGGAAAAAAAGCTAAACTAAATGGGCTTATGGGAACTTCAGTAGCATTTACCCTAGGAATTAATTTTGCTTAGCATGTTGTTTAAAAAAAAAAAAAAAAAAAAAAGTGGGGTTTTTCAGTTGATTAGCACTGACAAACTTCACCAAAAGAAAACTCCTCAGAACCCTACAGAAATGTAACTGCTTCTGCTTGTGGTGACATTGGTGGTGCTGAACCAATTCCCCAGGATGATGCTACGGAGGCTGTCTTTTGTCTTCAGAAACTAAAGCTACTGTTCTCTGGCTGTTAAAGATTCTACAGTACTCTTTATAAGAGGAGGGTGTTTTCACCACCGTTATCTGACCAGCTGGACAACTGAATTCTGCCCATTTGCTCCTGTAGTTTCAATGAGATATTTTTCACTTAGTTTTGTCACTTTGCTGTGTAAAAGTTACATTTTTGCCTCAGAAGTTGCTGCATTTGGGGCTCAGGGGAGGAGGGAGAGAGAGACCTGATGCCTCTGTGTTATCAGTTTGTTTGGGAAGTTTTTGACACTTTATGAATTTTGAATCATCGTCACTGGCATCTTTATCCAGCTATCAACAACCTGTCTTCTACTCAGGAACTGAAACAAACTGCACAATGTAGTGGCCATACCTTTGAACACAAACTCTGTTCCTCCCATCACTTTGGAAGAGTGCACTCCCCTGCTGTAGCGCCCCTTGGCATAGATGGTAAAGGTGGGGTGTTTACAGATGGGGTCGGAGTAGTGGTAATAGTGACCTTCCCAGGTGTTGTTGTTGTCATGGAAGATGAAGTGCCTGGTGAGGAAGAGGACTTCAGGACGCACCTCACAGCGCTGGCTCACCCATTCTCCATGCAATCCAATAGTGAGATCAGCCTTTGGAGGTAAGATTGGCGGGTGATGCTCATCTGACCGGTAAATGATTCTACATGCTATACAGGTATGATCGTGATTCTGAAAGAAAGTGGAGAAAACCTCTGTTAGACATTCTCTTCAGTTGGCATGTGGAGGTGAAATCAAGTACTTAATTATTATTATTTTCTTTTCCTGGGTTTACTTTGAACAAATATTTTGTTTCGGGTATTTGTTTACATCATTTGGAAGAAAAAAACCTCTTTGAACTGATAATGCTGGCAGAATGGCTAACTCATGGAAGTAGCTGCCTTGAAAAACCTTCTTTTAATTTCATGAAAACGAAAACATTTGTTCAGCTCAGACTTTATATTTATTGCTTCTTTTTAATGATTAACTTTGGATGCTGTGGCTACGCACATATATCCTCCTAACTTTTAAAATTTGGCTAGCAGTCTGGAAAATTAATATCCTGCTATTTAAACTTTTGAAGATGTATTAAGCTTTAGTGTAAAATATCAAAGCATAGATATTTCATTTCCAGTGGTGTCTGGTTAAAGGAACTCTGTGAATTTTTCTTTCAATGGCATGCAAGCAACTCCACTGACTTGTATGGACTGGGTACATCACTACGGGATGGGATGCAAAGATATAATTTTCACCATGAATGACTTTTTCTTGGAGCAGTTAGTCATGGAACATTCAAGAGGAGAGACGATTCTTGATTTAGTCCTAAATGAACTACAGAATCTGGCCCAAGAGCTGAACCACTCAATAAAAGCAATCATAATGTAATTAAATTTACCATCCCTATTAAGGGGGAAAATACCGAAGACACCCACCATGATAGCATTTAACTTAAAAAAGGGGAACTACACAATAATTACGGCACTAGTTCCATGGAAATGAAAAGGAACAGTGATGAGTGAAATGCCTGCCAGCTGCATGGAAACTGTTTAAAAACACCATAATATAAGCTCAAATGAAATATATACACCAAATAAATAAAAAAAAACCCACTGTAAGAGGACCCCAAAAAGCCACCATGGCTAAACAGCAAAATGAAAGGGGCAAAAAGGCATTTTTCAAATCCTACTGAGGAAAATAGAAAGGAGCACAAACTCTGGCAAGTCAAATGTAAATCTATAGTTAAGCAAGCCAAAAAAAAAAAAAAAAAAAAGAATTTGAAGAGTAGCTTGTTAAAGATGCACTGGATGATCAAGGCACTAAAGGAGTACTCAAGGAAGTCAGAGTTGTTGCAGAGAAGCTAAATTCATTCTTTGCATCAGTCTTCATTTCAGAGGATGAGAGGGAGATTCCCACACCTGAGCCAAGCCATTCTTTTTAGGCAATTAAATCTGAGGAGCAATCTCAGATTGAGGTGTCAATAAAGGAGATTTTGGAACAACTTGATAAATTACATAATAATAAGTCATCAGGACCAGACGGTATTCACCTAACAGTTTTGAAGGAACTCATGTATGAAGTTGCAGAACTACTAACTGTGGTATGTAACCTGTGGCTTAAATAAACCTCTGTATCAGATGACGGAGGCTAGCTAATATAATGCTGATTTTTAGAAAAAGTGTTAGAGGCGATCCTGGCAATTACAGGCTGATAAGCCTAACTTCAGTACTAGCCAAATCGGTTGAAACGATAATAAAGAATGGAATTATCAGACAAACAAATGAACACAATATATTGGCAGAGAGTCCACATGTTTTTTAAAGGGAAGTCATGACTCGTTAATCTATTAAAATTCTTTGAAGATATCAAGAAGCAAGTGTGATCCAGTATACTTGGACTTTTAGAAAGTGTGATTATAGTATACTTGGACTTTTAGAAAGTCTTTGACAAGGTCCTATATCAAAACCTCTGAAGCAAAGTAAGCACATATGGAATATGAGGGAGGTCCTCTCCTGGATCAGTAATTGGTTAAAAGATAGGAACCAAAGGGTAAGAAATAAATGGTCAGTTCTCACAACGGAAAAAGTTGAATAGCAGGGTCCCCCAAGAATCTGTACCTGGACCAGTGCTGTTCAACATATTCATAAACGATCTGGAAAAGGGGTAAACAGTGAGATGGCAAAGTTTGCAGATGATACAAAATTACTTCAGATAGTTAAATCTGAAATTGACTGCAAAGAGTTCCAAAGGGATCTCACTAGACCGGGCAATAAAATGGCAGATGAAATTCAGTGCTGCTAAATGCAAAGTAATGCACTTTGGGGAAAAATAATTCTGCTTTTAAGTACAAAATCATGGGGTCTAAATTAACGGTTAACACTCAAGAAAGAAATCTTGGTGTTATCATTGACCGTTCTCTGAAATATGCAGCAGAAGTCAAAAAAGCTAACAATGTTTGGCACCATTAGGAAAGAGGGCGAGAGAATAAAACATAACACTTCTGCATAAATTCACCCCTTCAATAATGTGGGCACTCCTGGTGTCCTTTTTCCTAAAAAGATACAGAGGTGGGCAACACAACGATTATGGATACGGAATGGCTTCTATAGACAGAGAGATGAAAGAGACTAGGACTGTATAATTTGGAAAAGAGAAGAGTAAAGAGGGATATGATAAAGGTCTATAAAACCATGTATGATGTGGAGAAAGTGAATAAGGAAGTGTTATTTACCCTTCACATAAGAACCAAGGGTCACCCAATGAAATTAATAGGCAACAGGATTACATCATTCTTGACACAACACACTGTCAACCGGTGGCACTTATTCCCAGTGGCTACTGTGAAGACGAAAAGAATTAGCTAAATTCATGGATTCCAGATCCATTAATGGCTATTAGCCCCAATTGTCAGGGATGCAACCCTATGCTCTGTGTGTCTGCAGCCCCCTGACTGCCAGAAACTGGGACTGGATGACAAGGGATCATTCTATAATTGCCCTTTTCTGTTCATTCCCTCTGAAGCTTCTGGCATTGGCCACTGCTGGAAGATAGGCTACTCCCACATAGTTAAATCTAAAATGGACCAGTGATTTATCCCAATACAGCCATGCTTATGATTGTATGGCTTTTAGTATGTAGTGCTGCCATAATCATGTTGGACCCATGTCTTTAGAGAGATGAGATGATATCTTTTATTGGACCCTTTTCTGTTGGTGAAAGAGACAAGCTTTTGCACTAATCCAGAGCTCTTATTCAGTAGCTGGTCCAATAAAAAGTATTACCTCACTCACCTTGTCTCTCTCTTATCACCAAGTGTTGCTTTCTGGTTCTCGGATACTAGACAATGCCTTGGTATTGGGGTCGATATGTTTATCTTGAAATAAGGTGTCATAATAACTAAAAAAAAAAATCAAGAAAACATTTCTGCTGGATATTTTAACTCCTACTTTCTGTGCCATGACTAGCTGACACGTTATTCTTTTTATAATGCAAGCATCTAATTCAGCAAGGGCCATGATTTAGGGCCATTAAAATCAGTGGGAGTTGTGCAATTAATTTCAATGGGAACACGAATTGGCTTGTTTATCTGGCAATGTGTCGCAGTCAAAATAGGACTGATGTTGTAAGGTGCAAAGCACCTCCATTGATTCTCCCTGGAGTTGAGGGCGCTCAGCACCCTGGAAGATTCAGCCCTGTATGAACATCTGGGACTTGGGAGTGTGAGTCTGTGCTGTGGCCCTAACAGGGGTAGCACAGATCTGAGCCTGGGGGATGTGTGGGCACTAAGGTAACTTTAAGCCACCTTTGGGCCCTCTCAGTCCTGGCTTGCTCCATGACTCCTAGTGTAATTTAGATGGCCCTGGAGGCCAGACTAAATCATGGGATGAGTAGCAGTGCTACCTGGAATCTCTGTTGTGGTCTGTGCTGTAGACCCATGCCCTGTGCAAGGGTGTATGAATGGGGGCGGGGGAGAGGCGTCTTGGCAGGCAACCTTAAGGCTGTCTTCAGCTCCTGTCTTGGAGAACTCCCACCCCACAAATCCATGCTTCAGAGCTTTTTTGCTCTCCTCTGTTCCTTTTACCTGACATAAAGGGGCTAAAGGTAGGTGTGGGTTAGCAGTATAAATATGCTGTCAGAAGCCTTTCATAGAAACTAAAATGAGAGAGAGAGAGTGCGTATGCGCGGGGTGGGTCTAAGTTCTCTTTCTAATGGGTAAGTGTTAACACAACGACCAACATCAGGTACATTTTGGTATGGAGTGTAATTTGTTGGGTATCCAGTAACTGAACTAACGCACAGAATGAACCTTTTCTTGATATCAGTTTCCTCTCCTAGCAGAGAGGAATTCCATTTCCAAGGCTCCCAGTCCTCTAACATCAGAAATGAAAACTATAAAAACCTTCTATGTAATTTGTAGCACTAATTGCTTTTGACTCTGCAAAGTTTTTTGGGGTAAGAGAATGGAATTTAGCTCTTCTGTTTTCAAACTATAGATTACTTAGCTGTAAGAGAAACTCTTTCTGCTTTGCTTAGCAAACGAACTACACTTTATTGAAGGATAAAGTAGTATGAAATTGTTTTAAGATAACATGATTAGATTAAGCAGAATAAATAGAGTGCTGTTTAGATAAAAGCAAAGTTTTCTGCTCTTATTAGCACCTGTTGTGTATTTGCTACATACTGTTTGTTTACATATATCAACTTTGGATCTGATGGTAGAATTTCTATAAAGGGCTGTTGAAATATAGAATACTGTGATTGGTGCTTTATGCTAGGTTTAAAAAAAACTTACAGGTAGAAGGAAAGATACAGAATCTTGTGACTTCCTGCCCTTTCATTATAGAAATGTTCATCTGTATGTTCAGGACAGTGTAGTAAAGTTTACATAAATTCCTAGGGGCTATATTAAGTCCTGCAATTCTCCATTTACAACCTTTTCTCTCATATCACTAATAATGGGAAATGCACTTAACATTTCCACAGTCTACACTAACACCCTGTAATTATCTGTGATAATGTAACCGAATAGAACTTGACAAAATTAGGTTTTTTCATACATTTCCTTCTGCATATAAAAGATGGGCAGACGAGTCAACAAAGTCAACCATTGATTTAAATGGGGTATGGATTAGGTCCTCTTTCAAGATGCTATATGCAAGATAATAGTATGTTTACAAATTAACTACAAATTAGATTTTACTAAATTTATTCTGCTTCAGCATGCAGTTGAAGTGGACCGTATCTATTCCCACTGTAGTGCTGTGTTGCATTACTGCATTGTAACGAAACCACTTTTAAGGATTAGATGCTGTATTTAGGCACACGTTTAGCCAGTATGTCTGTAAAATACAGAACAATGCCACCGAGTAATTTCCCTGACCCAATGGAGCTACTAGAGATTTGCACAAGGGTAACTGAGAACAAAACCTGGTCCTATATATTTAGTTACATGAACATTAAAAAAGACACAGATAATATGTGGGCATTGGTATAGTGTGGCATTATCTGAGGCTTGAGGGTTTCATTCAGAGTTTGTTGGATGGTTCAACAGTCTGGTTGCCAGCATAGGACTCAGAAGACGCAAAGTCAATTTCTGGCTCCAATGTCGGCTGTCTGTGTGACTTTGAGCAAAAAGGTCCCCCAAAACAGCTTGTCCCCACCTTCTCTGAATCTCTCTGTTTCCCTATCTACGGAATGTACATTCTCTACATGTTAGAGATGATGTGAGAGGAAATACATTAAAGACTGTGAGGTGCACAGATACCATAGTAATGGAGGCTGTAGAAGGAATTGGAGATAGACTGGAAGTTAACTGGTTTTGTGAGCCAATCTAAGTTAAAAGAAATCAAATGGCTGTGAGCAGATCTCCACATCTCATTCAACAAACTCATTAGCAGTTTCAGCAGAGGAGCTCAGAATTGAATGCACTGAAGACTGACCTGCACTCTTTCCCCATTCACAGCTGAGACACACTGGCAAGGGAGCATGGGGGAAATTGCAGTACAGCTACCAGAAATGTGCAGTTGTCAATCCAACAGCACTGATTCACTTGATATTCATTTATTTTCAAAAATTGTTAGCTGTGAGCAATTCTGAACCATAAATCTTTGGGCAAATCAGAAAGCTTTCTATTGAACAAGACAGATCAGTTTCATAAATCCCAAACAAACCTGCAGAAAAAGCTGGTAAGTTTTTTTTTCTCTCCTGGTAGAGGAAGGAGGAAACAAAAGTTTCATCAGATTTTAGGGTAACAGTTTGTTCATGAGTAAGGTTATCATATAAAATTTCTAAACTTTCTTTAACTTATAGTGGCTGCCTTCTAGTGGCTTCTACTGAAGACAACGCTTTGGTGTTATCCAGACTATTCCTTCCAACCACATATAAACCCCCTTTTAGCTTCACTATAGCTTTGACTAAAAATGATCTTTTAAGAGCGCTATGAACTTTTTAATAGGAAGAATGTTATACATTGCTCCAAAATCCCTAAAAATATAGTTTTTGTTCCAATTAATGGAAGAAAGATGTAGTTTTTGTTATAAAGTGAATGGATCTAATTATGGAGTAATATTTATTTTTAAGGGTGGCTTTCTTTTTAAATGTTGCATTCATTTGTGAGACCTTTCTTTTCCAGGCCAACTGCTTTTGGCTCTAAATCGCACTGCTTAAGGCCTTGTAAATCACTCCCTTTCCATATGTCTTCAGTAAGGGCAATAGTATCTACTTTCTAAACACAGACATTTAAAGAAAACATAGAACAGAGGCAAAAAACATTTGACTGCTGCTATTCTCCAAGTACAACTAAAATTATTTCTAATAAAAACTCATTTGAGCATAAAATAAACTAAAAGGCTTTAAAATGAACTGTGGATAAGATGGATAGCTCTTGCTCTACAAAAAAGTAATGGCCTGTGTGTGTGAACAAGTACTTCTAGCAATGGGATCTATCTAGAAGAGACAACCTCTACACTAGCCGCTGCCCAATGAAAACTCTACAAGCTTCTCAGGCTATGGAGCTATAGGGACTTTTTCTTCTGTTAGTCTTTAAAAGTGCCACAGGACTCTGTTGTCCAACTTTTCTCTGTTCTTGGTGATTCTCCGGAGTCAGACCATGAATTGTGTCAGTCAGCAAGGCCATGTAGACTAAGATAAGGCTGGCTCCCTAGCTCCATTTCAGAGCTCTGGGACAAAAGAGGATCACAGTGATTTGAAGATTACCACTACTCACACCAACCTTCATTATTCTCTCCTGCTGCTTCTATTGAAACAGTAATAGTGGCAGGGAGCCCTTATGTTCACTTGGCGGCAGCCTCATTTTAAAATAGCAATAGGAGAGGGGTTCTTTGGACTTTTCAACACTCCTTTTATGCTTGGGAGTTTATAAATACAGCTCTTCCCAACCCACTTTATTTTTCTTACAAATCTTTGGCTGCCTGGAACTTGTTATTCTCTGCCCTGTCGTGGTGGTTACCCTCGTGCTGTGAGATGGCTGTTTTCTGCACCCCTGAGAAATGGTAAAATGTGTCTTTACCAATGTCATCATCTTGGAGGGCATTTGCCTGGTCTTAATTGAACACCTTCATGCTTCAGTCCTACCTTCCTTTGCAAGGAAAGCACTATTAATTTTCTTTAAAGTAGAGAGGCAACTGAAATTTGGGTGGAATCCAACAATCCTGTCCTACTTTTTGTATCAATGAGATAACCTGCTTCCCATCTGCAGGCTGAATTATTAATGCTGTTTATTGCAACAGCGTCTAGTGACTAACCAAGAACAATTACTTGACCAAACCTATGCTCAGAAAAGGGAGATGGGAATGGCATAAAAATGCAGTTATTTTCAGGTGATTAATTAAATTCTCTCTCTAATGCTTTGAACACTTGATCATAGTGAGGCGGTGAAACTAAAAACTTCATTTTTTTTTAAACACATTTTTTGGTGGAAAAACGGTTGCTTCTTTTGGGGGAAAAAAGTTTCTGTTAAGCAAAAAAGCAAACATTTTTGGTGTGTGTGTGTTTTCCATTGAAAAACTAATCCGTTTCTATGAAAAATTCAGAAAAAACAAAATCCTTTTTTGTTCCTGTTGAAAATTGTAACCAGAATTTATTTACCATTTCCTGACCCACTTCAATTCATGCTTTCAGCAGGAGTTTCTAGCTGTCAGAACAGGGCACGTGATGAGGATGGAAGAATGTGGGGTAAAGATAATAGTGTTACGTAGCTTCCAAAGTCCTGTCCAGAAGTTTTGTATTTAGTACTCTATTACAGGAGAGTCTGAATCGGGAGAAAGAGTGGGACTACAGTTGTTTAGTGCTGACCTGAGCTAAAGGGAGGTAAGACTTTTGAGCAAGGCTTTTGATACGGTTTCCCACAGCATTCTCGTCGGCAAGTTAAGGAAGTATGGGTTGGACGAGTGGACCGTAAGGTGGATCGAAAACTGGTTAGATCAACGGGCTCAGCGGGTAGGAATCAATGGCTCGATGTCTGGTTGGCAACCGGTAACGAGTGGAGTGCCCCAGGGGTCGGTCCTGGGGCCGGTTCTATTCAACATCTTCATTAATGATCTTGATGATGGAATAGACTGCGTGCTTAGTAAGTTTGCGGATGACACCAAGTTGGGGGGAATGGTAGATACTCTGGAGGGCAGGGACAGGATCCAGAGAGACTTGGACAAATTGGAACACTGGGCCGAAAGAAACCTCATGAGGTTCAACAAAGACAAGTGCAAAGTCCTGCACTTAGGACGGAAAAATCCCATGCACTGCTACAGGCTGGGGACCGATCAGCTAAGTAGCAGCGCTGTAGAAAAGGACCTGGGAGTTATGGTGGACGGGAAGATGAATATGAGCCAACAGTGTGCCCTTGTTGCCTAATATGCCATTGGCCTTTTTGGCTGCATCAGTAGGAGTATTGCCAGCAGATCGAGGGATGTGATAATTCCCTTCTATTCGACACTGGTCAGGCCGCATCTGGAGTACTGTGTCCAGTTTTGGGCTCCCCACTACAGAAAGGATGTGGACAAATTAGAAAGAGTCCAGCGGAGGGCAACAAAAATGATTAGGGGGCTGGGGCACATGACTTATGAGGAGAGACTGAAGGAACTAGGCTTATTTAGTCTACAGAAGAGAAGACTGAGGGGAGATTTGATAGCAACCTTCAACTACTTGAAGGGTTGCTCCAAAGAGGAGGGAGCTAGGCTGTTCTCGAGGGTAACAGAGGACAGAACAAGGAGCAATGGTTTCAAATTACAGCTGGGGAGGTCAAGGTTGGATATTAGGAAAAACTTTCTCACTAGGAGGGTGGTGAAGCATTGGAATGGGCTATCTAGGGAGGTGGTAGAATCTTCATCTTTGGAGATTTTTAAGGCTCGGTTAGACAAAACTCTGGCTGGGATAATTTAGGGGGAGTGGTCCTGCTTTTTAGCAGGGGGTTGGACTAGATGACCTCGCGAGGTCCCTTCCAACCCTATTATTCTATGATTCTATGACTCTGATGGTAAGTCTACACTGCAATTAAAAGCCCACGGCTGGCCTGTGCCAGCTGACTTGGGCTCGCAGGGCTCAGGCTATGGGGCTGCTTAATTGCAGTGTGAATGATGTTTGGGCTCAGGCTGGAGTGCAGGATCTCAGATGTCAGGTGGCACAGGCCAGCCAGAGGTGTCTAATTGTGGTGTAGCGGTAACCTGAGAATTCTGCGGCAGGGGAGGGGACACACACAGCTATGAACATTAGTTTTCTGAGTAGCAGTTTCTTTACAGCTTGGCAACGCCTTAAATTTATACTCTGTCTGAAACTATACTATGAATGAAAATAAAAACGGGAGCCCAGAGTGTCCCTTTCCATTGACTGGGTAAAAATTTGGGGAAATCATTCCTCCCTTCACACATGCTAACGTTGGGGCAACTCCCTAGGGCTCTTTCTCTGAGGCCACAGAACGGTGAACATATCCTTTTTAAATAAGGCCTGTAAAATGTTCACGAGCATATCCTCTGCCTAATAAAAATAAAAAGCAAATATCCTTTCTTATCCAGCTTGCCTGCTTTTGAATTCCTCCTTATCCTACTCTCTCTCCTTGCCAATGAAAAACAAAAACCCAACCCAGACACTCTTGGCAGAGTGATTGCTTCTTTTCTGTAATGCCTCACTTGAAGCCCAGGGCTTTTAACTTTCATTTATTATTAAACTCAGCTCACTGTAGATGTATTTAATGCTCTTGGTCTTAAGTCCCCCCCCCATTGTGGTTTGAGCTGGCTCAACAGCTCTCCTCCTATGCTGTTGTCATCACCCTCATGCTCAATTAGAACAACACACATACTTTATGAAGCAGAGTATTTAGTTTTATAAAAAAATCTGAAGTTTACATTAAAACAAAAAGGTATTTCCAAAATACCCCGCTCCCCTCTGCGCCTTCGTCTCCTCTTGCACCTTTCATGCCAAAAGTTGCATTGAAAGAGCAAGAATTTTGGCTAGTGTAAATTATAATCACTCCCTTAGTCAATAGAGCAACACTGCCTCACAGCAGTTGAGGACCTGCCCGAAGAAGCAGGTCCTGTTTAGCTGGAAAGTCAAGAGTCTCTCAGAAAATTAGTAAGATCAGATCAGGATTATTACTATAAACACTTCTAAACAGCTCATTACCTGAGAACCTGGGTGGCAGATCCTAGATCTAGCAACTAAAACGTCCCAAGATAGAAACAAAAACAACCTTAAAAAACATCCTGTGGAGACATAAAAATTCAGGAGGAGCCTAAAAATGTCTTAAAATAAATGCAAAAAGCTGAACTTCATCTCATGTTGCTAAGCTGATCAGGCCACATAAAGGACACTTTCAAGGCTATGCAGTGTTGTTTTAGCTGTGTCAGTCTCAGGATATTTTAGTGAAACAAGGTGGGTGAGGTAATATCTTTTATTGGACCAACTTCTGTTAGTGAGGGAGAAAGCTCGTCTCTCTCACCAACAGAAAAAGTTGGTCCAATAAAAGATATTACCTCACCCACCCTGTCATTTCCATGAATACTTGGTACAATTTCACATTCCACTCCTCCACCCTCTCAAATAATTCCAGCCCAAGACAACACTTTAATGAACTCCACCCAAAAGTGATAACTTGTAGGTTTCCATGCCCACGTATGTGGCTAAGGTGGCTAACACAGGAGGTTGATTGCGGGTAGTTGAGAAGTATGGTTGATGGTTGTAACTCAGGCTGCCAAGTGGGATAAACTTGCCCATAACAATAACAAAAAATTCAAAACTTTCTTTTAAAAGTCATGATGCAAATGAAGGATGTTTCATACCATTGGAAAAATTCAGTGATCCTGCTGCAGTGTTGCCAGGGTAGGAGAGATTCGGAGCAGGCAGAAGGGCGGGGATGCAGTGAGATTTGTCTGCATATGACCACCACACATTTTAGGGCATTGTACGTGTCAAAGGAAACCCAAGGCTCTATAACTGCACCAACGTCTGATACAATGATTTCAACTGAATTTCACAACACCACATAACGTCAAAATAAAGTACAAAATTCTTAAATTGTTGTTCTTCCTGAATTTAAATCCCATCATCCAGGTCCAAACAAGACCCAACCACCTTTTTCCTTAAATGAACATGACTGCATCTATCATCTATCCAGTTAAACTGGTAACTTACAGTAACAGATCATATATATTTTGGGATGCAGAAGAAACAAACACGTTCCTGGAAACAGAGAAGCAGGTGATTGAATTTAAAAGTCTCTAAGAATGAATTGCAAGACTAAAGCTTCCTTGAAACATTAGTTATGGTGGTGTTATTTTTAAAACATTATATACTAATAGTGCCTGGATTATGTACAAACACTATTGATAAGTCTTTCTCCCTACCTGCTTACCTCAAACAAATGATGGATGGGGTTGTGCTTAGATGGTAGACAAGGATGAAATTGATACCAATATAAATGCTTGTTTAGTTGATCTAAAGGCAGATTTTTATTCTATTGTAGGACTAAGCAGTCAAGTTTACTGATGTACCTGCTCTGTATAGACTTTTAGCACCTTACAGTGCTTTTACAATTACACAATAGAACTAATAATTAAATTCACAAAGACAAAATAAAGCACATTTAAAAAATCTTCAGGGTTTATACAAGATCAAAAGTCATTTCATATTGGCCATTATTTAACATTGGCTCTTGTATAAAAAATAAGCATAGTGCGTTACTTTAAAAATAAGAGAGAACTTTTAAAAGTAGCATATCCCTTGCAAATCCAATAGATTGGTAGTATGAAAATATGTTTCAGCTGTATGATTGGTTAATTTATCTCTAGAGAGCATCTCATACATCCTATTGTTCATAATTGTCTTGACTTTTTTTTTTTTTTTAAGTAGTTTTCTACTTTGGCTTCTCTCCCATATTTTTTTAAGCATCATCCTTATGGAAATACAAAGATGCAAGCCCCCTCCATTTCCCTTCCCATCTAGAAACAGCCTTTTGCATGTTTTAGTAGTAGTATGTATGGTTTGACCACTCAAAAATACAGTTCTCAGAAAATTACATTTCTTGGCTGAGGTAATTTTTACACATATTACCTTCTGTCTGAGGTTTTAAAACACACATTGTTGACATTTATTAATTTATCTTTGAAATAACCTTAGTGCTAGACAAATAAGTATTGGTCTCATTTTACAGATGAAGTAATGTGGGGTGTGTCTACACTTACAAATTAAGTTGACTTAAGGAGGCTTAAGTCGACTTAATTTACTCTGCGTCTACACTGGGCTTTCCTTAATTCGACTTAAGCTGCTACTTAAGTCGAATTAAGAAAAAGTTAGTTCGAATTAATAACACCTCGCTTTTATTCAAATTAGCGCTTAAAGCGACTTTATTAAGTCGACTTAAGCCAGTGGAGACGTGGAGTAGTGCGTAGGTGGACCTTTAAGTCAACTTAAAACGTTAAGTTGACTTAAGGTCGAAAAGGGGCCACATCTACACTTGAAAAGTTAAGTCCACTTCTGTTAAGTCGACTTAAAGTTGACCGTATTAATTCGACTTAACAGAAGTGGACTTAATTTTTCAAGTGTAGACATAGCCTTAGAGACTAAGGATCACCTTTCCAGATGTATCCACTAATTTTGGGCACTTCAGTTTTTGGATGCCCAACTAAAATCTGATTTGTCAGACATTTCTGGGCATGCACAACTCCACCTACAGTAAATGGTACTTGCAAGTGCTAAGAAAGCCAGATCCAAACAAACGCATTTGCAGGAGAAAAGACATTTAGTGTATAGTTTTTAATGAGAATGTTTCTCAGTAAGCTGCACGTCATCAAGTTTTTGAACACACAAAAAAAGTGATGCATAAGTATCTCCAAACACATTTTTGGTTCTGGTGATATTACAAACAATTCTGCCCTAATATTCTTAATTGCTACCATGATGTAAATAGAAAAATCTGTTACCATTATCCTCACTCTGATTTTTGTAGTCTGACAAAATCAAGGGAAAGAGGCACTGGAAATTCATTGTTCAGTAAACAATATTTTAGTGTAAATTATACATGCAAGATGGGTGCCAGTACTATTTCCATGCGTATTACCTCCATTTTTAGACACATGGAAAGTTTCTGAATAGAACTCATTATTTTTCCACTGAGAGAGCAGGTTGAGCGCCACACCTGTTCTTCATACCTCAGACCATTAGGGTTCTTATATCCCACATCACCACTGCAAACCATGTGATCTCTATGGCGAATGAGAGTGAATCCTTGAAGTCTCTCTTGACCTTTTTGATCTTTCATGTGATACAGCACAACATATTGTGACCACTCAGATAGCTCCAACTTCCTTTCCACTCTCTCAGTTCTCTTGATATTATTTAAAAAGCTGAATTTGGCAGGTGCAAAGCACCTTTCTGAACTCCCAGTGATTTCAATGGAAGCCAACAATGCTCAGCAGCTTTCACACTCTGGTCTGAATTGCTTTATCTTCAGCTGTCAACATATTGACCCATCAACAATAAATTCAATTTAGAAAGGCCTATCTATTTTAAAGGAGGAATTTTTGTTTAGGGTATGCTCTTATCTAAGAGAATTTGTAAGGCCTTAAGAGATTACAAATCAGATTTTTTAAAAGCTCCCCAATTTTATATGTACACTTGAGTTAAGATATGGGCATTTGTGAATTTACTTAGATTAGTAGTTTGGCTTAAAGCTGTCTGGCTTTTGGATAGCCCCTTTGATTTACCATCCTGTGGCTAAATCAGTGCAGGAATTTGGACAAGATTCAGTTTTATTTCTTTAAAGTCTGATCATGTGGCTTTAGCATTTCTAACTTACCCAGCAATCATTTGCTTTTAATTACCATTTGCTTCAACTACATAAGTAATAAATGTGGTGGCTATCAGATCCAATTTTTAGGCTCTGTAAATTTATGAGCTGCGTGGAGCTGTTATCATGGAGGCCTAATTATAAATTTAATTCAAGACAGTGAATCTTCTTAAAAACTAACTTTAGCAGAGTCTTTAGGTAGATATAAAAATAAATACTAAATATATAAGGAAATGAAACAAGCCACATATGAAAGATTCTACATAATACACTTGATTCACTTCAATGGCCGTTTCCTCACTTCCCCAGTCTTGCTGCATGACTGTAGAAAGCTTAAAAAAACAAGTTGATTTAATGTTTCTATTTATGTAAGGTGTCCAGTTTCCAGAGGAATGGTTTTAAAAGTAATTTAGCATTTAAACTCATTTTCAGCTAGGTCCCTGTGGATCAGCAATTAGAAACGGAAAGGAGTTCAAAGAAGAAGGGTTATAACCTTTCAATGGTATGTTTGTGTGGTCTTTTAAAATATGCATCTTCTGTTACTATTCTTCCTACATTCAGAAAACACTGCAGCCCACAATCAGGTTAACAACCTGCTGGTACAGAAGATGTCCTGGGTAGAACACATCAAAACACAGCAGCCTCTTATGATTGTTAATGCAAATATGCAAAGTTTTTTTTCCTACTGCTAACTGTATTATAATTAAAGCCTATTGCCTAAATGCCCAACTTTCCCATTTGAAAAAAGCAAACAAATCTAACCCCCACCACAAGAGTCTGAACAAAACAAAAAATAGCTACAGAATGTTCAGTTTTTTTGCATATTCAGGAGTTGCGTGGGTCCTATTAATTATTTTGTTACAGTTGCATTTAGCCATTCCAGCCAAGACTGGGACCCCCATTGATTTAGGTTCTGGACAGGCACTTACTGAGAGAAAGTTCCCTCCTTGAAGAGCTTTGGTCTAAACAAACAAGACAGACAGAGGATGGAGAAGAAGCACAGGTGAAGTGACTTGCCAAGAGTCATTCAGCAGTTCAATAAGAGAACAAGGAATAACGCCAGATCTCCTGATTCCCGGTCCACAGCTATATCCACTAAACTACCCTGTGTATTATTACATAGCACTTGCAACTGTCTGCTTTTCTGGGTATCTGAGAACACCCAGAATTGGCCTGTGCCCTATGTAGTAATGTCATTCTCTGCTGCCAGTGATACGGATGGTGTTCCAATGCCATTGATTGAGCCTCAGGGCTTGGAACCCTGCTTACATGCTGACAGATAAGCCCGTGTTTGGAGGTACTGAGCTCCCCTTCAACTTGTTTTTTTTCCCCTCCATCAGTTCTGATAAACATATAAGACCAAAATCTGTCAGGGATCCATACAGTAGACTCCCACTGATTTCGGTGGGAGTTGTGCACATGCCTCTGAAGGCAGAATCTGGCCCATCAAGGGGACTGTAAACTAAACATATAAACTTCGTGTACATTCTGAGGCATCTGACAACCTGTTTCCTCCCATGACCTTTAAAGCTAGTGCTATCTACAGAGTGGTCCAGACCCCAGATGACGATTGTCAGATTCTGCAAAAAAGGCTTATGTTTGTCCTGGCCTACAGTATATAAGTGTGACCACTGAAAAGCAAAATAGTGCATTTTGCATTGTGGTCTCTGTGAGCCTGTGAGTGAAGATGATGGGGGTTAAATTCTTCTTGATACTATGAGTATCTGGGCTCCTGGCAAATTTCCAGTGTAGCCTGAAGTTAATTACCCTGCTTTAAATATTTTGGGATATCCATATGGTCTTCTAGTTTATTCATTATAGTCCTTCATTTTGCATTTTACAGAATGATATATGGAACACTGTATAAATATTGTTTTCAGCAAAAGTCTTTATTAGACCCTGGTTGTGCTGATGGTCTATTAATAGTCAGAGTTCACATGGCAGGAAGATGGGTCTAAGAGAGACTTGTTTTGCAAGATTTATTCTTTTTAACAGGAGCACTGCTCTTTAGAGGGGAGCAGTCTAACAATGCCGTTGCAAACCGAGGGCCAGGCAATTGATGGTTTAGTGGGAATGGTCCTGCTTTTAGTAGGGGGTTGGACTAGATGACCTCATGAGGTCCCTTCCAGCCCTAAGATTCTATGAATGGTGACCATTACAGCAGAAATGACATAAAATCCTGGTTTCTGTATAGCCAGCTGAACAGTAAAGCTGACCACTAAAAGGAAGCGCAGATATATTTACCGTGTCATTTAACTGCCAATGGCAGGTTTGGTGGGACTGTCCCAGAGTCTTTAGCTGGTTATACTGAACCTAGAGTTCTGATTACCTTCCAACTGTTCTGAAAAACACTTATACAATTTGCTAATAATAGCTACAGCATACATGAATGCACTTTTTTACTTAAGGATCGTTTTCAAAGAATAATTTAAAGTAAAGGCCCTCACTCCAAAATAAAGAGAAAAATCTAAAATAGAAAGTTATCTGTTTTAGTTAATCAAATGAAATAGAAAAATTTAACTTGTTCTGAGCTCGTGTTTTGATGAAGGGTGTGTGTATGTGTGTCTCTGCTCTTGCTAAAAACTGTCCATTTGGGATGATGTAGGGTTTAAAAAACAAAATAAAAGTTGTCTCAGGCCCAGTTAAGGTCAGCTGTTAAGATAAGACAACAAAAATAATGGCCAGGGTTGCACAGGCTCATTCAAGAGTGTGGATTTAACTAACACTACCAATCTAGAGGTGTCCTAGTGTTGAAATTCCAATGAGGGAGAGGACAGATGCAACAACTGGAAAGTGGAAGTGCTATGAATGAATGGGAACCCAAATCCACTCTCTGCAACTTCTTCTCTTCTCCTGCTGTGTCTCATCTCACACTCATCTTGTTGTGGCTAATTTTTATAATAGTTCTAGTGAAAAGTTAAAAAATTGTGATAATCCATTAACTGGAAATGATCCAAAAACAGTCTCTGGAAATTTTGATGGCAACTGAAGTCTCAAATGTCGTTCCAATTGCTACATTTCTTTACAATGTCATCAGAAAAGACAGACCTACTGCAAATGTACATCATTGTACATTCTCTGTTTGATTTTTTTTTTTAAACTCACTATGGTTTGCACTAAACAGCTTGCACTAAAGCTAAGGGCAGACTGAAAATGGAGTCCTAACATAGAATTATAGCCTCAGATTCAAAATGTATCTGTTTTTCATTTCAAATTATGTATGCATCTGAGTCTGGATCCATAACGTGCACAGTCTACCAATTTCTCCCTCTTTCATGCTGCTCCTCTTATATCCTTACTCTCCTATTTCCTCTTGTTCTCTGCTGCTAGACCACAATTCCTTCTATATGTTCACACACTTATTTCCTCCTTCACTACTGCTACTTTTTCATCATCTTCTGCCATTTGCTACTATCTCCACCATCTCTCTTGAACCCTGAATCTTCTCTCATTTTTTGATGCTAACTTTCATTCTTTGTCACCTCTACAGTCGTTCTCATATCCCCATTCTGGTAATCAATTCTATACAGAGTGGCCATCTTTTCCTGCTCAAACAGCTCAGCCTCCTCTTAAACTAAATTTATAACACATCAGGTGCAATGTCATTGTAGAAGAAAGTGAAAGTTTAAAATAAAAAGACAAGTGGAAGCATCTAGGTGCTGGCCCAGGGCTTAACAAAGTAATTCAAAGCAATGTACTGTAGTGTACCTTCCAAAGAATATCTTACTGACCTGAACTGAAGGTACTGATAAGATACAGGTTGTGAAAGTCCAAGCATAAGAATCAGAATGTACCTTAAGGAAGATAGTATTAGGTCAATCTAAAACCAAAAAAATAAGAAAAGATGTTTTGCATAGTTTGGCCCATGCAAAGGTAAAGTTCGGCCAAACCGTGACACCTTAATGAATGGAGATGCCCAGTAATGTGGGGACCACTCAATGTATGAATCAATTAAAATAGGGACTCATCAATGTAAGGTCAGATGAGAGGATAAAAGTAGGAACCTGGGAGCTCCTACCGTCAATTGAGCTGTTCTGTTGCACTGAGACTACGTATGCTGCCAACAGATCTGTTGATATAGATCGCTTGCCATTGTACTACATTGCAATAAAGCCTAGCCTGGCACCTTCGTTTCTACAAAGATCCGTGGTCGTGTTGCTTTCTTCGATCGTGAGTGCTGCCTCAGTTTACCTCTTGTACACAGGGTACGCCTGGGCTCCAAATCACTGAGCTAACCAAGTTCTCACTAAAGATTTGAGCCAAAGGTAACCCAGAGTGTTCACCAAAGGAGCACCTCAGCTTAGGATCCTCAGGCTAACTCAGTCCCTGCTTCAGATCCAAGCCAGGCTCTAGATCACTGGGCTAACGGAGTCCCCACTTATAGATCTGAGCCAGAGGTAATCCTGAAGGAGCACCCCTTCAGGGATTCACACACACATTCACGCACACAGCAAAGCTGATATCAGCACCGGAGACAGAACAACACTAATAAGAATTAATAAGAACACCTCTCGCCTGACGGGCTTGAATCACACAGCCCATAACGCGCCGTGACCACAGTCATTATCCCATTTATGGATTATACTCCCATGAATTACCACTTAAAAAAATGGATGGATTGCAGTTTTTACAAACAATGCCCATGCCATCACTTACTTTAGAATAACAGCGGGGCTTTCATTATAATAAAACCATTAATTCATAAACAATTCTAGATTTGGCTTTGCTGCTTTTGTAAAAAAACCCAAAGTACATGTACCTTAGCATTTTGAAGAGGAGACTGATAACTAGAAGGCCGATAGTACATCCTCTGAGTAGCGTCTGTATGGATGTCGCCGAGAAATAGCTCTTCCACTAGGTGATCTAAATTATGATGTAGATACTGCTTCTCTACTCGGATCAGCTGAAGTTCATGCATGGCAAAATTGAGAGCTCTGGTACTTTCACAGCCATTTTCTTCTCTCCATAAATTGTAGCTCACATCCTGCTCCCAGGGAGCATTGTCTGGTACAAATCCAGGACATGTACGATTTACCAACTGACTTAGTTTTTCAGCTACTGCTTCCGTGTGGCAGGTGATCTGAATGTTATGTAGCTGGTAGTCAGCTTCAGTTCCTCCTCGGATGATCCAAGATGCTTGACGAAGACGAATTTTACCACGGATAACTAAGGTGTAGGTAGGGTTTGTGCAGCGGTTTCCACCATAATAAAACTGGTAGGCCTTGAAGGTGTTATTGTGGAAGAACCTATAGGATCTTGTCATGAACTCTGGACCTGATCTAACTTCGCAGCTGTAGGAGGGTTGAAAATGATGAAAAACAATTTTAGAGAGATATAGCACACTATCTTACTACAGTTAGTAAGATGGCCAAATTTTTGTAGTATCCACCCAAATATTAGTACTATAGAAACCTTTTAAATGTATTATCTTTTTATATCATTTGACTATCTACAGTATTTACATAGCCACAAGTAGTATCTGAGCGCCTCACAGTCTTCAATGTATTTATCTCACAATGCCCATGAGAGGTAAGGAAATATTATCACTTTCATTTTGCAGATGGAGAACTCAGGCACAGAGATAAATAAATTAATTGCCCAAAGTAACAAATGAAGTCTGTGACATAGGAGAGAACTGAACTGGGGTTTTCCAAGTTCCAGGTTCCTACCCTAATCCCTGGGCAGCCCTTCTTCTCTTTCCTCTTTTATCACTTGCAAATTGGAATAATGAACTCAGATGTTCTTTCTTTAGCTAACATTGTTTCACATTGAAAAAAGTGTAGTTTTGTGTACAGTTGCTCCTAGGAAAAACTAATCCATAAATCTGTCATTTTATCAACTGTATTTTCTTTCTAGGATTGCATGATTATTACAAATGAAGTTTAATTCTTGACCATGTTTGTTTGAATGTTTTAATCTTTGCCATTATAAAAAAAATTGTTTATATTTTCAGTTTTGTCTCAGAAACGCCATGTAAAACAGATCTTTCTCAAGGAAAATGGCTGGTAATTGAATAAATACTCTCTCTTTTTAAAAAAAGTAAATATAAAAGAAAGGACTGAGAGCACTGAAATATGAAGCACCTTAACTGACCACAGAACAGGTACAATATTGGTAGCAGCTGTGCAAACTTCCTAAACACTTAATGCAAATGATATATGTATATTATAATGTGAACACCACCTCAGCAGTAGCTGGACTGAAACCACCAACTTACATCTAACAGGCTACTGAACAGCCATCAGATGATAATGCTTTTTGGTTACTTCCTACCTGAATGAGTGATCTAGAGGGAGAGGCTAGGTTGCTAATCTTGGGAAAGATTTTTAAAGGCACAAAGGGGGTGAGGCTGCCAGTTTGCATTGAAAGTCATATTCCTCTTTGTGCCTTTGAAAAAAAATCTCTCCCTTGGGTGTTATCCAGGTGGCTTTAAATACTTTTTAAAACCAATAAATTTAATAAGAAATACATGCTCAGCAGGTTTTACTTCTCAGGTCAATTTTCCATTTATTTTTCATTTAGTGTGTTGAACTTGCTCTTTATACAGACATTCCTATGATCATATAGGAAAAAAGTGCATTGAAAGAATGTTTTTAGGTTTCAAAGTCAAGCAGCTGAAAATTAGTACATATGAGAATTTAGGTTGCCCATGCACACCTTGATTTGCAGGGGTAGATTAAGACATACTGAGGCCCTAAGCTATGTCAAGATTGAGGCCCCATACCATAAAAAAAAAAAAGAAAAGAGAGAAAAGTGTTTTATATTCTAACAGAAAGAGAAATGATAAATCTTTATATTTGCATATATACATAGGTAAAGATGCAACGAACAACTAATAATCTAAATAAAACTTGCAACTGGCAAAAAACCTTATTTACATTATTAAATACCTCCTGATTTCTTACTTAGCATATATTTAATACTTCACATAACACAAGAATTAGGTGTCCCCCAATTAAATTAATAGGCAGATTTAAAAAACAATCAAAAGGAAGCATTTCTTCCCATAACACACAGTTAACCTGTTTAACTCTTTGCCAGGGGATGTTGTGAAGGCCAAGACCGAGGACAAATGTTCAAAAAAGAATTAGATAAATTTATGGAGAATAGGTTCATCAATGCTATTAACTGGGATAGGCAGGATGGATTGTATGCAATACTGTGCTCTGAAATGTTCCTAGTCTCTTTTTGCCAGAAGGTGGGACCAGATGACAAGGGATGATGGATAGCTCCATGACTGCCTGTCCTGTTCATTCCCTGAAGCAGCAGGCACTGGCCACTGTCAGATGATAGGTTACTGGGCTAGATAAACATTGATCTGATCCAGTATGGCCATTCTCATGCTTTTATGTAAAAATTAATTAAAACATAAATGTTTAGTACAGAAACTATCCAAGATAACGGCCTCTTAAGATAGTGATAATATAAGATAATGACCTTGGCAAATAAAGACAACAGAGTCCTGTGGCACTTTTAAAGACTAACAGATTTATTTATCGCATGAGCTTTCGTGGGAGAAAATCCCACTTCGTCAGTGCCACAGGACTCTGTTGTCTTTCTACAATAGACTAACACGGCTACCCCTTTGGAATTTGGCAAATAAAGTATTTTAAAAATCTTGGCCTACTAGGAAACATTTATATAAGTTTCCCAGTCACAAATCTAGCATTCTGGAGCAAAATCACTAAAACACAGGTCAACAAACATATGTTCCTTTAATGTGACTGCCTCTCCTTTCTCCTGTGAGCAACCCACTCACTGTGCTGTCCTCCTTGGTCAGTTCTGGAGACCCACAGTTCAGAGGTGATTTCGCATGAGTTCACCTTCCAGGGAAAAGGGGGAAAGAAGGCACCATCTGCTGCCATCTACACACTGTGACCTGACTCTTGTGATTTTAGGTCTCAGTGGGGGACTATATGATGATGCAGGCTGGCAGTCTCTCCACAGAAATACTGTGACTGTCCCATAGCAGGTCTAAGCACTAGCACTTATCACTATTTGACCAGCCCAGTCCTCATAAAAGATAGCGTTGATTAGTAATCAGATAGTGCTTGTAACTCAGGCATCCATCCCCATCTTCTCCTCTCTCTCAACTGAGAATCAATCTGGCATGGCATCTGAACCCTCTTACTCCTTAGTGAGTTCAGTTTACTCATTTCCAAGTTCCAATCAATGACTAAATTGAAATAACACCATGTTATTAGCAGCAGACAACTGGGGAGGGGGGGAAAGGGTAGTGGTGTTGGGAGGCCCCTCATAATCTGAGGTCCTAAATTGTAGTTTACTTAGCTTGTGCCTAAATCCAGCACTGTTGATTTGTCATCCTTGTGTGTTCATATTATGATACTAGCTTCAGTCACATGATCACATACCGCTTTTTCCATAGAAAACCTGCAAAGTGCTAGGCAACCTAAATATAGGAGTTGCTACCAGCTCCCCTTATTATAAGATAATAGTGTTAGGTTTCAGGGTCTAGTCTAAAGCCTACTGAAATTGATGGAAATACTCCCATTGACTTCAATTTGCTTTTGATCAGGTGTATATCTTTACACGTTTGTGGGAAATGAATTTTTTCATCAGTCAGTCATTTAAGTAGTTCCACTGTTCATATAAGGAAGTGAAGGCAAAACATTATTATATTACATGTGAAATGGGAACATTAAAGTCCAACCAAAAAGGGTTTCATTAACATAGCTACTGTGAATTTGCTGTAGCTTTGGGTTTGTTATAAAATAACAGTGAATGTAAGTCACAGTAACTGAAAAAGCTACAATAGTAATAGAAGCAAAATGAGCCTTGTGTCTATTTGAACCCTTTGTGGTTTATCTGCTTAGTCCAAAAAAGATTCCATCTTGATCCTGCAATTGTTCCACAAACAGGACTCCCACTGAAATCTATAGGACTTTCAGAGATAATTATGGGTCAAATCCAACAGTCCTTACTCAGGGACCATTTTCATTGAGTTCTGTTACAGCTTTGCCTGACTAAGGACTACAAGGTTGGGCTCCATAAAGATCATCAACTCACAAACACCTAACAAATTCATTTAAAATAGGTTGATGAATATTGCAGCTGAGACACTGGAAATAAAATACATCTCGCTGTCTGAATGTCATCATGATGTACAGATGAACACTTGCACATACTCGGGCTGATGAAACAAATTTCTTAATTTAATTTAATGAAACTTGTTTATGCAAAAGTTCTTAAAACAAGGACCCACTAGCTCTGCTGTACAAAGGCCATGGTAATACAGTGTAATATTTCTATAAGTAGCTTTTAACAATATTTGCTTTTTCTAAAGCAAAGAAAGTTTTAAAAATATTGGCTTCCTTTCCATTTAAAATGCTAGACTGCAAAGTGGTGTGTGACAACGTAGCTTTGCTCCATATTCTGTTGTCCAACTAAAGCAACTATCATTCTAGGTATCTATGAAAAACACTTTTACATTTGTAGATATTTTCCCCCCAGGTAACTGAAACATCTTGTTTTTTGTTCTTACCCTGTAGAAACCCAATGCCCTTCAATGGTGGGAGGCATTTGCACAGTGATTCGGGCTCCATTGTGAAGATGTTTCAGCATGTGATGACACTGAGATTCCTTGAAAGCCCTCCATGCGCTCTTCTCTAAAGATCGAGGGTGGGGTCTGCTGTCTGGATGGAAAAGGGCAGAACCCTCTCCCAGCCCTGGGAAATAAAAATGTAAGTTACCAGGGGATTCTGGTGAGAATGACTGATAGATATACAATAAACCAGGTTGAGTAACAGTGTTAGCACATCACTAGCATGGCAATATTATGTGCTTAGGGAAAGAATTGATTATATTACTTGTCCCATATGGAAAAAAAAAGATTTTTATTATTGGGAAATGTCCCTCTCTGCAAATAAATATTAAATTCTCTGACTAGATTTCACTGACATTGTAAAATGAGAATAGGATCAGACTCAAAATTGAAGATTTAAATATTGGATTTGAATTTCATAACTGGTTCTTATGCTTTTCTCTAAGAAGATAAGCCCAAAACCTGGGACCCAAGGACCTCTGCAACTATAGGAAAATTGGATCTGGGTCTGGTTGTGATCTTTGTGGCTTTGGCCCACTTCTAATTTGGATGCTTCTATAATAAACTTGCAAATAAAAGCCACCTTTTAAAGTCAAAGGAAAACAGATATTAAAAGCACAGCCTCTGTACACAGGAAGCCTCTGTGATGATTGAGGTGGTCAATTAAAGGCGGATTCTGCTATTTTTATTTTCAGGGGAAAAGGAATTTCAAAAGCTAATTTTATCTGCAGCACACAGTAATTTTGGTTTTGAGTAATGCATACATAGGAAACTCACCAGCAATCTTTCTATACAAAATTAATCAAACTAAATGAATATGTAGTGTAAGAAAGAATGCTCTTGCACTCATTTATACTGCATGCTATATGAGGTGTAGGGAAATATGGATCAAGAGAAAAGCACATCTAACATTGACAGGTTAACAAATAAGAATCTTATATCACTGTTTAGAAGACAGCCACTGTTTTATTAAAACAACTACCCATTACTATTCTATCAACCATGAAGACGAACCACAGTTTAACACAACTACGTGAAGACAGGATATCTGTAAATAATAATTCAGCAGCGCTTGCAGCGTGTCTATTGCAGGTATAATAAATTCTGCATTGGGTTGTTAGCATTTCATTCCTTAACTTTCCCATTTTGTGTCCACACTCATTCTCATATATTGGTTCTCTATATGGACAGGTCAAAAATTGCATTGCTCCAATCATTCCATCTAAGCAGCATAGGCACAGGAACACAACGGAAGCTCCAGAGTATGAGGAATAGATGTAGGAAACACACACGTACCGGGCTCTGTTATATCTTTGTATAGATATAGTCACAGTGCTAGGATGTTTTGTGGCCTTTGAGCTATGTGGTGGGAATAAAAGCCACCTATTTGGACCTTTACCTTGTCTTCTTGGATGTACGGGGTGAGGCAGTGCAAAGTTTAATGAGCATAGCTTCCCTTACCACTGAGTAAGTGTCAATGCTTTGCACCTTTCTGCATCTTTGTCTGTTCATATTGTTATCATACACAGCTACCCAGATGTGGTACTATGCTTTCCTTTTTATATCAGATATAATTGTCATACATTGTCTCCTTTTGGCTTTCCATCCCAGCCTTTGACACACCAGTCAGTGCCCTAGTAAAAAAACTATGCCCTTGCCTTTACACATCTTTCCTCCCTGAATATAATAACCCAAGTGTGCTCGTTGACATTCCTGGTTGCCATCAGAGGCTTGAATGGTATGAACAAAAGTTCTTTTGAGCAGGGGTAGACAAAATTGCCTTACAGCTAGGTGCCAGCAATTTTACTTTTGGTCACCAGAGGGCACTCCTCCATTACATTTCTGCAGTGGAGTTAGGCAACAGGCTGCTAAAACTGGTTGCCATGGTGACCAGAAATGTATTATTTGTCGAGGCCCACTTTTGAGCACCATTGATTTTGTATGCTTTACTGCACATAGGAGGGAAGTTTTGCAGCAGTATCTTTTTCTTCTCCTCCATCTTCTGCAGTGATAATCTCCAGGTTGTTAAGAATACTCCGAAGGCAAGGACATGTTTTAAATAAACCACCACATGACGGGGAAAAAAACCCAGCTGGTGCATTATCATCAAGGATAAGCGATCTATAGTTCAAATGGTATAAAGAGCAAATGTATTGATGAAATACATGATTTATTCAACCTTGCCATTGTGTTTGATGCTGCTCAGCACATTCAAAAAGTCTGTTTATATATTGGTGCTAGATCACAGCAATGTGGGTTGACATTTGGGTTACCATGAGCGATTTGAAAGAAGAGAGCGTTGGAGCCTGGTACATCATGATAGGCAAGCAGTTATTTGTTTTGAAAAATATATCATCTTAATTTACAAGGGGAAAACATGTGATTATTGGATTACAGGATTACTTTGGTGTATTAAAGTAGGTTACAGTACGACATGTAAAAGAATCTTAAAATGTTTTTAGCAAAGCATTTACGTATGTTCTCAGCATTAATCATGAGTAGTCCCATTAACTTCATAGTTAGTATTCTCTTGGCTGATACAAAATGAAAAGATGCTGGCAGCTCAGGGTTAACTGTGCTTTTATGAAATGGAAAAAAATGGAGGTTAATTTAAAAGACCACTTTTAAATAACATTGGAGACCAAGCATAATTGTTGTATATTTAGAACTTTGGCTTTCATTGAAAGAGATCCAAATGTGATACTTTTAACAAAAGAGGCAAGTATGTCTGTCTATATACATGTCTGTGGCAAGAGAGCTAAGGCAGTCATGAAAATTAAAAGGGACACATAAGTAGTTTAGATTCAGGAATTGACTTACCTTGAACTTCTTATAAATTAGGATCTAATGCGTCTCTTAAAAAAATATTACCAGCCTATTGCTGAGAAATTTGAAAGCCTTCAAATAACACCAGTGCTTTAAATATGGCCCATAAAAATAATGCCATAAAGACTTCTTTTGGCTCTGTAGTTTATCTAATGAACACTATTCACAAAGATGGCATCATTTATCAGGCTGGTGTGTAAACAAGACAGTAAATCTAAAAGTAAAATAAGAGACATGATTGCAGCTCCCTTAGAAATGCAAAAGAAGAAAAAAACCCAGTATTTTCTAGATAAAGAAAGGCAAACAAATAGAAGAAAGAAGTTATTTTCAAGTTCTTAAGCAATCAATTGAGAGTAAAATAAGAATTTTGAAAGTATTCAGGTGTTGGCAGTGCATTCATTTAGATAACAGTATTAAGTTCAAAGGCTGGTTTAAAAAAAAAAAAAAAGTACTCTGAGCAATTTTGCAGAAAGTTTTCAATTATTACATATTTAATTTCAATTTTCAATGAATTGATATTAATATAAGGTGTATTTTGCAACAAAAATAGGTAACTAAAATTGAGGACAAACCCAAATTGTAGACCTTAATTCTGGATATAAATCTGAATTCACAGGCCCAATTCTGCTCTGTTACAGCAGATTTGCTCTAGAGAAATTCTTTTGAAGTCTGTTAAATTGCTACGGATTTAAATCAGTGTAACTGACAGCAAAGCTTGGACCAATATAGCTGTAATGAGCTGACTCAAAACTTTGGCTTCAAACATTTGGAGGTTCAAAATTGAGATCCAGAATTTCTCAAAATTCAGCATGGTCAAATTTCAAATTTGGCCTTTTAGAGAGTTAAACTGGAACCACAAACAAGATTCAAACCTAGAATTTGATTTGTCCTGTCAGATACCTGGGAAGTTCCTAATTTACATCAACTGAGACACACAGGGCCAAACTCTCTCCTCATTTACATCAGTGTAAATCCAGTGTAGTTTCATTTTAATCTATTCTCACATAAACAACCTGTGGTGGAAGCCCAAGTGTTAAATCTGTGCACTATTCTGGATGGTAATCACTTTTATACTAGTATTTTATTTCTGCAGCAAACTATTTTCAAGTTGGAACTTGTTTGAAATGATAATCTTTCAAATAGATGAAGATAAATCTATTACACCGTATATTCATTTTTCTAATCTAGTCAACTGCCCTGCACAATTAGAATTACGGTAAGTTATTTCTTGATGTGGGAAATTGCTAGATAACCTCTCTGACCATTTTTCAATTGCAGTGCAGACTTGTGTAATTACAATGAAGAATGTAATATCCCATTAAAAACAGACGCTTCTGTGTTTACCAGTGTTTTTCTCCACTATAATCACTTTATACTTCAAAAGGCCATCACTTCAAAAGGCCACCATTGGGACCCAAATTAGACAAAGGATTACAAATAAGGGATAGTGGGTGCAGAAGGTTGAAATTTACGACTGTAAAAGATAATGATGTGTTTTTGTTTCTTATGTACCCATTACCTTTCTGGTGTATATATAGTTTCTGAAAATAGACCCACAGTTTAAAGCAGTGGTTCTCAACCTGGGGTATGTGTACCCCTGGCAATACGCACTGATCTTCCAGACGGCACACCAATTTATCTAGGTATCTGTCTAGTTTTACAACAAGCTATATAAAAAGCACTGCAGAAGTCAGTACAAACTAAAATTTCATACAGACGATACCTCTTTATACTGCTCTATATGTTATACACAGAAATGTAAGTATAATATTTATATGCCAATTGATTAATTTTATAATTCTATGGTAAAAATGAGAAAGTAAGGAATTTTTCAGTAATAGTGTGCTGTGACATTTTTATGTTTGATTTTGTAAGCAAGTAGATTTTAAGGATGGTGAAACTTGGGGGTACTCAAGGCAAATCAGACTTCTGAAAAGAGTACAGTAGGGCTGAGAGCCACTGGTTTAAAAGAGAGGAATGTTCGGTTTCTAACGGTGAAGTTACTAAATAGAGATGCCAGACAAGGATTTTAAGATATAGCAATTAAAAAGAAACTCCCTCAAGGCTGACTGGCCCAGAATGAGATCTTCTGTTATTTTATGGCACAAATCCTCAAATCCTTATTCAATGCCCAGTTCTGAAATATTTTGAGAATCTCTTAGGAGTGGCTGAACAACTACAAAATCTAGTGAAATCAGTTCACTCAGTATGTTGGAGAGTTAGGCCTTCTGTTCTCCTTCTTATGAAACATCTGTTTCAGTCAACAGTTGAGTAATGGCAGTAAGAACTTGAGACTCTGGCCTCCATACCTGTGTGAAAAGTTAATCTATTGAAATTCTTCTACTTTAAGTAGATGCATTTGTGCTCTCTTCTTTAAAACAGAATCAAGGTCCTCAGAACTGTATTCTTGAGGAGCAACTTCACAACAACTAAATCTGTCTGCATGATGGAGGAACGAATGGATTTGGTAAGGAGAAAGTTTTGCATCTTTTTAGGGTTATGCTTTCAAGGGGCTGTTTATAAAATAGCATATAACAAATTACTTTAAAAATCATGATACATGCCTTGACAATGCCTTTTAAGGTAACTTAAGCACCTTTACTAAAAGGCATATAGGTGCTGTACATGAAAAAAACAAAACAAAACCAAAAAACCTAATCAAGCGTGAGTCCAATGGTTCAAGTATGGATTCCCACCACTTATGAGACAGGAGGAGAACTGTGAGATTATAGTGCTGTTTTCACATTCTGTTGTTTCATATAAGATATTCTATAAAATAGTGAGCTCTGCAATGTTTTATTAAATTTTGCACTAGAACGGGCAAAAAAAAAAGTGGTGGCACCTCAGGTGTGTGTTTTGTGAACCATTAAACGTTCAAGTCTGCTTCCATGGAAGTCAATAGGAGCTTTGCCATTGACTTCCGGAGTGGGATATTGAACCCTAAATGCAACACAACACATAATGTAGTTTGACTTTGCCGTTTTTGAAGCACACATCTGTTCTATGCCACAGACATACACAAAATTCTGTTAGACTACAGACATCTATTCTATACTACATACAAATTAGGAAAAACTTAGGCAAAAATTCCAATTGAACTTCACTGGAGTTTTACTGCTGGACAGGATCCTACACCAAACAAAATAATTGTGCAACCTGTGCACAGTACAGTGCATTACAAATGTAATTAATGTACAAAAATTGCATCAGTAAACAAGTATTAGAAATTCTTTCAGGTATTCAAGACAACACTTTCTCCATCATTTTCATTGGTTTTATTTTTAAGTTTACAGACACACAACCTATTACTCTGTTTCAAACACATTCTATGCATATATACATTGCACAAAATTCAGCTTTGTTACGTAAGTGGAAATCTACCATAAATCCACTGGAAAAAAAAAGCAATAGTGTTACTCTGAATTTACACTTGATTTTAATTGAGAGGAATTCAATCCATACCATTTATTTTTTTATCTTTCGCTCTTCACCCACCTCCATGCTTGAGAAAACACTGAACAGAGGAAACTCCATTTCTGATTTGTCCTCTCCTAAATTCTAAATGAATTTAGTTATTTTACTAAGGGGAACATGCATCCCATAGCTCACACTGCCATAGTTCAAGCCTTGCCCATCTTTAGGTATATGGGGACATGTATTTTTCTTATGAATTTTATTGTATTTTAATGAATGAGACAAGAAAGGAAAGAAAACACTTCTATCCAACCAATTTCAGTGAGGTTGTTGAAGCACTTTTATGTAGTAATTAATTAATTTTTACATAAACAATTTATTCTGCCATGCAAAGACTGCCTAAACTGCATGAATATTTTAGTGGGGAATGTTATCATATAATGAACCAATTATTATTTTACTTAAATTTTCTAATTCATTACTATAACAATTGCATATTCAGAAATACTCTATGGGAACTTCACTATATTTGCAACGTAAATTAGTCATTGCAAAATAAATTAGCCATTTTGTTTTGAATCCACTTTAGTGCAGCTCTGATTAATCAGGTTTTCTGGAGCTGAGTGTTTTCGGCCTTTGACATCTGAAACTTTTGTGGCTTTTCATATAAGCAAAGAAAATACTGATAATGGACAACTTCCAGCTGCAAATCTCCTTTGACATTCTACAGGTTTTATCTTGACTAACAAGTACAAGTTTTTCAAAAGGTTAATTCAACAATATTAAGAGTTATGCTGCAATGAAAATATGAGCTTGAGTGTGTTTTGAATCCTAACACCTATTTTGATTTGCTGTTACAGCCTGACCTGATGCTATGTCATACACCCCCCTGCATTTAATTTCCTCCCACTCTGTAACTTTCCTATCTTCAAAACGTCTGACGAAGTGGGATTTTCTCCCACGAAAGCTCATGCGATAAATAAATCTGTTAGTCTTTAAAAGTGCCACAGGACTCTGTTGCATTTACATAGTTTCACTTCCATTACATTAACAAAAACCTCTTTGAATTGAAAAGGGGAAGCAAAAGCTTTAATTCTTATTTCTATACACACATTTAATTCACTCTTGGATTGTCAAATGCAATCCAATTGACTGAAAGATAGTCAAGTGATCTAAAAGACTGTCACACTACTGTCCTCAAAGCTGGTCAGTAGTTCTTTTCTATTATTGATTGGCTAGTCATTTACTGAGAGATGGCCATATATTACTTGATGACCTAAAGAAAAAAGCCCCAGGATGGTGCAGTACGTTTAGAATTTTTAGAGCATATAATCAAACATAGAACAGACAAAGAGTAGCTTCTAGACAAAACTACATGTTTGGGCATTGTATCCCACTGTTTGTTCCTATCTCAGCCCAAGGGGGCAATAGTTTTCCACAATAAATCTCAGCTCCAGTTCCTATGTTAGATATGTATATGTTCACAAACAAGTTTTCAAGTTATTTCTTTCTACAAGCAGTTGACTAAGTATATTTTACTCTCTAATACATAACTGCAGATGGAAAAATTAGATAATTTTCCAGTTTCTTCATCTTCTGGCAGCTGTTGCTTTTATCTGATCATTGGGTTGATTTGTTTCCCATTTGATGGAAAAAAAATAGATGATTTTCCTGTTTCATCTTTTTTGGCAGCTGTTGTTTTGATCTGATTATTGGCCACGATTTGTTTCCCCTTTCAGTCAAAGTTTAAAACTGCTCTGTAATTCTAAGCAGATGAGGCTGGGAGTCTAACTCTATAATTATACCTTCTCTCTTTACCCTCTAACTTCAAACCTTCCATTTTGACTTTTAGATTCCCAGATCACAGAGCTTTAAGGTACACCTTGGCGTCCAGGCAGGTCTGGCTCAGCTAGACTTGTTTACATACTGGTCTATCCCCTCTGGCAAGCAAATGCTCTCTCTAGATTCAGAAAAATAACACACACACACACAAATGATCATTTGTACAGTACCATCTGTCTGTTTAGCTTGAAACTGTATGAACAGAGAGAGGGAGAGAGACAATCCACACCCCAGACATTTTTAAGAAGCACTTTGAAGTTCTGAATTCCCAATTCTAAAGCTGGATCCAGGGGCATGCCTAGTTTTATTATACTTGAAAGAGGCTCCTCCTTTTAAAAGTAGAACTTGGGACCCAAGGAAGTTTATTGGAGAAGGCTGGATGCTGCAGAATATCCCTGTATTAGATACAGTCCTCAAAATGTTAATGTAATTAAGTAGAATGAGACACTCTTTCAGAACAATATCTCCCCAAAATTATCAACCATGGGTGCATAAGGGAAGGCATGTAAATATGTATTTAGGCACTTAATAGCTAATTGTCACTGGTGCTGAGCACCCTCAACTGCCTTTTAAGAAAATTTAAACTGAAAATTTGATGGCTAAATGTGCCAAACTTTATGCACCCAATTTTGATAAGTTTGTCTTATATCACTTAAAATTAACCCTGCTCCCACCAGAATGCCATTTCAGAAGCTGTTCACTCTAGTTATATGTTTAGGCAGTGTAAAAGCAGAAATGGGCATATTGTAAGATTTTGTAAAGAGCCTTTGCTGTTTTAACTCAAAATTATTATTATGAGCACTAATCCACTGTATTATCCAATCTTTCTCAAAAAATATTCTCAAGTCCAAAGAACACTCCTTAGGTTCTGAACATGAAGTCCTGACCCTACTTCGGCACCAAACCCTGGTTGAATTCATTAGAATTAGGATTTTACTCAAGAGCCTCTTAAAGCAGCCTTGGATTGAGCTCCCTGTCCGGATGCACAGGGCCAGAGCTGCTGCAGACATATTTTAAATTAACACAACCACCCAGAATTGCATAGGCACATGGGGGCTGGGGGGCACTTCCCACGTGCTCGTCCGTCCAGATGTTTGATTAAGACAGTGATTAAGGTGTAAGCAACGTGAATGAAGTCCTTTGATTTTCGATGGCCAGATACTTCCCCTCGGCGAAAGCAGAAAACAAGCCCGGGGACCAGCTCTGCGCTTCAGGGCATGAAGCGTTTCCCCAGAAGCGAGCCCAGCGTGGTCCTTCCTGCAACTTCTGATCCCGGGAGCGCCCACGAAACCCCTGCCCCGCATCTCGGGATCTAGTTTGGAGGGAGGGGGGGGGAAGGAGAGAGATCCTCTGGGGGCTGATCCAGCCTTACACCCCCGCACTGCCCGCAGCAGCTATTCCGGTGGCCCGGAGCAATGCCCGGCCCTGGGCCGACCCCCCCGGCACTCACCATGCAGGAGCAGGGCTAGGAACAGGGATCTGACCGGCTCCGAGCAGGACAGGGACATCTCCGGCTCTCCAGCGCCTCCTCTCCCCCCGGCTCCGAGCAGCCCGGTCCAGGCTCCGGCGCGAGGGCTGGGCAGCCAGGCGGGTGAGGAGCCGGGGGCTGCTCCCCGGCACAAGGCAGGCGAGGTCCGGGCCGAGCCGCGGCGCTCATGGGGGGCCCATTGCCTCTCGGTCCTGCTGCAGCCGCGGGGCGAGCCTCTGCCGAGCCTCCCTGCCCAGCGGCGGGGCCCTTGGCCGGCTCCCCGGGCTGCCTGCCTCTCCCTCCGCCCGCTCAGCCGCAGCTAGTGCAGCCGCGGCGGCTCCTCTTCATATCCCCCTTCCCTTCCCGCAGGAGGTGGGAGGGGTCAGGGCCGCGCCGCCGACTCCAGACACCGGACACCCGGCCCGACAGGATCAGAGGCTCCCTCCCGTCACGCCCCCCGCCGTGTGGGGCTTGATTTTGCGCTGCCCGTCTCCCTCTGTGCGCTCCAAGCCCGGCCCCTGCAGCCGGCAGCAGCGCACGCGATCAAGGCATGTCCCCCTGTCCCCCCATCGCTGCCAGCCGGATGGCAGGGGGTCACACAGCTCCCTCTAAGGAGCAAGGCGAGCAGCGTGTGGCAGAGGAGAGGTTCACCCAGGGGTCCCCCGTCCTAGCATGCTCGGATCCATCCTGGGAAATCATGGCAGGGGAAATTATTGGTCAGCGCCACACAGCAGGGGTTCCATTCAACAGGGCAAATGGGATTGGATCAGCTGTAGGGTTGGACAAACAGTTGGGAATAAATGAGGAGTCTGGTGGCACTTTTAAAGACTAAAATGTATTTATCGCATGGACGTCTGTGGGAGAAGATCCCACTTCTGACCAGAAATAAATGGGTTACTCTTTAAAAGTGCCACCAGACTCCTCATTTGTTTTGCTGAACTAGACTAATGCAGCTATCCCTTTGGAAGTTGGGAATAAGTTATTCATCTTCAGTTGGCTGGGAAAACCAAATCAGCCAAACGAAATCCTGTTTGACCAGCTGTACCAGAAAGGAATGGCTCTTGCCAGCCCTGTTTCACTGTCTTGTACATAATTAACATTTTCAAACAGGTGTAACACTACAGAGTGACCAGAACTGCAGTGGTGTCTATGCATTGATTAAAAAAAGGAAATACAGACAGTATACACTTTCACCTGAAAGTCAACAGGCATGTGACTGCACTGTTGGAAATCTCAATGTAAATTAGACATGTTTTAACTAAAAGTCTAAGCTGCCTTCTTTGGTGTTCCATTCTGCTGCTTGCATTCCTCCATGTCTGTTGTTGATTAGTTTTGCTTTGGTGTAGCTTTATGGCCCTGTGAGGCAGACACTTAACTTTATGCATGTGAAATCAGTGGAACTACTCATGGGCCTCAGGCTAAGTACATACATGTTTTCAGGAGCAGGGGGGCCTTATTTTATAATGCCCTCTGGCCAGGAACTTCCTCTTTTCATTTTTGTCCCTGTTCAGTTCCAGCATCTTACTGCAAGAAACATGACAAACTGGAGAGAGTTTTGAGGAGAGCAACGTAATGGGTTAGACAAAACAAACAGGGCCACCCCTCTATAACTGGTTAGAGTTCTGTATAAATGAACTAAATGACAATTATCACTGACATAATACCTGACATATTCAAAGGATGTACAGACATTAACGAATTAATCCTTCCAAGACCCTTGTGAGATATGTTTAAATAGTAGTATGCCTATTTCTACAGGGAAGGGCTGAACTGAGGCAGAAAGTAACAGCAACTCAAGGGTAGAACTCAGGAAATTTTGATCTTCAACCTTTCCTCATTGCTTTATACAAGTTCTAGATAGGTAGCCATGTTAGTCTATTTCAGCAAAACAAACGGAATCCTGTGGGCAAAGACTAACAAGTTTATTTCTTGCATGAGTTTTCATGGGCATAATCCCACTTTGTCAGAGGATAATAGAACAGGCTACAGAGTAATTAGGAATATTGGAATTAAATTAAGAAAGAGGGAAATTAGGGTGAATAGCTGGAAAACTTTTCTGAAGATGAGATCTGTGTGTCTGTGGAAGTGGAGAGATGGTAGATGTAAACTATACAAAGTACTGCTATTGCTGGCAACAGCCCTGCTTTGAGACGCAGATGTACCGATGGTTCCCTTTCATCTGCAGATTTGTGATTGAGTTAATGGATAGCTTCAGTGAGTGAGGAAGGAACAATAAACAATGAAAAGATGACGTTTATTTAAATACAGCAAAAGCATCTGCATTTATGGTTTCTAAGGATCTGACACACAATAAAGTAGATGTAACCCCAACAATGAACCATGATGTGCGAGATCCCTGCATTCTGAGCAATGAGGCAAAGAGATAGTATATATACAAAAGAATGATGGTGAACATAATACACAGTGTGCAACTGTCAAAGATGGGGACAAGATTATCAAGGACAGGTTACACAGGTTAGCAGTAAACCATATGGTAGGAGTCATACACCTTTGGCACAGATACAGACTATGGCATTATGCAGGGAGTGTGGGACGATTTCTAATAACCTTATCTATTCCTGCCACTAAGTGAATGCATATCACTTCAGAGCCTGATGAGCAGTGCTTAATTTGTAAGGAAAAGAGTTCTGGGTCTCAAATGATTAAGAGCTGGGGCTCAATAATTTTTTTTTTTACATTTATACTCTGACTACACTATGGATCCAACTCTGTTTGACAATCCCCTCTGCATGCCAATCAAAGTGAAGTAAGGAGACACAGTTTCACCAAAACTCTTCTTAGCCTGCCTCGAAATGGTAATGAGGCGAATGAACTGGGAGAGTGGAATCAACATCAACAGACAGCAGTTAAACCATCTCATATTTGCAGGCAATATGTTGATTGAAGAAAACACTATCAACCCACAGAAAATGCTGTGACAACTCAATGCAAAAAGTAGCCAAGTTGGACTGAAAATGAACTGCTCCAAAATGAAATTTATGCAGTCTGATGCCATGCCAAAAGCCCAAATAAAAGTTAAGGGAGAACAAATAGAAGAAGTTGAACAATATGTTTAGTTGGGCCAAGAAATTAGTATGTGCCCCAGTCAGGAAGGTGAACACTTGTGAAGAAAGAAACCTGGCTGGCACACATTTAATTCCATCAAGGATGTCTGCCAAAGAAAAACGAAGAAGGCAACATGAACCAACCTCTTAACTTCAATCAACAGTACTGCCACCAACATTGTGTGGCTGTGAAACATGGGTGCTGTTGAAGTTAGAGGAGTAACAACTGCTTATCATGGAGAGGGCAATAGAGAGACAAATTCTGGGGCTTTCAGTATGTGATAAAATCTCCAATGAAGTGATCAGACCAGAGAGTGGGGAGCAGGACATCATTGCTGAACGCAGGTACAATAAAATACAGCCGGACAGGCATACTGCTAGACTCACTGAGAATCAATGGACTGCAGCTGTCACCATAATAAAATCCATGGGAATTGAAATGACCACTCGGCTGACCTCTAATAAGATGGGAAGATTTTGTCATGGAGAGGCATGGCCACAAGGAGAAAGAAGGCCAGGATAAAAGAATGGAAGACGTTTTGTGATTGGTACAAAAGGTATCAAGGCATAGCGGAAGCAGCAAGCCCATTACTCCATCTGAAAGAAGGAACAAGACACAAGACACAGCAGTTTGGATCTGGAATGTGGAAAGAGACTTGACTCAGTCATTATGAACAGCAGTGAAGGACTAGTAATCACGGAGCATAGGAGATAAAACTCCCCCAATGAGAAGATTCAATCAAGGATGCTTGTGTGCCCCTCCTATACCCACTCAAAAACCAAATGACTAAATCAAATGCAAACTAAGGAATAGATAAAACCATCAGTATATAACCGAAAACAACGAGAGTCCTGTGGCACCTTACAGACTAATAGATTTTCTTCGGCATAAACTTTCATGGACTATAAGCTTATGCTGAAGAAAATCTGTTAGTCTTAAGGTGCCACAGGACTCTTATTGTTTTTGCTGTACACAGACTAACACGGCTACCCCTCTGGAAAGTATATAACCAGTTCATCCAATAAGTTCTGTGTCTTCTGGGAATTAGTTATTAATGATACTGCGATGGATGCTGCTATGTAAAAAAAAGGGAAAAGCCATGGGCTTGTTGCGGCTTTGGACAACTTTGTAAATTAGTCTCCATTTGTGATTTACTATCAATGCAAATTCCAAAGGGGTAGCCGTGTTAGTCTAGGTCAGCAAAACAAAGAAGGAGTCCTGTGGCACTTTTAAAGACTAACAAATTTATTTATCACATGAGTTTTTGTGGGAGAAAATCCCACTTTGTCAGACGCTTTGAAGATGAAGTGGGATTTTCTCCCATGAAAGCTCATGCAATATATAAATTTGTTAGTCTTTAAAAATGCTCAGCACTCCTTGTTTATTTTAGTATGAATGCAGTTTCAGACGTGGTAATGAAAAATAAAATAAAAGCAGTAGCTAATGGGCTTAGATATTATAAAATTTTCCAAAATCAGCCCAGATTATATTTTGTCTTTTATATGTCTTTTTAAATTTGTGTGATTTTAAGGATGTGACTCTGTAGACTACTGCACAATATTTTTTTAAATCTTCCCAGCATAGCCCTACTTGCTCTATCACTTCTATCTCATTTGAGAATCAATTGTTTCCACTAAAAGAAGGAATAACAAACAATAGCTCTTTCCTCTCTTGTATATGCAGTACACTGCATCAATATTAATTAAAAATTATATTAGTCAACCTTGAATTTCTAAGCTTGGACCCCTGATATAGGATATATACCTAAACTTATATGTAAAGTAAAATCTTTTTGAAATCCAGCTCTGGATTGTGTTTCTTATAAATGGCATAGGGTCAGAAGCATTTAGAGACTGTAGTAAGAAGGTTTGAGAGTGCCAGCACAGCTATTGAATAATACCTTTGCAGGAGATGCATTTAGGGCTGGCATTGGGTGTGCAAAAGAATTAAAGCAAGAAAAAAGCTAGGTGGTTGGACTTGTAGTATGACTCTTCAAAGAAATAAGCATATCAGCTCAACACTTCTCAAGAAGCTGAAGTGCAGGCTGACAACCAATGCCAATCTTGCCGTGGGGGATATTTAAAAAAGAAACACATTGGAAGAAAAAGGAAGGATGAAGCATATGGACACTGTCGTCTTTTGGGAAGGCTGAGCCATTAGTCTTGAGCTCAGTAATGCTCTTCCATTGCCACATACTATGATTTGTTAATAACTAAAGTCTTTAAAAGTGCCACAGGACTCTGTTGTCTTATCTATGATTTTTGTATGTGAATTGCCCATGAAAAGATTGTCAAATTCTTGAATTTATTCATTACTTGAAATTAGTCCTGAAATTTTTAGTTAATAAATCTCAATTTGCGTATTATTCACAAAGAATTCATGGTGAGTACCCAAAAATTTACACAGGGTTTCCTGATTGGATTATTTATGTGACTAACCAATACAGCTGAATTGCAAGTCTTACAACTAAATATATAATTCCAAATTGGCTTTTAGTAACTATGGCTGTGTCTACACTGGCAAATTAAGTTGACTTAAGCTTGGCTTAAGTCGACTTAATTGGCCCTGCGGCTTCATTACACTTTGCTTAAGTCGATTTAAGCAGCATGCTTAGGTTGACTTAAGGAAAATAAAGTCGGCTTAATGAAAATTAAGTCGACTTTATTAAACCTGCTTTTTACTCGACGTAAGGCTTAATTCGACTTTCTAAAGTCGAATTAAGTCAGTGTAGCCTTGGGGTAGCCCTAAGTCGACTTAGGGCTACCCCAGGACTACACCAATGCCCTCCCTGCCGAGGGGGGCACAGGGGGAGCCTGGCATGCCCCCCAAAGGGCAGGGCATGTGGGCACGATGTGACACTGTCTGGATTTAGGGAAGGATTTATGATATTATTTTCTATGGATATCTCATAAATGCTCTATAATCCATAGGAACTATGTCATGTTTGGTATCAATAGAAAGGTAGTAATTTGCTGGGAATGATTATATAGTTTATGTCTAGGAATTCTATTTCGATTAGAAGTTAAGAATTTGATGTTATATCCATACTTTAACTTGTGTCCTTCTGGACAAATTCCTTAGATGGGAGGGTGTGAACAACCATTGTCTCCTTAATGGCTCATCAGGATACTCCCTGTGACCATATCACCTGGCAAATTCCTTTACATTAAGGAGACAATTTAGGAGACTTTTAGCAGGGGGGTTGAACTAGATGACCTCGTGAGGTCCCTTCCAACCCTATTATTCTATGATTCTAAGTGTAGACATAGCCTATGGGACTAATTCAAACACCATTCAAATCAACATGAGTCTTTCCTTTGACTTCAGTGGGTTCTGGATCAGTTCTTAGCTAAGCATTCACCCTGAAAATTTACGTTGCACTAGTATTTTTGTCAGTCAAGGCTGAGTGCTCAAATGTTTGCAGAAGAAGAACACAAGAGAGCTGTGAACAGAGTCAAATTGAAATTCTCTTTTGAGTTTGAATGAATATTCATGGCAAAAATTTCCTGCTATTTGTGTTCAACTCTAGTTAGAATGCTCAAAACAAGTGTAGGTTTTGCCTGACACATAGAAAAATGCATTGTATTATATCTTACTTTGGCTTGGGGTATTTGAGGGAAAAGTATACAGTATTACAGTGTAGAATAACTCACAATTAGTTTGTTTCTTCATACTAATGTGACTGAAAAGCTACAATGTATGGAACGCAGCAAAGTTTCTCATCCAGGCTCAAATACTGTTCTTGCCACATCCAACATATTGATTTCAGGTATCTTCAGGAAAGAATTAATTTTTAGAATAAGATATATAAATAGATAGGCTTTTTTTATTGCTTATCAACAAAAATGCCTGAAAAATCCTTGAGTAACATTCTCTAGATGTCAAGTGCACAAACCTAAATAAAATATTTATATTACCATTGATTTTGATTTCAGCTATTTGCAAATCCTGTAGGTACTCGATCTTGCACCAAGTGAATTCAATGGAGTTTTATGATTATTTTTAATCTTGTAGGTGCAGAATCTGGGTGTAGTTGAATTTTAAGTCACCGCATACAGCATACAAGTTAGTACTATCTTTCCCTGTATACGAGTCTTACTAAGAGTGTCCTGGTCTGTGAGATGGTAGAAGTGACCACAGAGAGCTATTCTTGAAGGTATACCCCCATCTTTCCCCATTTTTTTTTGTTGACCACTCTTTTGAAAAAGCATGATTTAACACTGAGCTTTAAGTTTTGCAAGACACAGTACACAAATACTCTGAAACTCTGCTTCTTAGCAACAATTTTGGTACACAAATCACCAAGTATGGAAAATACAGACTTAACTATGATTAGGAGGCAGGTCCTGTTTTTTACCAGCAGGGCAATCACACGGACCTCCCAGCTTCTCCTCTTGGAGGAGAGTAAAGCAGCATTGGAAAATAGATTTTCATTCCTTCCAGGGGAGTATGAAAATAAGAAGGAAGAAAGACTATAAATCAATGTGAAGAAAAGAGAAGACTCCTGTAGAACTCAATCCTGGCCAAGAAAACAAACCCAAAACACAAAATCTCCCTTTTCCCCACCTTTTCATTTGTTTCTAGTATTTAAAATGTTCCCACGGTTGTTCAGAGCTTTGTTTGAAATCACTTAACCACGGGTCCCAGCAATTTGCAGGGTTGTAGCACCGCAAGTAAAGCTCTAGGGTGCTGATTCAACTTCCAGTGAACTCAGTGGTGATCTTTCCATTGACTACAATGAAAGCTGGATCAGTCCCCAGATGAGGATGTTGGAATTGCCAGCTGGACCAACTATGCTAGTTGTGTGCTAACAGCAGTAAGCAGAAGCAAGGAAAATGAAGATCAAAGGTATCTTCTAATCCAGTATGTACAGCAGCCATTTTAACCCATCTGGAATGTTACTGCTGATTTCATTCATTCATTGTACTCGAATACTGTGAAGATGAGTGAGGTAAAAATGCCCACACAAGTAGCAATTCCATCATCTTCTATTGGTTTTACATTGATTATCTGATGTTGTGACCAAAAATACAAAGCAACAATTGAAAATGTCTCATGGTCTGGGTAAAACTGCTGTGCAAATAATTTCTATTTCTGCAGAATTATGCAACTAGAGAAATGACTATTTCCATTACAGAAGACAAAGAAAACTTCTGGAACAATTCAAATACATGTGTAGTGCTGTTCACACACATACTGCTGTCCTAGCCAAGTTCCATTCCAGGATATTCCATTAGCTTAAATCCCTCTGCAATTTCAGCTGGTCATAGCATTGTCATCTTTCTGATGAGTAATAGCAGGTTTCATGGCCTTGGAGGATATTTTCCTGTTGAAGGAAAAGTCAATGACACAGTGTCTGGGCATTCTTTTAGTGTAACTTCTTTTTATCTACACACATATGCAAGTCCTTGTCCACAATATCCTACTTCAAGGACTACGGTTACCCTCCAAGTCGCTACTATTTCTGAGCACCTCACAGTTTCTAACGTTTAACCTCACATCATCTCTGTGAAGTAGGGAAGTACTATTATCCGCATTTTACAGACCTGAGATCCAGAGAGACCCAGGGCAGGTCTAGACAACAAACTTAAATTGGCCTAACTACAATGTCCAGGATGTGAAAAATTCACACCTGTGAGCAGTGTAATTATAGTTACATAACACCTGAGGTAGACACTGCTATGTCAAAAGATAAGCTTTCCCCTTCAGCGTAGCCACTGCTTCTTGGGGAGGTGGATTAACTATGCCAATGGGAGAGCTTCTTCCATCTGCCTTGATAGTGTCTTCACTAAAGCCTTATTGCTGCAGTGCATTACATGAAGACAAGCCCTTAATGTATGTCTACACTGTAATCATGGCTTGTGACAGCTGATAAGGTGGACATGCCAACTAGCTTTAATTTATCCGCATCAGGAACCATGAAGCTGCATGAGCTAGCTGACCGAGCATTTATCCAGGATGTTGAATGGGTTTATACAGCCCATGCTTCTGCAACTTCACTGCAAGCTAGGTAGAGCATGTCTACATGAGCTTACATACCCTCAGTGTCTTGACCAACAAAGTGTTTAGCACAGCAGGGAATTGAACAGAGGTTTCTGAAGTCCTCAGCTAGTGGCCTAATTAACCACCATATCTATCACGCCAGTTAAAAAACCTGTCAAGAGCTCTGCAGTACATTTGTTCACACTGTTGCCAGTGTGATATTATTTAGTATTATAGCTGGCTGGGAAAACTCTGGTGAAACCATTTCCCAGCAGAAAATAGAGTTCTGTCAAAATTGAAACACTTTATGTGATCATGTCAATTTCACCAGAATGCTGTTTAGGAAAAAAAATGAAGGAAAGTAAGTTCTGACAATGTCAAAACATCCCATTTCACCATTTTTGGAATGAAACATTTAGGTTTTCTGTTTGAAAATGATTTTTGTTTCAGAATTTGTACATTTTCTCTATTATATATTATACTACACCAGTGGTTCTCGATATTTTTTGCTGGGACCCATTTTGAAAATAGTTCAGGCATTGACGAGCACCCTCCAAAAAGTAACAACACTCCCCAATTCCAGACCCTTACTTCTGTGATGTTGCTGGTGACAAACTGCCTTCAGAGCTGGCCAGCAGCCTCTGCTTTCGTGACCTCCCCCTACAATAATTTTGCAACTCCCTTTTGGATCAGGACCTTCCGTTTGAGAAACACTGAACTATATTACACTATCAGATAAAAAAATCAAAATTGAAATGAAATGTTTTGATGTCACAGCAAAACATTTCAGTTGATCCAAAATTATTTACAAAAGTCCTTTAATGAAGAATTTTTTAATTTTGGGGTTTCATTCCAAACTGGAATGAAAACAAATGTCAAAATCTCAAAATGCTTCACAAAACCAAATTTCCATCTTCTATACAGTTCTGCTCATTATGTTTCTTTGGTTGGTCAAATTCTGCAGCAGAGACAACACACATTACGTGCATCTACACTTACAAGTTAGGTTGACGTAAGGAGGCTTAAGTCGACCTAAACTACTCCGCATCCACACTGGGCTTTTCTTATGCCAGCAAGACCCCTTGTGCCAGAGAAAAGAGTGATTCCTTAGAGACTCAAGCAGTGTTACTCCCACCCTCCCACAGGGGATAGCCAGAAGAGGGCTAGCTTTGCATTCTAGCAGGAGCTTTCTGAAGCAGATCTTGCAGTGGAGGCTGCAGAAAGAAAGTGCTGAATTAGCACATCCCAGCCCAGTTCTAGGCCTGTGCTGACCTCATGTGCGTGCCTCTTGTAGACAAGAAGCTGTAGGTGTCATCTACCATTATTGCATGTTCATGCATACATCAGTTTCCTCAAATATTTTTCCATAGGGAAATCAAGTCTAAATGCCACATCATCTATTTCAGAAAAAGAAAATCCCTGCAGCAGCCTGGTCCGGGAGTGAGGCACAGAGGTCTCCACCTAAGAGAGGCAACAGTTGAGGAGCTAGAAGCTGAAGATGGGTGCCTTTGCTGGATCACTGAGGGGAAATACAGGTGCAGTTATCCTGATCTGTGATAGGGAGGGCTACCACAGATAAAAAGGCATTATATGGCCTTATATACAGGAGCTACTGTTCAGATGTGCAACATGGTACTATATTTCAAAATACCAGTAATAAGTTTTAAAATACTCTTTTTTCCTTCTATTTACCAAAAGGGAAAAATCTTTAAAATATCTAAGCAATAGATTATCCAAGAGCACTATCCACAAATCCATTAGCAGCCTGATTGCCTGATTTAAATTGGAATCCTCTCAGGGTGCATCTACACTGGCAACTTAGGTTGACTTAAGGATGCGTAAATCGACCTACACAAAGCTGTGTCCACAGCAGGCTTTTATTAAGTTGACTTAAGTGCTTCCTTAAGTCGACTTAATAACAGCTTATGTCAACTTAATAACACCACCTCTGAAGGTCGACTTAAGTCTTAAGTTGACTTCTTAAGTCAACTTCAAGCCAGCGTGAACAGGGAATAGCGCTAAGATGACCTTATTAAGTTGACTTAAAGCCAGTGTGGACAGCTATGTCTACTGTTTAGTCGACTTAACAAGGTCGACTTAAGTCGACTTAAAGTGTAGCCACTCTGTTAAGTTGACTTAACAAGGTCAACTTTAAGTTGACTTAAAGCGACCTTGTTAAGTCAACTTAACAGAGTCGACTTAACTTTACAAGTGTAGACTTAGCCTCAGACAGCTCTGGCTAGAGCTATAATATGTTCACTAGGCTAAGTAAAAGCTGCCAAGTTATTCTGCAGAAAAATTTGTTATCTTCTGAGCAAATATTACCAACAGCTCTTGGAGAGCTGTATCAAGATGATAAATGTAGACATGGGAAAGAAAATTGCCCATTGAATCCTAGGGGCCAGGGCCTGTTTCTTTGTCTCTTTATTCCTATTCACAAAAACAGGTAGTGGCAGGAGCAGAAAAAGTGGTTTCAAGATACCTCTGTGCTTCCTGAATTCAGAGTGGTCTAGGGCAGGGTTTCACAATCTTTTCTGGGTTGCAGTACACCGCCCAGCTGTGCACGACATGCCAAGTCCCTCTTCCCTCGCCCTGCGGCTAAGGCTCTCCTCACCCTGCTTGGGGCTAAGCAGGGTGGGGGGAGCTGGTGTAGTGCTAAAAACCATATTTCGGCAGATTTTGTTACTTTGGTTGGACAGCAACAAAATCTGTCGAAACACAGTTTTTGGCATTATGCCAGCTCTTCTCGCCCTGCTTCTGAGTGGGGTGAGGGGAGCCAGCAGGCACTAGGGCTGGGAGCATGGTGGTGTGATGCCAATTTTTCTTCTCTTGTCCTGCTCCCAGCCTGAGTGCTGCCACTTGGCAGCTTCCCTCAGCCATGCTTCAGCCTGGGAGCAGGACAAGAGAAGTTGGTGGCAATGATGCTTGGCTGGGAGCATGGTGGTGTGATGCCAATTTTTGGTGACACACTTCCCTGCTCTTTGTGACACAACAGGTCCCTGACATAAAATTGCAGGTGTAGCATATAGTGCTGATGTAGCTGTGTTGGTCCCAGAACAACCTCCCTCAGAACATTATCCTTCCTGCCATGAATGTCACTTCCCTACAGAGCAAGATCCTTCACAAGAACATAATGCCTGCTTCATATGTCTGTAAGACAATGGACAACCCTTATGTATTAACCCAAACACATGGTCAAACTCATCCATTTCATCCTCACCCATAGCAATTTTACATTCAACAACAAACACTTTGTCCAAACCATGGAACAGCCATGGGTACCAGGATGGCTCCTCAATCTGCCAACCCTTCCACAGGCAACCTTGAGGACAAATTCCTGAACAGATGATCTAAACAAACTCCATCCCACTACAATGTCAGCAATCATCACTTGTCCATTAAACTCTCTCTGGAATACTCCTACTGTAGCATCAACTTCCTGGACACTGCAATCGGCTTTAACAATGGAATCCGATAGACAAGTATATTCAAGAAACCCACAGATCATCACACCTACCTTCACAAATCTAGTAACCACTCCAAACACACCATGACATGTTTTATCTACAGCCAGGCACTCAGATACCACAAAATGTGCTCTGAGGAGAAAGTCTGGGATATACACCTTAACACACTTAAAACCGCTTTCACCAAACGAGAACATTTCACCAGAGAAATGGATTGCATCATGGAATAGGCTGCCCCCAAACTCCAAGAGTATATGCTCCAATTTGGAAATACTCCCCGCCACGGTCTTCCCCCCCGACCTACACATCCCTAGTTGTTACCTTGGTGGTAGTTTGCCTGCTCCAGTAGGGAAAGGGTTAAAAGCCTGGTGATGAGAGCCAATGGGAGCAGTTGGCTGCAGAGCCAATCAGGGCTGAGGAACCCTGTATATAAACAGGCTGTAGCCCCCAGCTCTTAGCAGTCTTATCCTGATATATAAGGAGGCTGTTAGGTTGGCTGCTGGAGATGGGATCTGGATTAGCTCTGTTTACAGTGTCAGGGCTTGCTTGACTGGAGTGCAAATCCTGTGGAATGGGAGAAAGGTACCTGAGGGAAGCATAGATATAACCCAGGGGACCTGCTGAATTGGAGTGGGGGGGCTGAGGTGGTGCTAATGTAACTCATATGCCTAAAAAGGGCTATCTCTTTAAGAGACCTGCTGAGGGTAGGTTACTGTTGCTGGGCAGATTAGCTACCCACAACCAGAAACTTCTAGAGGCAAGGAGTTGTAACATTTTTGAGCATGCTCCAGAGGGTGCCCTGCTGGTGTGATGTGGTGTGGTCAGTCAGATCACATGAGAGTAGCAGTCTGTGCAGGCAGGAGCTGCTTTGAGAAGAGCCCATGTGCTCAGTTTTCAGGAGAGAAGCTGAGCCAGGAGTGAACAAGATGTTTTCTCCCTCTAAAGGAGTCATCTGCAACAGACTTTGCAGCCATGCATAAGGGACTGAGGGCTGGTTGAACAGGAGAAGGAAAAGCCTGCATGGAATGCTACAGAAGATTCCTGCAATGAAAGAAGAAGAGGACAGCTATTTCTTGCCACTCAAGCCTCTCTAGTGGAACAAAGACTAGCTGAGAGTTGGGGGAACTCCATCTGGACTTTGGGACTCTTGGGTATCTTTCATGTGGGGGTTTCTGTAGGGATTGTTCTTGGTTAATTGTATTCTGTTTTCTTAGGATAAGGTTTATTTAGTTAGTAGTTAATAAAGTTCATTGTTATGTTTGTTTTTAGTAGTATTTTATTGAGGGAGGGTAACTGAGCAATCTTTGCTGTGAGTCCCCTACAGACTGGATCTTGGGTCTCCAGCTGCTTTCTCCATAGGGACTGGGATTGATTTCTGTGAGGCACTGGAGAAGGGCAATTAAATGAATTTTAGCCTCCCCATAGGTTACACTAAGGAGTAGCAGGGAGGGTCTCTAAGCGAAGGCCTGGAGGAGTGGGTGGGTATGGGTCACTCCAGACTGCCACTGTGTGGAGATAGGGCTAGTGGTGGCTGGTACTAGACCCTACGCAGAAATGGGGGTGTGTGGAAATGAGAGGAGACTCAGTTGGAGGGGGTGAGGTCCCACAGAGGTGGAGCGCAGCTTGAGCTGTTCTCCAGTAACACTAGCAGAAGGTGTCTGTGGGGCAGGTCACATGGTTCCAACTGTCTACACACTTACTACCCCCCTACTAAAACCCATACAGGGTGTCATTAAATAATTACATCCTGGAAGAAATCTTTCTGGGTTTCCTTTTCTGGCTATTAAACAATCCTCTGACCTCTCCAAGCTCATTAGCAGCAACCTTCTCACAGCCTAGGCCACATCAATTTCAAAGCAACTGCAGAGGCAAAACCTGCAGATGTATCTCAATTGCTATAATGCTCAATTTCCCTCACACCTTTCAGGATCCATGGGTCTGACATACGCCTATCACAAAAGGTGGGATACCTCATCCAGTGCACTCAGGGCCCCAGTAACAAGTAGGGGGGTGATGCAATACACTCACTATGCCCTTGAATGAGCTCACACAGAAAAATGATAAAAATACTGTCACCTCTGGGTGAACGCTTTTCATAAAGCAATTACTCTATAGCTGACATATCAGTCCTTATCTTCAAAGTAAATCTGCACAACACCTTCAAAAGGCAAGCCTAGGCTAGATGCTAATCATCATGAATTTAATAGGCATACTGAATTTATGAATTATTACAGCAATCTGTAGCCCACTAACCACTCACACCCTCTGCTTTTTTTTCTTTTTTCCCATCTGTGGCTGGAGGGGTGCTAATGAGCCACATCATCATGAATTTTCCTTGAAATATGTGTCAACTACTTATGCTAAACAATATGTTCCACCTTGTATTTAGCTATGAAATTGTACTATGTCATCTCTCATAAAGCCTCTGGCTCAGTTTAACTCAGACTGCCCACACACTGTATTCTGGCAGTTGAGACTAGCTGGATCACAAAATGCTCTGGCCATGACTTCTCCCTCTACCTGCCTTATGTCCCTACACTGGGGTCTTCTCAGCGATGGCATAGAGTTGTTTCATGGCCACTAGGTATTCTCTGGGACCCAGATTAGTTTGCTCTATGACCTTTTATGCTGGGTGGCAGGTGCATGGAGAATCAGGTCCCATATTTTCCTCTTATGCATGTTTTTGGGTAGAAGGGATAAACTTACATTCAAAATACCCAGAAGACAATATATCAAGAAAGCTGAGCCACTTTTCCTCTGTTGTGGGGAGAGTAATGATGAAATAGGAGGTATAAAGGATGTGATCTGTCAGCTGAATGAAGTCTGGGGATCCATGAAAAATCCTGGATCTTGGGTCATCAACAAGAAAAGGTAGTCCCTCTGTGTGTTGTTCTGGGTGCCCCAGATGCAACAGCATGAACTGCTGGATGGCTGTACTACCACTGGTTCTCCTGCCATGGGAGTGAACTACCTTGCCCTCTGACAGCAGGAGTAGAAACCATCCATAAGAAGCAAAAATATATAGAGCATTTTGTTATGTTGATCAGAAAAAGTTTGCATAGGAACATGCAGCATCGAATGGGTGCTCCTCACCGTACCACCTTCTGACTAGCCACCCTCCATCCGAAACCTGTGTGTTTTTAATCGTGCGTTGATTCTGTGGTGATGCTGTTGCCCTCAGGGGATTTTAATGGCCTAATCTCTCTATTCTACTCCCTGATTCAGTTTCCACCTGCTTTTGCTGCCCTTTATGCCCTGAAGTTATGGGGAACCTACTGTCCTTTATGGTTACCAAAGCATCTGAGCACAAATGATTTATTAGCTCCTCTATAGTATTTGTGGGTTCCCTGAAGTGTGTGTGATTTTTCACTCTAGACAGACCAATTAAAAAAAATAGAGAAAAAAACTGATCAAGGACATGTACCACACTTGGGACCTCAAAGGAACATTAACCTATGTACCTTTTTTTCTCTCTATCAAAGACACACACAACAGAGCCTAGGTAAATATTTTTTTGGGTAATTGCAGCAGCTACAATTATAGTCATTCTTTTGTGTGGCTTACTGCTGGCAAATACATGGGTGATCTGAAAACTATCATGTTACTAAAAATAACCAATACAGTCTATTGGCGTTGTTAGGGAACCATTTCTCAATAGGTTAAAGAACAAGTACATTTGGCAGCGATTTGCCTCTACTAAGAAGTCTACACACAAAGTCCTCGAACCACAAGAGCATGTAGTTAACTTCGTGCAATATTTTTATCTTCCAAAACAGAGCTCCTATAGGTTTTCACTATTGTAAACTAAAAGATGATGCAGATTTCTGATTCTTTTTGTATCATGAAACGGGCCATTCTATTTTATTTCCTCTTACTATTTTGGAAGGAGTGGTGACAGTTAATAGCGATAGGTTGTTTTTGTCATTCTGCAGTAGTATGAACACTGGAAACATTTTTTCTAGGCTTGATTTTACTAGTGTAAATTAGGAGTAACTCAGTTGATATGGATAGAGCTGTCTCGGAGTCAAACCTTTCTAAGTGGGTGAATTTTGCCTTTGTGTGGGAGGTCAGCACACATTCTATGCACTATGTAAGTTCAGTTTGGAGGGCATTAGAGGGATTTAAGTGATGCATAAGCCTCAGAATGGAAAGTTTCACCCAATGTGGGGAGAAACAGACCCTCTTGCTCAACTATGCTATATTCCTATTATTGTGCAATAGGACTGTAGGATTTAAAACCACTTACATATTTTGACAAAAAAGGAATGTATTCTTTCTCTCTTGAAATCAAGAGCTCTAAAAATTGTATTCTAATAGTTTACATGCTTTAGTGGTCACACATTACTAGTATATCATTCTTCTTGCTCTATTCGCAGGAACTGAGTTTGTTACTGCCCTTGAGATTCATGTTCTCTCTGGCTTCAGTACACAATTTAGAAACAAACAGTCACAATTCTCCTGTCTTTTACCACATCCAGTACTGATGATAAACTCTCTTCCTACTTTCTCTCTCAGGATCCATGTACACCCCTTTCATTAATTAAATCAATTAAGATTTCTTTCACGTTCATAGCTCAATCTTGTTTTGCTGCAGTCAATGGGAGTTTTTCCATTGACTTCAAGAGAAGACGCAGCAGCAAGCCTATAGCTGGTTACAAGCCATTGGATGACTGTATGAATACAAGTGCAAACAACTTTAATTTAATTTAATTGGCTAGAAAGAGGTAAATTTGCTGATGAAACTTGCATTGTGTGAATATGCCTTGATTACCATTCTAACCAGCATATGGTTAATATTCTTGAAGGCAAAATGCAATGAATACATTACATGCTATTTCTTTGAAGGTGAGTTGCCCAATTCACCCCTGGCTTCACTTCAATGGAGTCACACCCCCTTATGTCAGTGAGTCCTTTGATTGGGAGCACTTTTTTGTGGGAGTCAAAGATGTCTGTTTTTCCCACATCGGTACAATCCAATGATAACTTCAGAGACTTGAGGCTCACAATTTCCACTACCATCTTAATCACCAGCTGATGTAACTTTGGGTGACTCCCCTTAATCTCAGGGCTCAGTTTAATCAGTATAAGGAAGGCACCAAACCTCAGAGGGGAGGTTTTAACTTTTACAAAACACTTTCAGAAGTTCAGCTGAAAGATGTTATGTATATAAGGATTAAAATTACACCAAATGAAAGTAGTAGTATCAAACATTTTGGAGCTAAAATAATGGGACAACAAACATAAAAGTGAAAATTTATTTTCTGTCTGAAATTTTTGAGCTGGTATAATTTATTGGGAGAGCAAAGAAATATTCTTGATTTATCTGCAATGAAAGGAGGCTAAAGAAAGATTAATTTAATCTGGAGCAGGTGCACAGAAGAGTTACTAAGGTCGATCAGGGAAATAGAGGGCCTATTTTATGAAAGGAGACTGTAAGAGCCTGGTTTGTTTAGACTAGGAAAAAGAAGGCTGAAATGGGATATGATATAATTTCTGCCTAAAAATACATTAGGGGATTAATATCAGGAAGAGTGAAGAGCTATTTAAGCTAATGGACAATGTTAGCACAAAAAAAAATGGATATGAACTGGCTATGAACAAATTCAGACTGGAAATTAGAAGGTTTCTAATAATCAGATAGGGGAGGTTCTTGAACTTCCCACTAGGAGCTGGGGGGGGGGGAGGGGGAGGGAAAACTACTTAATTAGTTTTGAGAGAGATGGACAGATTTGAGTGCAATTATATGATGGGATTGCTTGTGTTGGTGGGAGCTAGGGCTTAGCAGCTCTGGGGCTCATTTCCAGTTTGTCATTTGTCCCTCAGCACATATTTAGGGTTTCAGCCAGCCCCCTGCAGAGGTCAGGAAGGGATTCCTTCCCCTGTATTCTGTACTGTAAAAATATTTCCTTCCTCTGAAGCATCAGGGATGGAAATGGACACTGGAGGGCATGTGTGTGTTGTGTGGGGAACAAGTGCCCGGAGGTGGTTCAAGCACTCACTCTCTTAGGTGCTTGGCTCGCTGATTCCTACTCCTGTGATCAGGGTCTAAATGATCCCCATATATGGGGTTGGGAAGGAATTTTCTCCCAGATCACATTGGCAGTGACCTTGGGAATTTTCACCTTCCTCTGGAGAGTGTGGGTGTGGGTCGCTTGACAGGATTATCTGGGTAAATCTCACTTGATCATTTCTCTGACATTTTGGGGCTTTGGACACTTGTGCTCATTGATTCTTCCTATTCTCTGCTTGTGGCACACAATAGTCTAAGGAGTCTCCTGTGGGCCTCAGCAGCAGGTATACTATGCCAGGGGATGCTAAACCTCCTGAAGTAGCTGCTAATGGAAGCTCCCACTCTGCCCCTCACCCTGACTATACTCCAACCCCACCCCCTCCAACCTTTGACCCATCCCAGCTCTGATCCCTTCCAGCAGCATCTGGGGGCTCACCTGGGCTTAATCCCCAGGTGGTTGGGGGGTGGTCCTGGGAAACTTCCCCCTCTCACCTGGAGAGTTGAGGTTGAGGTACCCTTCTGCAAGAGGAGGGACGGAGCTATGGGGCAAGGAGCGGCCCTCGATGTGGGTTGCACAGCCCACCCTGTCAGGGAGAGGGAAAAGAGCTGCTGTGACAGGACATTGCCAAGCTTGCCCTGTTTCTGCTCACAAAGGCAGTCAGAGACCCTTGATGTGCAAGTTGATTTATAAGTTGTGCTCTCACCACCTTTTCTCATACTTTCTCAAGCTTGCTTTCTTAGTAATGGAAACCCAGGAGGCATAAGTCATAGCTTTGCTTCCACTCCCCAGTTCCCTTCTTCCTTCCTTTCAGCCCTGTATGCAGCCCCAGGTTAGCTGGGCTGGCAGCTGCCTCTAATTAGGTGCTGGTTGTCTTCAGCCAGCTCCTATTTACCTCCCTAAACGGGAGCTGGTGTGATAGAAGGCTAACTCAGCAGTCCTTGCTCAGTACTGGGCCACAGCCACCCACTCTGCTGTCCATGCTTCTGGGCCCCTGTGAAGGTGGTGAGTCACAGGCAGGTCAGACTGTACAGTCCAGAGGGAGCCATATCCACCAGGTGGTTTACTGCTGGAAGCAGTCAGCCTGACAAGAGTGGGAGAGGCACTGAGGGAAGCACTCAGGGCCAGCTGGTACTTCTGCAGGTGACTTGGGGGAGCAGCAAGGTGGTAGTTACCCCTTCCCCACAAAAGTGTTGCCTCCTGTTGGCTTCATCCTCTCTCCAATGCTTTGCCCCCACCCACCACTTGTGCCTCTTCATGGGGGGTGACCCCTCTTTGCCCCACAGCTCTGTTCCCCTTCATGGAAAGGTGCCACACCACTCCAACTTTCCAGGTGGGAGGGGGATGTTTCCTGGGATCCCCCCATCTTCCTGGGGACCAAGATGAGGTTAGCCCATGGCTATTGCAGGAGGGGGGATTGAAGCTACAGCTGGAGGACAGGCAGAAAAGCACTGGGCTGATCAGTGGAAAACACATTCCCATTAGTTGCTGGGCTGGGCTGGGCTACTGAGCATAGTTGGACAGGGCTGAGCCAGATTCAGCTGGGACAAGGAATTGGCTGGGAGAGCAGACAGTGGGATAGAGGCACAAGCGGTAGGTGAGACCTTGGGGGAAGGGGTCAAGAAGGAGCATGGGTGGGGCCTTGGGAGAGGGGCAGAGCAAGGGGTGGGGTGAATCACCCATGCATGTGGGTCGTAATACTTTGGTCTAATTTTGATTATTGGGTTTAAACTGTTCATGCTGGATAGGTTTGGTGGCCTGTGTTGTACAAGAGGTCAGACTTCAACTCTGTGACTATACTCATGGTTGTTCAACTTTCTTGAGTGTTCTTTGGGGTTTTTTTTCTTCCTAAATCAACCTACTTTTTATTTTTTGTATGTGTGGCTGACTTCATTTGGAGGAGAAACAGCAACTCTTTGGGAAGTGAACTAGGCTGCATTTGATTATTTGTTCCTATAGACCCCTGTGTCAGCTTCTGAGTTTCAGCTGAGAAGCAGTTGGGAGGTTTCAAAGGTGGGTTTATTCAGAGGTGGTCCAAATATTAAGTATTTTTCACTGGAAGTTTTTAATTTTTTTTTCAAAATTTTCAGCCATTATTTTTGCAAACCAAATGACTTTGGCTTTTTGAAAACTGAATATTTTTCTTCTCCTATTTCTCTTTCTTTTCTCCTTTTATACTTTGTGCACTTTTTCTCCTAGAAAAGGGTGAAAAAAGGAAGAGGGAACCAAACTCTTTTGTTTTTTTAAAGGCGGACGATGTAGAAAGCAACAAAAATGTTCTGCACAAAGTTTAGTTTAGAAAAAAAGTCAATTTCTGTCAAAATATTTTTGAATGAAAAACTTTTGATGAATTCTAACTTTTTAATCCATCTTTGTACCCCTCCTGATTCTGGGTCTGATCTGAAGGACCCCTAGCAAAAATTAGAGCAGCCCTCAGGGGTCCATGGCAGCAGTTAGGTATCACAGGGGATAGGAATTCCTGGTTGTCTCCGTTCCTCTATCCATGCACCCTGTGTTGGTAGCCATGAGATGGGCATCATAGGATCCACTATGGCAGCTGTACTCTGTTGGAGGAATCCCCTGTACTCAGGTGGGGTATCCTCTAGTTTAGGGGGTGGTTCAGCTGTCTTTAGGGTTGCTTTGAATCTTGGGGGCCTGATCCAAAGCCTACTGAAGTCAGTAGGCAGGCATCTTGCCATTGACTTCAGTGAGCTTTGGATGAGATTCTTGGAGCAGTGGATAGAAGCTCCTGCAAGCATAAGGGTTGGGTGCTGCATTTTAAAATACATTCATAGATTTTAAGACCAGAAGACACATTGTGATTCATCAAATCCAGTGCTTCTCAATCTTCTTCATACCATCATCCCATGAAATCTCATTACCCCCCCCCCCCCCCAAAAAAAAATCTTCTACTCTTCCATCATAAAGAAAGAGATGGGGGTCAAGAATCCAGATTGTGATGATCTAGTCCAATCTCCTAGATAACCGGGCCATATGATTTTATGCAGTAATTCTTGCTTTTTGTCCAGTAACTTGTGGCAGAACTTGCCAAAGCCATGGATTATCTAAGCAGTCTAAAGTAGCTGTACAGGACAGAGAAAATTAAAAAGAAATAAACATGTAATTTAAAAAAATAGTAAAAAAACCCCAACTGTTTCATTAAACTGACACAATGAGGTACCACTCTTGGAGATATGATAACAATTAAAGCTTTTAGAAAAGTGCTGGCAAGTAAAGTTGATAAGGGTTTTTATAGGGACATATTTATCCGCTGACAAAGGACACTTGGAAAATGGTTACAGCTGAAGAAAAATAAAACAAAACTGAGTAGAGTTTATAAAGCCAGTTAGATTATATTTTCCTTTGAGTGTTTCTACACTGACGTGCCATGCACATGAAGAGAAATATTAAATATATCTATATCTACATGCATCAGAGCCAAATCCTTTTATTTCTAAACTGTAGATTGTATCACAAGATTACACAGCATGGTTTAGTAAAAACTAAAATAAAACATCTGCTTGCAAATACTATGCACAATAAGAAATTGTTACGAATTGTATCTGCATTTAATGAACGTTAGATGCACCAATGTTTTAATTATTTCAAGACAAATGATGGTCTCATAAACATTCACAAACCAGAGGCTGGAAGAAATATTAAATTAGTTGGTGTTTGTCATGATCTTCTGTAGTTAAGGCTGCACAATGATTTCCATAATAAGCTCATGTTTTCAGTTGCTTATGACTTTTTAAAATGCTTTGTGCTGAAATTTTCCAGGCTTGGTCCCTGCCTGAATGTGAATTTTGTTTTTGTTTTTTTCAAAATGTGATTAAAAATGATTGGGCTATTTCTGAACGTGAGGAAAGTAGAAGAAGGTATACCTTTCTCTTCAGATATGAGATTCTTACGATTCTTTCCTCAAAGGGTTCTATAGACACAGCAACTTGGGCTTGAAAGCTGAAACCTGGCATGGAAATAGCTCTTATTCAGTAGCAGCATCTTTTCTTGTTCTGCAAGAACTTGGCTTGATTTAATAGTTGCACACCTTTAAAAATCACATATTGAATATGTGAATGAAATGACTCAAGCTGGGTACCCAAAATCAGGAGACACTTCTTAAAATTGTACACTAAATAATTTGTCCAGAGTCACATAATCAATGGGGGACAGATCTGCAAAATGGAACCCAGATTTCTGATGTGAAAGTCATGAGACTTCATTGCCATTCAAAAAAAAAAAAAAAAAAAAAAACGGGGGGGGGGGGGGGGGGGGTGGCGTTTCAAGATTCCACTCACTCACCGCTTGCTTTCTGTTTAGTGGAAGCTACTCATTCATGCCCACCTTTGTGAAGCATTTTATAGCTATAAATGAAAAGCACCATGTAAAAGCAAAGTTCTAGGCCAATTTGTTTAATAACGTGCCTGGTCAATGCCACTGAGTAGTGGGTTAAGCCAGGGCTGGCCCAAAGGTTTTTGGTGCACTAGGTGAACTATGACTTTGGCGCCCACATCAGAGGTGATACTTTCATATATAGGAGATAACATTTATTTTTTTAAATAGAGGAAAAAAATTCACTTCCGTCACCCCTTAATGCCTAGCACTCTAGGCGACCGCCTAGTTCACCTATATGGTCAGGCCGGCCCTGGGTTAAGCCTAAAGCTGTGAGTGCTGGATTGCTCCTCCCCAATAAGTGGTATATTGCCCTCCCCCCCCCCCCCAGACCTCTTTTTGAACAGCCCTATTGCTGAAACTAATAAAGTTTGAAAGCTGAAATTTGGCATGGAATTGGTCCTCACTGGAAACACTGCATGGTCTTATTTCAGAGGAAACTAGTGTAACAAAGGCATAACATAACGCTGGCCTATGTCAAAGGCTTTAACAAAGGATATGTCTGTAGCAGAGGTAGGAATGAACAGTGATCTCTGAGACTCATCCTGTATTTTAGTTATATGTCCATATTGTTTGCTGTTTTCTTGATGTCAGACTGGCCCCAGGAAGGCATGTCTTTAAATCTCCCGCATTTCAAGAGATGTCACTCATTTTTAGACCTAAAATTATCTGATCCTTACAAATCTGAGATTACCTTACTTTTTTGGTGAAAATTCCTTGTCAGAAAAAAAGATTAATGAAGCTGAGGTTACAGAACTGGTTATTTATACCGTAGAAATACGTCATTTTCAGTTTTCTGCATGAATAATTTTTGTGCCGCTCAATTTTTTCTCTTTGTCACATATTTCACCCTACATTTAGGCCATGGAAGGTTGATAAGCATGCTGGGAGACACCCTCAATTTTTAGTGAAGTCAGTAGGAGCTCAAGGTATTCAGTCTTCCCAGGAAGCCACTCTGTACCACAGAGGAGAATCAGGAAGCTCTGTGTCTTTTGGGCTGGACACCTAAAAACAGAAGCACCAAAAATGAATGATGATTTTAGGAAAATATAAGTGTAATTGTATACAACATAACCCTACATATGCATGGGTGCTTTCTTAATGTCATTATGAATCTAAATGAATATATAAAGACATTCATTTGCCTAAGTTTCCAATTCTTGGGGGTCCCTGTGCCAACCAATATAGACTAAATCAACAAAGTATATGCATGATTGCTATTTTACATATTAAGTCTATTTTTCATATGTTTTATGTTGTGGTCAAACAATTGGTTGAGATTGTAAGACTACTTGACAGTGTCCATCTGGATGGAGTTTAGCTGTCGTTTTTCCCCTTCATGTTTTTATTTGACATTTTTAAAGACAGTGGTAAAGTATAAAAACAAACAGAAAAAATGGGTCTCTGTACAAAGTGTAATTGTTTTCAGAAAAATCACATGTAAAGTTTCAGATATATTATTGATTATGTATTCTGTGAAATGATGAACAATTGTGAATAATAACACTATATTACAGGTAAAAAGTATTGCTGTTCTGGAAATATGTCAGGATAGACTGACTATATATCATGGATAAAGTTTAAGGTCCCAGTGCTGTACAGCTTATGCACTTGAATAACTTTATGCATGCGGGTAATCCTGCTAAAATCATACATAAATGTTTGGAGAACTACTGGATTCTAAATGAACAGTCCTGATATAAAGGACTAATGTGTCCATATCATTCATGATAACTGCAGGATTTGGCACTACACCATTAATTAATTCTCACAACAGCCTTGAGAAATAGGTAGTTGTTATACATGTGAAGGTCAAGTGAAACACAGAGAAGTTAAATGACTTGCCTAGCAGAGCTGGTTGATTGTTTAGAAATGAAAATGATCAGTTTTCATTTTGTTTGAAAATGTTAACTTTCCCCAATTTTCTCATGAAATTTTTTTTCATTTCAATCATTTTGTTTAGTTTTTTTCCACTTTCTCTCCTTTTCCCCCTTTCTTTAATGGAAAAGTAGGGAAAGCGGTTGTTTTTTTTTTTTTGTTTTTTTTAAAGTTTAAAATGTGAGAGAATTTCCCCTCCCCGCATCCTCTCTTGCTCACTTTTAAAAACTTTTCCTCAACTTTTTGCAGTGGAAAAAGGAGGGGGAGGGAAGGGAAAGGAAAACTACTGTTTCAAAACAGCAAATTACAAATCTTATGAAAAATTTAAAAAAATTGTTTTTTAAAAAATAATTAAACATTTAATTGAACACTTATTTTGGGTAAAACAATGGAACTCCATTTTTCAATTAAAAAAAAACTTTCTGCAGAAAACATTTCAACCAGCCCTTTTGCCTGTGTTTTACACAAAGAGTAAGTGATGGTGCCAACAATTAAACCCAGAAGTCCTAGTATCAGCAGGTGGGTCACATTTTCTTTCTCTCCCAAATAATGTAGCTCTGGTAATGGAATTCTCCCTAGCCAGGAAGTCCCATTTTCAGACATATCTCAAAGCTGTAAATCAGGTCTTTGGGACAACTGTAGAACATGTATAAGTCTTTTAGCCTGAGAACACATCAAACAATTTTCAGAGGATTTTTGACCTGATTGTAGCATAGCTGTAAAAATCGAGGATTACTGTTGGCTGTTTTTATTTTGCTGTGTTGGTGTTTATATTCTCAACATATGATTTTTAAAAAAAGTATTCTACTTCTGTTTTTAACAAGCTTTGATGTTTCAAGTACATTTAAGAAGTTTGCAAATATAGTCCACCTCAGTTCAATATATTTGCCTCTTTTCCCCAGAAAGTTTAGTATATTGTCCCACAAAGAATGATTTCTTGGGAATGATTAAACTAAAATCTAGAGCATGAAAAGTTGCAGTATAGTTCTAGAAATATAGTGCAGAGATCACACACTTAAAATTACCACTACACAACTGCCAACAAAACAGATTTTCTTTCTGGCTGATTTTTTTAATGTATACATTTCACTTAAATTTACAGCTGAAAGGCAGCCTTTTTTCTGTACATTCTCTGGTCCTGATCTTCCATTTTGTCTGGACCAAAAACTTCCACTGACTTGAAGCCTGCAAGGAATGAAGAAGTGGACCTTTTTATAGTTTATTTTATCTAACTGTTTTGTGACAAACCTCCTGTCAGATACAGGGCAAGAACCAAATTCTGCTAGTAGACATGCACATCTAATTCTCATTGACTTCAGTGGGAGTTGTTTACCGTAACAACTGGTATAAATTCACCTCAAATATATTTAGGTAATATCATTTACCTGCTTTACCAGAGAGGGCCTGATCTCAGACTTGATCCTTTCTGATAACAATGATGGGGTACTATCAAAGATTGAAGTATCAGAAGAAGAGCCGCTAAAACTAGCTGATAATTTAAAAAAATAATAAATCTCCAGGCCCAGATGCTATACCTCCAGGAGTTTTGAACAACGTTAACAAGATGGCAGAGATGCTAGCAAAAATATTCAATCTCTTTTTTAAAAATAGCTATTCTATTGGAGAACTGGATGTTAATAGGTTTTTTTACTTATTTCTAAAAAAATCTCTAGAGGTGATTCAGGGAATTACAGACCAATAAGACTTATTTCTGTACCCAGTTAACTGGCTGAAATAATTAAAATAATAAAACACTTGGAAGACCATGATATGGTGGGATTTAACCAGCCTGGTTTTTGCAAAGGAAAAATGTCTTGCTAATCTTTTAGGATGCTCTGAATGTGTCAAAATAGTGGATAAGGGAAAACCAGTTAACATCATTTAGTTAGACTCAACAGTCCTTTGACCAAATCTTCAGAAGTCGTTATTAAAGAAACTAAGTAGTCATTTTGTGAGAGACTTTGTTCTTGATCAAAACTGTCCCAGAGACAGCAAACAAAGACTATGTCTACCAGAGCCAGCAGTGTATAGGATATGTGTAGCTACAAGGTGGATTGAAACATAAGCTGAGTTCACACTGCAATGTGTAGCTACACATGTCAGTGAAAGGCTCTGGCAGGATTGGGGCAGGCTGTGGCAAAAAGGCTCTGTTAGCTCCTCTGCCAGACATTTTCCCCATAGCCAGTCTTTTCTGGTGTGGGGAAAGTCTCCAGCAGCAGGGAGGCAGCAGAACGCTACACGACGAAAGATAGCATTGTGGACGAGGGAGGCCCTGCTTGAGTGAGTAGCAAGGCCTATAGGGTATATACCCAAAGGCTTCAGGCCTGCTTTTACTTGGCTTGCTTAAGTCATGCCTCACTGTTGGCACTGGAACTTATAGCTATGCTTGGGAGGTACCTGCCTATGCATGCTACACGCTGCCATAAGAAGTATGCAGTGTAGACATAGCTGAAGAGTAGGAATTAAATGGTCAATTTTCATTATAGCAAAAAATTAACAGTAGTATGTGGTCTAGGTTCCAGATTAGGTCCATTGTTGCTTCACATATATATTAATGACCTGGAAACAGTTGAGCGGTGAGGTAGCAAATTTACAGATATCGCAAAGTAATTTAGATGAGTTAAGGAAGACAAGACTGTGAGGAACTTCAGAGGGCATAGCCAAACTAGATCAATGAGATAGCAAATGGAGTTCAATGTTCATAACTGCAAAATAAAGCATATCGAAGGGGAAACATTTATACTATTCATATATCTTAGATACTCTTAAATTAACTGTATCAGTTCAGGAAAGGGACCTGGGATGATATCATGAATGGCTCAAAGCTCAATTAAAACCTGGGGTCAATGTGCAGCTGTGGACAAAAAAGGAAATAAAATGTTAGGATGCATAAAGAACAGGATGGGGAATAATATGGAAACAATTACAATGTGATTATATAAATCAGTGGCATGGTCTCATCTGGAATAATGTGTTCAGTACTGGTGCAATGATGCCAATTATGACATTAATCCTGAGATGTGGTTTTTCTGAAGGAGTGCAACGTGAATCAAACCTTCCAATCAATTCCAACTTCTTCTACTCTAACTCCCTCTGCAGTAAAGCACATAGAAAACTGCCATCTGATAATGTCTAGAGTGGGGGTGAATTGTAATTATTGCTTCATTTCACTTTGCTGCAGCATTCCCGTGCCCATTTCTGTTACAGGTAGTTTACGAATTGGGCTATGATTTATCCAGACAGAAATTTCTCCAGCCATTCAGGTCACAGCTTCCATCCGTATCATTTTATAAAATAGAACAATTCTAAGGAATAAACGTGGATGTGGGTGTGGTCCTCTTTCTTACGCAAATCAGAGTTAGCGACTGACCAGAAGTGGCTTTTGGGGTAGGCGAAGCAGGTGCATGCCTAGGGCTCCAAGCAATAAGCGTCGGCAGCAGGAGGAGCAGCTGCCCCAGGGATCCAGGGCCATGTGGGTGGAGCTAGGGTGGCAAGAGGGGGCCAGCAGCAGGGGGGATGGGGCCACAGAGGGGGGCCCCTGAGGACCTATAGGTGGCCTCATGGTCCTATAGGGGGCCTGCAATTGGCCTTCACTTGGGGCCCCCAATAGCCAAAGGCTGCCTTTGCGACCGACAGAACAGTGTTCTGATTAGCCAGTAACCTCAACTGCTACGTTGTTAATTGTGATTTGTGTTAGCTGTACATCAAGTATTATAAAGGTAGCTGTGTCTTTTGCTCTATTTACACAAATATTGATCATGTATAAAATCATATGAAATTTAAAAATGAAGTCGTCCTTGTACTATTCATGTACCTGGAGAAGTTCTCCTATCACTGGCTTTGCTCAATTAAGTCACCTGCTTTTGTTCTGTTTCTTGATTGGATGCGTGCAGCTCTCTTCAGATTTCTTGTGCAAACGCTAATTAACATAAATTTAAAAATCAGTTTCTATGTTTATGTGAACTTCTGTTGTGACTTGCTTTCTAGAAACTTGAGCTTGTAACACTTTATGGAATCGTCACAAAAAGCATATATAAAAGGGCACAAACATGGCTGAAGAACTTTTGTTTACAGATATGAATGAATGTTTTCACATCAGTTTTTGCAGTACTCTGCTCTTAGGGATAGAGACAAATGGATCTCTCTCTTATTTTCACCCAAAGAAATCAAAAGCCCTTGGTATAGCTATAATAAGCTAGAAACTTTACACAAAGAGGTTATTTCAGACCACCACTGAAATACAGACACCTGTGGAGTGAAATAGCAATTGTGGAACAATGAACAGCCACACTTCTCTGCAGTTTTGACAGCACAGGAATACTGCATCAGGCTGAAAATGGAGGGTTAATTTAGATGGGGAGAAACAAAGGATCAGAAATGAATTTGGTCAGCATACTTGAATTAACCATCCACTTTAATGAAGAGCAGCATGGTATCTATAGGGTATGTCTATACAGCATTTTGGAGAACGTGGTGGTGTCTCCCAGCTAGAGCCAATAGATTTGGGCTAGTGGTTTTTTTTGTGCTAAAAATAGCTGTATTCACAACACTTTGAAGATGTTTGAGCCAGAACTTAGGTGCTGACACCCTTCCCCCACCTAGGTTTCAGAGCCCAAGCCACAACGTCGAAGCGTAGTCTATACAGTGATTTTTAGGGCACGAGTGTGAGCCCTATTAGACTGAGTTAGCTGAGCCCTAGCAGGGAGGCTCGCTGTTACTTGCACCAGAATTCTGTGTAGACCTATTCTTAGTGACCACAAGTGGCTAGGAATTTGGTATTACCTCTCATCCCCACAATGGCAACTCCAGAAGAACAGTGCTCCCACCAGACTTTCTGATTGGCTTATTACTTATTCAGAAAGAAGACTGCCATATCTTAAGCCATTAGTTCCATATTATGCAGTCCCTGAATATTCCTACAAGTCTTGCATTGAAGTTCAGACCTGCCACAGCCTTGCTTAGTTTGAGGGCCTAAGGAAGCGTGGTGCACACACTAGGGAACAATCACAATAGAACATATATGAAGAGATCAATATGTGTTGCCTGTCTCATCTTTTCTTATATTCAGGTAGCTTTATCACTGCTCTAGCCTAAAACAATGGATTCCATCTGTCAGTTTTCAGGGTATGTACAATATCTTATTTTACATCTTGATTGACTTTACATTGTGTGCCTTTTGCTTAACAGCTGCTCACAATTTCTTACAGTAAGTTCTCACAGATGTAGACTTTGACTCACATGCTTGCAAAGTGAATCAGTGGCAACATCTGTTTCCCCAGAGGCATGGGTGCACCAGCCCTGTACCACCCACATAGTTGATGCCTATGAAAGTTGGTATTTCCTGGTCTGCACTCTTGAAAGTACATTTATTAGGGGGAAAAAAGGTGAGCTTTATTAATCCATGCTTCTGGATCTTTGTGGGTGTGTGTTAATACCTTCCTTTTATTCATAGACAAATAAGAGTCATGTGGCATCGTGTAAGTGCTTAGCTGGAAGTCCAAAGCTATATTTTGGACTCCCCATGTGGTTATCACTGGTATAGATAAAATTTCTCCCATGCAACAGATTGGTTAATATCACATAAATAGTTCTTTCTGTTGAGTACTTCATGGCTAAATTCTATCTTTGTCTTCCTGGGAGCTGTATGGATATAAGTGAGAGCAGGGCCGGCTCAAGGGTTTTTGGCATCCTAGGTAAACTATGATTTTGGCGCCCTCCCCCACCTCTTATAAGTGATAACATATGAATATATTTTTAAAATAGAGAAAAGAATTCACTTCTGTCTAATCTGGCACCCTTTAAAGCCTGGCAGCCTAGGCGACCACCTCGTTCACCTCCAGTACGGTCAGGCTGGCCCTGCCTGGCCACATGTGTACTATGTTCCCAGCTGAAAACATCTTTCCAGTGTTGCCATCAACCTGCAATGGCATCTGCAGTCTGGCAAATAAAACTTAATGTTCTAGGAGCTAAAGGCATAACACGATCAAGAGAAGTCCCAAAGAGAGAATCAGATGAAGATTTTAATACAGCAGTCAGTATGATGATCAAGAGAAAAGAATACAGCTTTTCTTTCATTCACCATATAGTCTCCTTTAGTGACAGTTCTGAAGGTGGCCTGGTTAAAACCTATCAAATTCAGTAACAAAATGGAGGGGAGCTAAAGAAGAAGAAGAGTTGGGAGGGGAGAAGGGAGGGTCTGATGAACTGATTTATGAGGAAGGATTAAGAACCTGATCTAATACCACTTGAAGTCAGTGGAAAGTTTTCCTCTGTTTTCTATGCATATGGATCAGTCTCCAAAAGAGGCAAGAGGATATAAATTCACCAAGTGGAGACTAAGTGGGATGTGATAATTATCTACAAACATCTGGTGGGTATAAACACCAAGGCTAGACAGGAAAGTGCAGCACCCATGTGCATAAATAGGGGTTAGGGATGAAATTAAGAAGGAGAAAATTTACCCTGAAAATAAGGGATAATTCCCTGACACTGAGATGAAAGAGTTTATGGTATGGTCTCCTAACAGAAGTTATGGATGCCCAAGCACATGGGTCTTTTAAAAGCAGGACTTAGCAAAACACTAGAAAATATACTATAAAGGAATAATTATGTACAGGAAGAGAAATGGATTGGATGGTTTAACAGCTATTTCTAATGTTTACTGTTCTATAATTCTGTTAATGTAAAATAACTCTTTAATTTCATTTTTTTCCCATACAACTCCATCATAATTATTCAGGGGGGTGGGGGGAAGCAATTAAATCTAATCACTATAGAATATAAAAAGACTGCATCTGTCCAAGGCCTCAGCTGATGTAAAGTGGTGTAGCTCAATTGACTTTGAACATTCAATTTAGAAATGAAATTTAGATGTTAAAGTTTGTATAAAAAATCTTTTAATCCTAGTCTGAGGATCACATTTTCTTTGAAGTAATTAGATTTACATAATTTTAAAGATCTGTAACCTTTTACTGAGCTTGATGGATGATGACGGTGATTGCTTTCTTATTTCTGTTTTTGATGGATTCTGCCACAGAAAGAAACATGAAGCATCTACTCTGGTTCACTCCAAGTGACAAGGAATAAATGTTACTCCTCACATTGGAACTACTACAAGCAGAATGACAAGGATTTTTAATGCTGGAAGGGTAGAGCATAAGGGCGCTGTATTACTGTGATAGATTTACAAATTAGTGAATGGTACAGATTTCAGTTGCAAATAGGACTCCGTAAATTGCTTAGAGATCCTTAGATAGATGGTGCAACAGAAGAGCCAACTATTTCAAATATTATGGAGACCAGAGTAGTAACTCATAATTAAAGCTGTGTTGAGATTTTCATGTAAAGTAGGATTAAAATATTTTTCACATACGCTTTAATAATAATTTAGAAAATTCAAACACTATAACTCTTTGTCAAGCAAATGAATTTTATATACTTTTGGGGGTTAACCATTTCAAATTTCTTTAAAACTCCTCTTGTCTCACGTTTTTTTGGTTCCCTATGAATAAAGAACCAGAGTGTCTGAGAAACCGGGCATTTTACTCACATAACATCCATTCTAATAACATTTCAAGGACAGGCCACTTTTCAAACTTTATAATTAAACACATATGGAGTTATTCCCTTTTTCTCTTATAATCTAATATGGCATTGACCTCAGACTTATTCATGTGCAAATTACATATTATACATTTTACGATCATATGTGTCAGTAAGGAATGTATATGAATGTAGTTCATGTTGGAATTAAAGCTGTGCATTTGAGTGAAATTCTGAGGAATTGGATGTGTGCATTGTGGTTGATTATACGGTGAATGTGAAAGTGTTTGCTGTGGAGATGATGGTACTGTGACTGGGGATGCATGCAAGTTAAGGTTGTTGTGAATGCCATTGTTTTAGCTGGTATGCCCTTCAGTTTCAGTGATTACATTAAGAACCACACTTGATCAATTTTAACTTAAATTATGGCATTTAAAACCTCAATGACAGAGATCAAGGCTAATTTATCCATACACCTGTATCCCTCATATTTGACCGCTTTGCCAGATTTGACCTCTTTGCCAGGTTTGAAAATTTTGTTGTATGGCAATGTTGGTTGGGGTGGGGTTTTTATTTTTTTGGGGTGACATTTTAATACCAGCAAAAGCCCTAATATAGACTCAGTTATACCAGCATCAAAGTGCTTTTGTAAGTATAGTTTATTTCATTCATGAAACTAGTCTGAGCTATACCAGTAAAAGCACTTTTTGCAAGTATAAACTGCATTTATACCAGTAGGGTTGGCCAGTATAGCTATACGCATTTAGCTATCTTTTTCTAGCATAGACTAGGCCTAAATTATGAGTAATTCCATCAAGTCAGTGGAGTTACCCTGGATCAATAGTGTTGTAAATGAAAGCAGATTCTAACTTACTATCTGTCCTCATTGAAAATACTGGTAGTTGACAATTGGATAGACTCTGTGGTTTGATGGCAACATTTGTACCACCAGAAACAAAACAAAACAAACAAAAACCGCCATAAACAAACAAAAAAACCCAAAAGAGAGTTTCCATTTGGCCAAGTCAGTAGGAGTACTGCTGAGCTAACAGGTGCCCTCTTCTTACCTTACACTTTCTCCTCTGTCATTAATGCTTCTAAAGATTATGTAGTAAAAAATTCTTGATCTTTCAGAATATTCATTTGAACCCTTCTTTTCCAGTACAATTCAAAACATCAGCTAGCAGACTAACAACCTTCTCAGGGAACATGAGGAAAAATCTGGGAACTTCATGAGCTATTTCTCATTTCCAAGAAAGAAAGAAGAAATGACTGAACCACCGGGGAGATGTTCAGAATCGAGTCAAAGAACAGAATTGCCTTGGAAAAACTATCACACATACACACTCACAAAAGCAGCATAGCATACTTGTTATCTTTATATGCATGATTATTATGGTGCACACTTGTTATGAGTTCATCCCTTCTCGCACTAGGCAGAAAGACTGCATTGTATTGATCTAAATAAATGAATAGTCAAATAATCTACTGTGCCTATAGTAATACTTAACTATTGCATGTCAAAGTGGCAGAGCGGATTGTAATTAGTTAATGCTAGAGCATCAGGAGAGGTTGGTTCTGTGCCCATTTACGTTATATAAGAAGTTAAAAGAATCAATTTTACTGTGCAGTATTTTCATTTCTACAGTTTATATTGGATTGCGAGCGTTTTCCTGCAAGTGCAGCAGAAATCCTTTTCAATAGGTATTAACAATGTCCCCCTATATGTAGGCCTTGGAAGAGAAGTCTTTTGTATTTATTTCAGCACTTTAAAGCAAGTTAAACACAAGATTTCCTTATAGTAGCATTTGATCTAAGGGATATATAAAGGAACTTCATTTATAAAGTTTTAAATTCCACCTTTTAATTAATTTCAGAAACAATTGTGGCAGAAAGTGACTGGTTATGAATACTTACTTTGAATTGAGAGCATTAGATTCAGTGTACCTGGCTTCACACTGCAATGTCTCACAGGCATGAAGAAGAGAAATTATTTGTGGAATGCAGTCTCAGCCAAGTCTCAACACACACGAGGTGGAATTGGCACAGACTCACCCAGTCGTGATTTCAGTGGAGAGTTAACTGGAGGATTTTGGATTGATTTCTTTGTTTTCTTTTCATTCATATTAAAAAGAACAGGTCTACCCTCCCAGTTGCCTGCTTATTTTTCCTTTTATCACATTTAATCATTAGCTGGCTTTATGTTAGATATGCTGTTGCTGCCAATGAGATCTAACTTTTTGCAGGCAGTATCAGACAATTCCTCCTTTCTTTTCTTCTTCACTTTGCTTACAGTAATCGTATTGTCTTTCACTTGGACTTTCTCTGTACAATTTTTCCTTCTGTGGCTTTTAATTTTCGTGGACTGGAATTCTCACTACAGCAGAGATAGTCAGGTTTTAGTTCATCATTGCAATCTGTGGAAGTTCCCATCTCCTTTCTGTTGACTCCTGACTTGATCTTGTGGAGTTTATAGGCTTGGGTAAAATATAATCTATTTGCAAAGGATGTTTATAGAAATAAGAATAATAGAAGTTTTTGAAACTGTAAAAGCACATAGGAGAACACAAGTTAAAAAAAGGTATTAGGCTTTCCTATTATAGAAAGGTCAATGTTTGTGAGGTATAAAACCTAGTGTGATGGGGCTGATTATTAGGAATTGGCCTAAATTGGCTTGTTTGCTAAAGTAGGCCTGAAAGCTTAACCTGACATCATATAATTATGACTTCTCATGATGAGAGACAAACAAGTAACCATAAAGAACTTCCATGCTGCACAATTGTATATGCAGTCTTGTAATATGGGGGATTTTAGCGGACTTTTGTATGATAACTACAAAGATAACTGCATTAGTGTATATGATTTATTAGCTGGAATACCACACGTGCCTAGCTGGAATATCGTGTGTGCTTAACCCGAATACCACACATGGAAAGAGTCTTAAACCTTATCAAATACATGACTAAACAATATGGGTGGAATCGGAAAAAGCGCGTAAAAGATTTGGTTATCTAACCTATTGTTGGGATACCTGGAGGGTGACATGGAGCAACTGGTTAGGAAACCTGGCCTAATGTCTTCCACTTCAGATAATCTCCACTTACTTTTCATTCCATTTTTGTTTATAATGGTCTCCATATGTTTTTAAATAAACACAGTGTAAGATTTTAAGTATGAACAATACAGAAAACCTCTTTGGTATACCTATCTGATATGATGTATATTGATTCTTCCTATGATGTCAATTATATTTGTATTAACTAAAGCCCATGAGGGTTTCTGTGTGTGCCTCACCAATTTCATCTTTTTAATTAATTTTCAGGTGTTAATTAACTTTTGCGAACCCCAATAAATACATTTCTAATTGCAATAATCAGTCAGGCAACCCAGGTCCTCAAATTCACATCCTAATTTGATGAATATAAGCAAAATAGTTTTCATATAACAACTGTGGGCTATGGCTTATTTAATTCTACTAAGGCTTCTTTTTCTGTGTTGTACGCCCACAGCTGTGACCAGCTGAGGCATTTAAGATGGATGTGTCTTTGTATAAAAGAGATGAAGCTGGTGGCTCTGTGAGCTTTCTGTGTTTCTTTGAAGAACCTTAACTTTGGAACCTTACTCTTCACCCCTCTCCTTGGTCTTAAAGAGCATGAATTTGCTGACCTTTAGGCTATGCTTCAAAGTTCATCTCCTTACCTGGAATATTTTGGGGGGAAGGAGGAGCATGAAAAGAGGTGGTGTTGGTAGGGAAGATTGGAGGATTGCTTGGGTTTGACATGCTTGTGTTTGGTTATTTCTGTGGTCTACAGGTGAAGAACAGACAGCTAGCTTGACCGTATTTTTAATTTTTGGCAAAAGCACCCAGTGCCTTACACAGGTCCTCTAATATGCACATGCCAAGCTCTGAGATTCTTACTCAGTATTTACTACAGGGAAACTTCCATTGCTTCAATCTTGCGGGGTGGTAAATACCTCAAGGAAGAGCTGAGCATCATCCTTTACTGGGAGTAGTGAAGCATGTTACAAGATTTGGTCCTTGGCTTCAAAAGGACTTGAGCATGAGTGAAAATTAGAGCTGTGCAGGAGCTGGAATTTCTCTCTCACAGGAAATTCTGCAATACTGAAATTTATTTTTTCCTAATTCGAATGAAAGAATTTAAAAATTTTCTGTGACGTGAAATGTCTAAAAAATTTTTATTTTAGGCTAATAAAAAAGTTTTGTGTAAATTGAAATGTTTTGTTTTCATTACAGCATTTTATTCTTTTCATTATTTTTTGTAACATAAAAGCACTCTCTGATGGAGGGGGCATCAAATATCTTTGCCTCAGAATACATCCCCATGACATATAGACTGATCAGGAAGACATCTTATGTAATTGGAGTGGTGCATATCCCTTGTGTACAACCTCCATGGTAGACTCATTTACCCAGAGCATATTTACCCTACATTTAGTGCTCTGTACACCAGGTAATTGTTATTTTTGGAATTCCTCTGGTAATGAAGCATCATGTTAAACCCCTGCAATATGCAGGATTGCTGCTATAGTACATAAACATGGATTAAATGTGGGCCAAATTTGTAGTGTGGCAAATGGAGGGTGTTTTTATTTAGAAATGGTAATACTTCTATAGCATCTTCCAGAGAAAGCTCTCAATGCACTTTAGAAACATGAGCGAATTAAGTTTTATACCACCCCAGCCTATTAAATTAGTTTTACAGATAGGGAAAGTGATGTAGGTTTCCAGAAATCAGTGGCAGAACTGGGAAAAGAATCAAGATTTCTTGACTCCCAGTCCTGTGTTTTAACTACAGATCTGCTTGCCTTCTTTTATTTCTGGGGGTTGGGCGTCTTCTGCTCAAGCAGCATTACTGGGCTGGTGTTCCACAAAGTGCCAAATGTCCTTGGAAGCCTGTGGGAGTCCACTGTAAAGCAGGGGGACATGAGACTTTTAAGATGAAATTCACCACATCCTGCACAAAGCTATAGAGATCAGGTGGGCAGGCTGGGAGGCTGCAGTATAAGCCCTCTGTGGGGAGGCCTTAGACTGTAGGTTTTTCAGAGCAAACTAACTCCACCAATGGATCTGAAGGTGGATGGGTCCCTCTAGGGATGACGGGATGGTTCATTTACCATGCTCATACAGACGTTGGCAGAGATTGCTAACAAAGATCTTAATTAGTGCCATTTGTTTTTCTGAAATGGACATCTGTCCACAAGGAACTCCTCTGAGACCAGTTAATGTCTGGTCTTCAGGCTTTTTTTTTTTTTTTAAAGAGTGTGACTAATTCTATGCTAGTTAAATTACGTTTTTAAAATGTGGTTTAAATGAACTGAAGCTTCAGTATAGCTTGGGTCATTGTCCCAGGCCCCAATTTATAAGCACAACCACTCATACAAATTTTATCATGTGAACTCTTGTGTGTGCAAATGAAAGAAGATGCCTGGGCGCACCCTATTTGCATTTACAAATCAAAGTGTGAGTTGAGCAAAAGTGTTTTAAAAGAGCAGTAAGTATTAGCCTGGTTTTACTGATGAGGAAATGGAGGGAGAGAGATGAAGTGATTTTGCTGAAGGTTCAGTTAGAATTAAACAAAGATGAGACACAATTTCCATGAATTCCCCCTGCCCTCCCGCACCGTTTTCCCATTGAAATTTGGAAAACTTTTTGACCAGGTCCAGCTACAGTGGCAGAGGCAGGATTAGTTCTTAGGCCCTGCACTTGCCTAATGCTCTACTCATTCATTTAGGTCAGTGGTTCTCAACCTTTTGCAGGTTATGACATGCTTGGTGGTGTACTGCAACTCCATGGGAGACACCGGTCCACCCTTCCCAAGCTGAATCCAGCCATCTCTCCAGCTCTCCACAACATACTTATTGCTGTGTGGTGACCTTTAGGCGTTGTTGTTTACACTTGTATACACTACCATTTGCGTGCTGCACTAATCTGGCATTGGGATTCAGACAAAACTTGTATGTGCCCCTATATATACAAGTTCCAAAGGGGTAGCCGTGTTAGTCTAGGTCAGCCAAAAAACCAAGGAATCCTGTGGTACTTTTAAAGACTAACAACTTTGTTTATCGCATGAGCTTTCGTGGGAGAAAATCTCACTTTGTCAGACTCTTTGAGGAAGTGGGATTTTCTCCCACAAAAGCTCATGTGCTAAATAAATTTGTCAGTCTTTGAAAGTGCCACAGGACTCCTTGTTTTTTTTATATATACAAGGCACACTTGAAAGCGCTTTGAAAACTACACCTTTTATACAGAAAAATATAAAAGTAATATTGTTTCTTGAAGAATCCAAGTAATTCTTTTGTTTTCAAAATAGCCTTGGCTTTCCAACTAGGAAAAACTAGACACTAGCCATGGCACACAATTCAGCTACCGCACGACCTGCCTACAAAGCAGGTCTTTAGTGAGGATCTTTTCTTTTATGTCGCTATCTGAACTGCCCAGCTGCTTCTACACAGTCGCATCCTTTTGCTGGGAAAACTGAGGGCTTTTTTGTTTGTTTAAAAGACATTTTTCACCTGAGAAAGGAGGAGTTAAGGAAAATATGCTAGCTGTTCTTGAAATGTCAACTGAGGCAGCTCATCACTCAGTGAAAAGCCCTCTTGTTTCCTTGCTTTACTCCTCCTGCACTTCAAACAGTCCTATAATCCCTTTGACCTGGGAAGGTCAAAGATATATAAAAAGTATCTTTCTTTGTGTAAGGACACATTAATCATCCTTCCAGAGCCCTTTATTCTGTGTGCACCCTTCTGAGGGACCTGTGATATTGTAATTCAAGGACTTTCTTGTAGCATTAACATAGCTTTATCTTTCAGTCTTGTTATTTTCTAATTCAGGTAAAAGGAAAATGCCTTATGTCCATAGTTCATAGTTGTGGTTTATTGTGTAAGTACAGATGTGTGTAAATTACTTTTTATGATTGATTTTAATCATGTATTTTAAATGAAATATTAATATTCTATCTAAAACCGATATAAAATGTTTTATATAAATATTATTTGACTAAAATGCTTTAATGATTTATTTTATATTTATTATGAGCGGAGACACCTTTTTAAGAAAGCCACAACATATTTCTACAAATAAGACAAGACTTTAAAGACATGGGACCAAATTTTTATCTCAGCTATAGCTGTATAAATCTGGATTTAATTTATGCCAAGGAATGATTCTGGATTTACACCAGGGTCAGCAAAAACAGAATTCAGCCTAAACTAAGGATTCTGGAAGAGTTTCCATTCTGAATGGTGAATGTGTACTGAGGAGTGGGAGTAGAAAGTTAGAGGCCTAATTAAATGTATTGGAACACTGAAGAAAATTGCTGCTGAACTTAATTGACTCTGTGGAGCCTGTAAAGGTCAATTTAAGATCAGCACAGGAAATACAAGTGCAGGATTGAAACAACATGTGGTTTGGGAGTGACTGCTTTGGCACTGTGAGTCATTCACAAATCTTTGAGAGCTATGCTAGGCCTTTAAAGGGCTGGTGTGTTTGCAAATGAAGACGGGGAGTAACTTCTACGTTCTGAGGCCCTGATTCAGCAAAGCACTTAAGCATGTGCTGAAGTCCCATGACTTCTGTAGAACTTAACGAGGTGCTTTTTAGTTAAGCACATGATGAAGTGTAGTGGAGGTGGCAGAAAGGAGTTTGTCCTTTGTAGGCAACAGCTGTTCCGATCCTGGACATATCAGTAGGAGCTGTGCTTAGCTAGAAATTGCCCTGAGTCTAGCTTACACCTCTCCACTATCTACATTTTATGTTTCTATATATACATTGGAATAACTTGATAATTTGTAGACCAGCACTGGCATTCTGGCTCTTGAATTGAAATCGCTTGCCAACACCAAGGTGGTGGCTGTAACTGCCTACATAGTGTTTGCTTATCTGATTATTTGCTTGGAGGATTCTTGAGGGAGGAGACTTTGGAAGGAGGGGAAACCAGACTTTGTTTGGGTCAAAGGAAACCCACAGGTTGGCAGCTACACTGGAGAGCTTATGCAGTGCGGTAAACTCCCTAGGGGAGCTGCTCTAAGTGGTAGGAGAGAGGTCTCCTGTCAGCTTCATTAATCCACCCTCAATAAGTGACAGCACCTTTCTCTGTGGGAGAAACATATCTTGCATTATGTAATACAGGTGGCCTTTGTGCAGCCTTTAAAGGATGCTCCAGCTCTTTATCCCACGTTTTAATAATATATTCCAGACATTGCAGTGGGGTACTGTGGGTCTCCGGTGTCCAGGGCCAATATTTGCATTTGCACCCTTCTCCTACCAGCAGCAGTGTCTCGGTGAAGTGGGGGGGCCCGTTTCCCACTCCCTCACCACTGAGGGGTGGCAGGGAGAGGGATTGATAGGGGCAGATGTCCCAGGTTGCCTGGCAGTGGGGGCTGTGAGCTGTAATGGGCTCTGCCATTAGTTGGCTGCTTAGCTCCTGCACAGCCAGGGTCCCACGGCTCGCTAGTCGAGCCCAGAGAGGGTGCGGTGGGACCGAGAGGGTGCTTGCTTCCCCTGCAGCAGGAGCCCTCGGCCTCTGGCAGGCCTGAGCTCGGGTTGATGCAGCTGCTGGTGATGGCAAAGCCTGGCATACTCTGGCTGCCTGTGACAGTGGGGGTGGGGTGGCTCCTCTGGCAGCCCCCTAGGGCAGTGCCTGGGGGCATGGCCCTCCCCTCATATCGGTATGTCACTGAGACACTGGGTCCTTTGACATAAAAAAATCCATCCTGGATAACACGGATCTGGGGAGTTTCTGAAGCATGTCTCTATAGCCATTATTTCAGGGGAGTCAGGTCATGCCAGGGAGCCAATGCCAAAGTGATAGGTCAATAAATCATTCAGCAGTTTGTCGTCCTATCACTGTGGTTGGGCGGTTATACTGACATCGTAGGACCTGAAATGGGGCTATTCCCCTCTCATCAACCGATTGAGAGAGACATATATACTGTACCTCTCTGGCAACATCACTAATAAGATAGGAGATTGAACAATCTGCAGGTCAGAATTACCCCAGATAATTTCTCTTGGTATTGTGTCAGCACTGAAAAAAAAAATCTATTGGTTAAAATGGCCCATACTCACCTGGCAGCCATTACAGAGGGTATTCTGTTGTTTTCTGTAGGATATGGTGAGGATCCCAAGCGCAATGACTGGAGGATTGGTTTGTTTAATTCTAGTTGGCACCTCAGCCATAAAAGGATAATATTGTTTGTATTAGAACCAGTGAGAGACTTGGGTCCTGATAGAGACAATGTAACAGTTTTGATGATCTGGGAGTGTGAAGCCACCCCTATTAATGGGGAACTGAAGCTTCTTCCAGTATAGCCTGGGTCTTTGTCCCAAGCCCTGTATAAAGGTCTCCAATAGTCTTATTCATCGTAATCAACTCCTCCTTCCAATGTCACGGTTGCATAGGGCCGAAGATAGTTTTATTAAACATTTTAAAATGGAATTGTGAGAGGATGCCAGGTAGACCACTCAAACTATATAAAAATTGATATAAGATATTAATCTTCTTTGTTTTAATGTTCCCCCAGAGGCTCAGAGAAAATGCTTGACACTGACTGGTGTCTTCAAGATTCGTGTTTATACAGCAAAGATCACAATAGACCTTTCATCTACCATGTTACATTGGGGGACCATGTTCAGCTACTTATCCACTATGATGCTCAACTCTTTTCCCGAATCACTGCTTCTCACAATGGAGTCCCCCATCCTGTAACTATGGCCTACATTCTTTGCTCCTAGGTAGAAGCCTTTACAGTTAGCTGTATTAAAATGCAGATTATTTGCTAGTGCCAATGGCATATTAGGCTGGATCAGTAGGAATGTTGCCAGCAGATTGAGGGATGTGATGATTCCCCTCTATTCGGCACTGGTGAGACCGCATCTGGAATACTGTGTCCAGTTTTGGGCTCCCCACTACAGAAAGGATGTGGACAAATTAGAAAGAATCCAGCGGAGGGCAACAAAAATTATTAGGGGCTGGGGCACATGACTTACGAGGAGAGACTGAAGGAACTAGGCTTATTTAGTCTACAGAAGAGGGGGAATTTGATAGCAACCTTCAACTACTTGAAGGGGTGCGCCAAAGAGGAGGGAGCTAGGCTGTTCTCAGTAGTAACAGAGGACAGAACAAGGAGCAGTGGTTTCAAGTTACAGGTGGGATGGTCGAAGTTGGATATTAGGAAAAACTTTCTCACTAGGAAGGTGGTGAAGCATTGGAATGGGTTACCTAGGGAGGTGGTGGAATCTCTGTCTTTGGAGATATTTAAGGTCCGGTTATCAAAACCCTGGTTGGGGTGATTTAGTGGGAGTGGCCCTGCTTTTAGCAGGGGGTTGGACTAGATGACCTCATGAGGTCCCTTCCAGCCCTCAGATTCTATGATTCTATGCCCAGTTTACCAAGTGATCCAGATCACACTGTAGCAATGACCTGTCCTCTTTGCTATTTACCACTGCCCCGTTCTTTTGTGCCATCTGAAAACCTTCTTAGTAAATATTTTGTTTCCTTCCAGGTCATTGATAAATGTGTTTTAATAACACTGGGCCAAGATCTAATGCCCAATAGACCCCGTTAAAAGCATCTGCTCAATGATCATTTGCTGCTTACAATTACAGTGTGAGTCAGGTAATCAGATTTTAATCCATATAATGTGTGCCATGCAAATTTTGTATCACAATGGGTTTTTAATCAAAATGTCATGGAAGTCTAAACGTATTACATCACCATCATCACATTTATCAGTTGAACTTCTCAACCTCAAAAAATGATGCCAAGTTAGTTATCCATTTTGGCATTATTGATGTTATCCTCCTTTAATTGTTTATCTGATTCCCATTTCAACTGTTGTTATTTTGCTTCAGAGTGATGTAAGGCTGTGAGAGGCTTATAATTACCCAGGTCCTCCTGTTTCCCTTTTCAAATACTGGCACAGCCCTAGCTTTCTTCCCATTTTTAGGAACTTCTTTATTGTCCTGAGAGTTATTGAAAATCAGCATTAATAGCCCAGCAAGCTTTTTAATCAGTTCTTTTAAAACTAGTTCCAGCATGATGTGAGGTCCCAGCCCAGCTTGGGAATAACTGAAATCAAGACTGAGAGGGGGGAATGTATCCTCCCCCGGGGACCCATTGCACAGATGAAGTAGTTTGCCTGGAAAGGGGGGCTGAAACAGTTTTTTTAGCAGGGGTGCTAAGAGCCATTAAACTGAACTGCATACCCTGTATATCATGGAAACCATTTCGAGCCAGGGGGTGCAGCAGTACCCGCTCCACCCTTATTTCCAGCACATATGTGCCTGGAAGGGGTTCTTAAAATAGATATATAAAAATCAAGAGGAAAGCCGATAGATATGGGAGCCTTACCCAATTTCATGGATTTCAGGGCATTAGCAAATTCTCCCTCTGGGCCACAGAATGTGAGGTATTTGTATTTTAGCAAAGAGCGTTTCCAGGGCCTCATGTGTAGGGGTCGAATTGGAATTGTATAGACTTTTAAAGAACTGTTTGTTCATAGCTCTGAGTGTGGTGCATAATTTATTATGCTTATCTCAAATTGCAGTAATAGTTCCCCCAGCTGTTTTTTTGCTTAAGAAGGTATGCTAACAGTCTTTATGCCTTCTCTCCTGAGCTGTCAGAAATCTTGCCTTAATCAAAAAAGTGCAAACTTGGACACTGAGCTCATACCTGTTTCTGGTCAGTTTGTGTAGGAGTTCTAGGGAAGGATTTTTAAGGTATTTCTGGTCCATATCCTTGACTTTCACAGTGTGTCCCTATACTCCCTTTTATTATCCACTGGAAAGCTAATAAATCTATCTCCAAGGAAGGCTTTTAAAGTTTCCCAAAGAAACTGGCTAGAAGGAGTTGATGGCCATTTTCCCTTGCCCTTAACAGGATACAGACCCACCCTACGCACTGCACTAAAAGAATATTGGAAAGCAGTGATTTTTTGTGTTTAAAAAAAAAAAAAAAAAGAAATGGAAAAAGTGCTGGTACTCAGCCAGGGACCTGGGGCCGCCAGCTGTGGTGGCGGGAGCTGAGGCCTCATCGCTTTGAAAAAATGGTGTTGGTCCTCAGTACCCCTGAATGCCATCACAAAAAAACAAAACGCTGCTGGAAAGGAATCTAACATTTTGATGCAGTGGTGGTAAACGAGCTTCAAAATCTTATACATTCCTAGTGAAAGTTCAACAGTGTTTTGGTTTGAAAACACAAACTGTTCTGAAGGGCTGCTAGCATTATGAATTAATTATTACGGGGCAAAATCTTTTCTCACCCTCATTTTATACTGGAGTAAGTCTGTTGAGTTATACCTGATTTGAACGGAAACAAATGAGAATCAGGCCCACAAATGTTTCTAGCTTAATGCTTCCAGACAGGAAGGAAATTTTGGTTTGTATTCCTTTGAGTTGAAAGAAAAAATAAGAAAAAATGATTTTAAAACCTCAAAAACAAACATAACCTTTCTTTCCCCTCAACAGCAGGTTTTACTTACGGAGTGACAGTGTAAGACTCTATTTACTGTACTGGAGGTGCCCCACAATGATATAGTAGGTTTTATATTTTCCTTTTTGGAAAGAGTCTGCTTACCAGCACTGATGTATAGACATAGTTTGGTTAGTTGTTGAACCCAGAAACAGTGGGTCTGTAAACAAGTAGACATTGACTCATTTTGGCTACTACATCTGCTATCATCTGATTGCATAGACATAATTGAATAAAGCAGATACGACCTAACAGGATGAAATCTTCAATTTTCTTGATTCATTCCCCAGATCATTAGTTATTTCTTGGAACTCAGATGGTGTTAATGGTACAAAGAATCTCTTCCAATGATATTTATGACATTTTGTTAGACCTGAATCTTGCCACAGTTTTTCTTGCCTTTGTTGTTATTACATATTACAAATGTGCCTACGAATGATACAAACACAGAATAAGAACTGATCTCTGCCTCAGGTGGCTTACAATTCAAATAGATTAAGCATGGAAGAGAAAACACAGGTACAGAGGCTATGTCTCCACTTGTAAGTTTAAGTCAACTTTAACTAAGTCGACTTAGTGTGTCCCCACTTAAAAATAAAGTCGACTTAAAGGGGAACTTGTTGACCTAGAGCGTCCGCACTGGATGCTCTAGGTCGACTTTGTGGGGCCAGGGGGACCTAGGACAGGTCCACGGGGGCAGGGGGGGCACCCCTTGCCCAATGCCAGGGGGCTCAGCCTTTGCCCCATTGTACCTAGGTACAATGGGGCAAAGGGGGTCAGGGACCCTGGCAGGGCATAGGGGAAGGGTGGTCAGGGCTCTGCCCTGCCAGGTGGGGGGGCATGCCAGGCTACCCCTTTCCTCCCCCCCGGCAGGGAGGGCATTGGTGTAGCTCTGGGGTAGCCCTAAGTCGACTTAGGGCTACCCCATGGCTACACTGGCTTAAGTCCACTCTAGGGAGTCGACTTAAGCCTTAGGTCTACTCAAAAGCAGGCTTTATAAAGTTGACTTAATTTTCATTAAATCGACTTTATTTTCCTTACGTCAACTTAAGCAAGCTGCTTAAGTCGACTTAAGGAAAGTGTAGCGTAGTGTAGACGCAGGGTAAATTAAGTCGACTTAAGCAAGCTTAAGTTGACTTAATTTACCAGTGTAGACGCAACCAGATACAGGAAATGACATACTCGGGGACACAAAGCAGGTGAATAGCAGAACTCAGAAGAGAAACCCAGACCTCTTTAGTTATTAGCCCAATCCATTGGCTGATGCTACCGCTCATTGTTTTAACCTCCATATGGGATTCCAGTAATGCACTCAAAAGCTTTAGATGCTATAATATAGAGTTGTCTATTTTTGGCAATGCAGCTGCAGAGAACATAATACGCCAGTTCATCATCTTCACTGACTTGCTATTTGCTTGTATGTACAACTGAAGTTGTTAGTTTTGGTTTCTATAGACCTGTAGGGAAGATCAAAAACTATGGTAGTCAGTATGAATCCTTACTTTGATATAAAACAAACAAGGAGTCCTGTGACACTTCTAAAGACTAACAAATTTATTTATCGCATGTGCTTTCTGGGGAGAAAAATCTCACGTCGTCAGAAGATGGGGAAATTACAGAATATAATTCTTCCAGGAAAGCTCATGAGATAAATAAATTTGTTAGTCTTTAGAAGTGCCACAGAACTCTGTTTGTTTTGCTGAACTAGACTAACACGGCTACCCCTTTGGAACTTGTCCACATTGATATAATTTGGCTTTAGATTAGCCCCTATATGGTATAATGTACAATAGTACAAGGGATCATTATTATGTGAGTGGCCACTGCTGGTGAGGCAGCTAGCATCACTGGGTGGTATTGGCATTAACAGGTGAGAGATTTAACTATTTCAGGGCTGCAGACCAGATGTTCTCAGATACTAGTCCAGGAAAACTCTTGACTCGTTTTCCCCATTGGTCCAAGCGAATTTGAAGCTGTTGACCTTTAAGGCACGGTACAAGGTTCACTCTTTCCTGGGCTTTTGCTTGAAGGTTACAGGGGCCAAAGTTGGTTGAGCAGCTATAATGGGGAGTACTTCAGTTTTTATTGATCAACTTGGTTGAAACATTTCATCTATTAAATTTTGTGCATGCATCCAGCAGCTTTCATGCTGGCTATGTTTATAAATTAGTCAGTCAGTATATTACTCTGCTGTGATTCATGCAAGCCAGCACTGTACCATGAAACACAATGGGTTGGACTCATCAAAGTGATAGCAGGGTCAAAAGGGACAGGCACCAAATGAACAAGACACGGCTTACTGGAGTTCAGAGGCAATTTTAGTTTTATTTCCTTTTTGTTTAATGTTTAAACTTTGATTTAGAGTTTCCAGTTGAGAACAATAGATCTAAGGGTTGTTTGAATCCAAACTGATAATGCCAAAGCCTTAAAATAATAATAATAATAATAATAATTAATATAATAAAAGCCTAAACTAGCTAACTAAATAAAGCTCACAGCAGGACTTTTTCCAGGCAAAAGTCCTTGATGTTAAAATTGTACAGGCTGTTCCTTTTACATTTGTGTATCTGCAATATTTGCTGTAGGCAAGATTGTAAAATGCAGACTATCTGGCGTAATCTCTCTAAATAAAATTGATATTTATGCCCATCTGCAACACACAGCTACAGGAAATTTGCAGACAAAACCACTGGGATTGCTAAAGATATAATCTAATATGATAAATAAGTTATTTTCACAGTTAAGCTCAAAGGGTTGCGGATATCAGACCCTATCTACTTCTACAGAATTGTTTTCTCAAACTAGTTAAAATAACAAGGGGTATGTCTTGGTGAACTGAGACTTTCACATATATCCTGGTGAATACTTGTGCATGAAGATGGAACTGTACCCTTTAATGTCTCTTTCAGTTCTTCTAAATGATAAGTTAAAGCAACTTATAAAAAACTTGGTGATTTAAGCACAATGGGACCTGGAGTCAAACCACACATCAACGATATATGGAAAACCAAACCTGCTACCTTTTCGTCCATCTCTAGTCCCTTTCTTATTCCTTGCTAGCTATGTATTTCTTGTACTAGATTAGATACTGCTGCCTTTTCAAAAGATTATATTAACATGGACACATTAAGCAAGTTGATAACTGTTTTTGTGTTGAAAAGGAGCTATCTTGGGCCCAACAAGGGGGAAGATGTTAATGAAACTTTTGTTCACTGTTGCAACATTAAACAGTTATGCGTGACTTAGGGTTATATGTCAACTCCTGTTGTAACAATTACCATTAAACATCTTTTTAAATAGCTATTTATTTTGGAAATTTTAACAGGCTCACAAATCATGGCCATGTGAATATGAGAAACAAAATGAAATTAATTACAACAGTTAAGTTTATTTTTGTTTCGTTTATGGAAACAGTATACAGTACCAGAGTAATCATCTCTCTTTATTTAAGAAAGTGTTACCATATTATAGAGAGAGCTTTCATAAACTATGTGGGACGTATTGCTGGTGATTTTAATAAACTGACGCTTGGTCTATTCATGGTTATCAAACCAGGCACAGCAATCAAACATCAATACTACAAGATACCAGGCACTTTTGCTGCCTTTTTTTTTTAAAAGGTGAATGTTCTTTGTCTAACTATTGAATAAATGGTAACGAAACATCTTCTAAACCATCCATTAAAGAAAAAGATAAAAAGTAAAAATAGTTAAAGCATTTAAAATGTAAAGTATGTAATAAGACTTTCATTTTAATAATATACCGTATTTCAATTTCCTTTAGCTGTATAGTTTGTTTGGGTTTTTTTATATGTGAGAAACCTGGTTTGTTTTTTGATGGTATTCGCTGTTCCTTAGGGAAGAAAACAGGTTAGTTTAGTTAGTCTGAAACTGTTGTTGTTTTTTGAAGGCTGTTTGTCTTGTTTGGCTTAAGGGAAGTAGGATCATACACAGAAGGGTGAGAAAAGAATAGCAAGATCAAAAACATAGCTTCTATCCCTGGTTCTTTCCCTTACAGGCTCACTCATGGAGACACGAAAGCCAAACTCATGGCTTTATCAGCCACTATGAGTCTATGGCAAATGTTAATCATCCTCAGGCCATTTAAACATTATTCTTTGCTATTTTTCTGCGGACAGGCAGACTGCTTCGTTGCAAAGGTGGAGCAGTTTTGGCAGCTAAGCCAGACTCTTATTAGACAGAGGGGAAAAGAGAACGATAAGAAAAGAAATAAGGTAAGGAAGGGGAATGATATACAAGGAGGATGTGATAGCAGGAGCCCAAATCTCACATCCTGTGTGTTATACCTTCTTGTCTGAGACAGTAGGCACATAGCTGGGGGCAATTAGCCCCTCCCTCTGCTTTCATTGCCATGGCTACACTTCATTTTTTGCACTCTAGCTCAGTCAGAGCTAGTGTAGGTATGTCTACTCAAGCTGAAATGTACCCCACTAGCTCCACGTATGTGCCCTGTAATGCAATTCTCTCGCATGTTCTCCAGGATTTCAAAAGGAAAAACACACTGATGTAGCTATAGCAGCCATTATTAAACCACAACGTTTTTTGAACAGGCTCTGAAAACTGCTCAGAATAAGCTATTCACAACTTGCCTAACTAGGTTAAATGCTAAATTGAGGCTCAGTCCTAGACAACTCTGTTGAGAGGTGTGGAATGTTGGCCCTTGGTGCTCAATATTCAGTAGAGTGTGAGTAGCTATGTATCGTTCATGGGCATGGCATTGTGGGGAATTTGGGAAGGATTAGAACCCTAATAAATTAGCTGTGACTTTGTATTTATTTAGGTGGCTACTACCCGTATTGCTCATTACTATAAACTCAAGTTAATATAGCGATGCTACGCAAAAGCAGCTCTTCTATATCATGGGTACATCGTCGCTAAGAATTTTCACCTGGTGTAGGGTAGGTAGTGGAACTTTTTAACCCAGGATGCCTTTCAGGGGGCAGAGCGTCTAAATATGGAAATGGTCTAAAGTGGCCATTTTGCAGTTGGCTAATGCATGCTATAGCTCTCTCTCTTTGAGCTGGAAAGTAGCTCAAATTCTTGTTATGTTTTCCTTTCTTACTGTGTTTCTGAGGCAATGGCACATTTTCCAAGCATTTTCTGTGAGAACATTCTCAACACCAAATCTTGGGCATTCTTGAAAGAAAAGTGCAAACCCCAACGTGGTCTGCCTGGAGAGTTCTGGAGATAAGAATATAACCATAGCCTGGAATAGGGTGATAAAGCAAACCATCTTTACTGCAGCTGGTTAGACTGAAACAAGGGAAGCACCACACAACACATATTTTGGCATCTGCTTAACTTTCCTTACTTGGGGCTGCATTTACACCCCTGCAGGATTTAGGATTTGATTTGTTGGACTGAAAATAAATGTTTCCTATTCAGTCACCTAAGTGTGTGTAGAGAGCTGCAAAGACAAAGCCATTTGCAGTGCGCAGCAGCCAGTTTTATTGGTCTTGAAAAAGCTGTACTATTCTGTACTTTCTTCAGTGCCATCGACTAGCACATTACCTTCAAACTAATTATGTATACAGAAATAGAGTTTTCTTGTAGCAGTATACACTGAGATCATTAACTAAGGCTCAAATTATTAACTAAGGCTCAAATTATTATAATTCCATGAAGCATTCCTTATCTTGTTAAACTCCTGGAAAAAAAGTGCATTCTCTCATTGAAATTAGATACTATAACAGAGGACTGGTGAATGGAAAATCTGTACTTAAAAAAGGTGCTAGATGTATTTGGGCAATCACAGACCTGCGAATCTTACTTCTGTACTTGGTAATTTGGTTAAAAAGATAACTAAGTAAAAACAGAATACTTAAAACTACTGGACCCTCCCGGGGAAGTGAAGAAACAGATCAACAGAGCCAGACGGGTACCCAGAAGTCACCAACTACAGGACAGCCCCAACAAAGAAAACAACAGAACTGGCCATCACCTATAGCCCCCAGCTAAAATCTTTCCAACACACCATTAAGGATCTACAACCTATCTTAGAAGATGATCCATCACTCTCTCAATCCTTGGGAGGCAACCCAATCTTTGCTTCCAGACAGCTCCCCAACCTGAAGCAAATACTCACCATACTCAGCAACCATACACCATACAATAAGAACATTAACCCAGGAACCTATTCCTGCAACAAATCCCTTTGCCAACTCTGCCCACACGTCGACTCCAGTGACACCATCATTAGTCCTAACCACATCAGCCACACCATCAAGAGCTTGTTCACGTGGACATCTACTAATGTGATATATGCCATCATGTGCCAGCAATGCCCCTCTGCCATGTACATTGGCCGAACCGGACTGTCCCTACATGAAAGAATAAATGGTCACAAATCAGATATTAAAAATGGTAACATCCATAAATGAGTATGAGAGCTCTTCAATCTCCGTGGACACTCTGTAGCAGACTTGAAAGTTGCTAGACTTCAGCAAAAGAACTTAAAAAACAGACTTCAGCATGAAACTGCAGAGCTGCAACTCATATGCAAACTTGACATGATCAGACTGGCTCTGAACAGGGACTTGGGATGGTTATGTCATTACAAAAAGTAATTGTCCCTGTTCACACATTCTCACCTTCTAAACAACTGTTGTGAATGGGCCTCATCTATCCTAACTGAATTGACTTCGTTAGCACTTGCCCTCCCCATTGTAATGTTTCTTGCCCTTGCCAGTGTATATTTACATCCTATCTGTAGTTTCTACTTCATGAATCTGACAAAGTGGGTTGCAGACCATGAAAGCTTATGCCTGAAGAAATTTGTTAGTCTTTAAGGTGCCACAGGACTTTTGTTGTTTTCACAATATCTTAGGATCCAACCAGCATAATTTTGGTAAAGGAACATTTTATGTCATTAATTTATTTGGATAGTTAGAATGGGTCAATAAAATAATGGATAAAGGACAGCCAGTTGGTCTAATTTAATTAGTCTGATTCAACAGGCCTTTGACACAGTCCTTTGCAACAGATTACTAAACAAACTAAGCGTTCATGGTGAGAGAGACAAAGTATTGTTATGAATCAGAAAGTGGCTAACATACAGATAATGAAGAATAGTAATTTTCATCATGGCAAAAGGTTAATAGTGGGGTACCACATGTTTCATAATAGGACCAGTGTTTAATATATTTATGAATGATCTGTTAAAAAGGGGTGAGCAGTGAGGTGGGAAAATGGGGAGATGATACAAAATTAGTTAGGGTAGATGAGACTGAAGAACTTCAGAGTGGCTTAATTGTTAGGCAAGTGGAGAAAACAATGGCAGATATAATTTTATGTTGATAACTGCAAAATAATGCACATTTGAAGGGAATAATTTAAACTACACATATACTTTACAGTGTTCAGAATTAACTCTACCTCTAGAAAAATACCTTCACTTTATGCTTCAGGGCTGAACCCAATCTCTAAGAATTAAAGACCTGAAGAGATTTCTGTGGTGGTCAGATTTCTGTAGTGGGCAGGGTTCTAACATCTTATTTGAAATATCTGTTACTAGCCACTGTCAGGTACAGGGTACTGGATTTCTTTTTCCCTATAAAAAAGAGCTGAGCATCGTTTACGGACAGCTTAGGGAATATTTCTATTCAACATATAACAAAGATTAAGAAAAGCTTAAAAACTATTATGGAAACAAAGTATTACAGTGCACAAATAATGGGATGGCAAATGATACCAAATATCTTCTAAGGCTAGTATAGAAATCAATGTTGTGACCTTATCTGCTGTACTGTGTTCAGTTATGGTCACCCAGTCTCAAACAAGGCATATCAAAAAATACAGGGAGTGCAGGATGAGAATAATTATGGGCATGGAAAAACTCTTTTTTTGAAAAGAGAGAGAGAGAGAGAGAGAGAGAGAGAGAGAGAGAGAGAGAGAGTCTTAATCTTTTCCATCTGTCTTGGCAGGGAGATAAATAGATGGATGTGATAAAAGTATATAAAATAATTAATAACAAATAGAAGGTAGGTCAGGAACATCTGTCTTTACCTTTTCTTTTCTTATAATAGAAAATAAAAATTGGCAAATACAAACTGATAGAAAATACTTTTTCGCACAGTTAAGCTATGGAACCCATTGCAGTAGAATATCATTGAGGCCAACAACTAAATAGGATTAAAAATAGGATTGCATATTTATTTGGATGACAAGAAGATATACAGTTGCATTGTATGCAAAACCCAAGAGCTTTGGAAAGGAAACAAACCCTCATTCTTCAGTGATAAATTAATCTCTGATTACTGGAGCTCAAGAATAAACCTTCCCTGGGAAAGATGATTTCATAGCTGCTTACAACAGGGGTGTGTATGTTTTGCAACTTCCACCGATGCTTCTGATTCTGATTGCTGTTAGAGATAAGATAGTGGACTAGACAGCCACTGATTTTAGTATGGTCATTCCTGTTTCTATTATGACCATTTCATTTCCTGATCTCATATCCATTTTGCTTACAGATACTTAACTGATATTTAATAAAATATCATGGATAGTCTTCCAGTTTAATGAGCTATAATGTCAGATTTAATTTCAACCCTTTAATTTTTATTTTGGAAGTTTAAATTCTAGAATTCTGTGTTTCATTTTGACCAGAATTCTAGCTGTAGTATTGGCACTGGATGGTCTGTATTTACATACTTACAAAATAAGGACGGCACCAAGCTAAATTGAAGCTTAATGTAAAAAAGGCTAGGAAACGAAAACAGCTAACACACTCTCTAGTTCGAAACCACAAAAATGGATTTCATATTAAAGGCACATTGTTCAAATATTTGCCCTGTCCCCCAATTTATGTATCGTTACTAAAATAAAAATGAATATATTTTTTTAAAGAAAACATCATCCTTCTGAAGAGCACTAGGTTGACTCCTGTGGAGAATAAGGGCCTGATTTTTTTTTAAAATGTAGATGCTCCCTTACATACCTGCTTTTGTGTGCACATGTAACGCATGTGACAATAGTGTCTGTGGCATTTCCCGATAATGGCTGATTCACTAAGAGACAGCAATGCACTAGTATTGCCTGCTCTTATTCCTTTACCACAAGTGTTTTTTGTTCTTGGAGCTTGCAGATTCCAACCTGCTTACACTATACGTACCGCATGTGCACGGTTAAAAAAGGGCACCTATGTACTATCCCGAGTTTGCCTCCTCTCACATAGAAAGTGCAAGTGCAAAATGTACACTCAAGAATCAGGCGCGTGACAGTTTTACTCCTTCAGCAGTGAGAGACATAACCAGGACAGTAAAAAGACCAGGAGACACATCCACTTGCCGCACTTTTTGGCGGCAGTCGATGGGAGATGCGCAAGGTATGTAAAATACCTTGCGTATCTCCCGCTGATTTCTTAACCACTCCTTACACATTACACTAAGCTGACTGGAAATGGCATCTGGTTGGTGTAGCGCTACTCTCGTTACGGGGCTGGAGCTACAGCTCTGGTTCCGTGTTTGATTGAGCGCATCTTAACAAGACCGTTCAATTGAATGCAGAAGACCACATTGACAGCGGTGACTCTGCCATCGTCACTATAGGCATAACCTACCTTGTTGCACCTCTGCATGGAGAAATGCACACACAAGCAGACTTGAGAGTTCACTGTATGAAAATCAAGTCCTCAGATTCTCCATCCATTGTATGTTATATTGCATCATCTGAGCAATAGCGGGAAATAATGAAATTAGAAGTTGCTATGAAACATTTGCTTGAGGTGGCAGAGTAAATGTTCTGGACTCTTAATGTAGGCATTTCTGACTTTTGTGTGCTTCACGGTGTATTTTTAATGAAACACAAATTTACAATTGCAAGTCTGTGTTAACAAAGAAGTTTTGTTTGGAAGTAGAGCTGTCTAAAGATTACCAAAAAAATCACAATTAATTATGGGACTAAACAAATAGTCATGATTAATCACAGTTTTAATAGCCCTGTTAAAACAATAATAGAATACCAAATTAAATTTATTATAAATATTTTTTTACATTTTCAAACACTTGATTTCAATTAGAACAGTGAATACAAAGTGCACACTAACTTTATATTATTTTTAAATTACAAATGTTTGGACTGTAAAAAAGATAAACAAAAGAAATAGTATTTTTCAGTTCACCTCAGACAAGTACTGCAGTGCAATCTCTTTATTTTGAAAGTGCAACTTAAAAGTGTAAAATTTTTTTTACATAATTGCTCTTGAAAATAAAACAAAATAAAATGTTTGAGCCTACAAGTCGAAGCATGATGGGGTATATGAATATTTAGCATATCTGGCATGTAAATGCCTTGAAATACCAGCTACAACAGTGCCATGTGATCACTTGTTCTCATTTTCAGAAAATATTGTAAATAAGAAGTGGGCAGCATTATCTTCCATAAATGTATACAAAGTTTCGTCTTAGCAATTGGCTCAGTAAGAAGTAGGAGTGAGTGGACTTTTATGAGGTGAATATAAAGAAAGTACTATACACTTTGTATTCTGTATAGTAATTGAAATTAGTATATTTGAAAATGTAAAAAAGCACCCAACATATTTATAATTTAAATTAATATTCTATTATTATTTAACAGTATGATTAAAACTGAGATTAATCACACCTGATTTTTTAAAAATCTAGTTAATTTGTTTCACGTTAAACACATCCAATAATTGAAATTAACTGACAGACCTACTTGAGTGTATATTTCTAGTCAACTCATATGATAGTTGTTAGAATTGTTTGACAGGCAAACAGCAGCTACTTTCACTCATCTTCTAAAGAGATGGGCATTCTAGGGTCCTGTGAAGTTAATTAGCTGTGTGTAGCTATTCAAGCTCTATTCAATGTCACATGTTTCAGTTGCTCTTTTCTTTACCGTCAAAGTAATTCTTAAAAAAAAAAAAAAAAAAAAAAAATCTGTTGCAGGGACTGGCATTATAAATCCTCCCAACTAATTGAAAAGCCATCTTACAGTTGCTAAGGAGTCTTTTCTCACACTGTGTTTAAATTAAATAGCTCACGGGAGAGGCTTACTCCCCATTTATAGTGAGTTCAAGTGGGACAATGGATCTATAGATCTGTGTGACAAAGGATTAAAGAGAAGGGACAAGCCAGTCACATAAGCTTTGTATCTTTTAAATCTGAAAAGCAAAACTATATATCCAATGATCCTTTGTTATAGTGTAGCAAAACACTAGAATAGAGTTTCTTCTTCCTTCGTGTTAAGGTAGACCCTCCTACTTTCAAAATGGAAAGTATTGCTGTTAAGCACATAGTATTTCCTCCTTCTCTCCTTTAAAGTATTTAAACTATCACAATAACATTTTCCCTGTGAAAATCCTATTAGAGTAATTTTAGAAGGGCTTTTATAAAGTGCACCAAACTCCCCTGTGTTAATGGAAAAGAGATGCTTGAGCTGAAACATAGACATGTTTAGGGCTCACCCTTTAGGAGTCAGGAATGTGATTAAAAAAAATTAGACGCAAATCCTTTTCATCAGGCATACTGCATGTTCCATAGCAACCAGTGCTGAACATGCCCAAAACATCCACCTTACAGTGAAAGTGTTCATAGAGTTGAGTCCCCACCTGAATAAAGAAACTTCCCTATTCAGCCCAAGGTTTAAAAATAAGACTTTTTTTGGTTTGCAGATAATAGCATTTTAATCCCCTTTTTTTTTTTACTTCCTAAAGTTAAAATCTTGTTGATTTAGAAAACATTTTCATCAGATGCATCAGTCACAAGACCCTAGGAGAATGTTTTCTTTGTAGCTGGAGGATAAATGTTGCATTTGTTTAAGATACAGTTCTCACATAATACATTAGTTTCAACAAGAATTATAGAAATGATTTGGATTTTTTTCTCTCTCCTCTAGAACACTTAGGCCCTGACTTAGTCAATAGGACTTCTCATAAGCATGTATTTTTTTTTATCTTACAGAATCTGGGCTTTAGAGGGGTTCAATGGCATATTGGGCTGCATCAGTAGGAGTGTTGCCAGCAAATTGAGGGATGTGATCATTCCTCTCTATTCAGCACTGGTGAGGCTGCATCGGGAATACTGTGTCCAGTTTTGGGCTCCTCACTACAGAAAGGATGTGGACAAATTAGAAAGAGTCCAGTGGAGGGCAACGAAAATGATTAGGGGGCTGGGGCACATGACTTACAAGGAGAGACTGAAGGAACTAGGCTTATTTAGTCTGCAGAAGAGAAGACTGAGGGGGGATTTGATAGCAACCTTCAACTACTTGAAGGGTTGCTCCAAAGAGGAGGGAGCTAGGCTGTTCTCGAGGGTAACAGAGGACAGAACAAGGAGCAATGGTTTCAAATTATAGCTGGGGAGGTCAAGGTTGCATATTATGAAAAACTTTCTCACTAGGAGGGTGGTGAAGCATTGGAATGGGTTACCTAGGGAGGTGGTGGAATCTCCGTCTTTGGAGATATTTAAGGTCCGGTTAGACAAAACCCTGGTTGGGCTGATTTAGTGGGAGTGGTCCTGCTTTTAGCAGGGGGTTGGACTAGATGACCTCATGAAGTCCCTTCCAGCCCTAAGATTCTATGATCACTTGAGCATATCTTATATGACTGGTTTCTTTCTTTTGCAGCAGGACCGCAGGTGGTGCTGGGTCTTGGTCCTTCCTCTTTCACTTATGAAAGTACTGGGAAAATTGTTGTATCCCTCCTCACCTTTCTTCCAAGCGCTTGTTAAATGTATGTTTTGCTTTTAGCAGGTTTGAGGTTTTCCATTCCAGCCTGTTCTTTCCAGTTACCTTCTCTTTTCCAGATTGGTGACAGAATGAAAAGCAACTGTTGGAATTTTAGTTACAGTATTTAGTTCCTGTAGAATAGTTTTATTCTATTGGGGAAAAAATTAGATTGGATGTTAAGTGAGTGCTAAGCTTTACTTTTAAAGATTCATAAGAAGAAAAAGTCATTAGAGACTAAGGGCTTGATTCTCCACATCATTGCATCTAATGTGTAAAATAGGTGTAAAACACAAATTAGAATGGTAGCATTTTACAGCCACTTTGCACATAAATGCAAATGACTACATAAAATGCAAGGCCATGGAGAGTAAGATTCCAGATAGTGAGGCCTGCTGGACCTCCATTGACTTGGGGCTCTGCATGAGTGTGAAGGCCCTCTAATAGGGAGCAGGTTGCAGGACTGGAGCTGTAATCTTTTCAAGAAGAGAGGAGCAAATAGCAAGAAGGTGTTCCATTTCTCATAGTATTTGGAATGTGAGACAGTAGTTTCCTTGAAAACATAATGTTACAGGTGGCAAATCCTTGTAGCAACATGTGGGAGTGTTAAAGTAAACCTTTGGGGGGGGGGTTATGCAAATCTACCGTTGTGAGGAAATAACGGTAACTATTGAATGGATGTTCAGGGATTCTCAGGAGGGCCATCTTACCTGTGGCTCACATGCAAAGTACCTTAATTTATTTATAGCATGCTTTCACCAAGAAAGTAACAACAAAATATAAATAACTTGTTTCCATTAACATTTACCCTATAATCCTGATAACGAGCCTGAAAGAGATGCTTAAGGCAAGAAAATGAATAGTCAAATGTAGCAGTGTTATGGCCCGCTGAAGAGAGCAAAGAACTTACATTTTCCAAAGAATAAGAACTCAGCTATTGAAAATACAAAATTGTTGGGTGTGGAACAAAATCTGACCCCAAACCCTCTCTCCTTGAACTCCCTCCCCCATGACCTGAAATAAGAAATTTCACTTTCAGATTATTTCAGGTCATATATTCAAAATGCCTGCATTACTGTATCTGTGAGCAGATCCATTTGCTTATAAAGAGCCCCATGTCTTAAAAATATGGCTATTTTTCCAAGGCTGAAATAAAAAAAAACCACATGGGTGACCTCATTAATTGTGGACATCAATTCCTGAGCCATCTATAAAGAGCAAAAGGATGCAGCATATGATCAAGTGGGTAGCACGTTAGTTGGGGCATCCCAAATAAATAAATAAAATAAAGGGAGTGCTTAATAAAGAGATATATTTTTTGAAAATGAGAAAACAGTTGTTTGAGCCTCTATCTTGATTTTTGGTAATCATAGGCATCTGGTGTAGTCTCTTTGGGTGAGACTGTGATATCTCTATTCAGTTGGAATAGTACCTCAAACCATGAATAGACCTGCTGAAGTCATTGTTAAAGATCAGGAATTGTTCTTGATTTGTGAACACATCTGGTAGATTTCCTTTTTGGTGATTCATGTAAACAGTTTTTGGATTTAGTAGTTTTTTATTTTTTGTAATAACCCTGAGGAAAGTGAAGAAGGCAGACATGGAGGCCAGCACTGGAAGTTGAGAGAGATGAATTTTGAGGAGAGATTTGAGAGTTCTGGAAAATGTTGGGAAATGGCTGTGATCCCTAGATCTGAATTATTTGATTATTTTACCTCTGTAATGGACTGTGAGTATGCCGATTTCCTACCCTGCTCTTAATAAAAGTTACTTACCCTGTGTTTAGTTCAAATGTAACATTTCCATGTGTGTTGGGTTTATACAATTCACACAACAGCAAAATGTAAACATATATGTCTAAGCTCAGTTTTTCCAAGGGCTTCTCTACAGCAGCCTCTCTATCTCAGACCCCAGTTCGCTCTTTAGAGAGAATCAATCATTCTTATTTCCTTTCCATAGCTCATGGATTGTTGAGCTTCACTTGCCCTTAATTGATTTGTCTAGAAAAGAGCTATGGAACTAAATAATTAAGGAGGTTGTATAGAAATTGCTCAAAAAGCCTGTAGAGTTTAATTCAGAGTAATTCATTTAAAAAAAAAATCATTCCATGAAATTCTATTGCAGGAATATTATTCAATATTAAATGTTGTGGGATTTTCCCATGAACTGGGTAACTGGGCAATAAAATGGCAAATTGAAATTTAGTGTTGATAAATGCAGAGTAATGTACATTTGAAAACATAATCTCAGCTATACAGGCAAAATGATGGAATCCAAATTAGCTGTTACCACTCAAGAAAAAGATCTTGGAATCATCATGGATAGTTCTCTGAAAACATTTCCTCTATGTGCAGCATCAGTCAAAAAAGTTAGCACAGTGGTAGGAACCATTAGGAAAGGGATAGATAATAAGACAATAAATATCATAATGCTGCTATATAAATACATGGTGCTCCCACACCTTGAATATTGCATGCAGTTCTGGTTGCCCCATTAAAAATGATATTTTGGAATTGGAGTGTGCAGCAAAAGTGAGCAAGGGCATGGAACAGCTTCTATACGAGGAGAGAGATTAAAGATTGGAACTGTTCAGCTTGGAAAAGAGATGGCTGAGGGAGAATATGATAGAGAGCTATAAAGTCATAGACGAAATTAATGAGGAGTTATTTACACCTTCAAACAACACAAGAACCAGAGGTCACCCAAGGAAATTAACAGGCAGCAGATTTAAACGCATACAAAAGGAAGTACTTTGTCACACAGTGCAGAGTCAGCCTGTGGAACTTGTTGCCAGGGGATGTTATGAAGGTCAAAACTATAATAGGGTTTAAAAAAGAATTAGATATGTTTATGGAGGACAGGTCCATCAATAGCTGTTAGCTGAGATGGTCAGCAATGCAAACCCATGCTCTGGGTGTTCATAAGCCTCTGACTGCCAGATGCTGGGACTGGATAGATTACTTGACAATTGTCCTGTTCTGTTCATTACCTTTGTAGCATCTGACATTTTCCACTGCTGGACAACAGGATACTGGGCTAGATGGACCCTTTGATCTGACCCAGGTTCACCATTCTTACATTCATGAAGGCCAACATCACCAAACTACTTATTACTGAAATATTTGCCAAAACTCTAATCAGAATTTTGTGATGGACTCTGTTGGGAAGATATAGTGTGGGCAGGTGGAGAAGTATTAATAAAGAAATGCGCTATTAAGAAATAAATAAATGGAGCCTACTTTAGAAGGAAAAAAGTTGTTTAATGAGAAGGACACTGAAGTAGTATAAGCCTTTCTCAGAATAATAGCAAAATGCATAAAGACTTGTATTTGCCTAAAAAGGGCATTGTGCAAAATATTGTAAAACACTGAAGAAGTTAAATGTAGGGCACAGCATGAACACACTTGGGTTGATCCAAAGTGCTTAGGAATGTTTCTTTTTATTTTTCTGTATAATTACTAAATACCATGTGACCATTATATAAATATTTTTTCTTAATTTTAATTTAAATTGAAATTAAAATGTAAAATAATCTTTGTCCAGCCTGTGAATGTGACTCCATAGAGAGCCTTTCTCAAGTTCAATCTGTGCACTGAGGACTTTTTAAAAGAATTCAGGGACACTGATCCTGCAGCTATTGTGTGCACATAACAAAAGTCAATTGTTTTGAAATCTTAGCAATTGCAAGATTGGGCCCAAAGGTTCATAAGCATTGCAAGAAAGCTAACATCTTGGCATAAAATGAAGAAAACCCGCTTTTTAGATTCCATGTGCCATATTATTTCACAGCATGTCTTGGGCCTTTGTCCTGCAAACATGAATACTTGCTTAATGCTATACTACACACCATACATATGGTGGGACTATTCACATATATAAATCTTTGCAGGCCTTATTTTGCTCTGCTCTGCTGTTTATTTGCTCTTCTTTGTCACTTTTTGTAACATATGTGCTTGTAAGTTATCTTGTATTAAAGTGTCCAGAAGCCTTATGACCTGGATACCAATTCATTAAAATGTATTACTTTTTAAAAAAAATATGGTAATAAAAACCAGTTTTTTTCTTTCAAAATAAGAGAATAAACTAAGGCCCCAATCCAGAAGCACTAATGCACCAGTTGGCCTTTGCTCATATAAATAGTTGGATTACTCATGTGAGTAAATGTAAGCATGTGTGCAACCATTTGTCATAATTGCTAGGGCCCAGTTTTATCATCTGCAAATTTAAAAGCTGATAGGATATAAACTTTAATGCTGGGAGCCAGAATAGTGCTTAGATAGTTTAATCAGTGGATGCACTGACTGCACATCTTGGAAATATTATCTTTATGCAAACCTCTTGATGAGGTAGGTCAATGATAGTTTAACCTGGGAAAAGAAAAGGAGTCAGTAAAAATGGAGTTAGGATTTGGGTCATAAAAAGAAACATTAGCAGTCTACTTTACATTGGTATACCTTTGAGAATGGCATACATTTAAAATATTATTCAAAATGTTTTACTAGAACAGACCAAGTATTATATATTTTTCTGCTGCAACCAGGGAAAATTCATGTCTGGACTACATTAGAAAAGTCACAAATCAGACCCGTAGCTTTGATAGCCTACCTGAGCACCAAATATAAATGCCCTGTATATTTGCTGATCATTCAATTCAGAGCTTTTTTCATTTCCCAACATTTCCAGTCAGCGCTCTTGTAGCTGATTTTTCTACAGCTATTAGATGCTGATGCAGCTTTCTCATTTGATCCTCTTTCTTGTTTCCTAACCCATCACCCCTCTCCTTAGAAGTGATGTGAGGCCTGGGGCGAATGTAAAATAATGTCTGGAGGGAGACAGAATTAAGTAATTAGTGTTTTGTGGGTTGAGGAGAAGCTGGAAGCTCTGCACTATCAGACAGCCAGAAAAAGTCCCTACAGCAGGGTCAGATTCCCAGAATCACCTCACTCTATACATTTGAGGGAGTTGGCAACACTAACTGCCTTTCCCTTTCTGGAGATAGACAGGGAGTGTACCAAAATCCCAAAACAGAGCACAGACCACAATATCATCTCCTTGGCACCACGTTCATGAAGTGAGAGAGAGTTGTTAGTGAGTAGTCTTCCTCTACTGGCCAATATGTCCCAATGGGGTTTCCTCATCATCACTTCTTCCAAGATCCTTTAATTTATATTGGACCTGGTCTGTCTTTCTTATTGTAGTCAAGAAAATATGTAGCAGGTGTCTCTCATTTGCAAGATTTCCCTCAAACACTCTCTCCCCATAAAGAAGGCTGTGCTAATGGGGTTCTGGTTTCTAAAATGGTAGTTTAAAGTCTACTTCAAAAGGCAACAATGCCTATTACAAATCACTGTGCCTAAGGCTTACGTGATAAGAATGGGTTTGTTTGTTATGTGAGATTTATGATTTCCTTAACTATTCATTTTCTTGCTTTTTAAGTCCTTGAGTTTTATAAATGGCATGTTAACTTGCTGATCTTGTTGCGTAGCAATCTTGGCTGGCTTTTGGAACGAAGTTGCTTTATTACATTGAAATATATGCTGCCGGAGGTAAGTGGGTGTTTTATTACCTCAGCTTTTGCTGAAGCTAAATGGTATCAATTCTTGCTTTCAAAACTGGGTGAATTCAGGGGAAAACATATTTCAGAAGACAGTGTGATCACAGAGCATTTGGGGGGCTGGCATGAACTCTTCTACATTTGGTATCTGGTTCCAAATGCCAGGCAGGGTGCAAGGATAATTTTTTTCAGGCCCAGTATAAACTTGTAACACAGGCCCCCTCCCCCACACATGGTAATGGGGGTTGCAGTCTGGGCCGGGCCTCCAGGCCCTGGTAAAATGAACTCTTCCCTCACCCCATGTGGGAGTCCTGCTACCAAGCTGTGCAAAAGAGTTGAACAGTACCCTGTCCAGCCCCAGACTCCCAGTTTGGGAAGATCAGCTCTTAACGGCACAGTCGCCAATACCACAGATAACTGTTGGTCTCAAACATACGAAGTTGAGCATAAAGTATTTATTTCGGTTGAAGCAAATACGACATTGAAATATGGCAATTTTCTATTGATTGATCCACATCTTCTTCTGTAACTGAATCAAAAGCATTGCATTTTCAAAGTTATTGTCTTTTGTTCCTTGTGCAGCTGAGGAAACTGTTCCAGTCAGTAATTTCGGACTCTTCTAATAGTTAGTCTAAGCATGCTTATTAGGCTATCAATAACTTGCTTGTTGATAGATATATTTAAACAGTACTCTGATGTGTTGGCAGAAGATCTTCTATTACTATTGATCTTTTATCTGGGGTCTTCTGATTAGTTCAGGATTTGTCAGCAACCTTCAGAAAAATACGTTGCCTTTGATCAGAAGTTGGAGATTTTTACAGTTGCTAACCCAGTTGTATAAGGTTAGATTGCTGAGCTTGTCCTTGTGCTGAGGATCAAAGTAATCTTTCTTGTATCCTTCTGCACTACATTTAGATGTTCATTTGCAGATACATTATTAGATTGTATTAAAAATACCAAATAGACAAAGTTATCAGTCACTGAAATCACAGTATGCCTAGGACAACTTAACTTGATTACAACTGCTACTAAGCATTGGAAGGCATTCTCCCTGTTAAATAGAGATCACTGGGTGACTTCCATACTTACAAAGTTCCTATTTGAAAGGGTATAGTTTTTAAATATATATACTTACACACAAAACTACATCGAAAGAATATTATTAAATGCAAAAGGTCAAGCACCCAAAAGTAGGATGTGTCAGACTTGTGTGGGGGCAGGGAGCCTAGTGGATGGAGTACAGGACTGGGTCCCAGGTGACCTAGTTTCTATTTTTCTGGCTCTCTCTCTGGCCTGCTGGGTGATTTTGGGTAAGCCTTTTGCCTCTCTCTGCTTCAGTTTCTCCATCGTTCCCCAAAACGAGGCCAGCGATAACGACCTGCTTTGAGATGTACTGATGAAAAGCACTATATAAGAGCTAGGTATTATTCTTATTTATGTATTTATTATTACTTGTGAGCATGTCTTATGAAACAGGCTTTAATTGCATGATCATATACTATTTTTTCCTGGTATCATGCCCCTGTCTCATTCAGTAGATAGGATAGTTCTGCTCTAGGGATAAATAAGGGTTGTGTAGTGAACCAGGAGCCTGTTGCCTGTAGGACCACAGTTTTGTTGCAGAAGTTGGAAGGTGTGAAATGATTGAATAAGGAGATTGCAGGAAGGAAAAGGATGGTAACATGAAAAGATGGGGAACTTGAATAACTAGAACAGGGGTTTTCAAACCATGGGTGGTTTTATGAAATGGCATCCCCCACACAGCATGAACTCACATGCACCCTCACGCCTCATGAAAGATGCTATTTTGCTCTGCAAAATGGCGCCTTCCATGCAGCATGCTGTATGTGTGTGAGGTCATGCTGTGCAAGGGATGCCATTTTGTAAAGCAAAATGGCGCCTTCCATGCAGTGTGACCTTGCATGTATGGTGCATGTGAGGTCACACTCAATGCTCTCTGGGGTTGTGGGCAGCAATATATATATAATATGAAAATGGAGTCATGCAAAGAACATGTTTGGGAAACGCTGATTTAGATCCTTGTTAAATTTGAACTAAAATGGATGGAAACATGTATTGTGCAAATGAGCGTAGTGCCACTGAAGTCAGGGGAGCTTTGCCATTTTACAGTACCTTCTAAATATTTTATATTTTTGCTTTTATCTGTGTAGTATTTGCATGGCAATAAATAGTTTTAATGATTTTATTTAAAAAGTCTTAATGTTAGACTTTGTGGTACTCTAGTCAATGCTTTTCTGTCTGCTTTGAGGCTTGCAATTTTCCTTTATAAAAACTGATGTTTGTGAATCTCATTCTGTTTTCACTTGCAGAAATTACTTGCATTAGTGATGAATATGATTGAGTTCTACCAGAGTAAAACCAGTCTTAGATCAGAGTCTGGCTGTGTGTTGGGGAACTATCTCTTTTATTTTGTATGGGCCTTTCTTGTGCAAATTCAAACATTTTCAATAAATAAAATGAGAAATATGGAGTAGAATGAGCTTAAAGAAAGCAGCTTGTTTTGAACATCAGCCACTACATTTGGAGTTCTGATCTATTTGATGGTGTGTACACTCATTGGAACAGACAGTGTATGATTCTTTAATGAAAAAACATTTGTTTACAATAGCCTTATTTTATAAATGCTGAAGGAACTTCACTTGAGGTGATTGGACGGCTCCAGTAACAGATACTCTTTGTAACAGTATTCTTTGGAGATGTCCTTAATTTAGCAGTGCCAGAGTCCAGGAAAAATAGAATCAACCTCGTATTATACAAAAAATATCCCCTATTTCACCCTCTTTTAGATGGATTTGTACATGAGGGGGCTTTTACAGGCCCAGCCAGTATCTGTATACGTTCTTTGTTTCCTGTCATGTTATAGCTGCTTCTGACAAGTTGGCTCTGCACCCTTTGACACCCTCCCCCCGCCCCTTCACCTTTCTATTATAGAGATTTATCTTTGAAAACTTTCTAAAATGTTTTATCAGTAACAGAGATTTTAACTCATTTGCTACTGGATTCAGATTTGCATTTCTGTGCCATTCAGAGCAGTGTGCCAGGTATAAACACACACAGTGCCATCCTGTGGGCTGGTTACATACGTCAATTTGAAATGCTGTTGGGACATTGGTTCTTTAAGCTCATTTGCCCAGGACAAGGGGAAGCATTTAACAGAAGTTTACCTTCCTGGACTGCGATTGGGTATTTCTGCCAGCTTGTAGGGGGGTTTGGATGGTGGCAGGTGAGAGAAGTTTTCTGTTTTTGAACTGCCTGTGGCCATGACCAGTAGATGTATTAAAACCTGTTGTCAATTAGATGTTTTGTTGTTAAGTTTTAATGGGGTCCTGGGAAGCATCTGTTCTCTCAAATGAGCTGCCCTAATTGGAGAACGTTGGTGGGAATGGTGGTGGTGTTAGAGGCATTCCCAGTCTGGGTTTAGGAAAGCAGGTAGGAACAGAGAGCAGACTTGGGAGCTTGGAGACAAGAAGCAGTTAGTGGTTTTGGGAAGTAAGCATCTAAAACAAACAGTGGAGTTATGAGTGAACGGAAATCCTCAAGCAAAAGGCTTTAAAGTGAAATGTGTCCAAGAAAGTTTGGGTGTTTTTAATGTCACTTAAGTTTTTACCAAACCTGTTAACTTTAGTGCAAAGTAGCAGCCAAAATGGTTTATAACCAGAAGTTTGTGATTAGGGAGGGAATCCACAGACCAAAGGGTTGGGTGAGTTTGTACACAGTGAAAGTATTTAGGAAAATAGAAAGTAACCCTGGAGTCTTGAGGAAACCCTGGGAGGTTGCAGGGGGAATGGGTTCCTGCCAGTGTTCCCTCTAAGCTGCGCGGGTGTGCGGCCGCGCAGCACCGAGGGACCCCCGCCACTCCCTCCAGACCCCCGGGGCTGCGGCTTTGCTGCGGCAGACCCGGCCTGTGCCCGGCCTCTGGGCTGGCCCTCTCCGCCCCCAGGGCGGGACAGGCAGGCTCAGGCTCGGCTCAGGTGCGCGGGCCTGCCTGCCTACCCCATGCAGCCAGGGCAGCGGGGTGGCTGCGGCCGCGGCGAGCTCCTGGGCTCCCACCCGCCGACCGCCTCGACTTCCCGACTCGGGGCTGGGGCTGGGCTCATCCAACGGCCTCGGCCTCCCAGCACGGGGCTGGGATCAACCTCCGGGGCTGGGGTCTGCTCCGCCTCACCGGCGGCTTCCCAGGGCCGCGGTAGGGTCCTCCCCCGCCAGCGGCCTTGGCTTCTTTCTTTCTTTCTTTCTTTCTTTCTTTCTTTCTTTCTTTCTTTCTTTCTTTCTTTCTT
>ML685766.1:22589894-22605713 GCA_007922175.1 Pelusios castaneus
CTTTCTTTCTTTCTTTCTTTCTTTCTTTCTTTCTTTCTTTCTTTCTTAAAAAAAACTTTTAAAAAATTAATTTTAAATAAAAACCTTTCTAAAAATTAAATTTCAATTCAAAATTCATTCAAATTCAATTAAACACAATTAATTAATTCTATTTACAATTACTTTAACTTCAATTAATGCCTATAATTTCTGTCGTGTGAGTTTACACAAAAAAATTTTATTCAGAAAAAGTTTTGCACACGGCTTGAAAATTTTGCACACAAGCCGCCAAACCTTAGAGGGAACATTGGTTCCTGCTATAGGAATTATGACTTTTCCAGATCAGGCATACCTCAGCTATGGGATGTGGAATAAACACAGGTCACACAATGGTAAGACAAGCATAGATGCCTGAGGTTAAAAGGTGTGATTTCCAGTTTGTGTACATGTACCCCCATTAGCTCTGCTTGAGTGAGTGCACTAAAAACAGCTGGGTTAGGACAAGAAGTCGCTCCTGCTAGCTGCCTGAATATGTAACTGAGAGTGGTGGAGGGAGTTCTTGGGCAGCTAACCCAAGCGACTGCCTGTTCTATCTGAGCTGCACTGCTATTTTTAGGTTGCTAGCTCAAGCAGAGATTGCAGGGGTTCCTCAACAAGAGCTGGGAATCGCCCCTTTCAGCTCAAAAGTAGATGTATCCCATGTGAAAGGTACCGTTTGGTCTTCAGGAAGCTACCTTACAGTGTTGATCGTGGGTAGGTTGTGTGCTACTGCAGCTTCCTTCTCCCTGGCCTTCATAGTTTCAATCTTACCCAATTCAAATCCATTAAAAATGTAACTGCTGATATTGTCTCTTGTTCTGACCCCATCATCCACTCGGCATCATGTCATTGGCTCTCCCTTCTCCCGTCCTGGTGCTTAAAGAGTGGGAAACTCTATTCCAATCTGTAAACCCATCACTTTATCCTCCTTTAAATCCCTCCTTGTGACTTGCCTCTGCATGAAGCCTACCAAATGCTGCCATTTGAAACTGGCTAGGTGCAGGGCTATCCCTAATGGGGGGTGGGGCCTGGGGCCAATTGGCCTGCATGGCTCCCCGCCCCCCTTCCTTGGCACTGGGGATAGAGGGCCATCTTGGGCAGAAGCCAGTCCCCGTGCTTCTGCCCCACCCCTGGGCAGGCTTGTTGCAAACCGTGGAGCCTGGGGCAGTTGCCCCGCTCGCCCCCTCCTCCCTGGGAACAGCCCTGGCTAAGCGTGTGGTAAAATGAGGTTATGGCTACAGTTACATCAGAGAATTTACAGCGCAGCTGTGCTGCTATTGCATCTCTTCTGTGGCCACTGTAACCCAATGGCAGAGAGCTCTCCCACTGATTTAATGAATCCAGCCCCAAGGAGTGGCAGCAGTATGTTAGTGGGAGAAGCTCTGTCCCCACAGGGGTTTAGGTTGGTGTAATTTATGTCAATCAGGTGGTGGTTTATTTTCACCCCTCAGCGACGCAAGTGGTAGTGTAGACATAGTCTGTCTCTTTATGCAAAGTGTGCTTTTAAAAAGGTTTCCTCTTCCCTTTCTTCCTATGCCTATGCCACCCTTTTGTTGCATCTTATTAGAAACTTAGATTCAGGGATGGAGCCTGTGTTTGTACTGCATGTTTGCCCAATACCTAGCAGAGTGAGGTCTTTTTCCTTGACTAGGACACATACGTGTCACTGCCATTCAGACAATGAATAATGGTGGTGCTGCACAAAACAGCAAAGAACTGGCACCAGCTGACTAGTAACTAGACTCAATGGGATTCTTTATTTAAAGCCTGTTGTTACAGCCTTTAGAAATCTGTCAGGCCTGTTCCCTTGATGCAACTGCCAGGATTTTCAAATGAGCTCGGCTTCCTTATAGGTGCCAGAATAAGTTAGTAGAGCACAATGTTTTGGGAGCTGAGATTTTTTTTTTTGTGTGTGTGTGGACAATCTGTCCATAAGTGTCACAATGGGAGCTGCTGGGCACTGAGCACTTCTGAAAATCTGCCCCTTATTTAGCTGCCTGAATGGGAGCTGATCTCTTGAAAATTGAGCCCCATGTGGAGGAAGAGAGCTTGAGTGTAGCAGAATGAGATGTGAGAGCTAGATGACACTTTAGATGCTGTAAATACAGCAAAGGTAAAGGATTTTTTTTGTGAGCAATGATCATGTAAACCATTGAAAACAATTCCTCATGCAGTGATACATCCTAGTTTCTCTGTATAATCTTTCCCATGAACAGTCTCTGATATAATTTCTGTGGGAAAAGAAAACTGCTTCCCCAGCTCCTGAGCAGTCTGACGTTTCTCTCCCTAGACCCATTTTCACCCATCCCTTCCTGTAATGCGTACTGATCCAGAGCTGCCCCCCACCCCCATCCCTTTGTCCATGGGAGCAGGCTGGGTGTGCATTCAGTGATCATTTTGAAGATGAATATGTTGGATAATTTTGGTTGCTAATTTACCATTTTAAGTACATATTGTGCTTTGAAGACTCCTATAGGATTTAGACTCCAGCTAAAGGACAAAGATCTAAGGGATGCCTGTTTAATTTTTCTCATCCTGTAACAGTATAGTATGTCATTTTGGCCTAAGTAAATACATATGTTGTAAACCCCACAGAATTTAACTGAATAAAAAGAATGACCATTTATACAAATACTTACATACTTAAGTGCATGTCAGGAAACCAATACACTATTACCCTCCAAAAGTAGCCTATTGTATCCTCAGACTCTTTTCAAAAGGAATTAACTTCCTTTATCTTAAAGACTGTTTCCATCACAAGTACCATTTTGTTTTAAACCTAGATAGAACTGTAAAGGATTTCAGTTTTCTGGGCTGTCAATTTGATGCCTTTCACAAAATTCTAAATTAATTTACAACAAAGGACCCAACTATATTTTGTCTCAAATCATAGTATTTTCCCCATTAATCAAATTAGTCTTTTACATTTAATCATATAAATTCTTTTAAATCCGGTAACATATTTTGAGTGAAATTACTGAATATAAGCTTTAAATTCCACAGATGTATTTAAACAGAGAACAATATGTTTTCCTGAGGCCAAATTCTACCACCCATACTCACGCTGAGAAGTATCTAAATCTGTTTGTAGTTTAGGGCAGTACTTATTTGCAAAGATGCTGGGCCAGAACAGAATCAAACAAGAAGACCGATTGCACTTTTTTCTTGTTTCTTTTGTTGAACTAGACTAACATGGCTACCCCTCTGGAACTAGTTTCAATTTAGTCCGTAGGACTACTTAAAGCTTATTGTTATAGATGTACTTATGTGCTTTACTGGACTGATGCTTTAAGTACCATTCATCATAAGTAAGGGTGTCAGAATCTGGTCCTAAATTTGGAGCTGATCCTGCAGCCCCTTACTGTTAGTTGTTGTCCCTATTACTCCATGATTCCCATTTAAGTTAATGGAGCTACATAGGGTTGCAAGCAGCTGGATGAGTTATTTGGAGTTGGTCTTGCTTTGAGCAGGGGAGTCACTAGATGACTTCCTGAGGTCCCTTTCAACCCCAATCTTCTATGGCTATGTCTACACTAGAAAAGTTAAGTCGAATTTAATAAGGTCAACTTTAAGTCGACTTAAAGTCGACCTTATTAAAGTCGACTTAACAAAGTGGGCTAAATTGACTTAGCTTTAAGTCAACTTAGTCCACTTTGTTAAATCGACTTAACCACCCTTAAGTTAACTTAATAAAGTCGACTTAAGGGTTACTCCATGTCCACGCTGTCCTTTAAGGGTTAAGTCGACTTAATGAGTGGTAGTAACAAAGTCGACTTAAGCTTTCATAAAGTTGACTTAAGGAATTTCTTAAGTCGACTTAATGAAAGCCTAGTGTGGACGTGGCTTAATTTAAGCTGATTTAAGCCTCCTTAAATCGACTTAATTTGCCAATGTAGACATAGCCTATGATTCTATGATTGAAGAATTAGTCCTTTACGGTCCCAATCCTGCCAATATTTCTGCATGTACTTTGCTTCGAGCGCATGGGGGCACCATACTGAGACTACTTAGGAGTTAGAATTAATCACATATGCAAACATTGGCAGGATTGGTGTCCTTTACAATTCTGTCTAGGTTTAAAATTTGTAGCTACTGAGGGAGGTTTGTTAATATAACCATTGTACTGTAATTTCTTTTAGTACTGTAATTAACTTTTTAAAAATACTGATTATATTTACTGCAATCAACAAATATTTACTGGCATCAGGGCAGTTTATATTAGTAGAAATCAATATGTTTGTCATAGTTAGTACTGTATATTTTTCTTCAACCAACCTATATTTAACTCCGAGCCTGTCTTCCCCCCAAATATTGTATGTTTCAGTTCCAGTTAGTACAATATGTATGTAAGGTTTATCCTTAATGTGCAAAATTCATTTGCTTCATGTCTTATGAACCATACTTTCTGTTACCACGTACACATATGTAGTTTCTGACAATTGCCCTCTCTCTATTTATGCACTTTAATCAACTCACCACGTATCTTTACCTATCTAATATTTTGCAGTTACCGAGCCACTGTCTAGCAAAACAACCTGATATTGTTCCAAAGGGGCAGCTGTGTTAGTCTAGTTCAGCAAAACAAACAAGGAGTCCGGTGGCATTTTTAACGACTAACAAATTTATTTATTGCATGAGCTTTCGTGGGAGAAAATCCCACTTCGTCAGACGCTTTGAAGATGGGGAAATATCAGGCCTCTCATTCTGTTAGTTCCCCATCTTCAAAACATCTGACGAAGTGGGATTTTCTCCCACAACAGCTCATGCCATAAATTTGTTAGTCTTTAAAAGTGCCCCAGGGCTCCCTGTTTGTTAACCTGATATTGGTTGATTTCCCATACAGTCAGCATCTCATGGACATCTATCAAGTTTCAAAGTTTATAGCCTTCCAGAACAAATATGTCTTTGTGTCCAGGGTTATTTCTTTTCACTGTCACTTTATTTTATGATAAATAATATGTGGGTGGCCATAATTCTTTGGCCCTGGTTTGCCACAGACTTGAGCTTTCTATAAATTGGCCAGTTTTAGACCAGTTAAGGTTCTGTGCCTTTATACAGCTAAGAAATCCACTGACTTGTGTGGAAGAACTGGGAATTAAACCTAGATTTCCTGAATTGTGATTGAGTTACTTAACCCCCCAAGACCCTTCTTCTTCTCCTCCTCTATCTTTTAAATGGTTGAAAAAAGTATTGTCCAACATCAGAGTATTTTGGGACTAGTATTCTTTTGAAAAGCATTCCAGCCGATCCGGTTGTACTTCTTTCTTAGCAATAATATGAACTGCTCTTTTAAAAAACAACTCTCCCCTTCAACCTGGGGAGAGGAGGGGAATTTGTCCCCAAGGTAATTACACAATGGTCTCTGGAGTTGCATCACAGACGAACTTGGCTTGTTGTCTTTGTAGTCTTTGCGTTGCTGCCAAATGAATAGCGATGGTGTGATGATGACCGTGGCACATGTTTAAATGGTATCTGTCATGAGCTGTAACAAGACACTAGCTTAAATGGAGGCTGCTAATGCCTGTTGAGATCTTTGTATATCAGTTATGTTGTTTCTTCATGAAAATGGCAGTACATTTGTTTTTTCTTTATCACTGTGTGGTCCAAGGCAGATTTCACTAAGAGATATTGCAGGTAATCTCAGAGCTGTCGATCTTGCAGGGAACTTGGGCTCTGGTGTTGCTTAGCTCTTACTACTATCTGATTTATATTCACGGACTGGCAGGACTGTGGTGCTTATGTTTCCATCTTTTTTTATGTGGGTTTCTGTAGCCCCGTTAGGATTTGCTAGGCATATGCTGTTTTGTTTACAGCATGTCTCTGTTTGATTATGCTGAGCTAGGAAATACAAAAAGAGTCTTTACTAACTGGATATATGATGATCCCAAATTATCATTTCCCCCCCCCCCCCCAAAAACCTATACTATCTCTCCTTACACCATTATCTCATTCAGAGATAAATTTTTTGTTATTCAAATGGACCTAAAACATAACACCCCACCCTTTCCCCCTCTTTCTTCCTTTTAAAAGTTAATTTAGAGTTCATGAAAACTGCTAGACTGACAGGCCTGGAAAATGAAGTTCTTTATTTATCCAGGAAATGAATATATTAAGTGATGCACTCTCCCTCACAATATGGTGTGACACTGAACTGATGGGACAACGAAGGTACAAGAATCTAATCTGAGCTACTTACATGGCCCTTGTTTCTGGAGCATCTGAATGCGTCATGAGTTTTAATGTATTTGCTGAGACTGGCTGGAAAACAAGAATTTTGTTTTGTAACCATGTTTGAGGTTTTGAAATTTGTTTGAATTTCGATGTGCAATGACCTTTCAAGTTTTTTATTTTTTCCTAAAAACCATGAGAGAGATATGTGCCCTGAGACTGACACTCCCCCTGTCACTCTCTAGCCTGGTGGCCTAGGCACTTGCTAGTATGTGGGAAACCCAGGTTTGAGTCCCTGCTCTGAATAAGCAAAGCAAAGACTTGAACCCCTCCTCTCAGGTGAGTGCCTTAACCGCCAGGTTATTGGCTACTGTAAGGTGAATCACAAAATTCTAGCCTGAACATGAGAAGCCCTTTCATCAAAAGCAGTAGGGTTCCACAAAATGGCATTTTTGAGTGCCCAGCTCTAGCATTATCCTTCCAACACGATTGTGAGGTAGTGTGTGGAAACACACATCTGCCTACCTCAGGTTACATACTTGGTACCCCAGGACCATGGTTGCCTGAGTCATTCAAATCTTGAGTCCCTTCATCTCATGGCCTGGAAACTCCATGGCCTGGAAACCCCTCAGAACTAGCATGTTCAGGACTGGTTCATGAAGTCCTTTTAGGAAGCAGAAACTCATCCAGTAGAGCTACTTACCTTGGCAAAGTGGAAAAGGTTCTTGATCTGGTCTGTGAAGAAGGGTGTCTCACTTATACAATCATCAATACCATTCATTCTAGACTACTTACTACATCTGAAACAACAGGGGCTAGTTCATGTAATGTTTTTAGGGTCCATCTGGTCGAAATCTCAGTGTTTTATCCTTGGGTGAATGGCCGGTCTCCATTTTACAGAAGCACAGAGATACTGAAGTAGCCCAGACTGCATGGGAAGTTGGAACTAGAGCAGAAATTTGAACCTAGCTCTCCCAAGGCATGGGCTATTGCCCGATGGACAAGACAGCCTTCCTCCCACTCTGTTTATAGATCATTTCGAATGCCCAGTATCTTCACTGAGATTACTATGCCAGCAGAAGGGCCAGTCATAGTTATTTCCTTTTAACATAGTACGAAGAAGGCAGCCCAGGGTGATTGGAGGCTGGCTGGCTGGGAGTTAGCTAAAGTTTTTCAAAGCAGAGCTATGAAGATTTTAAAGTTTTGTTTGTTCTTTTGGACTGCAGTGGAGAATCTTTGTTAAAATATTTGTATGTGACCTTACCAATGAGTGTATCTTGTTGAATAAGTAAAATTTGAAGAAGTGAAACAGGGAAAGTTTCATGATGCATGAATATTTAATATAATTACAAAACTATAAAAAGTTTAAATTGAACATAAAATGTAGAGTAGCAAAAATATTTATTCGCCTCTTTCTCCCCCCAGATTTCACTTATGGCTCATTATTTTAGATTATTTGCACTGGAAGCTCCTTAGGGCATCTAGTTGCTATTACTAGGTATTTCTACAGGGTCCTGTTGTGCTAGGCACTGATCTCAGTTATGGCATAATACAAATAATAGCTGTTGCAGTGCAAATAATAAGAGTTTGTAAGATGGTTGGGGCAAGGATCATGCCTGTCTCTGTTCACACAGTATGTAGCATGACACAGGCCTAATTTTCAGCTGGAATACTGGGCACTGGGATGGTAAAATAGATAGAAATTAAATAATATATTCTGGAGTTTAATGGTCAATTTAGAAGATTAAGGAGCTAGGTAACAGCACCCTCAGAAAAAAAGTTTATTTGGGGAGCTAGCTGTAGCAGAGCAGTATCGTTTCCTTGAACAGCATGTCTCATTGTAGCTATGCTGAGCTAGGAAAGTCCCCCACAAGTAACCTGTCACAGATTGCAAAATGGGTTTACTTCATTCACAGTGTGAGGAAACGTTGAATTAGCTTTATACTTTAATACCATCAGTCTGTCAGTACATCATGCACCAAAATCCCAGGGGTCACATGTATTATGGTCAGTTGTCACATGTTGGCAGGTGGGAGAGGTACCGTTATTCTTGAGGTCTAAATATTGTGGGCTATCTTTTGGGCCACAGCATCTGTTGTCTCTGACAGGCGCTTGTGTTTGAGAGCTCCTTCTGCCATCCCTTTCAGACCCTGTGCTAGGGTCAATCTAGCTCTTAATGTAGTGTATGTTTCTGCACACAGAAGGGTGCCAAATCCCAAACCAGAGAAAAACAAAACGAAAGATGACTTGAAAAAGCACTTTATGATGCCACTCAGTGAGTTTTTGCCAGTGTACCTCTAGCTAGGGGCTGTGGAAAATGTCTTATTTTTAGCACTACTGCCTTTTTTTGAGTGCTGTATGTAGTTTAATTTAAAAGGCCATCCACAAGTGATTAAGAAAAATAAAAGAAGTGAAAAGGGCCTGTTTATTTCCAATATGAGAAAAATGACTCTCTAAAATAAAGGACTCTAGGAGCACTGGTGAATGCTGTCTTTCAAATGAGACCTAAAACCAAGGTCCTGAGTACTTGTGACTATTAAATATCCCATGGCATCTTTGCAGAGCTGTAGAAGTGTTTGAGACTGGCATTCTGGCCAAATTCCAGTTTGGGTAATTACACTTCACGTTACCCAAATTTTCCCTGCAGTTACAGCTGGAATACAGCAGCCTTTTCAGTTTTCTCTCCCAAGCTGTTGTATAGTCTTGCTGTGTGCTGTTAAACAGCTGCTAAGTACTACCTTGCAGGTGGTTGCATGTCAGTGGTGAAAGAAGTGAGCCTTTTATACAGCCTGCCTACCACTTTACGAAGTTCTTTTGGATTCTTCATGATAACTAGCAGGATATGAAGGTGAGAAGATTACTACCATTTAAACTAGCTTCTGTCATTTACCTGAGACAAAAATAATACCCTTACCCTCGATCTAGTACAAAGAACTGGAATTTAAGAGGTGTCAGAAGAACCAGCCTGTATCACAGAATCATAGAAGATGAGGGTTGGAAGGGATCTCAGGAGGTCATCTAGTCCAGCCCCTTGCTCAAAGCAGGACCATGTAATGTTGTAGTTGATCATATAAAATCTATCCGTACTGATTTAGCTATACAAATCCTGTAAAACAAGAGCATAACTTAGCGGGCACTTTTATTCCACTGCAACAGTAAGTATCAAATGAGGGTTTCCCCCGTTTTACCGCTTCTCCCATAACATATTCTGTGTCTTTTATCAACATGTCCCTTTTCTGAAGGACTGACCTTCTTGAGCCGGGCTACACAGCCACTACCCACCCTTATTTGAATCCCTCCTTTAGCTCTATTTGTACTGTGTTGCTTCAGGAAATGAGAAACATTTATATATCTTTTCAACATTTATTTTTATTTATATGAACAAAATCCGTCACTGTCCTATGCAGATCACTATCCTTAGCTGAATAAACATTCAATCTTATTGTCCCACTGTCCTTTTTCTGTGACGCTTGTCTGTTGTCTTCCTTAATTTAATTGTGGAGACAGGGTGGGTGAGATAGTATCTTTTATTGGACCAATTTCTGCTGGTGAAAGAGACAAGATGTGAGCTACACAGAGCTCTTCTTTAGCATTTTGTGGCTCAATAGCTTGTCTGTTTTAGCAACTGAAGTTAGTCCAGCAAAAGATATTACCTCACCTACTGTCTGTCTCTGTAATACCATGGGACCAATACAACTACAACAAGGATGCAAACAGCAATGGAAGATAGTTAATTTAATTGTGTCATGTCTGAAACTAGATTGTTGGGGTATGGTTGAGGTCTTTCTATGAGTAGCATGGGGACATAATGACACATTTAAAGTATTGATTTTTTTTTTTGGTTAGAAGTGAATATTCTCTGTTGGGTTTCCTTAATCTGCTGTGAAAAACAACCGCCCAAAAGCCACCAGACCGAATGTGACCATATTTTCAGAATATTAAAAAAAAGGAGAACTGTTTTGGTGTCATTTTTTCGAGTTGTGAAATGGTCCTATGAAAGAACCCATAGAAAGGTATGCCCTTGTTGCTATTCCCAGGTGTCATTCAACAGCAACATGGGCATGCTTCTGAGCATGAGCAAAGGAACAGGGTTAATGGAGTCTATACTCATTCAACTTTTCACTTAAAACATCATTCAACACCTGAACACTCACTCCACTGAGCTATTCATTCCATGGCAATTGCAGAGCATGTTCTATTTGGTACAGTGATGTGCCTTAAGCAAACATTGTACTTATGAAAGAAACAACATCATTTTGATTGATGAAATGAAAATCTAGAACATTGCAGGTGTACCGAAAAGTCCTTTGGACACTAGAACATCAAATATAGAACCAGGACATTCCCAGTAAAACCAACATGATTACGTTAACCATACCAGAGCTGAATATGATCTCCAACAAAAGGATGGCAGGTGTTCATCTCAGGCAGCCACTATAAACAGCACAAATCAGATTGAGAAGTGTGGTATACATATTTACATAGGGAATTTGTAGAATAGTCCTGTCTGACTTAACTGAATTAGTTGCATTTAGCAGCTAGCAGAGGATGGGGGCACCATAATTTTTATAGATTGTGTGTACTTTTCTTCTGCCGTGCTTGGCAAAAGTGATGGCACAAAATCAAACAAACAATTTTATATGCAGACTGCAGAGCAAGCAAAACAATATGAACCCTGCTGTCCTCTTTTATGTCCACATGCTGGCTGTTCTGTGCCACATGCTGCTTTGTTGCATTGCCCACAAAGTGCAGTAATGTGGATGCACCATATGAAACTGATGTCCTGGGAAAGGTTTATTTTATTTAAATGCCGTTCCTCTATGTTTTGTATCAGAAGTTCAACTCTTTCTTTTCTAAATTGCAAAAATATTTTCTTTCTCAGAGTGGCATCTGTTATTTAGCAATATGCGAATTTCCATAAACGATCCCAGATTTTTGGTGAGTGAAGCTATAAACAACTGTTCCACATGCAGAAATGCAAGGCCCTGGTTGAACTGCCTGTTTGCGTGAGGAGCAACTGCATCCAAGCAAGGGCATGGGGGGAGTGCCACTTCTACAGCATGTGCTCCCTTACTCTAGTCTCCACAGAAGATACTTTGGTGTCTGTAGAAGGATTGAGCTCTATGATATTTCACTCTGGGGCAGGGCAGAGGTATCATTTGATTTCTCCTATTCCCACCTGAAAATTCATTAGGTAGCCAGTTGCCCTGGGTAGGAGAGTGAAAATACAGGACATCTGGGGGGTTGCCCCTTCTCCCTTGTGTGTCACCCAAGATCTGTGAGATCAGGGTGTGCAGACTTTAGCTGGTCTTGCGGTGGGACAAACCACACACCCTGTTTGACATGTGCTTAAACATAGTGAGTTTCCTTCATAGGGTTTTCCCTGCATTCAAGGTCCTACAGCATTTGAAGATGCTTTAATTTGTGACTATGATAACAGGGTTTTAAATTTTCTTTATTTCACAGATGGTTTTAAAAATTGTCATCGTGCAACGAAGAATATGTAAAGAAATCAACAGGAAAACGCATAGTGCCTCCAGGATCTCTAGCCCAAGGATTCTGCACAGGGCCATCCCTAGGGGGGAGCGGGGCCCCTACCCCCCCATGCTGGCGGGGGCGGCCTGTTCCGCCCCCTAGGACCCCGGTCGCCCCCCCCAACGAGTTAGCCCTGGAAGCTGTGGCTATGGGCCGGGCAGTGGGGAACCGCCGCTGTGGCCCCAGCCCCGGGGAGCTGAAGCTGTGGCCCGGAGAGGCGGCAAGCTGAGGCCGCAGCCCCAGCCCCTGGCAGAAGGGAGTCCAGGCCGTGGCCTGGGGCGGCAGCGAGCTGAAGCTGCGGCCCGGGGCGGCGGTGAGCCGAGACTGCAGATGCGGCCCCGGCCGAGGCTGCCGCTGCCCCAGTTGCAGCCAGGACTCCAGGTGGCCGCGGCCTTCCCAGAGGCCGGGACCCACGCACCTGCCCTGCCCCTGGGCCTGCCTGCTCCACCCTGGGGCCGGGGAGCAGGGCCACCCTAGGAGCCAGGGGGAAGTGCTCCTGGCCCGCCCTGCTGCCTTCGGCTTCCTGAAGGGAGCACGGGAAACACAGCCATGGGCGGGCTGCGGCGTGGGCCCTGCACTGCCCCGCTGGGAGCGGGACAATGTGGGGCCCACGTTACCATGGGGCCAAGGGCAATTGCCCCATTCGCCCCCCCCCCCCCAAGGACGGCCCTGATCCTGCAAAATCCCCCCCTCTGCCCTAAGTGCCCTGCACTAATGCTATTGTGCCTTTAGCATATGATTATAAAACTTGAAAAACAATTTCCTTTTTAATACTTTTGTTTGTTCTTCTTGCCAACATATTTTCTGGCCGACTGTGGTGGCTGTCCCCTTAAACAATAGAAAATGACAGACAATGCCATGCTTTCAGCTAGCTTTATTTTTTTTTATTTTTGAAAAAATGTCAGGAAACTTAGATTTCCTTAATGGCTCACTAAACAAAGGCACTAGCCTATCTGCAGAAGCTGTTTAACAAAGATATATAACACTTTGATATCACTGCTTAAAAAGCTCTAACATGAGAGAAGATTAATCTAGCTGGCCTGTACTGCTGTTCAAATTAAACTGAGTATTTTCTTATCACTTTCCTCATCTTTATTTTTCCCCCTTCCCTTTGCTGATAGTTGATGGCTCTAGATACCCTTTCTGCACTCAGGGGATCTTGTGAAAAGTTGTTTTTGTAGCTTAACATCAATGCTGTTGCCTGGTTCTTCAGTGAATCCATTCTTTGTATACGGCTACATCAGTTCACTGTTTCTCTAGGGCCCAATCCTGCTTCTGGTCAATGTGATTTTAGCCGCTTACTTCAATGGGAACCGGAATTGGCTCTTACGCAGTGACTTAAGAATGTTGCTGTGATTAGCCAGAGCCTGTGATCTTTACCACACCACACCAACAGCCTGACATTTAAGATACTGCTTGATAATTCTATGTAAGAGAAATTCAGAGCAAACACAATCAAAATACATTTAGCTTTTCTACAGTCTGACAGCAGACACTGGGCCAGCTGAGAGTGATTGCATGTTAAAGCTTAAACTCTTAAATTGGAAAACAAACTTTTTCCAATGTTGCAGCTGGGGGATCTTCCTATTTCCCTTTCTGCAGGCAAAAAGGGAGTTGGGTCAGTGGCTTTCAACAACTGATCCTGGGACCTTCTGATCATTTCCAGTCCCGGCACAGGTGGCCCTTTCCTAAATAGATTTTGAAAATTTAGGGAAATGAATAGCTGAGATTTTAGCTCTGCTGCTAAATTCTGTTTATTTTTATTGTTACACCCTCTTCCATTTGTCTAGATTGTATGCCCTCTGGGACAAGGTCTGGTTTTTTTTGTCACTTTTCTCTACTGTGCCCAGTACAATGGGTCCTCATTTGGGGGTTCCTAGAAACTGTTGTAAATAGTTAAAGAATAGTAATCTTTTGACTCTGCTTAGGAAAAGAAAATGGTAGATGTAACCCTACTGACCTATAAAAGGCAAATAATACCACCATTTAAGAGACACTAACTTGATATACAAAAGATCATTCTGCTTTGCCTTTGCTGGGGCTCCCTTTCTGCACCTACAAAATGGAGAATATAATTTTATCCTTGAAATGTAGGTCACTTTAGCATCACCTGAACCCTCTACTCAGCTACATAGGTATCCAAGGTTCAATAGCTACAAGGACAAAAATAGAGGTATGCTTTTGATAATGTGGTTCTAAAATCCTTGGAATATATTTTGACAGCAATTCTGTGAAAAATAAAAACAGAGTCCATCCAATGGAATAACTAATTCTGGTTTCTCATGTCCATTCCACTCTAGGTATGTGCTCGTCCCGAGCACTGCAGGTAGAAAGTTTTTCCTCAGTGGTATCTGTCAGGTGGGTCCTGGTGCCCCCCTACAGTTATGTTTTCATAGTGCTGGTATAAAGTGTGCCATTGCCCATTCAGTTCCTTCATACCATCCTTGACAGTTGCTGCAACTACAATTTGTCCTTGTTTTTGCAAGTACTCCTCAGTGGACTTTTCATACTTATTGTATGTAGTTATCTTATTCTCAGTAGTTAAGTTTCAAGTTGTTAATTAGTTAAGGTAGTGAATCCTGATAAGTGGGGTAATTCTGGCCTGGCACCAGGACATGCTTCAGTCTCTGGGATTTAAACCTTCTGTCTGTTGTCATAAGCCTAAGCCTGCGAGTGACCCTGCTTCAAGTTCCCTGGAGAACCTCATGTGCGGGAGCAGTATAAGATCTGTAGGGACTTCAGGCTCTGCACTGAAAAGGATAGAAATGCCAGAGTTGGCTCTATCCTCATGGAGGCAGCACTTCTGAGAAGATACGATTTCCACTCCTGGGACTCAGTGCTGAAATTTAAGGAATTGCTACCACAAGAATCCAGAGGACAATTTGCAGCCCTCGTGCAGGAAAGCATAGCAGTGGCAAAAGTAACCCTACAAGCAACCTTGATGCGGTAACTCTGCAGACTGATCCATGGCCAAGGCTATAACACTGTGTAGAAGTTTTTGGCTTCAGTCTTCACATTTACCATGTGAAGTTCAACACACTCTTTTATCAGGAGTGAACTTGTATTACCTCGGACACTGGGTGCTATGCATGATAGCAGTGGGATACACCCTGCAGTTCAGTCGTTCTCCATTCCACCTTTCCTCCCCAACCCTCTTCAGGGACTCTTCTCATGGCTTATTCTAGCCCAAAGGTGCAGTTGTTCCTAAGGGTGGGAGCAGTGGATGAATTTCCACTGGGACTAAGGAGCTGGGGCTTCTATTCCCATTATTTCCTAATCCTGAAAGTCAATGGTGGTCTGACTGATTCTGGACCTGCAAAACCTCAACAAATTTATGAAGAATTTGAAGTTCCACAGGGTCTCGTTGACCTGGATCCAGGGGACTGGTACCCTGTCCTTTATTTGAAGAATGCTTATTTCCATACTGCAGTCTTTCAGGGACACAGAAGGTTCCCTCAGATTCATTGTGAACCATGTGCACTACCAATTTACAGTGCTTCTGTTCAGCTTGTTTGTGGTCCCTCAAGTGTTCATGAAATATATAGCAATTGTCACAGCCTTCCTGAGGAGACAAGTGGTTCAGGTTTACCCATACCTCAATGACTGGCTGGTCAAAGGTCAGTCTAAACTTCAGGTGGAGTCCAACATGAGGCTGATGCAGTTGACCTTCCAGGACTTGGGTCTGCTAATAAATGGTCAGAAATCCCTGGTTCTTAGGATAGAATTAACTGGGGCAATCCTCAACTTGTTACAGGCCAGAGCTTCCCTCCCAGAAGCATGGTTCCAAGCAATAATGAGGCTTATAGAAAGCCTCAGGAATAACCCCATCACTATGGTGAGAAATTACTTGCAGCTTCTGTGCCACATGGCATCATGTACATATGTAGTTCAGCATGCAAGACTTCAGCTCAGACCTCTTCAGGCCATGCAGGTTGCCAACAGTCAGTAAATTTATTGACAGTTGATTTAAAAAAAAGTACAATTTTAACACTGTCAGTAAAATTATGACAACAGAGTCTTGTGGCACTTTTAAAGACTAACAGATTTATTAATTGCATGAGCTTTCGTGGGAGAAAATCCCACTTCGTCAGACGCTTT